>CM056386.1:22946857-23573214 GCA_029718625.1 Synaphobranchus kaupii
ATATATTATATATATATTATATATATATATATATATATATATATATATATATATATATATATATATATATATGTGTGTGTGTGTGTGTGTGTATGTGTGTCATAATAAAAAAATGTACATCCTCTGCCAGGCTCCAAAGCAACTACATTATGTAAGAACTGAAAGTGTAAAGTTCCGTTCCCCATCTTGTCCATTTTCCGTATTTTGCCCTTTCCCTCCGTGTCATGTTTGACTTCCTTTGTCTGTGTTTTTCCCCCTTGCTGCAGACCTGGGCGTGTTCCCTCCGTTTGTTTCACTCCATTTCCCCACTCCTGCCTCCTTCTTCCATTTCGGCATGTGTTGCGCCCTTATTCCCTGTCCCCCAGGGTGTTTGTGTCTGTGTGTTTCTTTCTATCTCCCTCTTTGTTCTCTCTATGATGTAGGGAGGGGGCGTCGGTTTCTCTGTCAGGAGAGTGTACAATTACCTGATTGGGAAACCGACGTCACCTGTGAAGCTTGGATAAAGAAGCTGCTCCCACACACCATTGGGGCTGCTTCCCTCTCACACACACAGCCTACGGCAAAGGCCCCCGCTCGCAAGGAGTTGCGAGACAGGGAGCTTATGCTGACTCCTTTTTCTATATCCATTTTACACGTATTTATAAATGAACTATTGTTAAACGTATGTCCTGTGTGGTCTCCATTTTGTTTATGTCCTGTTTTCCATTTCCTAAAGCGCTGTCTGTAACTCTCTGGAACACGTTCATAAGCCCTCAGCACAGCCTCTTTCACTTGTACATAAGAGGACACCTCCGTATCCAGTGCGGAAAACGCTTCTTGAGCCTTTCCGCTTAACACACATTGTAACATTAATTTTTGATCACTCTCCGGCCCACTCTCGATTTCTCGCCAAGCGTTCAAACAAAGTGAAAAAGGTTTCAGGATCACGTTCGTTGAATTTTTGAACTAGACTAATGTTAGAGGTTACACAATTCCGTCCTAATCTAGACACAGCGGGAAAAAACTATCATTCATTGTGCGCTCCTCAACGGGCAATGTCTCTTGCCACTCACGAAACCTTACAGACTCTCGCTGTTTATCTCGTTCAAGGGACAATTTGTTTTCCTCCAGCTGCAACTTAGCGAGCTCCAACTCATGTTGGTGTTTCATACGGTCACGCTCCAAATCAGTCTGCCGTTGTTCTGATATCTCCTGCAGTTTTAATTTTTTCTTTCTCCAGCTCTATCTCCGCCAACCGAACCTGCAGCGACGCGCTATCTTCTATCTCAGACATCTTTTTAACTATCAAACCTTTTGTTACGGCGACAGCAAACAACAAGTCTTTAAGTGCTGAGATAGAACGTTTACCTGCACGACACCTCCCAATAAGCCGCAAGCAAGCACAGCTCACTCCGATTTAGCAGATGGAAACTGGTAGGGGAGGGACGCAATAAGAATTCATTTAATTTTGAGTCTGCATGCAAGCTAACCAACCCGTCGCGTCTCCTCTGCATGAACACCTCACAGCGCACTTATCCCGTGCAACAATGTATCAACGCTACTTCACAACAAGGGTAAGCATGCATCCTACAATTTTACAACAAATGTGTCCTACAAAATACAAACTGTGCGCCGTACTCCAGGCCACAACCCAAAGCTTAACAATCCCTGGACAATCTGCTATTAACCAAGCGCCACCACGGAACACAGTTATTGGAAACCTCCATGCTTACACACAGTTACCAAATAAAAACATAGCAGACGTCAGAAAAACAGAACTTATTTCTCCTGCTAGCCCCAACTAGAGAGTATACTAATTTCACTACCGTTATTTGTGCACCCTGTTTTAGAATACCACAAAGTAGGAAGTGATACGATCGTGGACAAACACCCAGTCCAACCTCCCCAAGGTGAAGAGTAAATTCCCTTTCCCCGCACTGTTAACCTATCAGGCCCCCCCCGTGGGTTTACGGTGGGTCACTTTAAACCTGGAACTCGCTGGCGTATGAACAGACCATTTGATAATCCGTCAACACCGCCACGACAGGTACCCAAGCACGTAGCTTCAGCCGTTAATACCACAAAAATAATAAAATGCCAAACGGGCTTCTACTGAACCCGTCGCTTACCTACCAGGGAATACTGCAAAACTCAAAAATTGACCGTTGCCTGTGCAGGATGGTTCACTTACCTACCAAGAAAACAGGTTCAGCACACGTCACCCCGATAACAAACAGAATCTGGGTGACGTCATTACTTCCCCTCTCCACACATCCGAATCCTATGTCCTGCAAGTCTCCACGCAAAATTTACTAAACGAATTCCGACAAATGGGTTTTGTCCGATAAACCAGCTGTATTCACCAGACAATCCCTCCGCTGCCACCATTTGTTATACCCAGCCGGAAAACAGGACATAAGCAAAATGGAGACCACACAGGACATACGTTTAACAATAGTTTATTTATAAATATGTGTAAAATGGATATAGAAAAAGGGGTCAGCATAATGGTGTCAGCGGAGGGATAAACAAACACATGTGGAGTTTGTGACGGAGTTGGTATCTCACTTTACTCGGTGGTGTAAAGCATCACACGTGGAGACGTTTGATGGGTTATGCGAGCTAATAATTCTAGAGCAGTTTAGGAATTCGGTCACTGAGTCGGTCGCAACCTACCTCAGTGAACGGGCTCCTAAAACTGCTGCTACTGCGGCTGTTTTAGCGGATGACTTCGTGTTAACGCATAAAAACAGTTTGACTGGCTCCCGTTTTCGTGGTCAAGAGCTGCGGAATGCTCCTCGATTTAATCGGCGTCCGGGTGTAACGGATAGTGCGCCCCAAATTAGATCTGTTCCCGGTACAAATGGCAAGTATGATGCTTCCCGTATTTGTCATTCGTGTAATAACCGAGGTCATTGGAAAGGAGAGTGCCCCGTGCATAAAGACGCGAAGTTTGTTTCTGGTGTAACCCCGGCTACTAAATCTGCTGCTTTCGTAGCACATGCGATTGATACACCCAACCCGGATGTTGTTCCTGTGAAGTCGTCCGGTCGACCCTCTTTTGAGGATAACGTTTTGGTAAATGAGTATACTCCGTTTGTCACTGATGGCTTTGTCTCTTTGGTAGGTAACTCCAATAAATACCCTGTGCATATACTGAGGGACACAGGAGCTGCCCAGAGTTTTGTGGTAAAAACTGTTCTGCCCTTTTCTTCGCAGTCGGCTACTGGGGACAGCGTGCTGGTCCGCGGTATCGGGACGACGCAGCTAAATGTTCCCTTGCACTGCGTTAACCTGGAGTCTGATTTAGTTTGGGGCGAGGTAGTGGTTGGTGTTTTGTCTGTGCTGCCTGTGGAAGGTGTTGATGTGATACTGAGAAATGGCTTGGCCGGTGCGTTGGTGTGGGGAGATGCATCTGTGGTGGGTACCCCGAAGCGTGTGTAATCACGCGAGCAATGGCCAAAAAGCACCGGGAGTATGGACCAGATCACAGTAATTCCAGTGAAGATCTTGACTTGCCTCCACAAACCGAACATACCTGTGCCCCTGAACCACCCCAGGTAAAAGACGAATATTTACCATTCATTGAGCCATTAGCCTCAATTTCTCGCAAGGAAGTAATTGCTGCGCAACAGAGTGAATCTACGCTCCAACCATTATTGACAATGGTTAGCCCTAAGGCTGTTCAATTGAATGCCCCTTCGGGGTATTATCTGAACGATGGTTTATTGGTCCGTAAATGGGCATTTAAAGCGGGTTCCTACCAAGGATATGACGTTACACAAATTGTGGTGCCCTTGAACTTCAGAGATCTCGTGTTACGCGCCTCGCATGAGAATATAGCCGGTAATTTGGGTGTGAGACCTACAAGCGCATTCTGCGTCAATTCTTTTGGCCACAGTTAAAACGGGACGTAGCCAAGGCCGGCGGTAGCTATGGGCAGAGGTGGGCTCAGCCCACCCAAACGTGCGTCTTGCCCACCCAATCAAAAGTTAAGAAAAAAATAAATTTTGTTCAGCCAATGGGAAAATAGCACAGAAAATACCAGTACCGTTTCTAACTTCTGATTGGGTGGGCAACCTACAAAGTCTCCCACTGCTCACCCCCTCTTCTCGTCGTATTCAGGCACAAACACACAGAGCTCTGAAGCAGACCCGTCCGCTGCACAGTGTCTCTCGGAGTCTCAGTGTCATGCCGAGGGGGAGGGGTGTTGCCATGACAACTATGAACTCTGATGGCTCAGATTGCACACACATAGGGCAAGGAAAATTAGTGTTCTAAATGTTAGTTTAACTTTAGTTGTTTTTGTTTATTGCGCTTATTTTTGTCAGGGATCATGTACAAAAACAGTAATCTCAGAGAGAGGAGAAAATGTGCATGTGACCGTTTGAAAATTGGATATTATCGGTTTCATCTGCAACAAGTTATTTCTCCAAGTTATCTTGCATCTTTAACCCCATCCGCCATACCATGTTGCATGGACGAAAGCAAAACCTGGTTATTCTTGCTCATGAGAAGGCCATTACATCGGCTCTTGATATGGATTAAAGTAGGCTAGCCTACGTTTTTTAAATTTTTTTTAATATAATTTGTTTCAGATTTCCCCCCCCCCTCAATTGAACCCCTATTCTAATTCAATTCCCCCCGTGTAGCAACCGCTAAAGAATCACCGCTGCACAACTAGTAGACGGAGGTTATCACGTCCTGATTCAGGGCGCGACTCCTCCAAGCCCGACCGTGATTCCAACTCGCCCAGGGCCGCTATATGCGCAGCGATTCTCTCCGATAAATTAAACATTTTATTTTAGAAAATACCCTGTGTGAGGTTGTGTAGAAATGCAGGAAATAAGTTTTAAAAGGCTCAAAATTTTATGGGGGAGGACCCCCAGAACCCCCGCTACTTCGTTCCCCTTTGTGCCCCACCAACATCTCTTCATGCCCCCCCAATCAAAACAGTCTAGAACCGGGCCTGGACGTAGCTGCTTTTTGTAAAGCGTGTCATGCTTGTCAGCTCTCGGGTAAGAATAGTCAGAAAATTTGTGCTGCTCCGTTGTATCCCATTCCAGTGGTGGAGAAACCTTTTTCCCATCTGCTTATTGACTGTGTTGGGCCACTACCGCCTTCACGAGCGGACCATAAATATTTACTAACTGTAATGTGTCAAAGCACCCGTTATCCCGCAGCTTTCCCTCTCCGGTCGATCAAGACAAAGCCAGTTTTAAAAGCTCTGACTAGCTTTATGTCTACATTTGGCATTCCCGCAGTGATACAGAGCGACCAGGGCTCAAATTTCATGTCCCGAGTGTTTGCGCGGGTGTTGGCCAGTTTAAAAACAACACATAATGTGTCATCCGCGTACCACCCCGAAAGTCAGGGCGCATTGGAACGTTTCCATCGGACTTTAAAGTCGATGTTAAGAACTTACTGTGTGGAATTGTCACGCAACTGGGAGGAGGGATTGCCGTGGTTGCTGTTAGCCATTAGGGAAGTGGCACAGGAGAGTACCGGTTTCTCTCCGAATGAGTTGGTATTTGCGCACTCAGTGCGTGGTCCGTTATCCGTGATCGCTGACAATTGGAAAACTACTGATCCTCCGCCTAATGTAATTGACTATGTAAATGATTTTCGTTTGAGATTGTACCGAGCCTGTAAGATCGCTAGAGACAATATCGCCGTCTCCCAGGACAAAATGAAACGTCTGTTTGATCGCCGTGCTGAAACCCGCCGCTTTCAGCCGGGGGATCAAGTCCTTACTCTGTTGCCGGTGATTGGCTCTCCATTTCAGGCCCGGTTCAGTGGACCCTATACCGTGGAGAAGTGTGTTTCTGAACGAAACTATTTGATTCGGACTCCGGATAGGAGAAAACGTTTATAATTATGTCATATTCATTTATTGAAGCCATGTGTTTCGGCTACCTGCTCAGCAGTGCCTTGTAAACCGGACACGGTTGACCCGTCTGTATATTCTGATTCGGAGGACTTTAAGTCTGTCCTCTTGGCTGACGTGGCGCGGTTTACTGGGGGTGAGTCGCCCCCCCCTGTAAAACAGGAGGATTTTCCGGTCCCGTCTGACTGTGTATTTCAGGGAAGGCTGAATAATTCTGAAATTCTGCAGGAGCTTGAAGCTCAATTTAGCCATCTGCCTTCTGAATGTTCTAAAGATATGGTCAATTTAATTGATAATCACAGGAGTTTATTCCCAGACACGCCTTCTCGCACCACGCTTATTGAGCATGACATCGACGTGGGGGAAAACCCTCCTATCTCCCAACGTTTTTACCGGGTCTCGAATGAGAAGAGAAAGCATATTACTGCTGAGCTCGACTATATGCTCGAGAATGGGATAGCTGAATCAACCTCGTCCCCGTGGTCTAGCCCATGTCTGCTTGTCGCCAAGCCCGATGGAACTTTTAGATTTTTTTTTTTTTAGGCCCACCTTCCACCCCCCCTCTTCGGAGGACAACTTTATTTTTTAATTACAATTCTTTTTAGTAATGAACAGTAACATTATTTACAGTGTTAAAAACAATAGTAATTTCCTCTCTGAGGGAGGGAAGAAACACCAAGACAAACCAACAATAACACAAAAGAAACCAAAAAGAACAGAAGAAAGAAGGAAGAAGAAAATAAAACAGAAATGGACATACAGCCAGATAGACATACAGTCAGACGAAGAATGGGACTGATATACAGATAGGCACACAGAGGGACAGAGAGACCGACAGACAGGGGTACGTGACAGGGGAAGTGGGGGTGTAGTAGGGGTTCTATAGAGGGAAGAGAAATGCACAGGGGGTGAGGGGAAGAGGGGCTTGGGGGATTGTATAGACGGAAGATGAGGGGGGGTTGGGAAATTGGGGGGGGTGATTCACAGGCTCATTTCAGGTGATTAGATATTTAGATTATCCATGAATGATTTCCAGATGCTATTGAATTGGGGGATTTCGCTGCGATTGGAGGCTGAAATATTTTCCTGTGATATGTGATCTGATAGAAGGTTTGACCATTGCCTAGTATTCACAGTCTTTCTGGTCTTCCAGTTTAAAAGGATGGTTTTCTTGGCGACAGCTAGGGCAACAAGCAAGGGTTTAGTGTTCTGGATTGTTGGGTTGATAGCAGATAAATCCCCGAGTAGGCAGAGAGAGGGAGAGAGTGGAATGCTGCAGCCCAGGATGCGGGATAGTGTATTGGTGATTGAGTTCCAGAAGTGTTGAAGGGGTGAGCAAAGCCAGATTGCGTGAAGATAATCGTCTGTGGTGTTGAGGGTGCAGTGTGAACATATGTTTGTGCTTGCAAATCCCATTTTAAACATCTTGTGCTGAGTGATATGTACTCTGTGTATTACTTTGAATTGGATTAATTGCAGATTAGTATTGTTAGTCATCGTGAATGTGTTGTTGCAGATTTGTTGCCAAAATACGGCGCTGGGAGAGAAAGCCAGGTCCGCTTCCCATCTTAAGATCGGGAGGTGTATTGTAGAGTCTGTGCTTGCTAGTATTTTGTATATTTTTGAAAGTAATTTCTTCTGAGATGTTATTTCGTTCATGGCTGATATGATGGGGGGTGGTTGGAGTTCATTGTGTATAATATTGATTTTAGATTTTATAACCGATTTTAATTGGAGAAATTGGTCTCTTCCAATGCCGTATTTTTCTGTGAGATATTGAAAGGTGGTGAAGGTGTTGTTTGTAAAGATGTGGTTAAGATGGGTGATGCCTTTTTGTTTCCATACCGGGAAGTGTAATGGTGATTTATTAAGTTGAAAGTCAGGGTTGTGCCATATTGGGGTGTGTTTGCAGGGTGCTGAGGTGGAGTTAGTTAGCTTGTTAGTTTTCCACCAGGCTGTTAGAGTTGTCGAGATTACAGTATTCTTGAAGCAGTTGTGATGTTTTATGTTGGTATTGAGGAATGGCAGGTCCTGTGGTGATATTTCCATGCAGACTTCTTTTTCAATATCGTCCCATGGGTGGTATTGTTGGGTGGGGTGAATCCAATTGTGAATGTATATTAATTGGTTGGCCAGATAATAGTTATGAAAATTTGGAGCCTCGAGTCCTCCTTGGTTGCTTTTTTGAAGAGTGGTTAATTTAATTCTTGGTGTTTTGTTTTTCCAGTAGAATTTGGATATGATAGAATCTAGGGAGTTGAACCAGTTGGTGGTGGGTTGGGTTGGAATCATAATGAATAAATAATTAACTTTTGGCAGAATTGACATTTTGACAGTTGCTATTCTTCCGATTAGTGAGATTGGTAGGTTTGTCCATCTTTGTAAATCATCATCTATTGCTTTTATCAATGGGGTGTAATTGAGCTGAAATAACTCTGACAGCCTGGGCGAGATGTTAATTCCTAAATATCTGATATTTCCAGAGGGGAGGGGGAAGGATGAGTCCTGGGTTGCAACTTTTAGATTTTGTACGGATTTCCGAAAGGTAAATTCGGTAACGAAGCCTGATCGTTATCCGCTTCCTCGTATGGAAGATTGCATAGACCAACTTGGCGGTGCACTGTTCGTGACAAAATTGGACTTATTAAAGGGTTATTGGCAAGTGCCGCTTACGACTAGGGCACGGGAGATTTCTGCTTTTATCACACCTGACGGTCTTTTTTCTTACTCGTTGATGGCTTTCGGTCTGAGGAATGCGCCCGCAACCTTCCAGCGCCTGATGAACATCGTGGTAAAAGGTCTGGAGGGCTGCGCGGTGTATTTAGATGACGTAGTCATTTACAGTAAAACTTGGCAGCAGCATATATTACGCCTCGAGGCTCTCCTCGATCGACTGGTTTCCGCGGATTTGACTGTCAACCTGGCAAAATGTGAGTACCTAGGAAAGGTAGTTGGTCGGGGAGAGGTGCGTCCGGTTCACGCTAAGGTGGAAGCGATTCTGAAGTACCCCAGTCCAGCCGACAAAAAAGAACTGATGCGGTTCTTAGGAATGGTTGGATATTATCGTGCTTTTTGTCGTAACTTTTCCACCGTCGTTGCGCCTCTTACAAATCTGTTAAGGAAGAAAGCCCTGTTAATATGGTCTCCTGAGTGTTACCACGCATTTGAGGCGGTTAAACTTTTATTGTGTGATGCTCCGGTTCTCTCTGCTCCATGCTTTGATCATCCCTTTAAGTTACAGGTTGATGCTAGTGGTGTGGGGGCTGGCGCTGTATTGTTTCAGGAGGGGGAAAGTGATATTGAGCGTCCAGTATCTTTCTTTTCTAGGAAGTTCAATGTGTACCAACTTAATTATTCAGTCATAGAGAAGGAAGCACTGGCGTTGATCTGGGCACTTCAATATTTTGAGGTCTATGTCGGTGCGGGGACGGAGCCGATTGTCATCTATACAGACCATAATCCTCTGACGTTTTTGAATAACATGCAGAACGCAAATCAGAGGTTAATGCGCTGGAGTTTATTTTTGCAGGGCTACTCGCTCCAGATTCGGCATATACGGGGCCGGGAGAACGTGGTTGCGGACGCGCTCTCCCGGGCGCCTATGCCTTTAAGTACTGGTATCTAGTGGGTCAGGTTATTGCTCTGTGGGGTATCAGTTACTATACTGGGTTGTATTCCATGAGCCATGGTGTTAGGTAAGTTAGTGTCCTACAGTGTACATTAGTGTGTCCTGACTAGCAGAGTTGAGTACTATTGGTGACTATCGTTATTGGAATATTTATAAATAAGTTTATTGTATAAGGTAAGTATGTGAAGCACGGTTGTCCCTGCCTAAGTGTATGGTGTTGCGTTTTGTTACCAAGTTTTGTGTTCTAGGTGGTGTTGAAGCCGGTCTAGACCGGGTCTCCTTGTCATCGCTGACTTCCTCTCAGGGCCCGAGATGGGTTGGTGTCGAACTGTGACATAGTGGTAACTGTGACATCTGACATCCTTTAATGGATAGGAGTGTGCTCCTTGTGCTTTGGTGTAATGTTTTTTGGTGTATGGGTGACTGTTTTATGTGCCCGCTGGCGGAGCTCTTGAAGCCGTGGAGGCTTCGCTTTAGGGGGGAGGTGTTGCGCCCGCCCCCTTATTCCCTGTCCCCCAGGGTGTTTGTGTCTGTGTGTTTCTTTCTCTCTCCCTCTTTGTTCTCTCTATGATGTAGGGAGGGGCGTCGTTTCTCTGTCAGGTGAGTGTACAATTACCTGATTGGGAAACCGACGCCACCTGTGAAGCTTGGATAAAGAAGCTGCTCCCACACACCATTGGGGCTGCTTCCCTCTCACACACACAGCCTACGGCAAAGGCCCCGCTCGCAAGGAGTTGCGAGACAGGGAGCTTATGCTGACCCCTTTTTCTATATCCATTTTACACGTATTTATAAATAAACTATTGTTAAACGTATGTCCTGTGTGGTCTCCATTTTGTTTATGTCCTGTTTTCCGGCTGGGCATAACACATGCATTCCTCACACTCCGCTCTGTTCAATCACCCACGCATACATTTGCATGCTTTCCTGATTGTTAACAATTACACTCCCTATTTAACCCACCTGCTGGCTGCTATCCAGCGCGTTAATGTTGTTTCGTTTGTATCCTGGTCATGTTATTCTATTGTCTAGTTTTCTTGCACAGTTTGGTTGGGTATTTGGTGTTCGTTCACCCTGCTATCGTGCAAACCATTTGTCAACAGTTTGGTTCTGTCTCGGTGCTTAAGGCACACTGCCAACTGCTGTTTGATTAGTCTGTCCTGTTTTGATGCGGTCCTACCTGCCGCGCCTTACCTGCCTTGTTAACCACTACTCTGTTGTTTTCTGCCAGTCTGCAGTTGTTCGCTATTCCCTGTTTGTGTTGCGGTACCCCCGCTTCCCACCTGACGTTGCGCCCGCAGCGGGGCGTTCTGCTCCTCCATTCTACAGCTGTTCCTGCGTCCGGCCGTGGCAACCGCCAGTGTTACGGTTCCGGTTGCATCTGCTGCTGTTTGCCCTGCTGCCTCAACCGGGCCAACCCGAGGTCCGCTGCACTGTCCTGCCCTGCCGTATCTGCCGCAACCCCTTCCTCTGCATCAACTACCCGGTTACCTGTTACTATTAACACCCCGGTTTCCCCTTCTCAATTTCATGCATTACCATAACCGGTTTGTCTGTACTTATGTCCTCCCTCGCTTCAGGAGTCAAGTTCGAAGCATAATTATTGGATGCCTAGCGCTCCCCCTATCTGTCCCGTCTGTCCAGATCCGCCAAGTCCAGTTCCGGTTTGGAACAATTCCTGAGCGACCCGCAAAGTCCAGTTCCGGCTTGGAACGACTCCCGGGTGATCCGTCTAGTCCAGTCCCGGTGTGGGATACTCCTGTGAGACCCGCACAGTCCAGTTCCGGTTTGGAACATTCCAGTGTTCCAGTCTAGTTCAGTTCCGGTTTCACCCGATCCAGTTCCTGTCCAGTCCAGTTCCGGTTTGGAACATCCAGTGTTCCTGTACCAAGTCCAGTTCCGGTTTGGAACAACCCAGTGTTCCAGTTTAGTCCAGTTCCGGTGTGTCCCGATCCAGTTCCCGTCCAGTCCAATTCCGGCTTGGAACATCCTGTGTTCCAGTGCAAGTCCAGTTCCGGTTTGGAACATCCAGTGTTCCAGTGAAGTCCAGCTCCGGCTTGGAGCAAACTGTTGTCCCGGAGATTCTTGTCGTTGCACTTGGTTCCAGCCCGTATTCAGGTTCATGACAAAGAGTTTTATGGTAGGCTACTGTAAATAATCTTTTGACAAAGGAAACCCATACACTGGAAGGCTTGCACTGTGTAGCTAGGTGTAGTATTTCACAATTGGATAAACCCCTCTGATGAAATCTGAAAAACAAAAGTGTATGACTGATTTTTTAGTCAAAGGGAAAATTCCACATTTATGACAAACTAGAGCATTCAGTGACATTACACAAGATAGCCATCTTTTAACTAATACATTCCAGTTGGTTCTCCTATCATGTGTTGCTTGACTGAGTGCTTCACATTGTGGAGTATAAAAATGTTGCAGGGATCTTTATACTCACTTTTCCCCAGCACTGTCGCAGAACCATCCTGAAGTATAATTGCAACTGTCCTGAACTGAACACCAATATAAATATTAAATCTAGTTTTTTTTTTTTTTACATTATTACTAGTCTCGGTGTTCTATTAACATTCAGAAACATTAAAAACATGAAATTACAATAATTTGAACTGCACCAATGTTTTAAAAAATATTTTATTTAACCAGGAAGACCCCATTGAGATTGAAATTTATTTTACAAGGGGGACTTGACATAAAACAAAGTTAGACAAGATAATTGACAATAAAATTACAAGCATCAAACGGGATAGGATAAGACAGTATTACAAGAATTAAAGAGCAAAGCATGAGCATAGCCTACTTCAGACTCTTTTTTTTCCAATTTCTCTTGCAGCGGTCTGTTGTTAATCGACACAGGTACGTCCGCCTTTGATCTAGTGATGAATCACATAATTCAAATTATGACAAAAACAGGCAAAGCTACATGATCTCCCCGAATCAATTATATTGGGCCCATTTAGACTCACAGCATTAAACTATGGGGAACAGAAGTAATCTATTGTAAATTTTAAACCTTTAATTAATGTTATGTTTGTGCTGAATTGCTTAATTATGCCATCATACTGGCATGGTTTTAAGACTTGTGGAATAAAATTCAGGTATGAAAACTAATCATCCAGAATATGTCTAAATATTATTGACAGTAATGATATATAATATTATAAACAGTAATGACATAATCCTGGTAGGCATTGTGCAGGGTGTAAGGGCAGGGAGATTGAGGGAGTGCCCCTCATCTTCCACCCAGGTATCCTTACAGATAAATGCATAAGAGGGAACGATGAGGCCTAAAACAATATATGACCACGATATTTGATTATACACAATGTGTTGTATATATGTATATGTATGATTGCATCTGTGTGCATGTATGTACAGTCAAGCCGGAAAGTCTGAACACTCCTTTCACCTATCCATGTTTTATTATGTTACAGACATATTCTACAATAGATTGAGTTCATTTTTTGCCTCAAACATCTACACACAATAGCCAATAATGATGAAGTGAAAACAGGTTTTTAGAAAATATGCAATTTTATTTTACTGACAAAAATAGGTTATTTAGGGGTTACATATCTGTACACACCCTTAGCCTAATACTTGGTTGCTGCACCTTTGGCAGCGATTACAGCTTCAAGGCGTCTTGGGAAAGAAGCTACGAGCTTGGCACACTTCTTTCTGGACATTTTTGCCCATTCCTCTTGGCATATCCTTGCAAGCTCCATCAGGTTGGATGGGGAGCGTCGGTACACAGCCATTTTCAGCTCTTTCCACAGATGTTCAATTGGATTCAGGTCTGGGCTCTGGCTGGGCCACTCAAGGACATGCACAGACTTTCTCCGAAGCCACTCCTTTGTTCTCTTGGCTGTGTGCTTCGGGTCGTTGTCATGTTGGAAGGTAAACCTTCGCCCCAGTCTGAGGTCCAGAGCGCTCTGGAGCAGGTTTTCTTCAAGGATCTCGGTGTACTTAGCTGCATTCATCTTTCCCTCTATCAGGACTAGTCGCCCCGTTCCCGCTGCTGAAAAACATCCCCACATCATGATGCTGCCACCGCCATGCTTCACTGTAGCCAGGTGATGAGCGGTGCCTGGTTTCCTCCAGACGTGACGCTTGGTATTCAGGCCAAAAAGTTAAATTTTGGTTTCATCAGACCAGAGAATCTTGATTCTCATGGTTTGAGAGTCCTCTAGGTGCCTTTTGGCAAACTCCAAGCGGGCTGTGATGTGCCTTTTACTAAGGAGGGGCTTCCGTCTGGCCACTGTACCATAAAGGCCTGATTGGTGGAGTGCTGCCTGGATGGTTAATCTTCTGAAAGGTTCTCCCATCTCCACAAGGATATGCTGGAGCTCTGTCAGAGTGACCCTCGGGTTCCTGCTCACCTCCCTGGCCGAGGCCCGTCTTCCCCGATTGCTCAGTTTGGCCGGGCGGCCAGGTCTAGGAAGATTCTTGGTGGTTCCAAACTTCTTCCATTTACGAATGATGGTGGCCACTGTGCTCTTTGGGACCTGTAAAGCTGCAGGTTTTTCCGTACCCTTCTCCAGATCTATGCCTTGACACAATCCTGTTTCTGAGGTCTGCAGATAATTCCTTTGACCCCATGGCTTGGAGTTTTCTCTGACATGCACTGTCAACTGTGGGACTTTATATAGGCAGGTGTTGGCAATCCCCAATCATGTCCAATCAATTTAATTTATCACAGATGGACTCCAATTAAGTTGTAGAAACATCTCAAGCAGTATCAGTGGAAACAAAATGCACCTCAGCTCACTTTTGGGTGTCATATCAAAGGGTGTGCACACTTGTGTACATATGATATTTTACATTTTGATTTTTAATAAATTAGCACAAATGTCTAAAAACCTGTTTTCACTTTGTCATTATGGGCTATTTTGTGTAGAATTTTGAGACAAAAAATGAACTCAATCTATTGTAGAATATGTCTGTAACGTAATAAAACGTGGATAGGTGAAAGGGGTGGGGAGACTTTCCGGCTTGACTGTATATATACAGTGCATCCGGAAAGTATTCACAGCGCTTCACTTTTCCCACATTTTGTTCTGTTACAGCCTTTCTCCTGACTTTTTTCCCCATAGAGTTCTATAGGAAAATGAGTCCGGAGAAATAACCCTTGCAGTGATCCATCCACATCTACTCCATATCTGGCAACAGAGTGATGGTTTGGGGCTCGTTTGATAGCTCAGACCCTTGATAACTTACAGCCATTTAGCCAGCCATGTGTTCCATACTGTACCAGTGTAATTTACAGCTGAATCTAGTCTCGCCCCCCAATTTCCATAGAGATCCATTCAAATGCAGAGAGGTTATAGTATCGCTTGTAACAGTACCTGAAAATAAGATATCGACAGTTTTTTGATGTTGATGGTCACAGACTTCAGGAAGTAACAGCATGTAAAGGATATGCGACCAAATATGAAATATGATACTTTAAAAATACGTTAAAGCAAAGGGTATTAATACTTATGTAAATGAGAAATTTTTGTTTTTTATTTTTAATAAATTTGCAAAAATCTCCAAAAAACTTTTTTCACATTGTCATTATGGGGTGTTGTGTGTAGAATTGTGAGGAAAAAAATGAATTTAATCAATTTTGGAATAAGGCTGTAACAGAACAAAATGTGGAAAAAGTGAAGCGCTGTGAATACTTTCCGGATGCACTGTATATATATATGTGTGTGTCAGTGGCGGCTGCTGACCAAACTTTTTGGTGAAGCAAACCCCAAACACCCCCCCCCCCCCACTGTAAAATACACACTGTAAAATAGTTCACTTTAAATTTACAGTACATTTCTGGCTACTAATTGCATTACTTTCACAGTAATTTCCGTATCGTATTATCAGTAAATCTTTATGAAATGATAACTGTGTGCTGCAATTTCAGTCAACCTGACCATGGAATTACTGTGATATGCTGCTGTAGAATTACAGTAATCACCTGTATTTTGACATATCAACTGTAATAGTGCAACTCAGTAGTCAGCAATTTACTGTAGATTTACACTTCTGTAAAGGTGACATTTTAACTGTCATTTCACCACACCTATGAAAAAAACAGACAATATTTGAATTGGGTAAATTAAAATGAAAACAAAGACAATATACATTTAACATATTTATTCAGCAGTTTTTCAAGAGTAAATATGCAGAGTATCTCAAGTGCAATTGCATATTGTAAGTGCAAATACTGGGCAAAGACATTTCATAGGCAGTTTAAATGTTATTTAATTAAAATTTAAATATCAACTAGTGTAGAATTTGTACTGCTTGTGAGTTTCTGCTTGTCGTCATAACCAGCTATCTCTAAATCCACAAACTTAAAAACCGACTCTGCATCCCTGCCTGATGACACGTCGAAGAACCCAATGAAACGCTCTTGAATTATTCCCGCAGCATCGACATAACGCAGAATTATGGACAACTGAGCTTTGCAAGAGATGTCGGTCGTCTCATCTATTTGCCACGCAAACAAAGGAGCAGCGGTTACTTCACTCTTGATCTCCTCCTGCATCGTAGCTGCAATAGCTTCGATCAGATCATTTTGAATAGTCTTAGACATGCCAGAGAACACAGTGGACGATTTCAAGTGTGCAGCCAGAACGTCATCATAGCGAGAAAGCATTTCAGTCAACTCCCTGTAGTTTCCTCTGTTATCAGAATTTTCACTCTCGTCATGCCCCCTAAATGCCAGCTCCTGACGACCCAAGAATGCAATCGCATCAACCAATGTCACGATTTTTCCGCACCATTTCATTGTGCTTTGCTAATTGGGTACGTGCAGTTTATGAGTCAGAGATAGAGAGTAGGCCAGATTTACGTACTGAACTCAAAGAGTGGGCTGCTCAGAGTAATATTCCATTGTATCACATTTCCAGTCTCTTGCATATACTGAGGAAGCATTTCCCACACCTACCTAGGGATGGGCGGACCTTAATGTCTACTCCTTCCACAACTCCCATACATGAGGTTGCTGGTGGGAATTTTCATTATTTTGGTGTTGCAAATGGAATATATGATCAATTTGCATGTAATCCTGGTCTTAGCTCCAATTATTGTCTCAAAATTCAGGTAAACATTGATGGATTGCCTTTGTTCAAGTCCAGTAATGAACAGTTTTGGCTGATTTTAGGCCTAGTTGAAGAGGACAGTGAAATAAATCCCTTTCTGATTGGTCTGTTTGTTGGAAAGTCTAAACCAACAGATTGCAATGCATACCTCTCAGACTTTGTTGAAGAGATGGACAGGCTTCAATCACAAGGTATCCTTATTGATGGCAAGGTCATTATGGTTAAAATTTCTGCATTTGTGTGCGATGCTCCTGCAAGAGCATTTGTCAAAAACATTAAACCACATAATTCCTCAATATTCACCTGGAAAATATCTAGGTCAATATTGCGAAAATTGAGGAAAGTAGTAACGTTAGCGAGATGCTTACTGTAGCAGCAATATTGCTAATAAAAGCAAGGCTTCCGTAAACAGTTCTGTTGACTGAACCAAAGCATCTGGATTTACCGTTTCTTAATTTCACCCGTCTTTTCCCTGAACAATAGGCTATGCGCACCTAGAAGAGCTGGTGTCACCGTCACCGGAGACAAAATACAAATTGTTTGCCTAGAAAAATGTAACTAGCACTCCATGTACATTCTGTTATAAAACTCGCCACCTTCGCGAATCTTTGGTGAACGGCTAGCTACACCATGACTATTTATTCGAAATTCGAATATGCATCGTTATGTAGCCTAGGCCTATGCTATGTGAATAAAACCAATTATTCTGAGCTCAAAATTTGACAGAGGTTTTCATCAATGCATGGAAAATACAATTTTTCGCCAGGAGATGGCATCCCGATATTTTTCTGTGCGAATGCCTGTGGTGAAACCAAACTGTAAACTATAACTCTTTGGCATTTTTTTCTTATATATTGTACAAACATATATTTTTGTTATTATTTACATATGTGTTGTAAACATATGGTAGCCTAAACAACTCAGGAGGTCTCACCCTCCCAAATGTTGATGTTATCTTGGTGTATGGTCCCCCATAGAGATCACATAGCCTAATGCACATAAAAATACGTAGCCTAATATTTTATACACACTGTTAAAAAAGACCCCTATAAAGAAGTCCAGGTGTTAGAGTTAGTCTTTATTAATCCCAGTGTTGCAGTGTCATCAGAAAATTAGACAATGTGAATGTTAGGATCATTACTTTGGCCTGTTGTGTATGGGGATATATAGAATAGGGGAGCTCAATAGGGGATCTCAGTTCCAGTATGGGTGAAACTGCCCTCAACTTAAAGCTGACAGTCTGCACTTAATAGCCTCATAGTCACTGTATCAGCCAAAACAAACAAAAAAATATGTTCACTGTATATTCTTTATTTAACCAGTCTTTTGGGATTTTTTTCACACTAAAACATTACATAGCATGCACAATTTGGCTACTCATAATTTCAGTTTTTATGATTTATTTGCATTACATGACAGCAGGTGGTCCCTTTGGACCCTGACAATGAACTTACTAAATGGAATGCCATCCAAGGTCTTTAACAATATGAATTTGGTTTGCATGAATGAATAAGGTATTTAGTACATATAGTGACATTGGGATACTGGGAGAGGGACCAATGTCAAGAAAGATGACATGTTTCTAGCCAGTTTTGGTAATGTATGGATAAATAGAATTGTATTTGCAAAAGATGTATTCCTGTATCAATATATCATCTTCCTTCAATCATTGTTCATATTTTTCTGATTTGACAATAAACATCCAAAATGACAGAAATAACCCAGTGTCATGGTGGGTTGAATGGAGGTGAAGGGGAATAGTCCTACAGTTTATTTGCCTTTTGAGAATGTCACCATAGTGTGTGAAATAAATATTCTGAAAATGTTGCCTTTGCTTAATTACTGGTATAATTTATGTTTTGTTCTGGAGACCAGACCACCCACATCTATTGAACTCATGGCCATAATAACGGTGTTAGATTTTTAATCTTACAACAATTTGTAAGATGGATGGACAGCACTGTAGCCAGGTTGTGTTGCTTAATATTGTTTAATTGTTAATGGCATTGTGTTGTTGGTATGTGGTCCCCTCTGCTGGAATGTGACATGCAGAAGTCTGGCTATACCATGTCCCATCTGGAAATAGGGGAAATAAATTTTACCATTTCACAACACAATGACAGACAGCAGGTCATTACTTCCAATCCGGAAAAGGTAATATTCTATTATGCTCATGCCAAATGTTCTGGAGAGGACACTTTTTTGGACAACAGAAAAATTAGGATTTTACTCTTAAACCAGATTAAACCTGCAAAAGCAAACCACTCCTTATAACAAAGTTGAATCTTTACCTTTGTATATAGAATATGGTATAATTCCAAGCAAATACGTTATTGAACAAAACATTAAGTTAGGCTACCTATATTTGTATTTTTTTATTATTATTTGTTAGGCCTACTACAAAGCTTTTGTTTCAGTCAACAGAGCTTACAGTTAGAGGTACATTTTTTTATCTCAAGGCAGAAGGATTACAGAAGCAGTGAAGAATGAGAATTGGCAACTTTATTGTCGATTGCATTTATTAGTTTAACGTTATCAATATTGTACAGGCCCACCCAATCACAAGCCTGGTCCACCCGCCCACAAGAGAAAAAGAAGACAAAAAAAATGTGCATTGTTCGGTTTTCTGTAGGCGTATTTGAGGGTGGAGCTCATATATTGTACAGATCGACAACAAATATGCCATTTTTACACACACGTTAAGGCTGAACAAAAGCTGGTACAAAACCACAGGAATACTCAAATAAAAACGTAAGATTCTGCTCTTATATCTCGTGTTCCTATTTTGATCTCACATTAAAATTTCAGGACTATGCAGAAAAAAATCATTGTTCAGAATGTCCAATAGTCTATTTATGGTTAATTTTTTTCTCGGTCAGGTATATCCTCGACAGAAGTCTCGTACACACTGGCACTAACATTTGTGCGTATTCTATTATTATATTATTTTATCTCTATATTACGGCTGCCGATCATGATTCAATTAGGAAGGAGGAGGAGACACCTACAACACTTGGAAAGCGGCAAATGATCCATGTTGTTTATTTAGTCGATACGGATACCAAGGGACACAAAAGATCAAGTCCATTGTCAAGGAAACGTGCTGCGCGGAGCATTCTAAAACCACAGAATGCCTTCGAGTAATGTGTACGAGCAGGTCAAGGTAGTGAAAACCTCAAAACTGAAACGTTTCCGAAACTAAAACCCCAGTATGTACGAGGCCAAAAGGTTTTGTTGTCATAACATACATAACGATGCATGATTAAGTTAACGTTGCCTCTGAGAATCAAGGTAGTCTCCTAAAAAACGTAATATTGTAATTAGCCTAGCTACATAACTCTGCGCCTCTGCCTTTAACACGTTCAGTCAACTCATAAGGGGACGCCCATTGCCCACCTCCATTGCATATTAAATGAAAGTCGAATAAATGTTAAAACGGTGCGGCACGGTGGCATCAAGGGGCCAAGACTGGGCTTTCGTTCTGAAGCTCACTTCCTGGTGCCGTTGCTCACTAGCGCCACTGCAGTTGGCTGCAGTATAGGTCTTTCCCCATGTAAGTCAATGGCAGCAATGTGGCCAAAATACTCAGTCAATACATTTTTTACACAAAAAAATGTAATTGCAATAGGTTCCTTTCCTTCATCTAATGCCTGTGCATGTGCTGATTTTTAAAAATATTGTGTCGTTTGGACATGGTATTAACATTGGGTTGATCTGGACGGATAGTACCTTTGATGATAGGCAGCCGACTCATGTAAATGTGTGCTCAAACCTCTGGTTCCGACAAGTCATCCTAGCTCATGTATGGCTCCACGGAACTGCTAGTGTACGGCAGTGGCCACACCCTGGTTCCTAACCTCGGCTGGTTAGCAAAACTACATGAGTGAACCGCCTTGCGGTGTGAGGCATTGGTTTGCCAAAGGCTAGCAGAGTCAACTGTACCCAAACCTCAGTAGTTCTGGTGTCACACTGAGTATTTAGCCACTTGAAAACATGATGAGTACAACCTACAGCACCAGGGTTAAAGCCCCTGCATTGAACCTTTCCACTCAAGAGACTATTGACACTCAGTCCTATGACGACGGCGTCCTAAACCCTCTTGGGAGGGCCTCGTCTGATAAAAATTGTCTCCTGAAGGGACTCGCTAGACCAAGAAAAACCATCCTCTTTGGTCATCTAAACTGTCGTAGCCTCTCCTCACTGTCTCTGTCTCCTCACTTCCAGAGAATAACTACACAATAAACACCTTTGTGACTATGATATATCTGTTGCCTGCATACAAGAACATCGTCAAATGCATGGACAAGATGACCCTGACATCCTAGTATCTAGTATAGGGTCCGCAACCATTTTTACTTCCTCCGCAATGCGGAACCTACATGGTTCTACCATTGGGGGTGTAGCGATGACTGTCAAAACATCTCTGCTCCCTTTGCTGATTTCCATCTCTAAGATTAACAGTAGAATAATGTTAGCCGTCTTCAAAGGCAATCCAAAGACATAAGTCGTCTCTTGCTATTCTCCAACCAACATCAGTGACGAATCATCTATCACCCACTTCTTCGAGCATCTCAATGAAACTATCGCTTCCATTCCTCAGCACGCCCTCCTTCTCATTGGTGGTGACTTCACCGCCCATGTAGCAAGGAAGTTTTCCTACCACCCTGCTACCAACCGAAATGGCCAGTTTCTTACTGAATTTGTCAACCAAAATAACCTTCTCATCACCAACACAATGTTTCAGAAATCGTCAAAGAAGCTCTGGACACATTGCTCACCTAACAAGTTCCTATCACAGATTGACTTCATCCTTTGTTGTAAACGTTGGAGAAACAGCATCCAAGATTCCCAAGCATATTCTACCTCCGACCCGATCGGTTCCGACCACCGCATTGTCTATGCTAAGGTTAGGCTCAGTCTTCGTTCTACAAAACCATCTGCTCGCTTGAAGCTAAATTGGGCCGCCATGACTACTGATCAAATCCTTGCATCTGCAATTGAGGACCATATTTCAGATGAGTGGTTCTCAATGGACACTGACGTCCAGTCGTATGGCAACTTCGTTGATACCTGTGTGAAAATTGGGAAGTCGCTCCTTCCGTCTCAAATCAAACAGCCTCCCAACCTTGTTTGCACTAGCCCAGTTAACTTAGCACGGACCAACATGCTTGAGTCCGCAACCGATGATCTCCCTGCTGCTCAGTCCAACCTCAGAACCGTGTACGATGAGCAAGAAGACACCAGAGTTAACAACATACTTAGTACTTTTGACAAATGTGAATTCACCAGTGCCCTGCATTATGCCTGGAAACTAGTTAAACAGCTCTCTGGTAAGCGGTCTAACACTGTATTCATCCAAGGTGAAGATCGACTGGCCTCATGGAAGTCGCATTTTGAAAACCTTCTGAATTCCGATAATAACACCAATGTTCCGGTTACAATTGACCCTATCTTTGAAACCCACTCTAACATCCCCACTGGCAAATTTTCTCAAGCTGAGGTCAATACGGCTATCAAGCAAATGAAACATGGCAAGGCCCCCAGTATGGATAGTATCCCTATCGAAGTTTGGAGGCTCCCTAAACTGAAGAAGTGTCTCAAACGCTTCTGTAATGCAACCTTGGAAGGAAATCGCCTGCCTGAATGGGGCATCTCCAGCATTGTTCCAGTTCCGAAAAAGGGTGATCTGACCATCCCAGACAACTACCAGGGAATCAGTCTAACTCAAACTGCTGCAAAAATCTACAACCGTCTTCTGCTAAATCGTATTCGTCCTGAGTTGGAAAAGGTCCTTCGCCCCAACCAAAATGGCTTTCGGCCTCTGAGATCAACTTCTTCGCAAATCCTTGCCCTCAGACGAATAATTGAGGAAATTCGAAACCATCAGAAAGAAGCTGCAATAATTTTCATCGACTTCCGCAAGGCATTCGATTCTATCAACAGACCCACGATGTTTAAGATTTTTAATGCTTACCGAATCCCGGAGGAGATTATAAAGGCCTTCAAAATTATGTATGAAGATACAAGCGCAGTCGTTCTCACTCCTGAAAGTGAAACTGATTTGTTCTCCATCAACACCCGGCCTTCTCCAGGGTGATCCTCTTGCCCCCTATCTGTTCATCATAGTTTTGGACTACGCCCTGCGGACAGCAATAAAACGACACAGATGGTCTAACTCTAACTTGCCGTAGAAGTAGTAGATATCCTGCTCAACACCTCTCTGACCTAGATTACGCAGATGACATTAGTCTGCTTGCTGACACCCTCCGAGATGCAGAATCTCTCCTCCACAAAGTTGAAACTTGCTGCAAGTCCATTGGTCTCTCTCTCAATGCAAAGAAAACTAAGTACGTTCACCTCAACTCCTCCACCACTGGTGACATCATAGCGCTCGATGGCAGTAGGATCGACAAAGTTGATGACTTCAAATACCTGGGCTCTTACACCAACTCGACCTATGATGTTGAATGGAGGAAGGCTCAATCTTAGTCTGCTCTCCACTCATTGAGGAATGTTTGGCGATCTTCGATCCGTAAAAGCTCCAAAATTAAGATCTTTAAAACATCTGTGGAGTCTATTCTCCTCTACAGGAGTGAGTCTTGGGCCCTCACCAGCAAGATCACTAAGTCTATTGATGGTACCTACACACGGATGTTGCGTGCTGTCCAGAATGTTTCCTGGTAGGACCACCTTCCCAACTCCGTCTTGTATGGTGCCCTACCTCTCATCTCAAGCGTCATCAGACAGCGTCGTCTTCGGCTAGCCGGACATGTCCTCCGTCACAACGAGCCAGCCAGTTGTGTCCTCCTTTGGACGCCAGACACCCCTCGTCGTAGAGGTCGTCCTAACATCACCCTCAAATCGTCCATCGAACTGGAGACAGGACTGTGTGGATCATCCCTTTCTAATGCAATGCTTGACAGGGAATCATCACTTCACATAATATATCAAAGAACAGGATACATGACGTAAATAGCAACACATATAATAAATAACAAAAGTAGAGTAAACAACAGCAAAATAACGTTAAGTTTCTCCCTCAACTCTACACCTCCCCAGAAAACACAACGTAACATGGAAATGTAATTCCCCATAAAAGTGGTGACATTATCTGACCATCTTGACAATCGGCGACGTTCTGACAACGTACTCTGGAGTAACTTGAAAATGGCCGCAACGTTGTCACTCCCTTTTCTGACAACTTTAATAATTCTGTAGCTTATTCTGGGACATTTAAAATGGCATGAAAATCAGTAGCAGTCAACACTATAACACTGTAAATATTGCCATTTCTGCCCACCCTTGCGGAGTATGGTTTAAACATGTCTATATTCGTAGCATAGCTCCCTAAGCTATCTAGCTATGTCTTGATTGACTGTTTAGTTGCCTACCGTACTTTAGATAAATGCAGAATCGTGCGTGTATTCATAAAATACTATTTAAAAATACGACGAACAAATATTTTGCAGTAGATTATTAACATATCCAGGGGTTGTGAAGGAAATTTCTGTTTTACAATGTGTGTATTATCATAAAGACAATCACATGATTATCATTAAGCATTTAATATAATAGATCAATTATATTGAGTTAAGTAATTAAATAATGTATTCTTTGTGAACACTGAGTAGGTCATGGTTCACTCCCTCTGTGTCTCTCTTTCACAAACTGCTGAGAACAGGCAGATGTTTTCGTTACTTGTTTTGAAGGTTATAGAAAGACAAAACACCAAGAAATGGATACCCTTGTCTCTGCATGTTTAGAAACCGCCCCTTGTGTATAAATCTGCTCTGTATGCTGTTTCTAAGGCAGAGAGATTCTGACTCTCTCTCATTCTAAGTTTATCTCCAATAAACTGAAATTCTTTTTCTTATTCTATTACATGCGTTTTGTTGTGGTTCTGTTTGGACAGACTTGCTCACTGTGGGTTGAATGGGAAATATCCACGACAATATGGCGTAGTCGGCAGGATTGCTAACTTGATTTTCTCCTACGCAGATTTCTCTCAAGTCGGAACGGCTTAGACAGTGCACTGCCGGGAGTTCAAACCCCGATACCGCAACCCACCTTCTCACAGAGAGGTAACTGTAACCAGTGGCCTAGAGGAAGGACGGCGGCGACCAGACCGAGGAGAGTAAGACGTCTGTCTGGGGTGATCAATACGCAATCCATAGAAAGAGAATCACAGGTGAGCCACCACAGCAAAACGTAACTTGAGGCTGTATCGCGCTCAAATTCTAAAAAGTTTGATTAGTGACCGACGGGTCCGTCACTCTGTGGAGTGATTCAAACTGTGGAGGCTGTATGCTACTCCCACCCATGGACTAAATATTTCTCTTTTTCTTTCACCTTTTTCTTTACCTTGTAATGAGCTCTGAAACATTTTTTGTAATGTGGTATCATGTATTGTCAGTAGAGGCAAATGATATACACGGACCAGTACAGGAGAGGCATTTTTGCAGAGGAGATGATTATGGTCATTTATACCTGTACGAGACACTTAATGAGTTTGACGAATTTGGAAGTGGTTTCTCTGGTTTCTGTTGTAGCTATACCTAGAGGTGAGTGGTTAAAAGAGAAGGAAACGGCATTAATAGAAGTTAGGCTAAATGTTCACCCTGAAAGTGAGGGCAATTATCCAGAGGATAGTGCAGAATCTGAAACTGATTCTGACTAAAATAGGCCTAATTAAAAGGAAAAAAATTTTTTTTATAGTTTGGTTGTGGGACAAACGCACGAAAATGGGTTCTAAAAATTCAAAGAAGCAGGACTCTGAATTTACGGGTCCAATGAAAATAATGCATGACAAATATGGTCCGGCAACCACACACCAGCGTGTTAAATGGCAAAAGTTAGGTTTCCCTGAAAAAGGCTCTTTTAGCCTAAATCAGATTGATAACTTAAAAATGCGGCTGCGGTCATATGAGGTTAAAAATAGTAAACGTAAAAAATAAATGGCAAACCCGACTGGGATGTAGTAGATTTGTGGGAAAAGGAATCAAAATTAAGGCAGGAAAAACAGACCAAGGGAGAAAATAAAAATACTGTGGAGAAATCCCAACAAAGTAATTCAGTGCTATCTCCTGTTGTGCATTCCGGCGGCTCTTTGTATCCCAATGTAGCACAGCTTGCAAGCGTACACAAAATTAACCTGGACTTGGACTGTCCTGCGTGTCCTCCAGCTTATGTTCCACAGCAAGCGGCAGGAGCTCACGGACATCCCTCAGCCCCTGCTCCCCAGGCAGTGCATTCCAGTGCTGCTGCACAACCATCTGCGAGTGGGCCGGCGACCAGAGCGAGACCTGCAGCTTCAGTAGGCCCAGATTCCACAGTACAGGTAACGTCCCACAAGGGCGAACTGAACGAGGTAGAGATGCCTACCATCCATACAATGATGATGCTGCGTCTGAGTATATGGAACAAATTAAGACTTTGGAAACCAGTATGAAAACCGTATTCCATGTTCGTCTGAACTGGGAAGCAGTCAGACAGGTTAAACAAAAGCCTGGTGAAACTGTTAATGATTTCTTGAGACTTTCAGAGAAGTACGACGCACACAGTGGAATGGACAAACCGGAAAACAGCGAGACTCTTACTCCGTATGAGACTCAGCTAACCCACTGTTTCCTGGATGGATTGGATAAACACCTTGCAACCGCTATTAAGACCTCCTGTGTTGGCTGGCAGACTCGGAGACTTAAGGACGTTCTCCGTTATGCTGTTCACTGCGAAGAACAGGACCGCGACAAGCAACACAAAGACAAAAAGAAGAGCGACAAGATGACCTCTCAGCTGCAGCTGGCCCAGCTCAATTCCTACCAGGGGAACCGAGACGGTGCCGGTGGACAGCAGCAGCAAAGGATAGGCCGCGGCAGACGTGGAGGACGGAATCAAGGGAACAGACAGAGACCCAACTCCATGGGACCCCACTACCATGGTGGATTATGATGTTTGCCGAAAATGTGGAAAAAGGGACATTGGGCTCGCGGTTGTACATTTTCCGGTAATGCTGATAATTGGGACACAGCACCCCACGGGAATGTTACTTTCCAACATCCTGGGGGTCAAACTGGATTACCTGGACAATGACATTTTGTGGGAGACGAGGAAACGCATGCGGACATGGGTGAGTTCGCTGGGTTCCTTTACCATACGGCTCCAAATGCGTTACCACTTTGGTCATTAAAAGTTGATGGGCGAGCATTAGACTTCATTGTGGATACGGGAGCTGGTCGGTCTGTAATAACAGCTAAATCATGGGATTCAAAACCTCCTCTTTTTAGTGGTAAAACCATGCTCAGCCAAGATGCTGGTGGAAATACCACGACAGAGAAATTTACAGCTCCATTACTGGTGCAAGATTTCAATACGGGCTCAAATATTACTTTGAAACATGCGTTTTTGTTCTCCCCTGTATGTCCCGGTAAACCTGCTTGGCAGAGACTTAATGTGCAAATTGGGTCTGAGTGTGCAGTGTACTGATGACGGTTTAACTATTGACAGAGCTGCTACGTAGAAACTCTAGAAATGTTTTACTATGCTTGGGATCTGGACAGATCCTCAGTCACAGCTAAAGCCATACAAATGGCCAGAACTGAGTGGACAGGCACTGGCGACAGACTGACAGAATTACAACTACATGTAACAGCACATTTTAGTCGAGGTAGAGATTGGGAATTTGAGAAGAATTGGTACGGTGATTGTAAATTAAATTCGACATTGTTTTTGGTTGGTCGCGATTTCTGTGCATTGTCTGTAGAATTGAGCTCAGCACAGCATCAATTCTATTCCATAGCGGGAAGTGCACCCCATGTTTCACTGTGCAAAGCCTCAAATAAAAAATGGGAGGACACAGGGCCATGGGTGGAATTATATTTGGACACCACGGACTGGGAAAAGACAGGGGAATTTTCAAAATATTCTCCCTCTCTGCGTGTCACTGCGCACCAGTTTCCGAACTCTCTGACAGCTGTCTGCAGCATTCATGAGTTGTTGTGTGACACCCAAGCCTACTTGCATTTGTCAGACCCGAGATTCAGTGCAATTCCCTCTCAATTGTGGGCAACGTCCCAAAATGATGTGGGGCTCATAGCTGGAGTTACTCCACTTCAAGTAACCCCTAAATCTGAATACAGACCATGCAAACGTCAATATCCCCTACGCCCAGAAGCCGAAGACGGCATTGTCCCCGTATTTAATGCGTTGTTAGAAGCTGGTGTTGTGGTTCCCTGTCCTGACTCTCCATGCAACACTCCTATCTTGCCTGTAAAAAAGCCTGATGGGTCTTGGCGGTTCGTACAAGATTTACGAGCTGTGAACAGCGCCGTTCAACAGCGCGCTCCCGTTGTGCCGAACCCCGCGACCATTCTTACACAGGTCCCGGGTAATGCTAAATATTTTTCTGTGATCGATCTAGCGAATGCATTCTTTAGTATTCCTGTTGATGTAAATTCCCAGTACTGGTTTGCCTTTACATTCAGGGCAAAAAGGTATACCTGGTCTCGATTACCCCAGGGGTATGCTGAATCACCAGCAGTTTTTTCAGCAGCGCTGCAGGAAAACTTGGAACAATTCCAGTTTTCTTCAGGCCAAAGTACTTTGATTCAATACGTTGATGATCTCCTCGTCTGCTCTCCAGACGAGCACAGCTGTATTCAGGATTCACTTGAACTGTTGACATTCCTAGCCACAGAGGGCCACAAAGTTAAACAGGAGAAACTGCAATTTGCATTAAATACTGTTACCTACTTAGGACACTCTATTTCTGCAGAAGGCAAATCTTTGGGAACTGACAGAATCCAAGCGATTCTTGACCTCCCTAAACCGGTTACAAAAAAGCAGGTAATGTCTTTTCTAGGCATGACAGGGTACTGTAGGCAATGGATTTCTGATTACGCTGAAATCTCCCAACCCTTGCAAGATTTGGCACATGGCCATGATCTAGCAGCTAATGATAATGTCACATGGACAAAGCTTGCTGAAATTTCCTTTCAGAAGTTGAAACAACAATTGGCCTCCTCTCCTACTTTGGGCCTGCCTGACATGATTAAACCTTTTCTTTTGACTGTTGATGAGAAGGGCGGCTACATGTCTGCTGTTCTTTTGCAAAAGCACGGTGATAAGCACAGGCCTGTGGCGTACTATTCTCAGCGACTTGATGCTGTTTCTAGGGGCCTTCCTCTTTGTTTGCGCTCCATTTCAGCAGCGGCTTTGGCGGTAACTGCATCTGCATCACTTGTTGCTTATCGTCCTCTCACTGTCCTTGTTCCGCATGCGGTAGCAGAAATTCTGTTAAAACAAAAAACGGCACAGTTCTCACCAGCTCGAATGCTTCACTATCAACATGTGTTGCTCTCTTTGCCAAATGTTACAGTCAAGCGATGCAATGTTCTGAATCCCGCTACTCTTTTACCTACACCTGAGGATGGGGAGCCACATAATTGTGTTCATGTGTTAGATCAAATTCTCTCCCCCCGTCCTGACCTCGCCACCACTCCCCTCTCAAATGCATTTGATGTTTGTTGACGGTTCTGCCAGTCGATGTCCCCTCACAGGTGACAGTCAGGTTGGCTATGCAGTAGTGACACAACACCAGGTTCTGGAGTCAGCCCGCCTTCCTGGACATCTCTCAGCACAAGCAGCTGAACTGTTCGCTCTTACACGCGCTTGCCATTTGGCTGAAGGTAAAACTGTAAATATTTTCACTGACAGCAGATATGCTTTTGGAGTTGTGCACGACTTTGGAACTCTTTGGCAGCATAGAGGCTTCCTTACCTCTACAGGGAAAACTATACAGAATGGACACTTAGTGAGCTGCCTCCTACAGGCAATTCTTTTGCCTGCTGCCATTGCTATATGTAAATGCTCCGCTCACACAAACCAGACTGATGCTATCTCTCAAGGTAATGAGCAGGCGGACTTGGCTGCCAAGACAGCTGCAATCGCCCCCCCTCACACAACTCTCAGTCTGCTCACACAGGCTGCTGTTCCCACAGACACTCCAATGGCCTCTGTACAGGACTGCCAAGCTGGGGCCACACCCCAGGAAAAGGCCAAATGGAAGCGAGACGGCACCTACACTGATGGGGTCTGGCTAGGCCCTACTGGTAAACCCTGTTTATCTCGTTTTTTATTTCCCTATTATGCTAAATTGACTCATGGACTGGATCATGTGTCAAAAGGAGGGATGATATCTTTGATGTCCAGACACTGGGACACAAGCGGATTTTCTACTTATGCAAAAAACTTTTGTGAAAAGTGTGTTATCTGTGTTGTAAATAATGCTGGGAGGGGCCAGAAGGTTCCAAATGCGGCCCACCCGGCTCCACAGGAGCCTTTCGAGTACCTGATGATAACCCATGCAGGGGTAAGAAATATTGTTTGGTGTTTGTTGACATGTTTTCAAAGTGGGTTGAAGTTTTTCCTACAGGGAAAGCTGATGCTGCAGCAGTGGCGAAAGCCCTACTAACAGAGCTTATTCCTAGGTGGGGGATCCCGAGGAAGCTGTCTTCAGACAGAGGCTCACACTTTTTAAATAAGGTGTTGGACAAAGTGACCGAGCAATTGGGGATCAGGTTGAAGTTCCATTGTGCTTACCACCCTCAGAGTGGAGGGGCGGTAGAGAGGGCAAATGGAACCATTAAGAACCGGTTAACTAAAGTGATGGCAGAGACAGGTCTGGATTGGGTCCAGGCCCTGCCAATTGTCCTTACAGGTATGCGGGGGAGGGTCCACGCTGCTACAGGGTTGTCGCCCTATGAAGTCATCACAGGGCGGCCCATGAGGACTGGATGTCACCCCCCAGGGCTGATGCTGGACAAGGAGCTAGCTGACACTCGCATGGTGAGTTACTGTGTTCAGCTAACCAATGTTCTGAGATCTGTGCATCAACAGGTGAAAGCAGCTCTCCCAGATCCAGCCAGCGGGCCTCTACATGACCTGCAGCCAGGAGACTGGGTGGTGATAAAGGACTTCAGAAGGAAGAAGTGGCACCAGGCCAGGTGGAGGGGTCCTTTCCAGATACTACTCACCACGCCCACAGCCGTGCGAGTGGAAGGCCGTGCTTCTTGGGTCCACGCCAGCCACTGCAAAAGAGCTCCACCAGCGCCAAAGGAGGGATAAGGGTGAGAGACCCACCTCGACCGACGCGCAGGGACAACTAATTTCTCACGGAGTTTAAAAACTCAGAGAACCACCACTTCAAGGAGCACGTGACGGTAATATCTGCTCCCAACATGCCAGACGACAGCAGGAACACCGAGGGGTACAACCCTTTGAGAAGATTAGGCTGCAGCCTGAAGGTAGGCCTATTGATACTAGGCCTCATTACACTCATCACAGTTCTGCCCATTATCCTGATTCATGAGACATTCTACACCATTAACACCAGTGAACCAAACGGTACTGTTGTAATGACTAGTAGGACTAAAAGGTATGTCACCACCGGGAATGAAGCTTGGCTGACACCAGGAACTGTGAAGCATCATTATGCTACTAATTCTTGGTGGCGTTATGCTGAGTGGACTGCAAAACAGCACTTTAACCGGTCTTGTTATGTTTGCTCTCACATGCCTCATTCCACAGCAGGCCCTCTTCTTCAGGTGCAGAATCTGAAGAAGGACCTCTCAACGTGTTTGGTGGGACTGAGTTCTCACCCAGGTGTGGGAATACGGTGGGATAAAGCTGATTTCTCTGTGCCATTAAATCTGTCACTTTTGAGTACTCCAGTAGTCAATACAAATTGTTCTTTCCTGAAAGATTACCTAGCATGGCCACAGGTGTCATGGAAAATGCCCGGTCCAGTCGTACTTAAACATAGTATGAAGTTTGGAAGGTAATGGCTCTAATGCACTAGGTCAATTAGACAATGTTCAGAGTAAAACTGTTTTCTGTTACTGTCCGCCCATGCATCCTGATAAGTGTTTTGACTGTCTGAGTGATTCCTATAGTCCTTGCAGAGACTACCTTGACATGGCTGATGAGATATGTAGGAAGAACTGGTCACACGCAATCTCATTACCTTGGAATAGGAAGCAAACTGCAAACTGTTCCGGGATAACACCATCCTCTCGCCTTGGGAGCCGGCTGTTATCTGATTGGTAATTGCTTTGTGGGCACTCTGCTCTCCCCCCTGACTGGAGTAGAGTTTGCGCCCTCATTGCCACATATGTGATTCCTGACTCAAGTTGCCATAGGTCAGTACTTACAGCAAAATGTTCCTGATCCGGAACAAGATAATGTATTCCTTCTCCGACAACTTCCTGAGTTTACTGACGACCCTATATAAAGTATAGGCCTGAATTATGTACCCACCCTGTCACATGGTTGGTGGGAAGACAGACAGTGTTGTAATGTGAAGAGATAAAAGGTTGACATTCCAGGAGTTGTGAAAAGTCTCCATTACATGATGGGTTTTTATTTTTTATCTTTCTTTTCTTTCAGACTTTCTCTTGATAGTAATAATTTTATATGTTAAATAATCAGTAGTACATTATAGTAAAAATTATTTTTATATTCAATTATATTCTATCCTGTTACTATATTCACTATGCTTTCATTTTTATATTTTTATATTTTTATTTTTTCCTATGTTGATTCTTGTTATTAATCAGATATGGATGATGTGCGATAATTGCTAATATCCGGAAGCGAAGCTTGATTGCCTTGAGAGGGATCGGGGGATTATTTTTTCCGGAACTGATTGGGTTTTCTGGCTCTGTGCTAGTTTTGTCCCATATAAGTCCTGAGTCTGCCGGTTTTTCAATTCCCCCTGGATTATTGGAGTATTGTACATATCCACACGAGATTATTGTATTTGGTCTGTATAATCATGTAATCATTTATGATGTTATTAAAATGAATCACTTACTAATTGATTGAGTACAGTAGGTAGATTGTAACAGAAAATTGTTAGTTATCATGAAATGATAAAAGGAGGGAAATGTGAAGGAAATTTCTGTTTTACAATGTGTGTATTATCATAAAGACAATCACATGATTATCATTAAGCATTTAATATAATAGATCAATTATATATTGAGTTAAGTAATTAAATAATGTATTCTTTGTGAACACTGAGTAGGTCATGGTTCACTCCCTCTGTGTCTCTCTTTCACAAACTGCTGAGAACAGGCAGATGTTTTCGTTACTTGTTTTGAAGGTTATAGAAAGACAAAACACCAAGAAATGGATACCCTTGTCTCTGTATGTTTAGAAACCGCCCCTTGTGTATAAATCTGCTCTGTATGCTGTTTCTAAGGCAGAGAGATTCTGACTCTCTCTCATTCTAAGTTTATCTCCAATAAACTGAAATTCTTTTTCTTATTCTATTACATGCGTTTTGTTGTGGTTCTGTTTGGACAGACTTGCTCACTGTGGGTTGAATGGGAAATATCCACGACAGGGTAGACGTAAAACTTGTACTGATCACCAACTATAAAAAATAAATAAAAATAAAAATATATATATATATATATATATTCTTTGTGGCCAAAATGATACAATATTTTATCATGTATATTCATTATTTGTGGAATTGTGAAAGGCGTGGTTTAGGCAACTGAAAAAAAAGCCGATGCTGCAAAGATCCAAGATAACGCAATAAAACAAAAACCGGTAACAATGAAGAAGCTAGCTAGCTGTGTCAAAAAAGCCAGCTAGTTAACTAGCTGCCCCATTGATTTTAAGTAGTTAGCTAGCTGGCATTTATGGACAGCTAGCTGGCTTTTTGGCGCAGCTAGCTAGGTTGTATGGCCAACTAGTTAGGTCGCAGGCCACAGCTAGCTGGCCAAAAAGCCAACTAGTTAGGTCAAATGGCCACCTGGCTAGGTCGTATGCCACAGCAAGGTGGCCATGTCACCTAGCTAGTGTGCAAAAAGCCACCTAGCTGTGCAAAACGGCCACCTAGTTAACAAGCTAAAAATAAGAAATGACATCTAGCTAGTTAACTAGCTACGTGGCACAAATGGCACCTAGTTAACTAGGTGGCTGACATTAAGGCTTACTAGTTAACTAGTTAGCTCGCAAGCCTTTTAAAAACGCAGCTAGTTAACTAGGTGGCATTTATGCCATAGGTTTTCAAAGACTTTTGCCCTCAACTAGTAAGCTAGTTAGGTTGTAAACATGTTCTTACAACTGAACTAGCTAACTAGTGTGCCTTAATAAAACCTAGCTAGTTAACTAGTAAGCACCACTTTATAGTAGCTAGTTAACTAGCTGCACTTTGTCCGTGCTTACGACCTAACTAGTTAACTAGCTGCACTAGACCCCACAGGACCCCTGTCATGCAGTAACAAGGTTAATAACTCTCCCACAAATATTACATAATTTGACGTTTTTGAGTAATGGTGAGGTTGGTTCAACTTACCATGCCAGGTGGTATGACCCCTGGAAAACTATGAAAATGAGTTTTTATTCAGAAAATGTGTATTTGATTGAGAAAATATATGTATAACCTTGAGTTCAAGGACAAAAATGTATATAGGTGTCCAAGTTAATTCCTGTTAGATTTGAATTGAGTTTGAAAAGTCAGGTGGTGTGACCAATATGTCAGGTGGCGCGACTAGAATTATAGTTAAACCAATTGAAAAAAGTGGTGTTAATTAATGTTTTGAAGATATTAAATACATTTTCTTAAATATATACATCTTTCTGTATGATATTAAGTTGTTTAAAGGTGAAAAAGTCCTACTCTTCAAGAATATAGGACTATATAACCAAAATTGATACTCAAAGTTGCATACTGTACCTTTTAAATTAGCATTTTTTCATTCATTTTTGTAGATGCCATCATCAAGCAAAGAAAAAACAGCACAGCATAGAGATACTAGTTTAAAAAAGTATTCAGTTGCATTTCATGATTGAAATGTGTTCCTTGAGACTTCATGTTTCAGTTTTATTTTTAAAGCATTGATCAAATGTTGTCTTGTTGACATTACCACTGTGGCAGTATTGTTGAATGTTGAATGTGCAGTATTGTTTTGAATGCTGACCTGAATGAAATGTAGTCCTCATTATTGAAATGTGTTCCTTGAGACTTGATGTTTCAGTTATATTTTTTAAGCATTGATCAAATGTTATCTTATTGACATTACCACTGTTGCTGGCCTGAATTAAATGTAATTGTATGATTAAGTCCCAGTATAAAATGCTCAGGTTTCAAATAAAAGCCAAATGAAACCAGAGTAAAATGCATTTACATATTCTTCTTTTTATTTAGTGAATTTCAATCGTTATTGAGCACAATGTCAGGTCATGACTGGTCATGGTCAGGTGGTGCGACCAGCAAATTTACATTTAAATGTATCTATTCCCATTGCAGTCTGCTAAATTAAATCCGAAATATAACAGAAAATCTTTAAATAATGTATACAAATCATTTTTATTGTTAGAATTTTAGTTTTCTTTCTCTCAATGGAAAATAAGGTGTTTGAAAACAAAAAGAAGTGGCCGTTTCTATAAATTGAATAAAACTGCCATAAATAAAGAAATTAAAGTGGAATTTACCATGTGATGTGTATTTTACACACTACAATGATTCATATTTGCAGGTTTTCAGTAGTGGTAAATACATTAAAAGTGTATTATTCAAAATTCATATATGGTCCTGGGTGGTAAAATCTGAAATCCTGTTTAAAAATGTATTTATATCACCTTAAAAGCTATGAAACAAATATAAATACACAGGATACATTCTTGTGGAATTAAGAATGTATTTAAAATCCATTTTGGTCAGTATTTTTATTTTTTTCATTTTGAAAACCTTATTTGTCATTGACCCAAGTATGGTGGAGGTTCCGTGATGTTGTGGGGCTGTTTTTCCTCCAAAGGCCCCAGGAACCTTGTTAGGGTACACGGCATCATGAACTCCAAGAAATACTGGGAAATTTTAAATCTGAATTTGGCTGCCTCTGCCAGGAAACTAAAACTGGGTCATCATTGGATCTTCCAGCAGGACAATGATCCAAAACATACATCCAAATCAACACAAAAATGGTTAACTGAACACAAAACCCCTGACCTAAACACCATTGAAAACCTGTGGGCTGAGCTGAAGAGGAGAGTGCACAAGAGAGAACCTAGGACTCTGGATGATCTGGAGAGATTCTGTAAAGAGGAATGGTCGCAAATTCCTTGCTCTGTATTCTCCAACCTTATTAGATGTTACGGGAGAAGACTCAGTGCTGTTTTATTGGCAAAGGGAGTGTTAAGGCAGTGTACAGGACTGGACCCAAACGCAAACCTCTGAGAGGGAACTCGATGCAAAAACCCCACTTGGGAGAATATTTATTAGAGGCAAGCAAGCAATAGGCAGGCAATGGGCAAATAAAGGGAGGAAGGCTGGATATGGGGTTGGCAAACTAAAGCGGGGCTGGTGAGGAGTCAGAACTGGTTGGGGCAGGCAGGAGGCAGGCTGGAGGGGCTGAATAAAGAACAAACAAACAGGTTACAAGACAAACGGGATCAAAAATCAGAATGGCCAGGAGTGATCTCAAACAGGGCAGAGAAAACAAACTGACAATGAAAAGGTGTGAAAGGAAAAACTAAATAGTGCAGGGAACAGGTGAAGGAACTAATTGAATAACTGAAAGGAGTGAGGAATGTGAGTGAGCAGGAGACATGATAGGCTGGCAAATCAAGGGGAGAAACAGTGAACTAATGGGGACCACGCCCAGCCTGCACACGAATACATGGAACAGAGACGAACAGGGTAAACTGAAAAACATGGCATGGGACATAAGTGTTCAAAAGGCTCCATGAATAGGGACTGTTATTCCCTTTATACTTTTATTTTGACATGTTAGGTGCTACGTGTTTGGCCAATCATAAGTTCACCTTAAGAAGCAGCAGCCATTTTCAGCTATAGTTCCAGTCAAAGTGATTGCAAGATCACAAACTTTCCTGTCAGACAAATTAACGTTTGTTTCTGATTGTTATTCCAACTGTTGTGGCATATATTAGTATCCTGCAAGAGTTAGTGAATGACACAAAGTAAGTAACTGCATTTATGTTCCATTGGTGATCTTTATACCATACTAACGATACAATGTTTAAGTTAATTATATCATAGTGTATAGCCACGAGTGAATGCGTGATGGCGCCGTTTATTCATGCTTAAATAAATGCTTGTAGTTCTTTGTGTACTATGTTTTTAAGCTGTCTAGTTGAAATCGGCATGTTCTGTGGATTGCGCGGCCGATGTTGTGCCCTATTTAAGAGATAATTAGCCAAGCTTTGTTACCTTTAGAAGTTTATTTTACCTTTATTTATACAGGGTAGGTTGACTGAGCACACATGCTCTTTTGCAGCAACGCCCTGTTAACGCCCCCCCAATTAGCCTAAACCTGCATGTTTATAAAGCTGTTTTAGCCCATTTTTTGTCATATCAGGGATTAGTATTGCAGTAATTCGTATTGATGCTCAGATACCTCTGAATGCCTGGGCGACAATCGTGTGATGAGCGGCACTTTATTCAGTTTATGTTATTATACTGTATGTCATATACATGAGATGCTATTATATTTGTACTTGAATTCAGTGGGGTTTATTACGCACTATGCATTGTAACTGCAGTATGCTGCGTGCTATTGAATTATTGTAGCAAATAGTGTGTCTATGTATAATTTGTTTTATTTCAGACTACCAATACACTTGGATAAAAAAATTCCTGCCTCCTCGTCTATGTTGTCCTGACTGACACATAAGGGTGTTTACTGCCAGTATCTATTGAGCTAGCCCTATATAGTCATTCATACCCCCCTCTTCAACAACAAGGAATGGGAATACAAAGGAAACGAAAGGGAGGTGGACTGGAGGGAAACGGCAGATGTTACAGTACCCCCCCCCCCCAACGGGCGCCTCGTGGCGTCCCTCCGGGCTTAATCTTCTCTGGATGGTCCCGATGGAAGTCCCAGATGAGGGAGGGGTCAAGGATGTGCTGGCGGGAAATCCAGCTCCTTCCTCAGGGCCGTAACCCCCCCAGTCCATCAGGTACTGGAACCCGCGCCCTCTGCAGTGGATTTCCAGGATGCGGTGAACCATGTAGGCGGGAGTGTTGTCGATGATCCGGGGTGGCAGAGGGGGATCGGCCAGAGGGCTTAGTGGGCTGGAGGAAACAGGCTTGATCTGTGAGACGTGGAAGGTGGGGTGGATTTTGAGGGCTGGGGGGAGCTTGATCTTAAAAGCAGATGGGTTAACGATGGAATCAATGGTGTAGCGGCCGATGAATCGGGGCTGGAGTTTTTTGGACATGCACTGAAGGGGAATGGTAGAGGTGGAGAGCCAGACCTGCTGTCCTGGAGTGTACTGGGGGGGATGCGGTACGGTAGCGGTCCGCCACGCCTGGTTGCGGGCGGTGGAGCGAAGGAGTGCGGCGCGAGTGTCGTTCCATACCCTTTTGCAGCATTGGAGATGGGCCTGTATTGAGGGTAGGGAAACTTACTCCTCCTTGGACGGGGTATGGCTGCTACCCCAGGGAACACTCAAACGGAGACAACTCGGTTGTAGAGAGTTGTGGGAGTACTCAACCCAGGGTAGCAGCTTGCTCCAGGAGGAGGGGTTGCGGGCCATCACGCAGCGCAAGGCTGCTCCCAGGTCCTGGTTCGCCCTCTCGGTCTGGCCGTTGGTTTGTGGATGGTAGCCGGAGGATAGGCTGACGGAGGCCTCCAGGGACCGGCAAAACGCCTTCCACATGTGAGACGAGAACTGGGGACTGCGATCGGAGATTATATCTGAGGGAATCCCGTGCAGACGTATCACGTAGTGCACCAGGAGCTCTGCCGTCTCAGAGGCTGTGGGAAGCTTAGGGAGAGGGATGAAGTGGACTGCCTTGGAGAAGCGGTCGACAGTCGTGAGGATGATAGTGTTACCGTCTGATGGTGGTAATCCGGTTACGAAGTCGACCCCAATGTGACTCCAAGGATGGCCCCGGACAGGTAGAGGGCGTAGGAGACCGGCGGAGGGTTAATGGGAAGCCTTGCTCCTGGCGCAGATGGTACTTGCGAACACAAAAGCACTCCATCAGCTTCCATCGATGGCCACCAGAAGCTCCTCCTGAGCAGGGATAGTGTGCGCCGAACCACGGAATGGCAGGACAGGTGAGAGGAGTGCGCCCACTGCAGGACCTGGGAGCAGGCAGCATCAGGAACAAACAGACAGAAATCAGTGTTAGTTCTGGGGTCCTGTTGCGCCTCCTGAGCAGTCCTGATGATTTCCTCGATCTCCCAGGTTACCGCAGCCACCACACAGGAGGGAGACAGGATGGTATCAGCACAGGCAGGACTGGTCTCGGGAGAGTGCAGGCATGACAGGGCATCGGGCTTGGTGTTGCGGAACGGGGTCTGTAGGTGATAGAAAAATTTAATCTGCCGAAGTAGAGTTCCCAACAGGCATGATGGGAATTTAAGCATTGAATGTACTGAATGTAAGCGAGGTTCTTGTGGTCGGTCCAGACTATGAAAGGTTGCCTCGCCCCCTCCAGCCAATGCCTCCACTCCTCCAGAGCGAGCTCGACTGCCAATAGCTCTCGATTCCCAACGTCATAGTTGCACTCGGCGGGGGATAGCCGGCAGGAGAAGAAGGCTCAAGGATGGAGTTTTTGGTCCTCCGCTGAGGGCTGGGACAGGACAGCACCGACCTTGAAATCAGAGGCGTCTACTTTCACAATGAATTAGCGAGCAGTATCCGGGTGAATGAGCACAGGAGCGGAGGTGATCCAGGACTTAAGGCTGGTGAAGGCAGCGTCAGCTTCTGGAGTCCAGAAAAAAGTGACAGAAGTGGAGGTTAGGTTAGTGAGAGGTGTAGCTACCTGACTGTAGCCCCGGATGAAGCATCGGTAAAAATTGGCAAAGCCCAGGAACTGCTGAAGCTGTTTTAGCGAGGTCGGACGGGGCCACTCTGCCACTGCCTGGATCTTCTCAGGGTCCGGTTTCACTTGCCCACTCTCCACTATAAAGCCTAGAAAGCTCACGGAGGGAACATGGAACTCACACTTCTCTGCTTTAACAAATAGCTTGTTTTCAAGGAGGCATGTGGTCGAAGACCCTTCTCATCTCGGACGTGAAGGTTGGGAAATAAGTGCTGGCTGTAGATGGCTGTCCCAAATGGCGGTGGCCCAGTATCTCGCACTCCCTCCAAGACAGGCCATGATGAATGCGATCTTCGACTGGTCTGAGTGGTAAGAACCAGGTTGTATATTGAATACAAGATTGTATTGCATCAAGAAGCCCCTGCATACAGAGGTAGCGTTCAGGATGGGGAATGCGGGGTTCTCTGGTCGGGAGGAGAAACTGATCAAAAATCTGAATGGCCTAGAGTGCTCTCAAACAGGGCAGAGAAAACGAACTGGCAACGAAAAGGCGTGAGAGGAGAAACTAAATAGTGCAGTGAACAGGTGAAGAAACTAATTGAATAACTGAAAGGAGTGAGGAATGTGAGTGAGCAGGAGACGTGATAGGCTGGCAAATCAAGGGGAGAAATAGGGAACTAATGGGGACCTCGCCCAGCCTGCACACGAATACACGGAACAGAGACGAACAGGGTAAACTGAAAAACATGACATGGAACACAAGGAATGGGAATACAAAGGAAACGAAAGGGAGGTGGACTGGAGGGAAACGGCGGATGTTACAGGGAGGTTGACAAAGTATTAAATGCAGGGGTGCCAATAATTGTGGCACACTGGTTTTGTTAAAAATAATTATTTCTTGATGAGGGATTTTGTTTTTTCAGAATAAATTCACTGCAATTAAAGGTTGGATTTTTCTAATTTTTTAAGTGTGAGATAATTTTTTATAACCCTTTTTACTCATCTTTACCAGGGGTGCAAATAATTGTGGAGGGCACTGTATATGTGTGTTTGCATTGATATATTTTGTGTAATGTGTGGCCCAAGACGATTTTACCCTTTAAAAACGGGGCTAGATTAGCTTGCAGACCCATTTTCGGCACCGCTTTTGGCATAGAAAACCTATTTGGGCCGGGAAGAAATTAGACGAAATAGTGGAGGACCCTCTCTTCAAGAATGAGTGACATTGTGACTGGCTCGGGCCAAAACGAATAAACCCTCTAAAAGCTGCCCCGATCTCGCTATGGACCGCATAAGCGTTCACCATAATAATATTATAATAATAAGTCCATAGCGAATAAGAAACCAACCTCAGCCTCATTTTTCATTTATTTCTGAGCATGAAGCATGTACTGATCCAGGCAGAAACAACTTTTCATACAAATGATATGTATGTTTGCATTGATATAATGTGTGTAATGTGCAGCCTAAGATGATTCAAGGCTTTAAAAACGGCTCTGAATCAGCCTGTGAAATTGCGGACAAGCAGCCACAAATAAGAAACCAGTTCAAAAAATTTAAGGTGGACCGGGAATTATGAATAAGAATCTGCGAATAAGAAACTAACTTCAGCCTCGTACGTTTAACCCCTCGATTTCTACTTGATTTTATAATACTTTATTTCTGTCTTGTTGATGCAATGGGTAATTACTTCATGAGCAATGTGAGATGGATTGGGGTGAGATGGAAAACTGGTTAATATAGGCTACAGGGATAGGTAACACGGGGTGGAATAACAAAAACAACACACGAAAACTAAAACAGGAAAGCAAACACCAATAACAACTCACAAAACAATTGTTTCTATAGGTCTAAAATGGCAAATGTGATTTTTTTTTTTATGGGGATGATATAAGCCGTAGCCTATTCTAACCTGCGCTACGCGGTGCGTTTCTCAAAATGTGGGTGGCACAGGGCATGATATTCTAATTACCTGTTTACTCGCGCGCGTAATGCCGCGTATATACTGGAGAGAAGCTTAAAACAGCGGATAAGTCAAATGTTTGAATCACAAATAGCTTCGGAGTAAGTCCCATTTGCAATCGTGTGGTGCATGATGGACGTGGCGCGGCAACTGTGTGGTAAGTTCTCCGGTTCTGAATTTGAATAGGATAGATTCCAAAGCTACTTTAGACAAATTAATGCGTCTGCTGTTGCTCGCGAAACTTGGATCAAACGGTCGAAGTAGGCGTTTTAGATCAAATATGAATCAAGCTTTAGCAACTGCATAGCCTATTTGTCGCCACAAATGTTTTCAGAAACGTATTTTAGTGGACTGTTTAGGTGGGACAAAAAAAAGTTTATTAACAGGCTGCCATATTGTTCCGGTTTGAAAACGGAGGCAAAATACATATAGCCAATCAGGTGCCGATAATGTTCCTCGTAGGCTACTGAATCCGTCTAATAGCAACGCCCATCAAACGCACAGTTTGGGGGTCCGGCCCATAGAAATATATATTAACTAGAAAGGAAACGTGGTCACGTGGTTCCATTCAGCCCTATTCAATTTGGGTTCTTCCGCAATGGCACCGCCGCAAGATGGCTGCCATGGCCCGGAAATAGTATTATTATGAGCTCTGCCATGTATTTCCAATGGTGCGTTGTGAAAGTCAACATAGTGGCCCCAGCGCAATCTAGGTATCAAAAGTTCACAATATTGTAGTCAATAGAAGCAGGCAATCACATTTTACATTTTTCCTGGTTTCAAATTTTTTTTAGCCTACACAGAAAAAAGAGAGCCATGATTTAAAAATACTCATCGGTGAGTGTTTAGTAAGCGCACTGAACTATGATTGGTTAAGAACATGGTCACGTGGTAATTTTAGTTACGTCACAGGGCAATCACGTGAGGAGGCCTATTGGCATTTTCGCCTCAAATCCATTCTCTCAACCTCTATTGAACTCTATGGTTAGCTGACTTGCTATGAGCATTCAGCTAACTGCATCCGTTGCTGTAGCTATATGAAGTTCGCTTACCAGCTATCTTGTGCATAATATTGAAATGGTTTTCAAATGCTTTCGCGTGTGTAATATTTCTAAGGTCATACTTCATATCTCAAGATGGGTGTTGTTAGATTACACTAATTAGTAACACACCCAGTGAATATGTTAGTGTTGAAGTCTGAAAAGCCGCCCGGATAGCAAGACGCTAACGGTAGCGGGTCAACATCGGGTTGGCTACAGAAATGTTGTCCGGCTCCCGGCGTATTATGCTTGTTAATAACGCTAGTTAACAAGTCAGTTATTAAAGATTTTTAGTAACTATTCGTGGCTCGTTTATCTGGATTTGCAGTTTTGCTCACGTTAGGCTGAGGTATTTCAACAAGATATCCGTGGCCTATAGCCTAGCCATTAATCTGTCTAACGTTACGATAACACTACAAGATCACCATAGTTCATTCTAACAGTCTAACAATAACAGACATTCCTGAGAGGCTATACCTGGAAAAATAGGCGACAAGTTTCACTGTGGTCGCGATTTCTAATTATTTAGGGTACAGTTACATGGCTACACCACACTATTAGCTAGCCGCGCAAGGCTGGTTTACGGAAATCTTGAGTCAGGGACCGGTCCGGATGTAATGTGAGTGACACCTGGCTCCCAAAACCGACGTCGACGGCCGGAAGTGACTAGGCGCCTATTTTACCGACGACGTCGCTGTAGGATCGACGTTCGCCGTTTTGCCAAGGCATAGTATCGACGTTCGTCGTTTTGCTAGGCATTCGTCGGTTGACAATTCCCTCCCCCTTTGGGCTATGAATTAACATATTAAAATAGGGCGGGCTTTGTTTTGCCGTATGTGTTTTTACGACATAAAGACGAATTATAGGTAACTTCTAACTTTGAAATGAGACACAGAGACAGCTAACTTAGGTGTTTGGGTTTATTTTATTAGTGTAGTTTAACGAACGTATGTGCGAACTGTAACTTTTAACTTTGAAATATGTGAAAGGTCTGTAGAAATCATATATTAGCCTATCATACTTGCGAGGTTTTATAAAAAGCATGTTGATTAGCGTTAGTACTATATTAGGCTATAGTCTATTTGTATACAATTATTATAGGCTACAATCACTCAATGTTTAGGAGTGGGCTACCATGTAGGGAACTGTAGAATATAATTTAGTAGCTAACGCTAGTTTAATAACGCTAGTTCTCTACCACATATTTATTTTGTAAGTAAGCTATTGTAGCCTATATGGAATATCTGGGTTTTATAGGATTTTTACAGACCTTTTGCATATGGACAGAGACAGATAACCTCGTTGTTTGGCCTTATTTTATTAGTCTCACTCCTCACAAATTCCACAGGTTAGCTAACGTAGGCTATATCTATTTCCGAGAGAGCTTAATACACAAACAGTGATGGTTTTGTGCTAGGCTACGTTTGGTCGCTTCTCCACAATGGCTAGTCGCTCTCACACCGACGAGGCGCTTCTCCGGAATGACTAGTCGCTCTCAAACCGACGAGTCGCCGCTCCACAGCGACGCTCGTCGCTTCTCCAGAACGGCGAGTCGGTCTCAAACCGACGATTCGCCGCTCCACAGCGACGCTCGTCGCTTCTCCAGAACGGCGAGTCGGTCTCAAACCGACGATTCGCCGCTCCACAGCGACGATCGGCGCTTCTCCAGAATGGCAAGTCGGTCTCAAACCGACGAGGCGCTTCTTCACAAAGGCAAGTTGGAATAAAACAGACACGTCTCGCTACCAAAACAACATTAGTCGGTCCCAAACTGATTACTTTCACTATATGTAGGTGTAACATGATTAGTTATGCTTCCACTTGCCACTAAAACAGTTTATTATTATTATTTTATTTTTTTATTATTGTAATGGTTTTATTATTCTAATATCCTGTAGGCCTATTATTCTGTATATAGTATAGCCTATGTTAAAGGTAGGCTATGTAGCCTACAGTTATGAAGCGGTAGGCTATGTAGGCTACAGTTATGAAGCAGATTTGATATATTTTACAAATAATAGGCTACTTATATAAGCTTCATAAATCGGCCATGAACATTGCCGTAATGTTAAAGGGTTATTCAGGAATATAGGCTATAATGAATATAGCGATGTTAAATGTTTATTTTTTTAATAAATGTACATTATTTGTTGTATCTTGCTAACTTAGCTATAGCCCAGCTAACGCGTTCGCTACCAAAACGACACTAGTCGGTCCCAAACTGATTATTTTCACTCTACCAAGTGCCGCGTCCCAGAACAGTCACCACTATCATCAGTTTGCCACCACTGATGTGCTATCATAATGGGTACAGCTAGTGACGGCACTGCATGCAATTAATTAAGTTGACCGCGAGATGGCACAGTCTCACCTTATTCATCCCAGTTATTTGCAAGAAGATGGAGTAAAGCAGCAGAATCACAGAGCTGGACCACACAACAACACTGGCCTAGCCGTCCATCTTTGTGTATGTTTTATTGTTATTGGCTTATGTAATTTGATAAGAAATTTGCCCCCAAGTAATGTTAAAAATGTCCGCTTTATCTTGTCCTCTTTCCACTGCTTTTTCAATATTTAAATAGTAGTTCATCAAGCTTTTCCACTGCTTTGGTGCATACTTTGGTGAATATTTATTTATTTCACATTTTAAACATTTGTCTGATGTATTGCTATCAAATTTATGAATTTTGTCTCTGGTATAGTAAACTCTCTTCATCAATTTGAATCTCAATCTCAAATTGTCATTAATTGTAGCTTGCATATTTTCTATATATATATATTTTTTTTCTCATAATAAATTTACTTCAATTGAATTTTGGATTCTCATTTTTTCAGTGTGAGATTAAGCTAATTCACCAAACGGTGAATTTTTTATAACCCTTTTTACTCATCTTTACCAGGGGTGCCAATAATAGTGCAGGGCACTGTATGTATATATTATCTATATATATATATGCTATAATATTACACTGCATGGATATCGGGATTGAAGGTAACAATTATAATTAGTTATATATAGGCTACCGTTTACAGTTTCCTTATGTCAATACAATCTTATATTACTACGATTCTTTTCACGTATAAATCTTGTGTCGAAAAGGATTATATTGGTTTTTGAAGCCAAACAACTTGCCCTCCAGTGCGTTGAAACAACAATACTGATCACACAATACGCGACGAAATCCTCCTCCTGTGAAAATGTAATGTAGCTACACGACAATCTATATTATTATTCCATATAAGGATTGTCATTGCCAATAACCTATTATATAACCATCGCCTGTATCATTACCAATAACCTAGTAGCCTAGTTTATGCGGGACATTAAATGTAAAGGAGAGATTTTATTTTTTAAACATGCTTCAATGGTACATGATGAGCAATGTCATCTCAGTATAGGGTTTCTAAAGTGCTAGAAACATAATGTACATAATAGGAGGTTATGATGATCACATTCTTCAGAAGGAAATTCATCTAAAAACATCGGAAAAGATTACATTTTCATCTGCGACGGAGAAGATAACCTCGTTAAAACACCACTGTTGAATAAAACCTTCTGTATCATTCATTGCTTTGTTAAATCTGAAATCAACCCACACTCTGGCTCTAACCAGTGCAACAAATAACTGGACAATATCTAGTCTTGTATCAATTTCAATCTAATCTAATCTTTTTTTTTCTTTTTTTTGCCTCCCCAGTATATAGTTTAAAAGCTGCCATTTTGCCTTTTTATATCCTGCTCCAAAAACAAAAGCAGGTTTACACAGCCTCTCACCAAAGTCCATAAGTAAATTATCCAATAAAACAAATAAGGGTGTCAGTCTACTGCATTCAAGAAGAATGTTAAAAATTAATCCACTACTAAAACACTAATACACAAAAATAACATAGATTAGAGACTGTTGAGTTGATTACAGATACAAAAGTATGCACTGCTATTACACCATGCAGGATTCTCCATTGGAGAACACCAGATTTTTTCTTTAAGGGTGATTTATAAAAACCCTCCACACTGGTTTCATATCATTATTAAAATTTTAGTCATTTGGCAGACGCTCTTATCCAGAGCGACGTACAATAGTGCATTTTCAAACTTGGAACAAGTGCGTTAAAACAACCCTAAAAGGTAAATACGATTTCAAACACCAGGCGCAGTCAGTATGAATCTTTTTATTTTTTTATTATCTACCCTCAACTTTTCCCTCCACGCTGTGTCCACTTTCCCATCCAATTTACCTTTGTTTAAAGCCTTTACACAGCATCTATACATCACCTTACCACTTACTGTTGATAAATCAAGATTTCTATGATTTTTTAGGTCAAGTAAAAGCCCAGTACATTCCTTTATATCAGGCGTTGAAACCATTTTGGAACCAATTGATCATTCCTGTTAGGGACTTCTATACCTCTGCTGTAATCCTGCAACTGTGCCAATTCCTCATTAGTCAGAGTGGTCAGTGCCTGCACATTTTCCAGTGTAGGTCCTACAGCATTTACTATGTAACAGTCTCAGCTACACACAGTGTCTAGGTGAGGCCAGGTGTAGCGCTGCACTTTACATCCATCTTCGTCCATTAATAAGAGGCTCTTCCAGTAACCAGTGCAGTGATGCTGTGGGTTCTCTCTTAAGAGAGAGATAAATCATGATTACACCGTACACACCATAATTAATCAACATCAAAATATTCAGACATACGAAAAACATATTTTAATAAAATATCAATATACCAAAACAAATTTCCCTCCCTGACCAATGAACAAAAGCTGCAAGTCCTTTTAGAGGAAGGACCAACTGCCTCACTCGCAGCTCAATATGTCTCAGCCTGCCATAAACTGAGGGACAGTGAGTAAACCCTTACAATAAAGGATCATTATATGTATAAATATATATATATATATATATGTATTTAATAGTTAATGCTATATTACTCTTATGATGTTATTGTTGCCTTCTTTAAAAAAAATAGTATTGTATTGTTATTATGATTAATCTTTGATATTGTTACGCTTTGGCATATGTATTTTTAAATATGTCATGCCAATAAAGCATTTGAATTTGAATTTGAAAATTTGAGAGAGGGAGACAGAGAGGGGGACAGAGAGAGAGATAGAGAGAGAGGCGGAGGGAGGGAGAGGGAACGAGAGAGAGAGAGACAGATAGAGGGAGAGGGAGAGAACCAAGTATTGTAGAGACCTGGTCCCAATAAAACAGAAAACCACTAAAAATATATTAAAAAACAGTATTCAGACTAGGGTTGTGAAAAATTCAGCATTTAAGAATTGGACCCCATCCAATTCATGAGTTGGAATGTTAAAGGATGTTGAATTGGAATTGGAATGACCGGAAGTGGAATTTAATTCACTGCAATTCAAAGAAATTCCAGTCAGTCACACAACAGAATAATGATAGCACATCAGTGGTGGCAAACTGGTGATAGTGGTGACTGTTCTGGGACGCGGCACTTGGTAGAGTCAAAATAAGTTTGGGACCGACTAGTGTCGTTTTGGTAGCGAACGCGTTAGCTGAGCTATAGCTAAGTTAGCAAGATACAACAAATAATGTAGCTACATTTATAAAAAAATATAAACATTTAACATCGCTATAGGCTATTCATTAAAGCCTACACTCCTGAATAACCCTTTAACATTACGGTAATGTTCATGGCCGATTTATGAAGTTTATATAGCCTAGGCTAATTATTATTAGTAAAATATATCAAATCTATCTGCTTCATAACTGTAGGCTACATAGCCTACCTTTAACATATACTATAGCCTATACAGAAAGATAGGCTACAGAATATTAGAATAATATAACCATTACAATAAAAAATAAAAAAAACAGTTTTAGTGGCAAGTGGAAGCATAACTAATCATGTTACACCTACATATAGTGAAAGTAATCAGTTTGGGACCGACGAATGTTGTTTTGGTAGTGAGACGTGTCTGTTTTATTCCAACTTGCCTTTGTGAAGAAGCGCCTCGTCGGTTTGAGACCGACTTGCCATTCTGGAGAAGCGCCGATCGTCGCTGTGGAGCGGCGAATCGTCGGTTTGAGACCGACTCGCCGTTCTGGAGAAGCGCCGATCGTCGCTGTGGAGCGGCGAATCGTCGGTTTGAGACCGACTCGCCGTTCTGGAGAAGCGACGAGCGTCGCTGTGGAGCGGCGAATCGTCGGTTTGAGAGCGATTCGCCGTTCTGGAGAAGCGACGAGCGTCGCTGTGGAGCGGCGACTCGTCGGTTTGAGAGCGACTAGTCATTCCGGAGAAGCGCCTCGTCGGTGTGAGAGCGACTAGCCATTGTGGAGAAGCGACCAAACGTAGCACAAAACCATCACTGTTTGTGTATTAAGCTCTCTCGGAAAAAGATATAGCCAACGTTAGCTAACCTGTGGAATTTGTGAGGAGTGAGACTAATAAAATAAGGCCAAACAACGAGGTTATCTGTCTCTGTCCATATGCAAAAGGTCTGTAAAAATCCTATAAAAACCCAGATATTCCATAGCTATACAATAGCTTACTTACAAAATAAATATGTGGTAGAGAACTAGCATAGCCTACATTTCTTGTGTTGTGTGGGTAATGAAGACGCCCAAGTCTGACAAATGTTACCGTTTATTATTGCTGAATTCAAACACATAGAAAACACTCTCAGGGATCTCTCAATGGCAGCAGCAGTTGAACTACAGAAAATAAACTACCAATTAGCTTCAAGTTAGAGACTAAATTCCATTAACGTTAATTTAAGATTTAAGCAATTTAAGAGCAGAAACATGTTGATGCGAAGAAACAGTAGACACATGCCAGTACTGAATGTGTCTACTGTTTCTTCGCATCAACATGTTTCTGCTCTTAAATTGCCCCTTGTGGGATAAATAAAGTTCTATTGAATTGAATTGAATTGAATTAGCTAGCGAACGCGTTAGCTGGGCTATAGCTGAGTTATCAAGATATAGCCTACAACAAATAATGTAGGCTACATTTATTTATTTTTTAAATAAATAAATAAATAAAAATTAACACCGCCATATTCATTATAGCCTATACTCCCGAATAATCCTTTAACATTACAGTAATGTTCATGGCACATTTATGAAGCTTATATAATTATTATTTGTAAAATATATCAAATCTGCTTCATAACTGTAGCCTACCGCTTCATAACTGTAGGCTACATAGCCTACCTTTAACATATAACCTACTATATACAGAATAATAGGCCTACAGGATATTAGAATAATAAAACCATTACAATAAAAAAAAAAATAATAATAATAATAATAAACTGTTTTAGTGGCAAGTGGAAGCATAACTAATCATGTTACACCTACATATAGTGAAAGTAATCAGTTTGGGACCGACTAATGTTGTTTTGGTAGCGAGACGTGTCTGTTTTATTCCAACTTGCCTTTGTGAAGAAGCGCCTCGTCGGTTTGAGACCGACTTGCCATTCTGGAGAAGCGCCGATCGTCGCTGTGGAGCGGCGAATCGTCGGTTTGAGACCGACTCGCCGTTCTGGAGAAGCGACGAGCGTCGCTGTGGAGCGGCGAATCGTCGGTTTGAGACCGACTCGCCGTTCTGGAGAAGCGACGAGCGTCGCTGTGGAGCGGCGACTCGTCGGTTTGAGAGCGACTAGTCATTCCGGAGAAGCGCCTCGTCGGTGTGAGAGCGACTAGCCATTGTGGAGAAGCGACCAAACGTAGCCTAGCACAAAACCATCACTGTTTGTGTATTAAGCTCTCTCGGAAAAAGATATAGACTACGTTAGCTAACCTGTGGAATTTGTGAGGAGTGAGACTAATAAAATAAGGCCAAACAACGAGGTTATCTGTCTCTGTCCATATGCAAAAGGTCTGTAAAAATCCTATAAAACCCAGATATTCCATATACAATAGCTTACTTACAAAATAAATATGTGGTAGAGAACTAGCGTTATTAAACTAGCGTTACTAAATTATATTCTACAGTTCCCTACATGGTAGCCTATAATAATTGTATACAAATAGACTACAGCATAATAGACTAACGCTAATCAACATGCTTTTTTATAAAACCTCGCAAGTATGATAATATATGATTTTTACAGACCTTTCACATATGGGTGTCCCATTTCAAAGTTAAAAGTTACCGTTCGCACATACGTTCGCTAAACTACACGAATAAAATAAGCTCAAACACCTAAGTTAGCTGTCTCTGTGTCTCATTTCAAAGTTAAAAGTTACCTTTAATTCGTCTTTATGTCGTAAAAACACATACGGCAAAACAAAGCCCGCCCTATTTCAATATGTTAATTCATAGCCCGAAGGGGGAGGGAATTGTCAACCGACGAACGTCGATACTATGCCTTGGCAAAACGGCGAACGTCGATACTACAGCGACGTCGTCGGTCAAATAGGCGCCTAGTCACTTCCAATAGGCGCCTAGTCACTTCCGGCCGTCGACGTCGGTTTTGGGAGCCAGGCACTACTGTGTAATGTAATGTTACCGCTGGAGCTAGGCTACTGCCTACCCATACCACAGACTAACGTTACGGATTAAACAAAATAAACAAGCAGATGCAATAATCGTTATTTAATTATGTGAACGTAATCGTATCATAGACCTATTTAAGATTGTATCTATGTATTTATTGTTTTGCTTTTCACATAATAGGCTACTATAATAATCACGATATCCACTCTATGGTTAGAGTGGATCTGGGGTAGGCGCTGGACCCAGGAAAGCGGGCTGGAAAGAACTTTGTTTTAATATAAGGGTAAGGTTGGTGGATCCAACATGTCATTAGCTGGTTATATTTTTCGAAATAGCCTATTTTGTGTAACCGCGTGACACAGCTATGCGGTAAATGTTTGCGAAGAACAGCGAGTGCTCCCCGTTGTCTAGCCCATCTAGGCTATAGAACATGGTAGCTTTACATAACATTACATTAAGTTATTGTGGCTGCGTTTACTATTATGTTGCTTTTGTATGTCGATTTACACGTGTGCATCCTCTCATCGCTCAAAAGAAATCAACCGGATTGAGGAACTGAAGTTGCGCATCAAAACCAGATACGGTAATGCACTTTTAACAGCGCATAAACGAAGTGTTTGCTTACAGACACCCCTGGATGAGTTTTGCTAGTAGGCTACCACTTAGAGCCCACATAAACGTGTACATTTTTCCTTAATGTGACCTTGTCATTTTAATGTGTCTTGTCAGGGTTTGTCTTGTGGATGTGCGTCTTATCCTGTGTTCTCACGTTCAGCCTGCACCTTGATGTGGTGAGTGGGCTTTAAACTGAGACAGGTTGCTGAACTTTGCTGTGTCCTATAACAAACTCCTAACGTCTCTACGCTTTTTTCCCCTTATCGTCCAGGACAACGTTGGAGACGGTGATTAAACTTGCTGTGAATGAAACGCAGCATATCGAAGAATAAAAATGTTTCCCTTATTCATGATTCATAATTTTGAATGGTGTACATTTGATTATTTAGTCTTTACAAATGAACAAAAAAAACCTGTTCCGTTAAAAGCCAAATCCAGGATTGGAGAAACTGCCAGAATTGGGCAGGGAAAACCCGTAAAGGCAGCGTCTCCTCCCCTGAATTCAGTATTTAAGGGACTGTAAAATAGCATTTAGAAAAATATAATTTCCCCTAGGGGTGAAATGAACTCCATCACAAAGAAATAAGTCAGTATTTCCAAAAATTTATGTGAGGATGTTTAATAAATTTACCACACAATAGCGCAATGGTCTTAGCCTTTAGGTTAAGGTACACTTTGTTATGTTAACAGGTGAAAAATCAACCCGGTTTCACGCTTTTTCATGCTCATAGTCACGACAATTAATCTATTGAATCGTCACCCGGAGCACGATTGTCCGACTTTTATCGTGCTACACAGAACTAAATTTAAACCCATGCATTTTCAATGCTAGCATTTCTCAGACTGTTTTCGTGCTACATAGAACGAAATTTATAGGTGTTACTGTGGGCTTGGCTACTATGCTACTTTTCGGTTGTTAGCTAGCTAGCCGGCTAGTGAATTTTGTTTACCAGACGAGTGACTTTTGACTTGATGGCGATAACCGCTAAATATGTTAATAGGGACACAAAAAACATGTGGAAAGGTTTATTCAGTCACAAAAAAAGCAAACAGTTTATGTCGGATATGGTCAAAATCCCACAATTTCAATTCATTTTAATACTGTCCCCTACATGGGGCGACCCAGATTAGCCGTAGGCTATATATTTATTATCCGAACCCTAACCCTAAACGGACTACAGACGGCGCCATCTTTTCACAGGCCATCATTACGTAGAGCTCTGGTTTTTGGGGAATTGTAGTTCTAAACTATTAGTACCAATAACGAAAAAAATACTAATCCTATTGACCTGGGGCTTAAAATTTATGTTCAATATAGCATCAGTTAAGATCCCAATTGATCATATAATTGAATCATCAAAGTATCAAATGATTAAGCATCAAACGTTTTATTCAGGCCCTTCTGTTAGAGCTTGAAGGCTGGCTCTGACATTATTTATGAAAGACTAGTTAGTTAATCATCCTGTTAAATATCTACCCGATATGTCCATTGGTTCCAGAATTAGAAGCATTTGAAGTTTGGCCAGTTTTGCCCTTCTAGGGGGCGCTACTGAGTCCCCTGGGGTGTCAGGGCAAAATAATTGACAAACGTTATTCTCCAGGTCAAGGCCTTTCCAAAAACGTCTTTAGTTTTGTCCTACGACAAAGTTTAATTTTCACCTCTGTCTGGTTAGAGCCTCTTTGAGGTGTAGTTTCTGAGACCCTTTGAGACTCCAGCCTGGATAAAATCAAGTCTTTTGATTTTTTTGCTTATTTGGTGGGAAAAATCCTTCAAGGTATTGATGTTTTTCCTAATCACAGTCATATGTTTGGATTTGCACTAGTGTAGACCTTATTTTACCTACCAAATACATCTGTTGTCATATGAGGGTTAGGGTTAGATAACATGCTGTTTTTGAAGCGCTTTAGCCCTTCCCCCAAACCTCCTGAATAGTCCTACATGGTCAGGATTATATAATGTTGTAGCTTCAATATCCCTCTGTTTACGGATGAAGTTTCCTACATACACTACTCACAAAAAGTTAGGGATATTCGGCTTTCGGGTGAAATTTCAGGATGAACCTAAAATGCACTATAACCTTTACAGGTGAAATTAATTTGACCTTCTCTAAACTTTTGAATGCACATGTCCAACTATTCAATGTTTCAGTACTTTTTGCACAACTTGCTGTTCTCTAACAAGGAGCTGAACGGCAAAATTCACAACAGGTGTTTGATCCATGAATCGACCAATAAATTTCCTGGTTCAATTAGAATTGGTATTTAAACAGTCCTCTTCATCATGCTGTTCACATTTTGACATCATGAGACCAAGACGACACCTAACAATTGATCAACAGTACCTCGCCATTGCGAGGCTTCAAACAGGATGTTCTCAGAGGGAAGTGGCCACTGAGCTTAGAGTGTCACAGAGTGTCATCAGCAGGTTGCAACAGAGATACAGAGAGACTGGAAGAGTCACAGAAAGGAAGTGGACGTCCTTTGGCCACATCCCACACTGATGACCGCTTCATTGTGAACAGTGCCCTGCGGAACCGGATGATGAATGCCACTCAACTCCAGGCACATTTAAGGGAGGTGAGAGGCACCCAAGTGTCACGTCAGACCATTCGAAACCGTTTACATCAGCGTGGTCTGCGTGCTAGACGACCTGCAAGGGTACCTGACCACACCACCAGGCACAGGCGTCATCGTCTTGCATGGGCCAGGGAGCATTTACACTGGACGAGGGACCAGTGGGCCTCAGTGCTGTTCTCTGATGAAAGTCGATTCACGTTGAGCAGAAATGATGGCCGCCAACGATGTTGGAGACGTCAAGGAGAGCGCTATGCATCAGCCACTGTTGTCACCAGACGACCCTTTGATGGTGGCGGTGTTACAGTGTGGGCAGGTGTGTCTAGTCAATACAGAACTGCCCTACACTTTGTGAATGGTACAGTGACAAGCCCATACTACCTGAATAACATCATTAATCCAGTCATTGTGCCCCTGCATGAACAACACAGGCCTAATTTCATCTTCATGGACGACAATGCTCCAGCTCATCGAGGTCGCATCATTAGGGAAAGGCTGCTGGAGACTGGGGTACCTCAAATGGAGTGGCCTGCACTTTCTCCAGACCTGAATCCCATAGAAAACCTATGGGATCAGCTGACTCACCGTGTAGAGGCTCGTAACTCTGTACCCCAGAACCTCAATGACCTGAGGGCCGCCCTTCAAGAAGAGTGGGATGCCATGCCTCAGCAGACAATAAGTCGACTTGTGAACAGCATGAGACGTCGTTGTCAAGCTGTAATTGATGCTCAAGGGCACATGACAAGTTATTGAGACATTGACATTTTTGTTGTGGTATACCCACCACTGTTGTTGGCTTTTGTTTCAATAAATTGTTTGAGATGAGGAAATCACCATTGCATGCTTCTACTTAAATGCCCTACTTTCATGATACGTATAATATCACTGTAGCGTGAACTTACATTTTCCATAAATTTCACCCGAAAGCCAAATATCCCTAACTTTTTGTGAGTAGTGTATATCTCTGAAGATGACACTTATGAACTTGTAGGTGGCAGTCTCCACAGCTGATTTGTGGCTTATCCTTACCATGGGTGATGAGTTGATAGTCAGATGGACTAGTTCTGATACCCGTTGGAGCACACAATCACTAATTGGCCATTTAGTCGGCCCTATACCTAATTAATGCGTGCGTGCGTGTGGGTACATTGCGTGCCATCTGCTGGCTGCTGTGCACCAGACACACAGAGAGATACAGAGGTTTTCTCTTTTATGTGTTAGGTATAATTTTTTACGTCAAAAATTATAATATATAATTCGTACACCTAGTAGTCCGTGAGCCAGTAGGGATCGGTACCATCTGAGGGGAATAATGCTCTTGTGATTTTTGGCAAGGTATCTCTAGAGTTATAAAATATGTGATAGCATTGTTGTTACTGCATACCAGTTTTGCCAAACCTGAATCATAGCGCGGAGCTTTCAAAACCATAACAGCGCAGAAACCCTGGGGGAAAAAATTAAATATTTTCACGGTAAGAAATCTTTTTTTGACAACGTTAGGTTAGCCTGCTTGTCTTCTTCGTCGTCCTGCTTGAGCTAAATTAGCATTAACCACAAATATGCTTTGCTGTTAGGTCTGTTTATTTTCCTGCATCACCCTTGTCATAGTAACTTGTTGAACTGAACCAACCAGGAAAAAATGTATTCATTCACACACCACATAACGTAGGCTAGCCTACACATACAGCGTAGCTATATATAGGATGTCTATGAACATAGACACAGGCTATATAACATAGGATACATTACATATATAGCTATATATATATATAGTTATCTTAACGCATAGCGGACACTTGTGCCCGTTTATGCGGTCTAAAGTGCAGTAGTCTATAACGTTGATATTGGAAGGTTATCGTAATAACGTTAGCTATGACCATTGCAGTTTCGAGGGGGTTACGTTAAGATTAGCCAAATGTGTTCTAAAGTGCTATACCTGGCTTATTTTCTTTTAAATGCGCATCGAGCTACTATTGGTGTATTATCAACAGGCTTTTGTGATAGCATGTCCTTTCTAGGCCTCTGGCTGCTACTGCGAGCTAACTTAGCTAACGGTAGCTAACAAAGTTACCTTTCATTTAGCTTTTTTATTCGGTAGCATAACTTTGCAGTCGTCGCTATACATGTATATGGTCGCTAACTAGAGTTACAACGGCAGCCATTACTCTGTGAAAAGGGAGAAAATGATCACCTTCACGTGACAGGTCACGTTGGCCAATCAGAGAAAAAACTTTGGGCCGTGGAAACGGTGCCGTTTTGAGAAGGCTTCTTCCTTTCTAGTTAATATATAGTTCTATGGTCCGGCCATAGAACTATATATTAACGGCCGCATACCATAGAACTATATATTAACTAGAAAGGCAGAAGCCTTCTCAAAACGGCACCGTTTCCACGGCCCAAAGTTTTTTCTCTGATTGGCCAACGTGACCTGTCACGTGAAGGTGGTCATTTTCTCCCTTTTCACAGAGTAATGGCTGCCGTTGTAACTCCAGTTAGCGACCATATACATGTATAGCGACGACTGCAAAGTTATGCTACCGAATAAAAAAGCAAAATGAAAGGTAACTTTGTTAGCTACCGTTAGCTAAGTTAGCTCGCAGTAGCAGCCAGAGGCCTACAAAGGACATGCTATCACAAAAGCCTGTTGATAATACACCAATAGTAGCTCGATGCACATTTAAAAGAAAATAAGCCAGGTATAGCATAACGTTAGTTATACTTAGAACACATTTGGCTAATCTTAACGTAACCCCCTCGAAACTGCAATGGACATAGCTAACGTTATTACGATAACCTTCCAATATCAACGTTATAGACTACTGCACTTTAGACTGCATAAACGGGCACAAGTGTCCGCTGTGCGTTAAGATAACTATATATATATAATGTATGTTATATAGCCTGTGTCTATGTTCATAGACATCCTATATATAGCTACGCTGTATGTGTAGCCTACGTTATGTGGTGAGTGAATACATTTTTTCCTGGTTGGTTCAGTTCAACAAGTTACTATGACAAGGGTGATGCAGGAAAATAAACAGACCTAACAGCAAAGCATATTTGTGGTTAATGCTAATTTAGCTCAAGCAGGACGACGAAGAAGACAAGCAGGCTAACCTAACGTTGTAAAAAAAATTATTCCTACCGTGAAAATATTTAATTTTTTCCCCCAGGGTTTCTGCGCTGTTATGGTTTTGAAAGCTCCGCGCTATGATTCAGGTTTGGCTAAACTGGTATGCAGTAACAACAATGCTATCACATATTTTATAACTCTAGAGATGTATACCTTGCCAAAAATCACAAAAGCATTATTCCCCTCAGATGGTACCGACCAACCCTACTGGCTCACGGACTACTAGGTGTACGAATTATATATTATAATTTTTGACGTAAAAAATTATACCTAACACATAAAAGAGAAAACCTCTGTATCTCTCTGTATGTCTGGTGCACAGCAGCCAGCAGATGGCACGCAATGTGCCCCCACACACGCACGCACGCACGCATTAATTAGGTATAGGGCCGACTAAATGGCCAATTAGTGATTGTGTGCTCCAACGGGTATCAGAACTAGTCCATCTGATTATCCACTCATCACCCATGGTAAGGATAAGCCACAAATCAGCTGTGGAGACTGCCACCTACAAGTTCATAACAGTGTCATCTTCAGAGATATATGTAGGAAACTTCATCCGTAAACAGAGGGATATTGAAGCTACAACATTATATAATCCTGACCATGTAGGACTATTCAGGAGGTTTCGGGGAGGGGCTAAAGCGCTTCAAAAACAGCATGTTATATCCTAACCCTCATATGACAACAATCCAGATGTATTTGGTAGGTAAAATAAGGTCTACACTAGTGCAAATCCAAACATATGACTGTGATTAGGAAAAACATCAATACCTTGAATGATTTTTTCCACCAAATAAGCAAAAATTCAAAAGACTTATCCAGGCTGGAGTCTCAAAGGGTCTCAGAAACTACACCTCAAAGAGGCTGTAGCCAGACAGAGGTGAAAATTAAACTTTGTCGTAGGACAAAACTAAAGACATTTTTGGAAAGGCCTTGACCTGGAGAATACTGTATGTCAATTATTTTGCCCTGACACCCAAGGGGACTCAGTAGCGCCCCCTAGAAGGGCAAAACTGGCCAAACTTCAAATGCTTCTAATTCTGGAACCAATGGACATATCGGGTAGATATTTAACAGGATGATTAACTAACTAGTCTTTCATAAATAATGTCAGAGCCAGCCTTCAAGCTCTAACAGAAGGGCCTGAATAAAACGTTTGATGCTTAATCATTTGATACTTTGATGATTCAATTAGATGATCAATTGGGATCTTAACTGATGCTATATTGAACATAAATTTTAAGCCCCAGGTCAATAGGATTAGTATTTTTTTCGTTATTGGTACTAATAGTTTAGAACTACAATTCCCCAAAAACCCGAGAGCTCTACGTAATGATGGCCTGTGAAAAGATGGCGCCGTCTGTAGTCCGTTTAGGGTTAGGGTTTGGATAATAAATATATACGGCTAATCTGGGTCGCCCCATGTAGGGGACAGTATTAAAATGAATTGAGATTGTGGGATTTTGACCATATCCGACATAAACTGTTTGCTTTTTTTGTGACTGAATAAACCTTTCCACATGTTTTTTGTGTCCCTATTAACATATTTAGCGGTTATCGCCATCAGTAGCCTAGCTACTCAAAAGTCACTCGTCTGGTAAACAAAATTCACTAGCCGGCTAGCTAGCTAACAACCGAAAAGTAGCATAGTAGCCAAGCCCACAGTAATACCTCTAAATTTCGTTCTATGTAGCACGAAAACAGTCTGAGAAATGCTAGCATTGAAAATGCATGGGTTTAAATTTCGTTCTGTGTAGCACGATAAAAGTCGGACAATCGTGCTCCGGGTGATGATTCAATAGATTCATTGTCGTGACTATGAGCATGAAAAAGCGTGAGACCGGGTTGATTTTTCACCTGTTAACATAACAAAGTGTACCTTAACCTAAAGGCTAAGACCATTGCGCTATTGTGTGAATCATCCTGCGTGAACACAATTCTGATCATGCTATTCTCCTGTCCTCTAATGGTCACCTTATCTATTTTCTATTCCTTTCTCTGTCTCTCTGTCAGTTATGTCAAGAACAATTGCTACTACTCATCCACCTCTACCTGTATACCCAGCTGTTGGTAAGTACTGTATGTGTCAGTTGCTGCTCAAAGTCGAAATTTCTGAATTCACTGGGGTTCTGCTCAAGTCTTTGCTATGTATGTGCAGGCACCTTGTAACATCTCCCTTTATTTCTGTTTCTGAGGAGGAGAAAATGCTGTGAGTGAGCTGACTACCTGGGTCATGGAGGTGTGTCATGTTTTCTTGTTGATCTAAAGAAAGTGGACATACATATGCAATCTCTCTCCCTCGGTGTGCACATTTGAGGATTAACGTAAATCAAATTAATGACATTGTTTTAAGAGAAAACATCTGTCTTGGTAGCCAATGGGACAGCCAGTTTATATTGTGAGCTCATTGCATTAAATGCTGCAAGAGCGACTAGCGCTTTGTGTTAATGTTTTAAAAATACTGCGGCGCTCTCCTTTATTTGGTGTTGATTTTAATTTTATGTCTTTCCTTTTAGCCTTTTGTTGTATTTATTTTAACATGATCATTATTATCTTGTTTCCTTCAGATATAAAGACAACCATACATTTTCCAACTGAAGTTGAATAGACCAAGACATGACATATCCCTATCCATGCTTCATAGCCAGATGGGGATGAAGACTCAAGATGTGTGTCCGGAAACTCATTCTTGGTGATCTTGCAAATTGTGTGCCTCAACATAGCTACCTGAACTCCACCACTTGCTTCCTAAACACATTTTTTAATATGTATATGATGCAGTATTTTCTACTGCTTTAGCATGTATTGTGTCCATTCAGCAGAGGTTTAAAATCAATAAAGATGTTTACCTTTTTAAAATCAATGTCAATGTGTTATCTATTTTAGTAACAGAAGTAGGCTAGTTGTTTTTGTAGATTTTGACTAGCCTACTTTGAGCAAGAATTTGTAAAATGTAGTCATAAAATGATTTATCATGAGCTATGATAGATTACATTGATAATTAATTAATTTAACATCAGTTACGTTGATTTCCATTGTTAACATCAACATCGTTTCAACGTTATTTCAAGATGTTGATTCAACGTAAACTCGATGAGCACCTGGATGCAGAATCAACATCAGAGATCAACATTTAATCAATGCTTCATCTGATATTAATTCAATGTTGATTCAATATTTCCTTGCTTTTGGGGATTAACCCACGTGTCAAGATACAGTACGAAATATAGCTATCATTCTTATAAGTGAGTAGGCCTACCATATACAAGTTATTTGTCATTCTTAAATTTAGTAGCAATTCATTGTCATGATGTCACACTATGACAATATCATAGCAATTGGATGGCAGTGATAATCAGTAATCACCAATGTTATTGCCCAGCCCTATAAACCAACGAGACCAGTGACAGGCAACTCAAAAGGGTACAGTATTATAGTACAATAATAAGTGTATACTCATGAATAGTCATCTTTGTCAGGCTACATATTGTCATTGACAATGTAGCCTACTGTTGTTCCTTTTTTTCATTTGTAAAGACTAAATAATCAAATGTACACCATTCAAATTATGAATCATGAATAAGGGAAACATTTGTATTCTTCGATATGCTGCGTTTCATTCACTGCAAGTTTAATCACCGTCTCCAACGTTGTTCTGGATAAGGGGGAAAAAACGTAGAGACGATAGGAGTTTGTTATAGGACACAGCAAAGTTCAGCAGCCTGTCTCAGTTTAAAGCCCACTCACCACATCAAGGTGCAGGCTGAACGTGAGAACACAGGATAAGACGCACATCCACAAGACAAACCCTGACCAGACACATTAAAATGACAAGGTCACATTACGGAAAAATTTACAGGTTTACGTGGGATCCAAGTGGTAGCCTACTAGCAAAACTCATCCAGGGGTGTCTGTAAGCAAAGACACTTACTCGTTTATGCGCTGTTAAAAGTGCATTTCCGTATCTGGTTTTGATGCGCAACTTCAGTTCCTCAATCCGGTTGATTTCTTTTGAGCGAGAGGATGTACACGTGTAAATCGACATACAAAAGCAACATAATAGTAAACGCAGCCACAATATGTAATGTTATGTAAAGCTACAATGTCCTATAGCCTAGCTGGGCTAGACAACGGGGAGCACTCGCTGTTCTTCGCAAACATTTACCGCATAGCCTACTGTGTCACGCGGTTAGACAAAATAGGCTATTTCGAAAAATATAACCAGCTAATGACATTTTGGATCCACCAACCTTTCCCTTATATTAAAACAAAGTTCTTTACAGCACGCTTTCCTGGGTCCAGCGCCTACCCCAGATCCACTCTAACTAGGGTGGCCATCCGTCCGGTTTTGAGCCGGACAGTCCGGTTTTTGACCCAGCTGTCCTCTGTCCGGCGCGACCTCTTGCCGGACGCACAATTGTCCGGCTTTTGTGAAAGTGAGCATAATTGTCCGGCTTTTGTTTAAGTGATTATGTTTAAACATAGAATTACAGTGTCGACCTGTTATTCAAACATTTTATTGGCTTAGATTTACATCAAATAAAAGCTTGCGTTTCATTGGTATACAAAAATATATATAATCAGCTGGCAGCCAGCTTATTGGCTACGTTACGTACGTTGCTCCGTGCATTTTTGTGTGTGTGTGTATGTTTTTTTCCCATCAGCGGCTCGGGTCTCTCGCGCGGTGCGGGTGTGTGTGTGAGGTCAGATAAAACTAATGCCAGCTAGCTAGCAACGGAAATTTGCCGAAAGATGCCGAAAAGAAAGACGTCTTTTAGCGAGGAATGGAGCAAGGAAATTGATTTCAGTCACAGACATCAGGAAGTCATGGCATGCAAAGGATATGCAACCAAGTATTAAAAATTATTTCTTTGTTCTACATTGTTAAACTGTCCAATATGTTTTGATGCCCAAAAATGGGGGGGGACTATGTAAAAAAGGTGCTGTCATTTCTAAATGGTCCATCTGATATGGATGAAAAGACCCTCAAATTAAAGCTGACAGTCCACATTTTAACCTTATATTACTAGTTTTATTTCAAATCCAATAAAAAGTATAAATTTCTTTCAAAAACATAAAAATCTCCAAATGACCCCAAACTTTTAAACGGTAGTGTACACGAGGGGCCGTGTTGGTTACCCATGCAGCATGCCCCGCAGAAGTGTCCTCCTTTCTGAGGTCATGCTGGTGGCCACCCTAACTCTAACCGTATAGTGGATGTCGTGAGAACATTCGATATTATGTGAAAAGCAAAACAATAAATACATAGATAGCTACAATCTTAAATAGGTCTATGATACGATTACGTTCACATAATTAAATAACAATTATTGCATCTGCTTGTTTAATCCGTAACGTTAGTCTGTGGTATGGCTAGGCAGTAGCCTAGCTCCAGCGGTAACGTTACACATCCGGACCGGTCCCTGACTCAAGATTTCCGTGAACCAGCCTTGCGCGGCTAGCTAATACTGTGGTGTAGCCATGTAACTGTAGCCTAAATAATTAGAAATCGCGACCACAGTGAAACTTGTCGCCTATTTTTCCAGATATAGCCTCTCAGGAATGTTATTGTTAGCTAGAATGAACTATGGTGATCTTGTAGTGTTATCGTAACGTTAGACAGATTAATGGCTAGGCTATAGCCATAGGCCACGGATATCTTGTTGAAATACCTCAGCCTAACGTGAGCAAAACTGCAAATCCAGATAAACGAGCCACGAATAGTTACTAAAAATCTTTAATAACTGTCTTGTTAACTAGCGTTATTAACAAGCATAATACGCCGGGACCCGGACAACATTTCTGTAGCCAACCCGATGTTGACCCGCTACCGTTAGCGTCTTGCTATCCGGGCGGCTTTTCAGACTTCAACACTAACATATTCACTGGGTCTGTTACTAATTAGTGTAATCTAACAACACCCATCTTGAGATATGAAGTATGACCTTAGAAATATTACACACACGAAAGCATTTGAAAACCATTTCATTATTATGCACAAGATAGCTGGTAAGCGAACTTCATAACTGTTAGATAACCTAACTATAGCTACAGCAACGGATGCAGTTAGCTGAATGCTCATAGCAAGTCGGCTAACCATAGAGTTCAATGGAGGTTGAGAGAATGGATTGAGGCGAAAATGCTAATAGGCCTCCTCACGTGATTGCCCTGTGAAGTAACTAAAATTACCACGTGGCCATGTTCTTAACCAATCACAGTTCAGTGCGCTTACTAAACACTCACCGATGTGTATTTTTAAATCATGGCTCTTTTTTCTGTGTAGGCTAAAAAAAATTTTAACCCAGGAAAAATGTTAAATGTGATTGCCTGCTTCTATTGACTACAATATTGTGAACTTTTGATACCTAGATTGCGCTGGGGCCACTATGTTGACTTTCACAACGCTCCATTGGAAATACATGGCAGAGCTCATAATAATACTATTTCCGGGCCATGGCAGCCATCTTGCGGCGGTGCCATTGCGGAAGAACCCAAATTGAATAGGGCTGAATGGAACCACGTGACCACATTTCCTTTCTAGTTAATATATAGTTCTATGGTGCATCCCCATGCGTCGTCGCCGGATTTGGTGAGAAACCACCTTCCGCCGGCCTATCAGTAGTCTTATTTTTGACACGTATCCCGCACCATCGTAATTAGGGATGTCCCGATACCACTTTTTCACTTCCGATACCGATACCACAGCTTTGGCTATCTGCCGATACCGATATCACTCCGATACTTTGTTTTACTCTTGAACAAATAATAATAATAAAATATATGGAAGCACTTTGCTCATGATGGCCAATTAGCCACCTAAAAACATCTCATTCAAATGGAGAACTAACAAATACTTCCCCAGTATATAGTCCACACAGGGCCGGCCCTAGGATTTTGGTGGCCCTAAACAAGATTTTGTTGTGGCCCCAGAAAACTCCCAGCTCAACCGCCACATCACACACATCGCTCACAACTGAATGAACACAAATATACAAATTATCCAATTATCCAAATACAATTTAACATAGATAGAAAGCAAATGGTAAGCCTGAAACTATTTGGGGCAATTTCATATGTTATGTATTAAATAATAAATCAAAACACACATTTAATGTTGCAAGAAAACATTGGTAGTTTGCTAATAAGCAAAGCTAGCCTTTACAAATACCTGCATTCATTACTTTCTAGCCAGCTTGCCAGGTTAAAATTAGTTGTGGCTATGTTCAGTTTTATTAGTTCAAAATCAAAACATGACTTTAATGTTGGGAAAAAACATTGGTAGGTAGCTAACAAGCAAATACAGCCTTACAATCAAGAAGATTAAATGATGCTTACAATCCTACTCAGGTTGTCTAGCAAGCAGTGGGAAAAAAACGAGCATGTTCTAATGAAAAACGTTACAGAATCAGCATCTAAATGTTATAATGCATTTATTACTTTCTAGCCAGCCAGCTTGGCAGGTTAAGATGAACTTTGGCTATGTTCAGTTTAATTTGTTCAAAATCAAAACCAGGACTTATTGTTGCAAGAAAAAACGACTGGTAGCTAGCTAGCTAACAAGCAAAGCTAACCTTGCAATCAAGGATGCTTGCAATCAGGTGCTAGCTAGTTATTCTAATGAAAAACGGTTCAGCGAAAATGAATAATGCATTCATTAATTTCCAACTTGGCAGGTTAAAATTTGCTTTTGGATGTTGCTATCTTCAGTTTACTTTGAGCAACAACTAACATTAGCTAACGTCGGCTAACATGGGTTAAGCTAGCTAGGTGGTTAACTAACGTAGATACAGATTAATAACAATCACATACCTTTATCCCGTGTTCTTTTGTCCTTCCCCAATTTTCTCTTATACCGCCCTTGAGCGCCAGTTCAAAATTGTATACTAGGAGCCATTTGTCTAACGTCACTCAGCTCATCAAAATAAGTTGTGAATGGGAGAGTGGGAGAGAAGGTAAGTGCTGGCTGGGGGGGGGGAGGCAACTGCATGTCGCTTATAAAATCCTTTTAACTAGCTACATGTTATGAAATATTCTCTTTTCCTTCCATATTCAATTAATAACACTAGTTTTGGGGTAGGGGATAAATAACATAATTAAAATATATCAACTAATAACGTTACTTGGCTTAAAAAACTTTTTTTAAAAAGGATGGGATCGTGTGGCCCCCCCCCCCCCCTAGCGGTCGTGGCCCTAAACAACCGCATAGAGTGTTTATGCCAGCGGCCGGCCCTGAGTCCACAACAACAGTTGGTTATGAAAGACTGCCACCCTTTATTCAAACAAAAAAAAAAAAAACAGGTAGCCTACTGCAGTACTTAAAGCGACCAACAGGTTTAAAGTTAAAACAATTTAAACAGCAGCATTCAGCATTGTGAAAAAAAACAAATACAAAACTATAACTTACAGTTTAAAGGTTGTATCAGCGATTTTGGGTGACGTCACTTCTGAAGCGAAATCCCAAACAAACATACTTATGAATAATTATGTTATGTTTTAAAAAATTGTGTTCAAGCATCCAGAATTATAACCACGTTAATAACGTTTGTAAGCAACCAAACCGTTTGTAAATCCGTCAAGATTTCAGCGAGATAAGAGTATTAGCGTTTGTGCAGATCATTGTGATTGGTTGGAATACTGTTTATTTTGGTTTTGAGTGGTTGGTAGTACCATTTGTTTTTGTGTACGATCTCGGAGCATAGGCTGCCTACAGAGACGCGGTTTTTTGACGGCCTGCTTATGGGGCGGGCAGCTAGCGGATCGTGAGGAAAAATCAGATGAATGTGATCATTTATGTTTCCACCCAAAATCGCTGATACAACCTTTAATCATTTTCCTATTTCCAAAACCCAAATCAAACAAGGAAAGTGTAGCGTACACTGTGGATAAAATTATGTGGGCAACCTCATTCACAGTTGAACCCCTCGGAGATGACGTAGCACATCTAACATTTTTCCAAAAGGGCAGTAGCCTACTTTCATGGTTGAGAACACCATGTTTGCTTTGACTGACACAAAGCTTGACGGACATAGCAACAGTTACTACTGTTGTTATCACGAGACACGCTGCACGTATCGGATATTTTTTTCTCTCCTCCGATATCCGATCCAGCGTTCTGGGTCAGTATCGGCCCAATACCGATGCCGTGGATCGATTGGGACATCCCTAATCGTAATGTAGCAAATTGCCTAGCAAGCAGCACCAAGGCAATTCACACCACGGGACAGCGTTCGGCGAGCAACATAACCCTCATAGGTGTGCGCAATCTTCTCCCCCTCTCTCCCGAGCTCGACCCAAATTTATTAGGGGACCGTGCAGCGAAGCTGCCGGTACCCTATTGTTTTTGTTCAGATTCTTATTTATTTTATTTTATTTTATTTTATTTTATTTTTTTCCTCCCCTTTCACCTAAAATTCCCATGAGCTGGTTGTCCTAGAATCACCAGACTTGCACGCTTGTTGGGATTCCCAAACTCTTGAATCCATTATATTATGACGCAGATTGAACACCTGGTGGCGCTGTAGTGCACGTGACAAAATTTTGACATTGACACGCCCACTGCCGACGCCGGTTTCACCTAGAGTCACAAAATTTGGTATGCATGTCCATTTGCTCATTCTGAACAAATTTGCCTCAAGGACCCATAAAGTCCGCCATATTGGATTTTTTGCTATTAGCATTTTTTGTAAAATGCTTAAAATGCTACTCCTCCTACAAAATTGACCAATTGAGATGAACCTTGGTTTACATACTCCTTAGACCATGTCTCATAAAAGTTATATTTGGAATTTTGATATTTTCAAATATGGCCGAATGACGAGCCAATGAAATTTCACTGGGCGTGGCTTATCACAAAAATGCTAATAATTCCAAAACGATTTGACAGAAAGCTATGAAACTTGGTAGGTCTTTTAAGAGTCCCATTAGGACTAGACATGTACAGTTTTATCCCAATCTATCCATGTGGTGGCGCTATAGAGTTCCAAATATAAGAAATATAAAAAAATTCACTAAAAATCACAGTTCGTTTGCAGAGATGTATAACTTGCTACAGTGACAAAGAACCGGATTTGGATCATAGAACTTTACTAATTGGTGGGCGCCATCTTGAATTTGCCGACATTTTGGCTTAAATGTACTCATTTATTACTTCTTTGAGGTTTTCCTTAACCGCTTGGCTGATTAGCATGAAACTTGGCAAGTAGTTAGAAGTTGTCATCATACAAGCTCACACCGAATTTCGTGGCGATAGGCCTGTTGGTGGCGCTGTAGTGTACGTGTTAATATTGTGACATTGACACGCCCACTGGCGACGCCCCGTTTGACCTAGAGTCACAAATGTGGTGTACAGGTCTCTCTGCTCATGCTGAACAGATTTACCTCAAGATCCATGAAGTCAGCCATATTGGATTTTCCGCTAATTAGCATTTTTTGTATAACACTTAAAATGCTACTCCTCCTACAAAATTTGGCCAATTTACATGAAACGAGGTGCACAAATTCGTTAGACCATGCTTCATAAAAGTTATATTCAGAATTTTGATATTTTAAAAGATGACCAAATGACGAGCCAATTAATTTTCAATGGGCGTGACTTATCACAAAAATGCTGATAATTCCAAAATCATTTGACAGAAAGTTATGAAACCTGGTAGATCTATTAAGAGTAACATGAGGAATAGACCCTACAGTTTTAACCCAATCGAGCCACGTGGTGGCGCTATATCAATCCAAATATAAGAAAATATTTAAAAATTCACTAAAATCATTGACACGCCACTGCATACGCCCGTTTTATCTGAGTCACAAAATGTGGGATAGAGGTCCGGCTGCTCATACTGAACAAATTTTCCTCAAGGAACCATCAAGTTAGCCCTATTGGATTTTCCGCTAATTAGCATTACTTGTAAAACACTTAAAATACTACTCCTCCTACAAAATTTGACCAATTTACATGAAACGTGGGAAAAGAACTCATTAGCCATGCTTCATAAAAGTTATATTCAAAATTGTGATATTTTAAAGATGGCCGAATGACGAGCCAATTAATTTTCAATGGCGTGACTTATCACAAAAATGCTGAGTAATTCCAAATATTTGACAGAAAGTTATGAAACCTGGTAGATCTATTAAGAGTAACATGTGGAATTGACCTCTACAGTTTCAACCCAATTGAGCCACGTGGTGGCGCTATATAGATTCAAATATAAGAAAATATTAAAAAATTCACTAAAAATCATTGACACGCCCACTGCATACGCCCCGTTTTATCTAGAGTCACAAAATGTGGGATAGAGGTCCGTCTGCTCATACTGAACAAATTTGCCTCGAGGAACCATCAAGTTAGCCCCATTGGATTTTCCGCTAATTAGCATTACTTGTAAAACACTTAAAATACTACTCCTCCTATAAAATTTGACCAATTTACATGAAACCTGGTAAACACACTCCATACACCATGCAGCATAAAACTTATATACAGAATTTTGATATTTTAAAATATGGCCGAATGACGAGCCAATAAATATCCAGTGGGCGTGGCTTATCACAAAAATGCTAATAATTCCAAAACCATTTCACAGAAAGTTATGAAACTTGGAAAGTCTTTTAAGAGTAACATCTGGACCTGACCTCTCCAGTTTCAACCCAATCGAGCCATGTGGTGGCGCTATAGAGATCCAAATATAAGAAAATATTTTAAAATTCACTAAAAATCATTGACACGCCCACTGCCGACGCCCCGTTTGATCTACAGTCACATAAGTTGGTGGTTACATCCCGCTACTCCTGCCCAACAAATTTGCCTCAAGAAACCATGAAGTGTGCCATCTTCAATTTTCCGCTAATTAGCATTTTTTGTAAAACACTTAAAATGCTACTCCTCCTACAGAATTTGACCAATTTGCACCAAACCTGTTCAAGGTACTGAAACCACTTCCCTACATACATGCATTACTTTACTAAGGCGTATGTCAAAATTTGGCCGAATGAGAAGCCAATGGATTTTGCATTGGGCGTGGCTTATCGCACAAATGCTAGTACTTCTAAAACCGTTTGATATAAAGTTCTGAAACTTGGTGGGTTGATTGAGAGTTAGATCAAGACTCGAGTCCTGCAGTTTTAACCCAATCAATCTGCGTGGTGGCACTAAAGAAATACAAATGTTGGGATGGCAGGTATGCCATCCGCCAAGTACACTATGGGCCCTATCTTACACCCGGCGCAAAGCGGCGCTAACGCAAACGCAAGTGTCTTTGCTATCTTACACCCGGCGCTAGGTCCATAATAACGCCTAACGCTTACACCGTCAAACTAGCATGTTTGACGGCGTAACTCTTGCGCCATCATTAGTGAACTGGGCGTGTTGGTCTTAAGATGAGGAGTGGCCAGGATTCTTTTTGGCGTATTGCTATCTTGAGCCAGCAGAAAGCGCTTGCGCTAGAACCACCACAAACCTGGTCTAAAGTCATGTCGCAGTTGTTTACATGCTATTTTAACGGCGCATATAAGTGCGTCTACATAGGCGTGTGCACAACGCGCATACCCTCCTGTCTGTTACACACAGGGGCGTGCACAGGCATGACTAAAATATCTAGATCACAATGTGAAATATTATTATTGTGTAGGCTATATCAAAAATGCATAATAATAAAAGGTTCCATAGGTCCACATACCTTTCCCTCAGCGAAGGGAAACAATGCCACATTACATTGCTCTCAGCCCACTCCATCAACATCCAGGCGATGTGCGATGGTACGGGACAATGGCTATCCATTAAAAAGGAGCTGATAACACCTATAGCTATCAAGCCTAATGCGCGAATTGTCTTTGCACCTAATGAGTGAATTGTCATTCAATGGAAAACTCGCGCACGGCAATAGACGGACATTTAAGTTCTGAAAATGCGCTTCAGATGTCATTACAATACAGCTCTGTTTATCTATGAATACAGCCTGTAAGTAAATAGAATGGTTTGTGACTGAAAAAAGTTCAAAACCTTGTCCAGTGAATATTGCATTTATTGTTTTTCAAATAGCCTAGGCTACAGCGAATTCGCTGTGCATAAGGTTTTTTTCGATAGCCTATGGTTAAAAAACGGAGATGTCACCATGTTAACTAAATTGTAACCTTAGCTATTCTTCGTCCTTCATATTTTTTTTAATTACAGTGACCAGGTTTCCATACTCTCACCGTTTAAAACCCAGCTGATTTCACCCGTTATTCCTTAACTGAACAAAACGATTTTAAAGAGAACTAAGCGTCTAATTAGAAACTAAAACAAATTTGCAGCACGTTACACAATTAATTCACAATTAATTTTAATGCCATTCTCTGCACGTGAGCTGCATGTTCTCAAGTCGCACGTTTCACGGTCTCCCTGGGAAAGTGGATTGTTTTAAAGGATTACGCTACGAGTAAAACAGGTTGGTCACATTTCCATAAACAGGACATTATTAAACAAGGGAAATATGCGTGAACTTATGGGTTGCGAACCTGACAGCTTTATTGTAGGCTATTTAGTGTCATCATTAAGGCAAAATAACGGTATGTATGTTATTAATCAATATTAGCCTACTATGCAGGTAGCCTAGTGAACTTTGGATGAAGCTTGAACTTCGAGAATTCCATGAGAACTGCCTCTTGGAATTGATGTTTGACACTTTCATTGCATAATCAAACGAAATTCGCTGAACAAGCAGGCTAATTTGGCGTTTTCTAAGGTGAGACTGAAGCCATTGATAGCTTATTCTCAGCTGTTGCAGGTCCTTTTAACGAAATTTAACCGCACATATTTTGTAAAATAACAGCCCTGTCTGGAATTACCGGGAACTCATAGGCTAATGGTTAGTCCGAATAATATTGATCATACTTAGCCTATTCCTTGATCACACTAAACACGCACGAGCATGTCTGTTTCGCCATCATAAGCAATCCGCCAAGGTGGAAAAGCAGGCTTTTAAAGGGAATGGGATATGACATTTTGATTGGTTTATTGAATGTCACGCCCAAGACACACCTATAATTAATGAAGCGACTAGGTTCAGCCCAGTTGCGCCATGCGCCGTGCTTAGCGCCAAAAAAACACGCCGTTAAAATAGCAAAAGTGGACTTGGACACGCCCTAAATGGACTTAGCGCCATGCGCTTAGACTAAGCGCCAAGATCGCCAAGATAGGGCCCCTTCTCTGCTTAACAGGCCGTCTACCTACTATACCAACTGTGAAAGTTTCTGTAGGTTAGTGGTTAAGGCATTTGACTGCCGTGTAGTAGGTTGGTGGTTCGATCCCCACCTCTTCCCGAGTTTTATTTGAGGCACACAATGTGCACGTCATTGTAAGAATGTTCTTTTTATTGCAAAGGCTAGGAAATTTCACAATATTACCAGTTATCTGTTTGAATTATGAAGTCAGTAAGCCAAAACAATCTGATACCGCAACACACAAGTCTTATTTGGCCTCCTCATTTCTGTTAACCTGCTTAGGCCTAGTGGATACAGTATTGGCTTTCCATGTGTATGTGGTCAATTCCGGCTTGGTACCAATGGCTCCAATGGCTTGGTTAATGTTTGGCAAAACTATTGTGCAAATGCTATGCTTCTTTTAATGTTGTTTTCACATTAAGAAACACCTTTTTATTGCAAAAGTTAAGAAATGTAACAGTATTAACTGTTCACTGTTTCACTTGTACTTAAAAGACTTAATACGCAAACCCTTACCGGATCGGGTAAAGATACCATCAGCAATGGCAAAAGCCCTGATTAGAAACAAATATTTGTATTTTGGGTCAACCCTGTCTAGAGTTGTCTACCATTTTGCGGTTTCTGCGTTTCACAAATGCCGCTAATGCCGCACGGTCCCCGGAAATCGCTGCTTGCAGCTATATTTATTATTATTCTTAGATTGTTATACGGCAAAACACCCAGAAAATACAAACTGTTGTTCTTGATCGTATTGATTTTATTGTAGAAGACATTTTATGCATTTTAGAATGCATTTGTAGAATGCATTTTACATTCAACTTATTTTTGTAAGGCATTTGTTACGCCTGCCGGTGATTTGACGCCGTCAAAACGGCATGACCGCTTGGCTGATTCTCATGAAACTTGGCAAATAGTTAGAAGTTGTCATCTCATAAGCTCACACCAAATTTTGTGGTGATAGGCCAGTTGGTGGCGCTGTAGTGCACGTGTAAATATTGTGACATTGACACGCCCACTGCCGACGCCCCGTTTGACCTAGAGTCACAAAATGTGGTGTACAGGTCCCTCTGCTCATATTGAACAAATTTACCTCAAGGATCCATGAAGTCAGCCATATTGGATTTTCCACTAATTAGCATTTTTTGTAAAACACTTAAAATGCTACTCCTCCTACAAAATTTGGACAATTTACATGAAACCAGGTAGACGAACTCCTTAGACCATGCTTCATAAAAATTATAAGCAGAATTTTGATATTTTAAAAGATGGCCGAATGACGAGCCAATGAATTTTCAATGGGCGTGACTTATCACAAAAATGCTGATAATTCCAAAATCATTTCACAAAAAGTTATGAAACCTGGTAGGTCTATTAAGAGTAACATGAGGAATTGACCTCCACAGTTTCAAGCCACGTGGTGGCGCTATATGGATCCAAATATAAGAAAATATTTAAAAATTCACTAAAAATCATTGACACGCCCACTGCATACGCCCCGTTTTATCTAGTCACAAAATGTGGTATAGAGGTCCTTCTGCTCATACTGAACAAATTTGCCTCAACAAACCATCATGTTAGCCCTATTGGATTTTCAGCTAATTAGCATTATTTGTAAAACACTTAAAATACTACTCCTCCTATAAAATGCTTCATAAAACATATATACAGAATTGTGATATTTTAAAAGATGGCTGAATGACGAGCCAATAAATATCCAGTGGGCGTGGCTTATCACAAAAATGCTAATAATTCCAAAACCATTTCACAGAAAGTTATGAAACTTGGAAGGTCTTTTACGAGTAACATCTGGACCTGACCTCTCCAGTTTCAACAAATCGAGCCACGTGGTGGAGCTATAGAGATCCAAATATAAGAAAATATTTTAAAAATTCACAAAAAATCATTGACACGCCCACTGCCGTTTGATCTACAGTCACAAAATTTTGTGTATACGTCCTGCTACTCCTGCCCAACAAATTTGCCTCAAGAAACCATGAAGTCTGCCATTTTCGATTTTCCGCTAATTAGCATTTTTTGTGAAACACTTAAAATGCTATTCCTCCTACAGAATTTGACCAATTTACACCAAACCTGTTCAAGGTACTCAACTCGCATCCCTACATACATGCATTACTTTACTAATTGGCCGAATGAGAAGCCAATGAATTTTGCATTGGGCGTGGCTTATCGCCTAAATGCTAGTACTTCTAAAACCGTTTGATATAAAGTTCTGAAACTTGGTGAGTTGATTGAGAGTTAGATCAAGACTTGAGCCCTGCAGTTTTAACCCAATCAATCTGCGTGGTGGCACTAAAGAAATACAAATGTTGGGATGGCAGGTATGCCATCCGCCAAGTACACTATCTCTGCTTAACAGGTCGTCTTCCTACTATACCAACTGTGAAAGTTCCTGTAGCTCAGTGGTTAAGGCATTTGACTGCTGTGTATTAGGTTGGTGATTCGATCCCCACCTGTTCCAAAGTTTTTTTGAGGCACACAATGTGCCCGTCATTGTAAGAATGTTCTTATTTGGCCTCCTCATTTCTGTTAACCTGCTTTGGCCTAGTGGATACAATCTTTCCACGTATGTGGTCAGCGGTTCGATTCCAGCTTGGTACCAATGGCTAAGTTAATGTTTTGCAAAACTATTGTGCAAATGCTTCTTTTAATGTTGTTTTCACATTAAGAAACACCTTTTTATTGCAAAAGTTAAGAAATTTAACAGTATTAACTGTTCACTGTTTCACTTGTACTTAAAAGACTTAATATGCAAGCCCTTACTGGATCGGGTTAAGATACCATCAACAATGGCAAAAGCCCTGATTAGAAACAAATATTTGTATTTTGGGTCAACCGTATCTCGAGTTGTCTACCATTTTGCGGTTTCTGTGTTTCACACACATTCACATAAGAACACTTCAGTGGACTCTTGTTTGTCATTTACGGCTTTCTCGTAGCCTATTCATTTACAGTGACTTAAATGTAATCGTCTTTATTGCATGGCAAAATAACAATCAATAAACGTCTAATATTTTACTCAAAACGACAGCTCATTTAGTCCGTTTCTTAATTTCGACTTAATTTCACATTACAGGTCATAAATATTAATGTAGCCTAAACCTACGCTAACAATTTTTATAGAAGTGCTTTCTAAGTCTAATTTTTATCAACTTTTAGGGTTATTTCAGAGGTGATTTTGGCAAAAATTGTCTCCAGGGGGTCATGCCCCCCGGACCTCCTTCTTTCTAGTGGGGACCCCCCCGATGCACCTCCATGTAATTACTTCTCAAACATATTTCTGTCCTCCTGGCCGCCACTGCTAGCCAGGCCTACAGAATACCCATGAAAAAACAGAAGCCCTTTTAGTTGGCAAACCAACCAAAATATCTGTGCCCCCTCCAGTCAAAGCAGTCTAGAACCGGGCCTGCACCCTTCACTACTGGTTATTAAAACCAGTAGAGCATTATTTTTTATTACTGAAAATGACATTCAAATCCACTAGAAAAAATTATTTTTTCAAACTGTCAATTTTTAATAAAGTTACCTGTCCACGTATGTGGACACCATGCATCAAAGGAGTAAAAATGGAGTAATATTTCAGTAAACAGACTTAAAATGTGTGTCAATTAATTTATTCACATTTACATCAACTCAATTACTAAACAACTCAGCTAAATGACTCCTGTATGTAAGGTGACGCTCAGCTAAATTACTCCGCTATGACAGGTGACTTAGGAGTCATGCTCAGTTAAATGAGTCCGGTATGACATGACTTAGGTGCAATGCTCAGCTAAATGACTCCGGTATGACAGGTGACTTAGGTGACTAAATGAGTCCGTTATGGCAGGTGAAGCACTTATCTATTATTGACACTGTTGATTGAAAATATGTACAATAGCACTTTAGAATGACAAACTGCTATTTTATCCCTGCAATGCCAAAACGTCAGCCAAAATCAGGGGAAAAATCTAAAAAGTATATGCACATGAACGCGTGCACATGAACATAGCCACACCTATAAAACACAAATGGTCTATTATTAACATAATTTTGATTTAAAATATTTACAACGGTATCTCTGACCCATCAAGGGTCATTAATCCCTGGAAAGTACAAAAAGGCCTGAAACAGTTTAGTACCGTTGTTGCATGATGTCCACATATGTGGAGTTTTTGAGGTAAAAAATGCACATTATAATGATAATCTGGTTAAACCCTATCCAATTGTGTTCATCAGTGTCTGTTTGATACAACTATATATTTTTAACCTGATCTGGCCCTTTTGAGATTTTAACAGATATACCAGGGACGTCTGGTCCTCCCGTCACCATTGGCCATCTTGGATTTAGAACGTGAACAATCAAAGTACCAATGACATTCAAGATCATGGTGAATGTTACATTATAGGGAGGGGTCGATTGATTCTTCCAACAAGTGTTTGAGAGATGGATGACATCTCATGTTTATAGAAAATAGCCTTGAATTAACTGTCCACATATGTGGACACCATGCATGAAAGGATTAAAAACGCCTTCAACCTCAAATGCGTCTGGAGCTGCTTCCTTGCCTAATCAGGTTTAAAAGTTAGATTTCTACACACTGGTCTGAAGAGGACCCACACGTTGATCTGTAAGCCGGATAAAGGAAAACAGATAAGATAAAGACCTACAGTTGTGCTCAAATAAATAGCAGTGCGTTAAAAAAAGTGAATAAAGTGCAAATATTTTTTAATAGCTTTTAGTTCCATATTTCAAATGTAGTGGAAACATTACACATTCAATTCAAAATCAAAGCATTAACAAATTTTATCAAGTCTGCGTTATTCTTTTACAGGAAGCAAAGAAAAGGAATATTAATCTGTTAAATTAATTTGTTAATTACTGTCAACGACCACTAGACCCGAAAAGAACAATTTTACTCTCATCAGTCCACAGAATGTTACGCCATTTCTCTTTGGGCCAATCGATGTGTTCCTTGGCAAATTTTAACCGATTCTCCACATGCCATTTTTTCAACAATGGTGCTTTACGGGGGCTTCTTGCTGATAGCTTAGCTTTGATCAAATGTCTTCTGGCTGTAACAGCACTTACAGGTAATTTTAGATCATCTTTGATCTTTCTGGAGGTGATGATTGGCTGAATCTTTGCCATTCTGACTATTCTTCGATCCGTTTTAACAGTAGTTGCTTGTTTTCTTCCGCGTGTTTCGGGTTTTTGTTGCCATTTTAAATCATTTGAGATCATTTTAGCTGAGCATCCTATAATTTGCTGCACTTCTTTATACGTTTTCCCCTCTCCAATCAACTTTTTCATGAAATTACGTTGTTCCTCCGAACAATGTTTGGAATGGCCCATTTTACTTAGCAATTCAGAAGGAAATATATTTTATAGCAATGTGTGAAACATTTACTTCCCTTCTTCCTTAATAAAGGACAATTAATGACACCTGTTTTTTCACAGAATGAATTCTCAAATTAAACTCCACACTGCTATTATTTTGAACACGCCCCTTTCAATGAATGAGTCAATTACTCAAAACAAGCAGTGTGCATGTCGTGACAGTTGGGTCTGTTGTTTTTCTATTATACTACTACATCTACAAGTAAATTATTTGCCATGCAGAAATATCACTACTACTAATAACAGTGGTTCATCAGGTTACTGATGTTGTACTGATATTTTTTTTAATACAACTGTATACATGTAAGAAACTGGGTTTACACTTAACCATAAGTAATCAAATATGTGGCAAATTGATATTGTAGTTTTATTTATTTACTTCAGACTATGTTCCCTTTTTTAATCTGTAAAATTAGATGATGCCAATGTCCAGCTGGTTATCACACCTGGGGAGTTTTTGGGGGGAATCCCCAAACTGTGCTGGATGTACATAAAAGCATCCTTCCAAGCAGTGACATTGCCCAGAATGCATCGCGATGCTCCCTTCGCCTTTAAGACTTCCGTTTTAATGACACTGTCTTTCTTAGTAGAATCTCAGATATGCAAATTTACAAATGTAAGAACTGGAGTAACATTAAGTTTGTCAACATTAAATGGATGAGAGCTATATATTATTCTTTTTGGGGAGAATATCAGGTTTGTGTTTGCTCTGAATAACATGTTAGTTTTGAACATAATTCAGATTCATAAGAGGGCTGCTTGCAAGAGCTAACACTAGAATAGAAATGTCAGCTAAGTAACATATCGATACATCTCCATACTTTTATCCACTTTTAGTCAGCTTGTATAGGTTAAAACCTGGTAACGTTATAAGTAACATACACCAAACCCTATGCTTTAAATTTTAACCGGTGGCATATGGGGTGCGAGACTACACCGGTGTGACAAGCCTATACCAAAACCCGTATGCTCAGGAGTCAGATAGTGTTGATCTGAAGATTATTGCTGTGGTCGATGTTTTCAATGGTATTAGGACTTTTCTTTCTGAAAGCTGAACATTACGCCTGCAAACTGTTGCATCTAAACTTTTCTGGGCAAGTGAAATAATTTCATGTTATCTAAGTTTGTCAGTTTTCAAGCTTTGATTTTCATATAGTAGCTACTGCCAACATTAACGTATATGGTTATACATATCTGAATTGGCTGGAACAAGCTGAGCCTACAGCTACCTTATTTTTAGGTATACCGATATGAATTCACGCAGCAGTATGCGGTTTTGCAATAGGCAACCGTCGTCAATGATATTTTATTATTTTTCATCCAACGAATAGGCCTATTAAAAATTGCACATTGCAACAGTATAATAAAGCGAAATAAAGCTGATAGCCTATGTGGTATGGCGGCAATGACTTATTAACCTATGCTTAAAAAATATTGGATAATCGTAGATATGGTTTATTAATGCTTGGAATTAAAATTTTATTTGCTTAATTTTTTTTTGTATAGTAGCCTAATATTTGCAGATTGCACATTAGGTTTTCTTTCTAGTTTACTATCCAGTTTTTTCAAGGTTATTCAATATTTCAGTTAACCGTTCATGCTCCGAATAAAAATATTGAAATTGATTATGACTGCATGTTGATTTATCCTGATCTTTTTCTAAGTTACAGTATATTTCAGTTTACTTGTTTGGGGAAACCAAATGCCATCAGTCAATAATATGAAAAATATCATACAATATATTTTGGCCATATCACCCAGCCCTAAACTAAAACTTCCTTTTCGGTGCTGACTAATGTTTAAGTGCGAAGAAGCGCAAAGGTGTTCCAATTCAAATAGCTCTGACTTCTCCCCTAGATCACTCCACTAGCTCAGGAAGGGCTCCCTCACATAGCCTATAGGTCATATGATACATCAATGGAGGGCTCTGAAGGGAAGGGAGCGTGTTAATTTGGATTGGAATAGGGCCTATGGCTGAATCCCAAACTGAGCCCTTGTGGACTGGTGAACTTTAATGGCGTATATTCGAGGGCAGGTAAGCCTGCATTGATGCGGACTTAAAAGTGTAGGTAGAGGGTGCGAAAAGTCAGCATTTTTCACAATGGGACAGCCCTAAGGACTCACAGACCTAACGAGAATGTCCAGAGAATGGGGGTGGATTCCAATCGCTTATTTTATCCGTCGTCTTCTCCTCAGTCCTCGCCTGAACCAGAAATCGATCGAGGTTCGCCATCTTTAAGTACATTCCAAACCGCAAAATGCTACTCGGAGGAGCGAGAAGGCTCCCAGAGGGTGCTTCAGTGAGGAAAGTGTAGCCTTTGCGGAAGCCTTTTCTCGGAACGCGTGATGTGTATAAATGATCCACCACTCTTCACATTTGCCGCATGTCGCAGGCACACCCCTACACAAATGCAATTTTACCGTTCCTTTCCATTAATTATAAAGCGCTAATCCTTGACACTCATTCTTTATAACTAACAAAAGCACCGTTTATGAAAAAATAAGCTAAAAAGCATTATAGTTAAGCATGTGAGCATAATATGATGCTGACGCTTGATTGAGCAAGGACGTTCCATTTGCAAAATGCATGTTGCCTCATTTCCTCCATCCTCGTATCTGATCCTTGCATCCTTTCCTCACGTCCTCCGTTGGTTGGAGCTAAGGAACGAGGAAAGGACACGAAGAAAGGATGCAAGGAGTAAGACAATTTCCACTTATGAGTAAAATGACTTGGCAGCAGAGGGTGAGAGTATTGCTTTCTTTCTACGTGTCATTCGGATTCGATACCACACCCTGGGGCTCATCCACTCAGTGACTTCACAAGATGAGGCATCCAGGAGAGCCCTGCATTTCATTTAATTAGTGATTCAGCATTTCCAGTCAAGAATAGATGGGATACCAGCTTTGTATCAATACACTTCATATCCATATTCATGATGGGAAATATTCACAATCAGAGGCAATACAGGATTAACATTTGACATTGATAATGCTTTTTTTTTTTGCTTTTTTATTTTTTCCCTTTACAATGAATTCAAAAACAAAATATAAATTTTCTGATAATCCATACACAGTTTTTTTCTTAACTGTCACAAGTGTGAAAACACAGTGAGACCCCATAGATTTCAATAGAGCGCTGGCACTGCTGCTCGTCTTGCTAGAGTAGGTTTGTAAGACATGGCGATTCAGACGGTGAGCTCTCACCTGACCAGATCAGAGACAGGTGAAGCACTGGTCACAGGTGAAAACCGCGTATAGTGACTGCACGTGCAGACTCTCAAAAGGTGGGGGGAAAAAAATAAACTGTAAAAATTGCTTCTCAAAGGCCAAATATGTTTTTTTTTGTAATTTTACATTTTTGAAAAAGGAGTACACAGTGTGCCCAGCAAGCTGTTTTAATCACATTTCCTCCCTAAATTGAAGAGCTCTGAATGTGTTGGTCTGAGAAAGACGGATAGCAAATGGAGGGCTTGGCAGGGTTCTTTTTACTGACGGGCTTGGTACCTCCGGAAGAGTGTAAACGGATCTCAGTGCTGCAGGACTCAATATCGATACAGAGATCGAGAAACGTTCACCATCCAATAGAAAAGGACAGATATGTGTCTGTGGCCTACGTAACCAGTACTATTTCAGCAGGCGTCTCTCCCTGCCACCCTGACCCACTCTCTTCCTTCTTCCTTCGTAAACACAAAAACAAGCATTGCCTGGTTTGCAGAGGAGGGGGATTTCCAGTTAAAATAGCCAAAAACACAGACGCTGTCAAATGCCCCCTTTGTAAAGTATTTCTGAACGCTTTCTGAACTTGCCTGCAGTGTCCTACAGGGGGTGCAGGTGCCAGTGCTGACATACAAAGAGGAAAAACCAAACAAACAAAACCATAAAAATAAAATGGCAACACCACCCATGCAGTTTCCTTTCATCCTGATGTACGTAATTTCATCAGGCACTTTCTTCTTGGCATCTCAGTGGAGGGGGCAGTTCTATATATACGTATAAAAAAAATTATTCAGAGATGATTTAAACAAACAAAAATAAGATAAGAACTGCTGGGGGAGGGAGAGAGAGAGAGAGACAGAAAGAGACAGAGAGAGACAGAGCGTGCCGTCACTGCGGTGGTTTGACGATGCTGGTACTGGGTTGCTGGCGTCCACTGTGTCCCGGCAAGGCTTCAGCGAAGATTTGGGGCGAGGCGTGGTGGGCTCACCACTCCTTCTTCTTCTCGTCCATGGACACGCCCCCCGGGCCCAGTGCTACCACCAGCAGCAGTCCGCCGATGACGGACGTGGTCTGGAAGAAGTCATACTTGAGGAAGTCATGCATGGGTTTGTAGGCGGGCACCGTCCAGAAGGCGTTGAAGTAGACATTGATGGCGAAGAGCCACACCACCAGGGTGAGGGCCGCCAGCTTGGTCTTGAAACCGATGGCTACCAGGACGATGAGGGCCGTGCCCACCATGTTCTGCAGGATCTGAGCGAGGAGAGGGAATAAGAGCGACCCCCCCAGGTTAGGAAAACTGGGTGGGAGCATTGGCCTCTTCACATTCAGAAACACCCCCGACAAACTGCAATCTCCACGCCTCACGCTCAACTCTCACGCTCACCATGAATATGGAAATATGGAAAACTACCCATATGCTGAAACCATCTTCCTTGTTCACGATGCATCTCATTCAGTCCTTATGTTTCACAGATTTATAATAACTATATAAATCCCCTCCCACTCAAGTGTTCCCCGCCCCTCTTGAGATGAACATGGGGAGGGGCTGAGTTTAACAGGAGGGCGGAGCTGAGCTGAACAGAGCAGAGGGGCGGGCCTGAGCTGAATAGGGGGCAGGGCTGAGCTGAACAGGGGGCAGGGCTGAGCTGAACAGGGGGTGGGGTGGGGTTAAGCTGAACAGGGGGTGGGGTGGGGTGGGGTTAAGCTGAACAGGGGACAAGGCTGAACTGAGCAGGGGGTGGGGCTGAGGCACTTACAGAAAAGAAGCTGGCATCAAAGTGCAGTAGGGTCATGAACATGAGGACCAGGAGAACACGCCCCCCCAGCTGCATGTACTGTTTTGGGGAGCTTTCGCCCATGGAGGGGACCCCAGCGAACATGCTCTTCCCCTCCGAGCGGGACTCCGCCAGCAGCAACAGCAGACCGCCGCCTAACGCCAGGTTTCTGAAAAGGAAAGAGGGAGGGGGAGGCGGGAACAGGAAGAGAGAGGGGGTTAGGATGACAGAGTGAAAGGTGAATATGAAAGGAAAGCGGGGATGGACAGAGAGAAAGATAGGAGAGACAGAAGGAGGATTGGTGAAAAGAAAGATAAGAGCCTCATTAATCACTCCATATTAATATATATAAAAATCTAAGCATGTAGAGTTGAGGCAGACAAAATTACTACAATTACACCGTACGCTTAACTACTAGTGGTTTAAAAAAAAAAAAAATGTAATCAAAATAAACATCCCTGATAGACATTTGCAAGGTAAAAGTTGAGGCTGAATGTCTTAAGTGTTGTAATACTCACCTCATCAAAAATTTAAGATCCCATAAAATGCTGTAGGCCACAGTCTGAAGTAATAAAACAAAAGGGCACCCATTATACAAAAAAATCAACTTATCCTGGTTGTAATTTATGTTGAAATAAACAGACGAGTCTTTCAACTGCCGGTTTTCAAAATTCACCTGAAGAGCAATGATTCCAAATAACCCAAAGCAGGCGTACTGTGCAAAATTTCTACTGAGGATGAGGACGCAGCCGCCTGTGGACATGGACACACACACACACACACACACACACACGCACACACAGATTAAAGCCGGGCTTCTGTACATCGTTCTGTTCCCACGTATACACAAAAATAAATCTGCCATTCAGGAAATAACTCGCAAAACCTCAACGAGGACACAAATCCTCTGCTGTGGCACAAGTCCTGCCTTGTACCCCTGGACCTTTCAGACAGTGTAAACTCTCACACTGCAGTCCTAAGGCATCTCCAGTTCCTTTCCACTCCCAATTTTGAAAAAGTGTCCCTTGTATGTTTAATGTTTCCAATCCCACAAGTCATTCACAGAACCCACACAGACCCAACATGCCTATAATTTGTCAAGATGTATCACATGGACTGTCGAGACCAATCGGAAGAGGCAACATCAATCAATATTCTAGCGTTGAGATAAACCACACCCCCAAATTTCACACTCCCTGCTCTAGTTACACTCCAAAGTCCAGCCTCTGTGACCCCCCCCCCCCCCTGACCCCGCTCACCAAGCTGTCCTAAGAGGTTGAGTAGAACGAAGCAGGTCGCCAGGAAGTATCCGCAGCCCCAGGTGCCTTCAATGTAGTCCCGCTGCTCGTTCCACTGGAACCACATGCGGATGCCATCCTCCAGGAAGGTGCTGATTAGGCACAAACGGGCCAAGTGTGGTAGGTACTGTTTGGTCACGCGGAGGAACTGCAGGAGGGGGAGAGGGTCTTGGTATCACAGGAAACACAGCCCCACAAATCCCCCCCAAAAATTCACCTGAAAGGGCTCAGATCCTGATCTAAAAGGTGCATTATAAATGTCTTCCATCATTATTGCATTAATGCATACTTTAGTGGTGAGTGTTACAACCCTATTAGTTAATTTCAGGCCTGGACATACATTGCAGTGTCTGAAGGGTACAACGGCTGTTTCCCACCCGTGAATCGAACCTGCAACGTTAGGTTACAAGCCCAGTTCCGTACCCATTATACTGCACTGTCGCCCCATATCACAGGGCATAACTCAGGAAATCACACTTTGGTCCACTGGAAGCTCAAACCGATTTCTTCCTTGCTAATGTCTTCAGAGCAGAGCATGTTAGCAGTAGAGAGGGAGGAGTTGATGAGCCTTATATCGGAGCGCCAGCTTCTCTTGTGCTCCGTACCGCTCCGGCACGTCAGCCCCATGAGCTCAGCACACGCTCTGCAACCCCGCATGCAAATGTGTATCACCGTGGTGATAAAGGCATGCAGCTAGCTATCTGTTGTCACAGGTAATCGGCTTTTTAACAGTGAATAGCCTATTAAATAACAAATGATACTTTACTTAAAATGTTTTCTGACAGTTTTTACATAAAAGCATTTTCAAGATTTTGAGCACACTGGACTACCGATTGAGGAGTTAACATACTGTCTGGGTTAAGCTAGTATAATGGCAAACTACATTGTACCCACTAGCCAGCTGGCTACCAAACTAGCTATATTAGCAGGAAAAAACGAGCCGTTTACAGAAGTAAACTTGCGGACCCGGGTCTGGTGTGAATGGTGACGACCCAGGTCTTACCCGTGACCACAGTGTGGTGTGAATGGGTCAAACACGGGTCAAACCAGTGTTCAATATTCTGTGTCATTTCCAGGTTTTGTGTATGAAAGGGGTATAACGGGACAAAGGCCTCTCATTTTCTGAATTCTGTATAAAGCAAATAAAACCAGAACAAATGCTTGAATGACCTAGCTATTCCACAAAGCAGCATAAGCAAGCTAGCCAGATAATGCTAAAATAATCCAATGAAATAACATTAGAAACCTTTTTCAATATCAGCAGCTAACAATATGTATGAGTAAATCACACTCCTAAACCAGATTGTAGTACATTTTTTTTTCCATTGACTGAAGTCTCACTAGTGACAATAATGCCTTACGGTTCTCACAGTTATCTGGATAACTTTATAATCCTGTTTTATGAAATACTCCCAACCTCATATTGTGTCACACTGTCCCAAAAAAATAGTTTTGTTATTAGCAAATGACTGCAGAACCTGCATCGGCCTGCTGAAACTTAATTTAACGCACACACCCCCTAGTGGCCATGACACTGTCGCCATGACGCCCTGAACCCACCAGACGCACAAGCGCACAGATACTTATTGCGTACACAGATTTGAGCAGAACTGAACCCACCAGACGCGCAAGCGCACAGACGCTTATTGCGTGCACAGATTTGAGCAGAACTGAACCCACCAGACGCGCAAGCGCACAGACGCTTATTGCGTGCACAGATTTGAGCAGAACTGAACCCACCAGACGCGCAAGCGCACAGACGCTTATTGCGTGCACAGATTTGAGCAGAACTGAACCCACCAGACGCGCAAGCGCACAGACGCTTATTGCGTGCACAGATTTGAGCAGAACTGAACCCACCAGACGCGCAAGCGCACAGACGCTTATTGCGTGCACAGATTTGAGCAGAACTGAACCCACCAGACGCACAAGCGCACAGACGCTTATTGCGTGCACAGATTTGAGCAGAACTGAACCCACCAGACGCACAAGCGCACAGACGCTTATTGCGTGCACAGATTTGAGCAGAACTAAACCCTTTCTCGGAGCGCATTTCGTGAACGACAGAGACGCACTATACAAACAAACAGTCTATATTCCGGATTTGTGAGCTTCGCTTAATAATGGATAAGTAAATACTGCTATTACATATGTCTTACTGCTTGACAGGTTAATTAAAATGAAAACTTGCATACTGTCAATATATTAGTACATTGGAAAATAGCTACACATGAATCAAACCAAGAAACAAATCTTCTCTGGCTGGCAACAAATGGCCTACTTTTGACTTTTACTTCGTAGCCTGTAATGTAATTATGTCATTATAACAAAATCAGTTGAGTGATTACCTTATATCGCAATATTAATATAGTTTTTTTTGTTTCAGTACCAGTTGTAAACAGGAGAAAGTCTCCAAATGCTCTTGAGGAGTAGTATAATGTGGGTACACCCCATAAACCAGAGAAGGAGGGTGCAGGGAGCCTTTCACCATGTACAATACTTCAGAATGAGTGCTGAACAGATGGACCAGTGGTGCGTTTCCCAAAAGCATCGTTAGGCTAAGATGACGTAAAACCCTTCGTACGAAGCTTCTTGAACTTTGGGTGCGTTTCCCAAAAGCACCTTAATTTAAGACGCACTTAGAAACGCTCGTAGAAACTTAGATTAACGTTTACTCCAGACCAGTCATAGACGGTTAAGTGCGTTTTAGAAGCCCATAGATCATACTTTATTAGATTTTTCGTGAGTGTTCATTTCATTTCACTGATTGTTTTTTTTATAGTGATGTTAGATGCAACAATATTTACGTTTATTTATTTTTAATTTACTTATTTTTATATATTTGGAAATTACCCATAAAAGTCATTCCTTAAATAGCCCTATAAATAAATAAGTTTGAGACAAGTAAAATCAGTGGGGAAAAGATTTTATTTCAAAAGAAATTCTGACGTGCCTAACCAGCCATGTATTGGGCATCACAATCTATCGCCCCTCCTCCTCTCATATCAGCAGCACCACAGAGAGAAGTACAGAGATGTAAAATCCAGGGATTAGAAAGGAAAAATCCTGCTATGTGTTTCTATCACCCATGAACTCAGACACCTGATTTCACGAATTAGTTCTACCTCCTGGCTGAAGAATTGTGCTAATTAGCAAATACAGGTGATTGGAAGTAAATACTGGGGAGGACTTTTTACTTTCTGAACCCGGATTTTACACCTCTGGTTAAGTAGCACTAACTACTCAACACTCAAACCATCACTCTGCTGCCAGAAATACAGTAGATATGGATGGATCACTTTTAGGGTCGTTTCTCCTGACATATTGAACTCTGGAAAAATAAGTCAGGAGAAGAAACCCTTCAAGTTATCCATCCATACTGTATTTCTGGCAGCAGAGTGATGGTTTAAGGCTTGTTTGATACAACAGACCCTTGATGACTTACAGCCATTTAGCCAACCATGTGTTCCATACTGTTCCAGTGTAATTTACAGCTAAATCTAGTCCCACCCCCCAATTCCCATAGAGATCCATTCAAATGCAGAGACATTATAGTATCGCTTGTAAGAGTATCAGAAAATAAGATATCAAGAGTCTTTTGATGTTGTTGGGTCACAGACATCAGGAAGTCATGGTACGCAAAGGATATGCAACCAAATATTAAAAATGATTATTTTATATATAAATGCAGGGGTGCCAATGATTGTGGCACACGTGGTTTTGTTAAAACATAATTAGTTCATCATGAGGGATTTTTTTTTCTCAGAATAAATTTACTTCAATTAAAGGTTGGATTTTTCTCATTTTGTCAGTGTGAGATTACCAAACGGTAAATGTTTAATAACCTTTTTTACTCATCTTTACCAGGGGTGCCAATAATATATGTGTATATATATATATATATATATATATATATATATACACACTATAATAAAGAAAAAGCATTATAAAACAGGAATAACTGGTTATATGCAAAATGTATAACTTGATTTCACTTCATTCATCCCACAATGGTGATTGTCTCTGTTCCCTTTTTCATGAGGGCCTATATTAAAAGGAGCTATATGTAACAAATTTACTGTACTAAATCACAAAATGACCATATGTCATGTCATCAGAGATTAAGGAAACATGCTAAGTCGAAATACTGGCTTCTCTGACAACAATGCTACAGCCAGTATGTTCTCCTTTGAAATTTCCATTCCGGGTCGGAACGTCTGTATTCGTCTGTATTCGCCTGTGCGATTCACTATTCTCTGAGTTGACTCCGAGTCCACTGCCTATTACGAACAACCAGATGTACTCCGGCACTCCGACAGCCGATTTACGAATACATAAGCTAAGTTCAACATCGTTTTCATTTAGCTAGCTAGCTAAAGATTTAAATACACTACTCACAAAAAGTTAGGGATATTCGGCTTTCGGGTGAAATTTCAGGATGAACCTAAAATGCACTATAACCTTTACAGGTGAAATTAATTTGACCTTCTCTAAACTTTTGAATGCACATGTCCAACTATTCAATGTTTCAGTACTTTTTGCACAACTTGCTGTTCTCTAACAAGGAGCTGAACGGCAAAATTCACAACAGGTGTTTGATCCATGAATCGACCAATAAATTTCCTGGTTCAATTAGAATTGTTATTTAAACAGTCCTCTTCATCATGCTGTTCACATTTTGACATCATGAGACCAAGACGACACCTAACAATTGATCAACAGTACCTCGCCATTGCGAGGCTTCAAACAGGATGTTCTCAGAGGGAAGTGGCCACTGAGCTTAGAGTGTCACAGAGTGTCATCAGCAGGTTGCAACAGAGATACAGAGAGACTGGAAGAGTCACAGAAAGGCATAGAAGTGGACGTCCTTTGGCCACATCCCACACTGATGACCGCTTCATTGTGAACAGTGCCCTGCGGAACCGGATGATGAATGCCACTCAACTCCAGGCACATTTAAGGGAGGTAAGAGGCACCCAAGTGTCACGTCAGACCATTCGAAACCGTTTACATCAGCGTGGTCTGCGTGCTAGACGACCTGCAAGGGTACCTGACCACACCACCAGGCACAGGCGTCATCGTCTTGCATGGGCCAGGGAGCATTTACGCTGGACGAGGGACCAGTGGGCCTCAGTGCTGTTCTCTGATGAAAGTCGATTCACGTTGAGCAGAAATGATGGCCGCCAACGATGTTGGAGACGTCAAGGAGAGCGCTATGCATCAGCCACTGTTGTCACCAGACGACCCTTTGGTGGTGGCGGTGTTACAGTGTGGGCAGGTGTGTCTAGTCAATACAGAACTGCCCTACACTTTGTGAATGGTACAGTGACAAGCCCATACTACCTGAATAACATCATTAATCCAGTCATTGTGCCCCTGCATGAACAACACAGGCCTAATTTCATCTTCATGGACGACAATGCTCCAGCTCATCGAGGTCGCATCACTAGGAAAAGGCTGCTGGAGACTGGGGTACCTCAAATGGAGTGGCCTGCACTTTCTCCAGACCTGAATCCCATAGAAAACCTATGGGATCAGCTGACTCACCGTGTAGAGGCTCGTAACTCTGTACCCCAGAACCTCAATGACCTGAGGGCCGCCCTTCAAGAAGAGTGGGATGCCATGCCTCAGCAGACAATAAGTCGACTTGTGAACAGCATGAGACGTCGTTGTCAAGCTGTAATTGATGCTCAAGGGCACATGACAAGTTATTGAGACATTGACATTTTTGTTGTGGTATACCCACCACTGTTGTTGGCTTTTGTTTCAATAAATTGTTTGAGATGAGGAAATCACCATTGCATGCTTCTACTTAAATGCCCTACTTTCATGATACGTATAATATCACTGTAGCGTGAACTTACATTTTCCATAAATTTCACCCGAAAGCCAAATATCCCTAACTTTTTGTGAGTAGTGTATATGTATATAGTTACTAGCTAAACATACCACTAACGTTAGCTTATATCTGTGTAGTGGTGTAACGGAATGTAGTTGATCCGTGATCCGTACGGATCGCCCCCCACGGTTCGGCACGCATGTGAACCGCGGATTAATTGCAAAATTTAACCATCATAGTGAATTACAGTTTTACTGCCGCTGGTACTTTTAAAAGTATTATACCATGGCTTGGATAAATACTCGATTCTGATTGGCTGGAGGGTGGGCATTTATTTCGTTAAACCGCCGGGCAATGAAGTAGCGCTGGCAACATTTTAATCACCGTTCTAAATGAATACGCCGTCTACGTTATCTGCTGCCAGCGCCATTAGAGTCGACCCTTATATGAATGGTATCCATAGCAACACCAACAGCTGATTAATAAAGCCGGAAAATAACGCTAAATCCACTGATTTGAAAAGTTTGTCTTCGCCAAATATCTTAGTTACAACAACTTTAATCTAGCAAAGACGTTTTGTGGTTAGAGGTGCAGTATTTATTCAGTTTGGAAATATGAACGTAACATAGTAGGGCTTTACCTAATGTAAGGTAACGCTGACGTGAGCAACGCTGGTTGCGAATGCGAACAAGTTAGCTACTTCACAAAGCACATTAATCTGTATATTTAAAAAAACATTTTATCCAGCGAAATGTCTTAGATATGACACGTTACATCTAACACGTTACATCTAACAGTAACAAACTCTGTATCTACAGTAGGCTATTTTTTTCAGATGTTCCCATCTCATGATGCAGATCGTGAAATGCAATTTCCTTAGCCTGGGCTGTTTAAAATAGGCTGCGTGACCAAAGCATTTTTAAAACGCAAGACGGAGAGAGATGGGTAAATTGAGTTGCGGTTTCATGCAATTTTCTTAAATAATCGAACTAATGACAAAAATAACCAAAATTGGTGCCAATTTTATGGTATAAAGTTGAGAAGGAACTATTTGCTTCCATATAGAATCAATTGTTTTCAGAACTACCAACGAGAGGTTTTTGCATAACTACGGACAAAATAGAACTAGTAACGAGAAATAGAATTGAATGTTGTTTTCATTTAAGACCATGGGCAAAAGTTCCTTGCTTTAAGTGTTTTACAGAATAAATGGAAAGCAAAGATATACTTGTCTCCCTTTTTTTTTTTTTTGCTGATCCGAAAAATGATCCGATCCGTGACTCAAAACCGTGATACGATCCGAACCGTGAGTTTTGTGATCCGTTGCACCCCTATATCTGTGTGACCATAAACCTAGCCAGCCATGCATCTAGCTAACATTGACAGAGTTATAAAGAATCCACATGAGCTGGTTTATAATTTGCAAACAATAAATAAATTGCAAATGTATACATTAGCTGATGAACTTACAGTGTAGGACTCGTCGTCGCTTGTCATTGTCAAAATAGAATAAGCTTGTCTCAAAATATAATGTTGTATAATGTTGCGCTCGTGTTCGTTCGGTGTCCTCAACCTGGCAACCCGCGTGAGCTTCGAGTCTGGGGAGGAGGGGGCGGGCGAAGACACCTCTCTCCAATATTGTGAATTTGGATTGCAGTACCCATTTTAAATGCTCGGTGTCAATGTTACATATAGCTCCTTTATGTATTAAAATAATTAATAACAATAGTAAAACCTATTAGTAGGTTGAAAAACATTAATATGTGGTGATATGACGCAGATATTGTCCATACAATGTATTTCTATAAGATTGCGCATGCGGATGACCAGAAAATTCCGCCCAGAGCGGGAAAATCCTCTCCACGTCTGCCAGCCGTCCACCCGCCAGCCGTACGCGCGTGGCCGGTGAGAACTGGCAGCAGTGTGCGTGCGCTTGCGCGTCTGGTGGGTTTGGGGCGTGAGATTGCTCAACACATACATTCTTTGCTCCTGCAACAAAACTTGGAGAGGAAACAATAAACTCCGTGTTGTAGCTTTATTAGAAACTCTGTATTCGGCAGAGTTGTCACGAGTAATGTACTAAGTGCCACTATTGTTGCATAGCTAGTCCATTTAACAAGCAACGCCCCACCCAGTCTCACCTGCAACTATACCGAACCATGCGTGACACAGTGGACAATACCTTCTATCTGAGAGTTCATAAAAATATTTTTTGACAAACAAAAATTTGTATTCCGTCGTAGCAATAAGATAAAGCCAACAATAGCCCGAACGTATGCCAAAACGGCCATGAAAAGCCCTGCTCACTCAATCAGCGCGACGCAGCGCATCTGGAAACAAGCTGGAAACAAAAGAACCAGGAGGCGCAGTTCTAGTGCGGTAAGCTTCAAGACTCACATTAAACATATAGAATCGATATAGAAGTTTAAGAAATAACCAGAAGTTCCCCTTTAATACGTCTTAATCCATTATCTAATAGTTTTACACTGTTACATATATTTTTTTAATAATTGTAGTTTTTTTTCATTGCTTTTTCATAGTCATGAAACATCAGTTCTGCCTTCTTGGCCAGGTCTCCATTGAAAAAGATTTTTAATTTCAGCAGGACTTCATGCTTAAAATATTAAATAAACTGTACTGATGTTGTAATTAAAGCAGGTAATAAAGTCTAATGTTTAAAAAAATGTAATAAGACAAAACAACAAACATGGACAGACCATAAATATAGGCTAATATTTTAAAAAATAAAAAACACAAACAAAGCTACCCAAGCCATATTGTAATTACTTCTTGCTTTCTTGCATCAATAACCAGTCAAAACTGCATTTGCAGTCAAGATTACTTTTTCCACTGCACTCTTTCATTCTAGACGAGGGTAGAAACTCACTGCGGTCTCATCTAAGCACAGAACAAGAGTTCACACCACCAGCCAATCTCGAGCAGGCTGGTTTCCTTCCTCAGACCCGCCCAACCAACCATCCACATCAGCACTGCCAAGTCTGAACAGCCAATCACGTTTCAACAAGTCCCACATGCACTCCTCCGGCCCTCATGAATGGGAGGCTCAGCAGCCAATCGGTGCATTCCACAAGCTGCTGTATGCCTTTCAGTCCGGCACAGGCCAATACTGCGTAATACAGCCTACTAGCAGAGTGCTTGTGCTCTATTAGCATGGAATCTTATTATTAGCCTTTATTTAACCATTTATTCATGTTGACTGAGAGTAAGTTCCCATTTACAATTGACCTGCCGTAATTCTGAATTCAGTCATTTAAAAACTGTCTGGTACATTTCCAAACCAGGTATCAGGGTGTGTTCTGCACTATAGTTAATGAGCGGTTGCTTCAGAAACAGGTGATACTCCTCATTGTCTGTATTCTCTGCCAGTTCCTCATTACAGTCTAAAGTTACAAGAGCAGAGGGCTGTGAGTCTGGACCTGATTTGTTTAATCAGGTGGAAACAGAGGAAAAACCTAATTTTTAACAATTCTAGGCCTCTCTTTTTGCCTCAGTCTGAAGTGATGTGTCTTAGCCAGAATAGGTCAAATCAGCACACAGCAAGTAAGCCAGGTTCTGTCATAAAAGTGGGTCATTGTGTGTTGCGTCGCTAATATGTGACCGTGCACGCTTAAAAGTCTGACCACAAACGACCTTTATCAAATCTATAGAGGCTGGCGATTGAATACTAGAAGGGAGATTATTGCAAACTTTTCAAAGCAAGCACCTATAAATATTGCTCTGTCAATGTTCAGCCAGCTAAAGAATCATCATCCAAACTAACTCAAATTCTACCCTGAGGCTCTATGATTTACTAACAATGAAACGAAAGTAACCCCCAAATAAATAAAATGCTGGCGGTGTTGAGAATACAAACTTGTTGAAGAATGTGATGGTGTGTCTGACTCTGAATAGAATCCAAAAGTGAAAAGTACAGGGACCCTTTTTGGGGATAAATCTATGGTAGACAAACTGAAATTAAAAAAATTTAAAAATTAAAAAGATTTCATCTTTGCGTTCTCTTGAAAATACTGGATGTCATAATAACATTATTATATATATATATATTTTTTTTTAATATAAAGAGTTCCCTGAAGCACAGGAACCCATTGAAAAACAGTCAAGCTGAGCTGGGCTTCCATAGTTAATGTTTCCTTTAAACAGCCAATATTTTTCTTGGTAATAAATATAAATTTAAGGACTTAAATTTAAGGACCGAACACGCTAAATGAAACGCCACAAACTCAAAACACATTGGCATGAAGGTCCACAGATACCAGCGTTGCAGTCTCTGAACGTATACATGTGCACTTCTTACAGGAATATATACCTGTATATATACACACTAGCGTTCAAGTTTGGAATTACTGCGACATTTTTATGTTTTTGAAAGAAATTGATACTTAAGGTAGCATTAAATTTATCAGAAAATACAGTCAAGACATTGATAACATTACAAACTCCTATTTCTATTTCATCTTTAGCAATTGTAGCCATTTTTACACAGTCCCCCCCCCCCCCCATTTTAGGGCACCAAAAGTAATTCACATACATTTAAACAAAGTTATTATATTTAATATCATCAAAAGACTCTTGATATCTTATTTTCAGGTACTGTTACAAGCGATACAATAACCTCTCTGCATTTGAATGGTTTGCTATGGGAATTGGGGGGTGGGACTAGATTATGTTGTAAATTACACGGGAATAGTATGGAACACATGGTTGGCTAAATGGCTGTAAGTCATCAAGGGTCTGGAGGTATGATGCAGTAGATATGGATGGATCACTTGAAGGGTTTCTTCTCCTCACTTATTTTTCCAGAGAGTTCAATAGGAAAATGACCCTTAACGTGATCCATCCATATCTACTGCATATCTGGCAGCAGAGTGATGGTTTGAGGCTCGTTTGATACCTCAGACCCTTGATGACTTAAAGCCATTAAGCCAACCATGTGTTCCATACTATTCCTGTGTAATTTACAGCATAATCTAGTCCCACCCCCCAATTCCCAGAAATCCATTCAAATGCAGAGGTTATAGTATTGCTTGTGAGAGTACCTGAAAATAAGATATCGAGAGCCTTTTGATGTTGTTGGGTCACAGACATCAGGAAGTCATGGCATGCAAAGGATATGCAACCAAATATTAAATATGATGACTTTATTTAAATTTATGTTAATTAATTTTGGTGCCCTAAAATGGGGGTGGGCTATGTGTAAAAAATGGCTACAATTGCTAAAGTAGAAATATATTGAAATAGAAATCGTAGTTTCTAACATTATCAATGTCTTGACTGAATTTTTGGATCAATTTAATGCTGGTGAATAAAAGTATCAATTTCCTTCAAAAACATAAAAATGTTTGAACACTAATGCATATATATATGTGTGTGTGTGTATATATATACACTACTCACAAAAAGTTAGGGATATTTGGCTTTCGGGTGAAATTTATGGAAAATGTAAGTTCACGCTACACGGATATTATACGTATCATTAAAGTAGGGCATTTAAGTAGAAGCATGCAATGGTGATTTCCTCATCTGAAACAATTTATTGAAACAAAAGCCAACAACAGTGGTGGGTATACCACAACAAAAATGTCAATGTCTCAATAACTTGTCATGTGCCCTTGAGCATCAATTACAGCTTGACAACGACGTCTCATGCTGTTCACAAGTCGACTTATTGTCTGCTGAGGCATGGCATCCCACTCTTCTTGAAGGGCGGCCCTCAGGTCATTGAGGTTCTGGGGTACAGAGTTACGAGCCTCTACACGGTGAGTCAGCTGATCCCATAGGTTTTCTATGGGATTCAGGTCTGGAGAAAGTGCAGGCCACTCCATTTGAGGTACCCAGTCTCCAGCAGCCTTTCCCTAATGATGCGACCTCGATGAGCTGGAGCATTGTCGTCCATGAAGATGAAATTAGGCCTGTGTTGTTCATGCAGGGGCACAATGACTGGATTAATGATGTTATTCAGGTAGTATGGGCTTGTCACTGTACCATTCACAAAGTGTAGGGCAGTTCTGTATTGACTAGACACACCTGCCCACACTGTAACACCGCCACCACCAAAGGGTCGTCTGGTGACAACAGTGGCTGATGCATAGCGCTCTCCTTGACGTCTCCAACATCGTTGGCGGCCATCATTTCTGCTCAACGTGAATCGACTTTCATCAGAGAACAGCACTGAGGCCCACTGGTCCCTCGTCCAGCGTAAATGCTCCCTGGCCCATGCAAGACGATGACGCCTGTGCCTGGTGGTGTGGTCAGGTACCCTTGCAGGTCGTCTAGCACGCAGACCACGCTGATGTAAACGGTTTCGAATGGTCTGACGTGACACTTGGGTGCCTCTCACCTCCCTTAAATGTGCCTGGAGTTGAGTGGCATTCATCATCCGGTTCCGCAGGGCACTGTTCACAATGAAGCGGTCATCAGTGTGGGATGTGGCCAAAGGACGTCCACTTCTATGCCTTTCTGTGACTCTTCCAGTCTCTCTGTATCTCTGTTGCAACCTGCTGATGACACTCTGTGACACTCTAAGCTCAGTGGCCACTTCCCTCTGAGAACATCCTGTTTGAAGCCTCGCAATGGCGAGGTACTGTTGATCAATTGTTAGGTGTCGTCTTGGTCTCATGATGTCAAAATGTGAACAGCATGATGAAGAGGACTGTTTAAATACCAATTCTAATTGAACCAGGAAATTTATTGGTCGATTCATGGATCAAACACCTGTTGTGAATTTTGCCGTTCAGCTCCTTGTTAGAGAACAGCAAGTTGTGCAAAAAGTACTGAAACATTGAATAGTTGGACATGTGCATTCAAAAGTTTAGAGAAGGTCAAATTAATTTCACCTGTAAAGGTTATAGTGCATTTTAGGTTCATCCTGAAATTTCACCCGAAAGCCGAATATCCCTAACTTTTTGTGAGTAGTGTATATATTATATATACACACACACACACACACACACACACACACACACGCACACGCACACACACCAAGTTCTTGACTACCTTACAAGAACAGTGTAAATACAAGTCACAGTGGGATCAGCCAAATTTTGCATTGGATTAATTTTACTGCATTAAATGCATGCTCCTCCTGTCCCGCTACTCCATTAGGTGTATGATGACAAACCTTGCCACTCCCTTTTGTGGGTGTAGCATTGGGGGGGGTGGGGGGGTTAGTGTCAACATCCTCCCTGTGTAACACAGAATTAATGCTCATATACAGTGCCTCCTAACCTCCCGCTAGGATAAAATCACTCAGAAGTTATGTGTATGTATGTACAGTCAAGCCGGAAAGTCTGCACACCCCTTTCACCTTCTCCATGTTTTATTACGTTACAGACTTATACTACAATAGATTGAGTTCATTTTTTGCCTCAAACATCTACACACAATAGCCAATAATGACGAAGTGAAAACAGGTTTTTAGAAAATATGCAATTTTACTTTACTGACAAAAATAGGTTATTTAGGGGTTACATATCTGTACACACCCTTAGCCTAATACTTGGTTGCTGCACCTTTGGCAGCGATTACAGCTTCAAGGCGTCTTGGGAAAGAAGCTACGAGCTTGGCACACTTGTTTCTGGACATTTTTGCCCATTCCTCTTGGCATATCCTTGCAAGCTCCGTCAGGTTGGATGGGGAGCGTCGGTACACAGCCATTTTCAGCTCTTTCCACAGATGCTCAATTGGATTCAGGTCTGGGCTCTGGCTGGGCCACTCAAGGACATGCACAGACTTTCTCCGAAGCCACTCCTTTGTTCTCTTGGCTGTGTGCTTCGGGTCGTTGTCATGTTGGAAGGTAAACCTTCGCCCCAGTCTGAGGTCCAGAGTGCTCTGGGGCAGGTTTTCTTCAAGGATCTCGGTGTACTTAGCTGCATTCATCTTTCCCTCTATCAGGACTAGTTGCCCCGTTCCCGCTGCTGAAAAACATCCCCACATCATGATGCTGCCACCGCCATGCTTCACTGTAGGGATGGTATTAGCCAGGTGATGAGCGGTGCCTGGTTTCCTCCAGACGTGACACTTGGTATTTAGGCCAAAAAGTTCAATTTTGGTTTCAACAGACCAGAGAATCTTGATTCTCATGGTTTGAGAGTCCTCTAGGTGCCTTTTTGGCAAACTCCAAGCGGGCTGTGATGTGCCTTTTACTAGGGAGGGGCTTCCGTCTGGCCACTCTACCATAAAGGCCTGATTGGTGGAGTGCTGCCTGAATGGTTGATCTTCTGAAAGGTTCTCCCATCTCCACAAGGATACGCTGGAGCTCTGTCAGAGTGACCTTCCGGTTCCTGCTCACCTCCCTGGCCAAGGCCCGTCTTCCCCGATTGCTCAGTTTGGCCGGGCGGCCAGGTCTAGGAAGATTATTGGTGGTTCCAAACTTCTTCCATTTACGAATGATGGTGGCCACTGTGCTCTTTGGGACCTGTAAAGCTGCAGAGATTTTTCCGTACCCTTCTCCAGATCTATGCCTTGACACAATCCTGTTTCTGGTCTGCAGATAATTCCTTTGACCCCATGGCTTGGAGTTTGCTCTGACATGCACTGTCAACTGTGGGACCTTATATAGGCAGGTGTTGGCAATCCCCAATCATGTCCAATCAATTGAATTTATCACAGGTGGACTCCAATTAAGTTGTAGAAACATCTCAAGCAGTATCAGTGGAAACAAAATGCAACTCAGCTCACTTTTGGGTGTCATATCAAAGGGTGTGCACACTTGTGTACATATGATATTTTACATTTTGATTTTTAATAAATTAGCACAAATGTCTAAAAACCTGTTTTCACTTTGTCATTATGGGCTATTTTGTGTAGAATTTTGCGACAAAAAATGAACTCAATCTATTGTAGAATATGTCTAACGTAATAAAACGTGGAGAAGGTGAAAGGGGTGTGCACACTTTCCGGCTTGACTGTATGTATGTATGTATGTATGTGTGTGTGTCTGTATACACACACATACATCAGCCATTGCAATTACTATGTACTGCAGCTTAAAAGAGGGTAGAGCAAACTCAACTAAAGTGCAAGACTGCTCTCCACATATAGACCAAAGAATTCCAAGGGGATTCCAATTACGGCCACACAGCAAGTACTACAGACATAACGTTAAGTTAAACACATTTAAACTAGCTGGGAGCACGACTGCCAGTGCCATTTCTTAGGATCTATGCCTGGAGAGGCTTGGTCCATTTTCACCAGTATGTCCTAAAGGTATCACTCTGTAGTATTTAAAGATGAATGACCTGCAGGTTCAAATCCAGCTGTGCACAGCATCATTGAGCACTCTGCTTTTGAAGTTACATAATGTGTAATTGGCTCTGGACAAGTTTGCACCATTTTGTTGTTGAGTAGGCCAGTGGCTCTTATATTCTTGCTGAAGTTCAGCTAATGCGACTAAAGTCTCTGAAAATGACCTTTCGCTGCTATGGGGCAGGATAAACCTCAAGCATACTATGTTGTTTTGGGGGGTATTTAGTGATGAAGCAGTCACGATTTCACAATCTACTTTGTGGTACAGAATTATTTGCAACAAATGGCTGGTTTCCGTTGACTTTCAGTTTGAATATTATTGAAATGAACGCTCCGCAACTTTATTACTTGTAGCTAAATGTAGCTATAGGCAAATTACATCAATCAATAAAAATGATGGGGTTAGTGCTACATATTTCTCAGTTGTGTGGAACTTAGGTAGCTAACGTTATGTTCTCCAAGTTAGCGTTTGTCAAGCTTCAAACGGTTTGCTCGCTCGATTGATTTTAAGTGAGTTAGGCTAACCAGAAACTTTGAAATCGAAGTCCCAAGCCATCTTACCTAGCAAAAAATTGTCTAATGCTCTGTTGGCAAGTACAGCATGCAGGACAGATTTTGTCTGGATAAATACCCAACATTATGAACTAACTTTATAAATTCTTTATCACGGGTGACACTGGCTAGGCTAACTTTGCCTTATAAGTAATGCGACAACTCTTTATTTTCTTAGCCAGGCTAACGTTACCTGAACTAAGCTGCAAACGATCGCAAACATAGCGGTGCCATTTAACTGAGCAGCTAACGTTAGTTAGCATGGCTAGCAGGGCAGACGCCTGAAAATAAGATATATATTTTCTCAGCATGCGAAATTATTTTCTTGATCGTTAGCTAGATTAGATATTCTGATTATTTTCAGTTTCTAACTTTAACTACCCAACAACAAGTGGGCGGCTTGCTAAGCATAGCTAAGTTAACGCTAATGAACTGGTGTCATCGGAGGCTAGCGGTGTTGCGTCGCAAACCATAAACCCCAGATTGCCATCAAGCTAACCCGACGAAGTAACCTTTCCGCTGACCAGCAAAGCAGCATTTTAGCAAACCCTAACCGACGAGCGACTCTGTCAACGAGACGTAGCAGATACTAAGCCCCGCTGCAGCGCCAGCATTCAGTTGGGACTCAAACGGTTGCGAACTGGCCCAGCTTGTCATTTCACTCCGTTGACTCAACACTCATATTCGCCGCTTAGAGGTTGCCCGGGCCCCGTGTGCTCACCTGGTCTGCCACGTCCTCGGCGGTACTCATTAAATCTTCCTGTCCCATGTTTCGGCTTTAATATGATTCGGTGCTGAAGTGACACCAGTGCAGCGAAAACACCCCTTGAGTGGCTAACTTATATCAGTTTCCTTTGTAGAATTCAGCCCCGCAGTCGCGAAGCTGTCCGTCTCTGCCTGCCTCTCCAGGAAAGGCCGCCTCCGCCCCACAATGCGCCGCGCCGAGCCGACTACCGTTCGTGAGCTCCAGGGGCCGGGGTGTGCCACGTATGCTGATCCAAAAGTGGCCTTTTTGTGATTCATCACAGACAGTGCTATATTGCCTCGGTTCACACCAACCAATACTTTCGAAGTTGAATTTGACTACAGCCGTCTATGCTATTCTCCATGAAAACATTTAAACAATAACTAATACTAGCTTAGTAACCTAGCAGTTGGTATTTTACCAGCATTTATGTAGCTCGCTGTCAATGTAAGCGGTCCTTGCACAAATCAAGACTAAACTAGGCTATCTATCATGAAAGAAATACTCATTTGTTTTAATTGCTTTCGTTTTTTACATCATCATAAACATCTAAACCAATATACGGTAAGCCTCATTGTAATTCAGACAGCCTTAATTTTGGGTTTCCATCAGGCTAAAGTATGCATCAAACACTCCAAAGTGCAATTCAAAATCAAGCTTCAATAGCACATATTAGATAACATAGCTACTAATATTTTTAAGATGATGACGAGTGAAGATATGAAGATATCAAGTGAAGATATGACAAGTGAAGATATGACTGGCAAGTGTGCCCACAGGTGTGGATTCATTCAAGCATGGAAGGGATAAAAGTCAGTCCGAATAAAAGTAACATTTTATTACAGGTAAAAACAGTCTAATAAAAATGACAGTGAGGTAGATGCATATACAAAAAAAAAAAAACACAGACAAGATGAGGCCTCCTAATTTAGAGTCCCTAACATTAGATTAAAACACTTTCCTGCTCTTCCCCATCGTCCGTACGACCTCTGGTTCGAAAATTCAGGACAAGCTCAGACGGTATCTCGAAGACTCCTCAGGACAAGGTGGCCTGTGGTATCCTTAAGATGCACAAATATGTGTAAAATATACTTTTGCTACCCTGAAATGAAAGTGGTGTATTCATACATCTTTGTAGCAATTCTGAAAAAACTGAGCACTAGAGGGGGAAAAAATGCAGGTATTCTGATTCAGATCATTGTGGGGATTTGTTTTGTCCTTTCAGTTATAGTGTAAGTTTCAACTGGCCCACAATCTTTTAAGTGTGATTAAGGATATTGCACAAATTTACAGTTTCTGATGACCTCCCTGTATAAAATGGCTGGTGAATGGGCATTAGTGGGTTCAATAAAGGAGTTCAAAGCTGTAAAAGTTGCTTTGGAGTTACCTGAAGTGTATATTCATGCTTTAGACCAGGGGTTCCCAAACCGGTCCTGGGGGACCCCTGTGTATGCTGGTTTTCATTGCAACCACAGTTGCAATCCCAGAATTTTAACAAGCTGTTAATTTTTCTTAATTAGGTGCTTGTCATGTTTGGAGGAATTATTCACCCTCTTAAGCCACATTATATCAGAAATAGCTATGGATGCCATGTAGAATAAACACCCCATGTTCACATTGTGCTTATTGTGCTATATTATTTAAAAAAGATAAGAAAATTATTTAACAGATCCATTTAAAAACGGATTTGAATCAATAGGCTCCTAATTGGTGAAAGTGTGGACACATGGCCACTAAAACTAACCATTTGGTAGATAATGAAGAATTCAAACACAAAGCAAATGATAACGAGCCAAACCTGCATTGTGTTAATAAGCTTAAAGAAAAAATTGAGTTAAACACGTGTTCAACAACCTAATTAGGAGCCTATTGATTCACTTCACTCTTTAATTTGAGTGAAAATACATTATTTTGTAACCTCTTTCTATGTAATTGTTGCAATATAGCACAATAAGCACAACGTGAACATGGAGTTTGTTCTACATGGCATGCATAGCTATTTCTGACATAATGAGTCTTAAAAGGGCGAATAATTCCTCAAAACATGAAAAGCACCTAATTAAGAAAAATTAACAGCTTGTTAAAATTCTGGGATTGCAACTGTGGTTGCAACAAAAACCAGCATACACAGGGGTCCCCCAGGACTGGTTTGAGAACCCCTGAATGCCCCTATACCTGCCATTGTAAAGCCAACAGGATGTCAAAAACTTAAAATAACTCAATTATCCTTTATTGCACACAAACTCTCTGACCAAAATCTAAACATACATTAAACTTAATACTATCACAAAAACCCAGAAAGTGAACTATTCCTTTAAAGCATTGTAGAGGGAGACCTTTAATTACATTTTTTTAAATACATAACTGCATGTGAGACTATATAACCTGTTTATGCACAAAAAGCTTCTTGCTACATGCAACACATGGAATTAACTATGTAACCAAAACCATTTTAGTTAAACCAGGCAGGCCAGCGGAGGACAGGCTCCCCCTCTCTACCCAGGTTCCTCCCGAGATTTCTTCCCATCGGGGAGTTTTTTTTCCTCACCACTGACTGTTTTTCTACCCACTGGGGATCTTTTTACCTTGTTTGCTTTTTGGGGTTCAGGCTTGGTTTTTGCCCAATTTGCCCAGTTCTCTGTAAAACGCGCTACACAGCAAAAATATTTAACACCCTATGGTGTTTATATGAGACCGTGGTCTCATATAAACACCCTAGGGTGTTAAATGTACACCAGCAGTGTTAGATCTACACTGGAATTTTTGCTGTGTATACAAATAAAATTTAATTGAAATATAAAGTAAGGTGCAGTTTTGATCAGTTCATAAAGGGAGTGCTCATAATATTAATATAAGGGCTTCATAGCCAAGTTTGATTTCATAGCTTTCAAAAACACATTATATTCCATGTAGCGGCTAGAAAATCAGAGTGTTTGAAAACAAGGGAAACTTCTCAGGAGGACTGTGAAATACTTGTCAGATTTAATTACTGAACACATGAAGTCACTTCACAAATAACGTTTTCTATTAAAATAATCACTTGACTGTCTCTGACATCTTAAAAATGGCAGTAAAATGTTAAACTCCTTTACTTCAATAAACCCTAATTTGTCAGGGTACACACATTTAATCCTGGATTCAATATAAGTGCATTGCCGTTTCTGACCAATTTAAAATTTCACTTAATTTTACTTAAAACAGTATTTCCTGACTGCTGTATTCATGTTATGTAACACTAAACAGGAACAGGAACAAAATTACATTTTAGTATAGGAAGCTGCAATGTTCAAATTAAAGACTTAAGTCTCCCTTTTCAGACAGTTGTTGACATTAGTGTTCCACAATGCTTATTATTACTTAGATGTCATGTTTTTGAAAAACAAGTAAAACTGTACGTTTTAAGTAATGTAAATATTTGCTTACAACTAAGTAAAATTGGTCCAAGGCCTTGAATCCCTTAAAATGAGAATTTAAACATATTTTATTCAAAGGTTGTCACCTCAACATTATTAACTGGAGTTTTTACAATCTGTCGTGCTACATCAACAGACACGATTACTTTCCAAAAGCTAAAATCGACACAGTAGTCATTGATTTTCTGTAAATGTAAAAAATAGTACTGCTCAGTTGGCTTTTCCTGAAACCTGGTGGCAGAACAATGTATTACTGTCACTTCTGAGGGAGCCTCAAACTGAGCCAGCGAGTGAGCATCACTATTGTTTCTAAGGGGTTTCTATGCTCACAAAGCTTCCTGTTTGCACACAGTTTCACTGGGAGCAGTACCTGTACTGGCTCCAAAGGTGTGGCTGACAACAAAGGGCAGATCTGCCACAGTGGCTTTCAGAGCATCTGTATAGTTGGTCTTTGCCATCCAGATCTGTCGGCGGATGGCCACGGAGGAGGCCATCACTCTGCCAGTGAGCTCGGCCTGATGGGAGGACAGCTGGAAGGTGAACTCCCCAATGAGCTTGAGCTCATTCAGGACGGTCACAAACCGCTGGGCGGGCCTGTCCTCCGTGATCTCCACCAGAAGCCGTTTCTGGTAGTCGGACAGGTAACGTAGGTAGTTGGCGGTTCTGGCCAGCATTCCAGCTGTCTGGTACACCCTCTCTGCCAGGGTCTCAGTGAAGCGCCAGCGCTCTGCTGGCACGGATGCTTCCTTGTTCTCAGTGGGCTTGACAGCTTGGAAGATGGCGGACATGAAGCGGTTGACCTGGGGCATGCGGTCGTAGGCCGGGGCCTGGCATTCGTGTAGCCTGTACATCTTGGAGAACACCTCCCTGAAGGGCTGGGAGCTTGCCGGGTTGGACCAGGTGCTCTGGACCAGGTCCTCAAACTCAGGCACCATGGTGGGATCCAATGAGCCTGACCCAGCTGATGTACTGGGGAAACTGACGCCCAAGTATTTTGTAGCCCGGCCGATGAGGGCCTGCAGCTCTGCAGCCGTCAGGACATCCTGCCTGGAGGTGGGGTCATCGGGGAGCAGGGCCTCTTCCCTCTCTGCGCTAGCTGTAACAGAGACGGTCTCTTCCTCCTGCTTTACCACAGTGGAGATGGCGGGCACTCTCGTCAGCATGTCTGCAGATGGCCCAGACTCCTCCCTTAGCTCTGCCTCCCGTCCCCCACCCTGCAAAGAACCAGGCGCTGGAGCGACAGCAGTCGGCAACGTGGTGCAGGCCGTGGAGGGGGCAGTGACATTGCCCATAGGCTCCGTCTGCCTTTTCTCCAGGGCCTCGATGCGCTTCTCCAGCAGTGTCCACTGAACCTGCACGGCCTGCTGCTGAGCCTCCAGTTTCTGCTGCACGACCTCCAGTAGACGGCCGTGTTGCCTCTCCATACAGCCACGCCGCGACCTCTTCTTCTTTCTGGAGCAGGAGGAGTCTGAGCCACTCCAGCAGGGTGAGGAGGAAGATGAGGACGATGAAGAGGGGGAGCGTCTGCGCCGGTGGCTCCCGTGGCTCCGCTTCGGACGCTTTGAGCAACGTGAGTGGCACGCCGAAAAGTGTTTCCGTTTGCAAGAGTGCGCGACACGCACATGCTCGGCCCCTGATTGGCTTAGACTGGAAGAAGCTGGCTGCTGAACAGCCAATGGGGGCACGTGAGTGCCTCTCAGCACGCTGTTATTGGCTTCCATCTGCGCAGGGGGCGGGGACAAGATGGTGAACATCACCGGGACAGTGGACGATGGCATGGATGGGGTATTGAGGGCCACTGGGGTGCGCAGGATGGGCGCGGTGTCTTTAATCGCTTTTGATTCGCTAACAGGAACCAAGGAAGACTCTGGCTTGGGCTGGGAATCGGACTGAGCCGCCTCGGTCTTCTTCAGCTGGTTCTCCCGGTAGATTACTTCCTGTACTTTGGTGAGCCGGTTGATGCAGGTGCTCCAGTCCATTTTGGCACAGTGAGGGCACTTGCCATATTCTAGCACTGCCTCCTTGGCATGCTGTATTCCCAGACAGTGCAAGCAGAGCTCATGGGTGTCCTTGGAAGGGATCTTGTGTTTGCGACAGGTGCACCAAGTGAACCTAGGGGAAGCGCTTGCCATGGCATGCAATGGGGTGAGGATTGCAACTTGTGGACTATCAAATGCACTGAAGATGCTGGTTTCTGTTTCTGAGACAAAGAAAAAAACAACAACTGTGTAATGTTCGCACAATCATGAAATACTGTAGATAATAAAACATCACATTTATTCTTAAAGTAACTGCAAAGTATGAAGCTCAGGTTATAAAATGTATGCACGATCATTGTATGGTTTTTAAGGGAATTTTGCAAACAAAGGGATGTTGACATCTTTTTTTCTTTAGAAATGAAACTGAAGAAATTTAGTGTAAAATTCACTGACTTAAAAGCCACACACAGCATTTGTGGGCAATGAGAATGTAGAAGCAAGGAGACCAACTAATGCAACTTATGCTAACCATTGCAATATTCTCAGTAACGAACAATAACCAAATAGCGAATGTTAGCCACATTATATTTGGTACTATAGCTATTAACATAAACAGTTGCACTACCTAAATCACACGAGATACCTCGCTACAACGGTCGTTTATTAAGAGTAGGCTAACGTTATAAGTTAAATAGCTAGCTAATGTTAGCGACCGGTGTCATAGACCACATATCAATAAACTGTATGCAGCTAGCTAAGGAGCTCGCTGAAGAGTTAGCCTGTGGTTTAGAGGCAAAATAAGGATATTTAACATGTCGGCTGTCTTGAAATGATTCATCTAAATATTATTCATAGATTGTGCACATTCGCATTTAATGATCGCCGTCTAACCTTGCAAGGTAGCACACAGCTACGTTAACGTTACATGTTGAGTTGACAGTAGAAGGCTTTATCCATTGTGTAGCTACTTCCCGCAATTCCCGTTTGTTGACCATCCATTCGGCCACGAGCTCTGTTGGAACAGCAGTCTTTCTACAAACCAGCTAGCTGCTTGCTTTCAGAAAGGAGGAAATGGATAGTAAGCTAACTTAGTGCAACAGATACACCGTACACGTAGCTATATTATTTTATTACCGTAATATCAATGCGAAGCTTTGATCCAGTATTCTTTTTTTCCAGGACATCCAATACAAACTCGATGTGCGACAAAGCCCCGCTAGGCACTATTCTGTCGTCATTCAAAGCGCGCTGATCTCCCGAATAACAACCGCGTGATCGGTAGCGTTTCCCTCATTTCCTACGTAGGCGTATGGGGTCATATAAATCATAACGTAGACTGAAGAGTGTATCCGATCCGAATACCCTATTCTAATATCCACAAACTATTTGTTGCATTAGGCTATTTCCGAGGGTGACCAATGATATTCCGGAGATATTCGGAAAGTGAGCATTTAACGGGAATAAACTAATGGTAGGCTAATTTTATGTGCACAATAAAACACTCGCCACACAGAGGTGTAGGCTAGGCTAGCCTAAATAACCAATTTAGCTGAACGAACAGGTTCCTCCCCCACCCCCGTTTTCTAAATATGAATTCAGATAATTTTGTTGGTTGAAGAGAGTGTTGTCCCAGTCAAGTTTATTTTATGCACATTTTAGCACCATGTGCCTAAAATAAAACAATTGTTCTATCGTTCATTTTTGACTCGGGGTAGAAGTCCTCTGCCTCTACGCTGTTACTTTTTAGACTTCTGCACAAGGGACCAGCCTATTAGACAACCTGTTACTCAAGTGCGGCTCACTACATGCGATTTTCAAAAAGTCATTATTGGTCGTAATAAATAAACAAATTATTTAGATCTCTTAAATCTATGCTCAAAGTTTTATGCATTTTTATTTATTTATAACCAATAATCAATTAACCCCTTAAAGGGATAGTTCGGAATTTTGGACATAATGTCTCAAACTTACCCATGATCTAGTTGATTGATGGAAACCATTTTCAGATAATTCCACGGTGTCCCTTCTTTTGGACATACACACATTGCTAATGCTAGCGCAACTCTAAGGTAACTGCTAGCATCCACTACCAAACGCAGTTAAACACTCCACAGTGCACCCAAAGCAAATAGAATACGATGACAGTCTATCGGGGTTATTTTGAGTGTTACTGAAACAAAGTTCTCAAACTCGGTCCTGGGGCCCCCGTGTATGCTGGTTTTCGTTCCAACCACAATTGCGATCCGAGAATTTTAAAGGTTGTATCAGCGATTTTTGGGTGACGTCACTTCTGAAGCGAAATCCCAAACAAACATACTTATGAATAATTATGTTATGTTTTAAAAAATAGTGTTCAAGCATCCAGAATTATAACCACGTTAATAACGTTTGTAAGAAACCAAACCGTTTGTAAATCCGTCAAGATTTCAGCGAGATAAGAGTATTAGCGTTTGTGCAGATCATTGTGATTGGTTGGAATACTGTTTATTTTGGTTTTGAGTGGTTGGTAGTACCATTTGTTTTTGTGTACGATCTCGGAGCATAGGCTGCCTACAGAGACGCGGTTTTTTGACGGCCTGCTTATGGGGCGGGCAGCTAGCGGATCGTGAGGAAAAATCAGATGAATGTGATAATTTATGTTTCCACCAAAAATCGCTGATACAACCTTTAACAAGCTGTTAATTTTTCTTAATTGCACTTTTCATGTTTTGATGGATTATTTACCCTTTTTTATTATGTCAGAAAATAGCTATGCATGCAATGTAGAATAAATGTCCCATGTTCATATTTAGCTTATTGTACTATATTGCAAACAATTTAATTAAAAGAGGTAACAAAACTGAGCAAATGAAAGACATAGGTGAATCAATAGGCTCCTAATTGGTGAAAGTGTGGACACGACCATGAAAACACAGACTCTTGGAAAACAAACTCCTATGGGTTACCTTACAGAAGAGACCAGGGCCGTATCCGAATCAGAAGTCTTCCACACTATTGAGTAGCCTTGGTGAGTAGATAGGACGAAAAAGTTGAGTAGGCGAAAAGTTTTCAAATTGCAGTATACTTGAAACACCCGGATGACACACTTACTTCCGGGGTTTCGCTGAGTACATTCGAGAGCACACTTTTCAAAAAGTACACAAACATTTACGTCGCATAAATATGACGTGAAGTAAAAAATGAGGCGCCGCTTCGCTGACGTTTTCCTTCAAATACAACAAAAACAACACGTGACATGGCAGCGCAAGGGTGGGGCGCAGGGTTGTCAGATCTTGCAAGACTTTCCAGCCAAATGGCGACTCAAAACTAGCCCAAAATATATTTGTAACCGAAACCAACGTATTTTAAATACGTTTTTAATACAATTTTAATCATAATATTTTTACTTTTTAAAATAAGTGCGTGCTTTACGACTTTTCATTTTTACCAGTGACTGCACTTTGAAAGTATCCCAATTTAGCTGTAAAACCGCGGACATGGCAACACTGGTGGGACGTCTTATGACCTGCTTATGACACTTCCACAGTGCGGTTGGAAAATAGTATGGCGGATATTTTTCGCGGACTGCTAAACAGTGCACATTAAACAGCACACTTCTGCCAGTGCACTGTAAGCAGGAGACAGGGCGCAGTAGATAGGGCTCTGATTCGGACACAGCCCAGGATTATGTCTGTAGTCAAAGGGGTTCAAGAACAGTAACCATTTTATTTTCAGCTTGTGTTTAAAAAAAAAGGTGGTGCTACAGAAGGGGTTAACTGCAGACGTTTGTTGGTCTTTACATACTAAAATGCTAAATCTGATGACAATTTATACTGCAAGTATATTGGCCCTTGTTAATGTTTATGCTTTCTTGTCATCTGCTAGAGATTTTCAACTGAATTACAGGCTAAAAAACTGGGTTGTCAAAAACACAGAGCACCCTAATAACCCATCTTTCAACACCCAAAACATCTCCTTGAATAAAAGACAGAATATAAACAGACCCATCCCCACCTGAACACACTATTTTGACACATAAATCACATTTACATATCATCTTCAATAGACCATGAGTCGATACTCTGATGATAATAAAAATGTCAGAGACTGAAATGATGACCAAGAGAATACTTTATTACTTTCCGTTTTTTACTGTTCCACCTTTCTTAAACCCATTTTTCTTTTTACTCTTGAATTTCTTCTTAAATGCAGCTGGCTGTGCCTGTGGAGAGCAAACATGAAACCCTGAAATGTTTACTTGTGCAAAAATGCCACTTCAAAAACAAAACAAAAAAAGGACAGAAAGAAGAGCTTGCTAGCAATCACATCTGTCCATTTCATAGAACTCAAGCTGGAACCCAAAAGACACACCAGCACAAAATGGGGAACAATTCAAAATTACAGAAAAAAATGGATGACAATAGCTGACCTTTCTGCGCTTGTGTGGTGCCTGTTTGTCAACCTCCATTGGGGTGGTGTCCTCATTGTCGCTGTCGGTCTGAAAGCTGTCACTCCCGCCTACCTTCGTCATCTCTCCTACTCCACCCTGCGGCTTCTTCAAAGTGAATATGGTGGCTGTGCAGACAAAGAATCTCTGCATGCTTCATGTCATCACAAAAATCTTTCCTGCTGTAGCAACCCCTTGCATCTCAAGCACCATAATTCAGTTTGTATGTTTGCATGCAAATTGCATGTTTTGTTGAATCTCTAAGTGAAAAGAAGTTAACACAACCTCTGCAGGGTACATACATGACATATTTTGCGAATTGTAATGCAGAATTACCATTGATTTGCCAAATTTAACAGTTTGGAAAAAAAGAAAACAGTAAATGTAGCATGAGCAAAAGTTTTCAGTTGATCATTAATACTTTTTTTTAAAGGTCTCAAAACTTGATTGACTGGTAAGGCCTTAAATTAAGCCATCTGAAGACTGAAGTTAAAGTCAAGGCAAGATCTGGGGGGTATACTAGGAAACATGATTACTGAGTTCACTGGATAACTGCACTGAGTAAAATCCAGAACCCTCTCAAATCTAGAACATGGTCTGAAGTAAAAGGAGCTGTTCTGGGTTTACTCAGTTTACTTATCCAGCTAACTCAGTAATCCTGCTTCACAGAATACCCCCTCGGAAGACCGAAAAAAATCTCTGATAGAACTGCTTGTGGACTAGTCGGTATGCAAAGCAAAACCCACATATCCCTGTAAAGGACCTGCAGAAAGTTTTAGTGACATTGGAGCAGTGGTGCACTGGCCCACTGTGCGGTATTGCTTACACAAAAATAAACTGCATGGAAGAACTTTCATCACAAATGTCAATGTCTGAAATGTAAGAATACAGAGGCAAACACAACACTTAGATAAGCCAGACACGTTTTGCAACAAAGTGCTGTGGACTGATGAAACGAAAATTTAACTCTCTGACCACAACCACCAAAGATACATTTGGAGAAAAACGGGAAGCATTTGAAGAAAAGAACACCTTGCCATCCATTATGAATGCGGGTGTATGCATTTTGGGTTGTGTGTCAGCCATATTGTGCAGGTGGAAGGAAAAATGGATTCAACTAAATATCAACAAGTCCTAGAAACTAATGTCCCACAGTCAGTGAAGAAATTGAAGCTGAAAAGAGTCTGGATATTTCAACAAGACTGATCCAAAACATACCTTAAAATCAACCACAAACTTAAAAGAACAAAATATGAAGGTTTTGGAATGGCCTTCAGTCTCCGGACTTGAATATTATTAAAAAATCAGTGGGGAGATCTCAAACATGCAGCATATGCAAGAAGACCTAAGAATATTTCTGAACTAGGGTTCTGTAAGAAAGAGTGGGGGAAAAATTCCTAAAGCAAGAATAGAAAGATTGTTAGCTGGTTACAAGAAACGTTTGGAAGCTGTGATTTCTGCCAAAGGAGATGTTACCAAGTACTGACTGACAGGGTGCCACATTTACTATATATATTTTTTCAATCTGTTCAATTATGCAAATAAAAAGTAATTGTGCATTTAGATTTACAGAAATATGCAATGTTTGTTCCCTGCAGAAGTTTTGTTAACTTCTTTTCACTTAGAAAATCAACAAAACATAGAATTTGACCAGGGGTGCCCAAACCTGTATACCACTATATATACAGTACCAGTCAAACGTTTGGACACAGTTGATTGAATGTATCATTCTCATTAGCTTAGACATTTTGATCTAAAGGCTTATGCTTAAATGTGTGAATTTTTTTTCTTAGAAAAATATAGTGAAGTTGATGCCTATGTATGAATTTCTTTCCAAACAAAGAAAAAAAAAAAAGTTTTTGAAATGCACCCTCAACAAGTAGTTTTCATTTAGAACTTCACCGTTTCCACTGTGAAGCATGGGGGGGTGTGATGGTATGGGGTTGCTTTGCTGGTGACATTGTTGGACGAGTTATCTAGAATTGAAGGCACGCTTAACCAGCATGCCTACCACAACATTCTGCAGTGACACGCCATCCCATCTGGCTTGCACTTTAGTTGGGCCCTCATTTGATTTTCAACAGGACAATGACCCAAAACACACCTCCAGGCTGTGTAAGAGCTATTGGACAAAGAAGATGATGGAGTGCTGCATCAGATGACCTAATCTAACATGCAACCTAAACCCAATAGAGAGGGGCTGGGATGAGTTGGACCGGAGAGTGAAGAAAAAGCAGCCAAGTGCTCAGCATATGTGGTTGAGAGAATGTCAAGAGTGCAAAGCAGGTATCAAGGCAAAGGGTGGCTACTTTGAAGAATCAAAAAATAAGAGATACATTTTTTAACACTTTTTTGGTCACTGCATAATTACAAAAAAATAAAATAGTAAAAATAAAGAAAACCCCTTCTATGAGTAGATGTGTCCAAACTTTTGACTGGCACTGTATACATTTTAAAAAGCAAAATTTAAAATACATAAAATGCAAACAGTAAAATAAAGGCAATGTAAAAAAAATATAAATAAATTCACGTATGATAATTCATGAAACGACGAGTTACTTACAAGGATAAAGGTCACTCATGCTGTCATCAGAGTCATCACCTTCCCCTTCACTGGAGCTGGGCTCCCAGAACCCATTTCCCCGCTTGGAGTCCCGACCCCGCTCACCCGACGCCCTGTCTCTGGGCTTCTTCTGTTTCAGGCTGGCAGGCACAAAGGCCACACCCTGTCGCACACACTCCTCATCTGTGGGGTGAGGGGTGGGGGGTAGGGGGTGGAATTGTTCAGCATGGTGAAAAGCCAAAACTTGGCAATGCAGTCTGAGATCTCTAACATTGGGCTAATAATTCAGATAATTTTATTTTGAAATGCCAGCCGACAAATCGGGTGCACTGACATTTTAAATAATTCAGCTTCATCACAAGACTGTATTCAGCGTGGCGCTCTTTTCCGTGTGGGGAGGGGTGAGTGTGGCTACAGAGCCTGTGGTGTGGGTGAGTCCCAATATTCTTCACTCCCCACCTCCTTTCCTCCACTCCCACTTCTCTCCTACCCGGAAGTATGTGGAAGAGGGGAGGAGAGGAGTGGAGGAAAGGAGAGAACGAGGAGCAGTGAAGAAAATTGGGACAGCTAATCCGCTTCTTCGTCATCAAAATCAGTCAACTATTGATGAAGTTGCCCTATCAAATTGATGAAAACCATCATGCTTAGGCTATATTTATGTATAGTCATGTTCGTTAATAAGCAACATTAATGTGCAAGCAAATAAAGCTGTTTCCCCGAAATTGCTGAATTCATATGTCGGATATGAACCACAAAAACAAACTGGCATTTTGTTATCCGTTGTAGGATGCTATGTCCTATGTGTGATAATAACCTACTGAAGCACACACAATTTAGGCTAAATATATTGCATTGGGGCATCATTATCCTGGGGAAATTCATATAAGCGACGCATCATCACTGTTGCCTTTTCTTAAATCTCTGTGGGCGTGAGCGCGATGATGTCATCCAAAAATGTGAAATATAGCTACGTTACCTCTAGCTATGCAGCAAGCTACGTTTGGTAACTAGGTGACTGAAATCGGGTCCATTTTGAATAAAATGTAATAGTACGTTGTATTTCAGAAAACAAATAATATTTGTATTCAAACATCTTCATGAAAAAGTAATTTACTTTACAATGGTATTAGCTAGCTATGATAGACAAGATTTGGTCTGCTAATGTTAGGCTACTTATTCCACACACGATTCCACCTTTACATCCCAGTTCTAAATTAATGTTCAGAATAACGTTAGCCAAACACTGAACAAACTGAACAAGCACACCACTTTTTCAGCTAGACTTTTAGGGCACTGAGCTGGCTGAATTTCTCACTGCCCCGATTTAAAACAGGAAGCGGCCCTGAGATCACAATAACTGATAAAGTTATGGATTATGGAAGCATATCCGTGCGAAAATTCAAATGAAAATGCAAATCGGCGATTGCATTTCGCTTACATACGATGTGCACAAAAACCATGACATAATTCAAATGAAAATGCAAAAGGTGCACTTTGCGTTGTCATTTGCAAGTTAATGTACGCACTTTATCTGACAATTTGAAAATGTTAATGCAAATCCATTTTACATTTCATTTTTCTCGCCCTCTACGACACAACCCTGCCATAATTTTAATGAAAATGAAAAACCACATTTGCATTCGCAGTTTCTTGTTGCAATCGCATGATCCATGACAAAAAGGAAATGCTAATTCAATTCTCCATTTAACATATCGTTTTCATGCTTTTGCGGCACAAGAGTGACATAATTCCAATGCAATGGCATTGCATCCGTTTGCATTATCATTTCCGTGTGGTCATGCAAAAACCCTGCCAAAAATCCGAACTGAACTGTCAAAGCTGCCCATCAAGGCGGGGCCTCGAAGAAAGGGGCGTTACAGGGGACTGTTCAGTTCAAACCACTGAACATATGATTCAATGGTTGTCTGTGATTTCGGTTGTCAGGCAGTTACCAGGCTAGATAGCGACATTTCCTAGTCCTCTGTGTTTGGGGATTATAGGCGAAATGATAGGAATTAAAAAGGAAACGAGGTAGCCTAAAAGTTACCACTAGCCATAGCCAGCCCAATGTTAACTAAATTCATTTCACAATTTAGCCTGCTTTCGTTAATCTGTTGTGGAAACTAGCCAATAGCAATGTTACGGGTTTCCATGGCCAAAACCAGCCGGCTATTCATGGCAGGCTATGCCTGAAAAATGTGCTACCCTTTTCACCGTCGGCATTTCCATCGCGATTTCTATTAATTATTGTTTTCTTTTAGATAGCCTTACCCGTAGGCTATGTGCAGAGCAAAGGTAACGTAGTCCACAGAAAGCCTGAGACAGCGATCCGTACGAGACACAGCTTGAGCCTACAGCCTAGCTACCAAAAACGGTGGATTTTGTATGGCGTAACGTATAGAATCTAGGCTAATTAAATAAAAATATAAAATTGTGTAATTAGGCCTATTCCGCATAGGCTATGTTGTGTAGTATGGACTGTCATTCATGTCTTTACCCAGCAGATGGCAATAAAAGACTTGTAAAAACGGAATGACAGCTTCTTTTTTGATTTGGTGAAAACCACGTTCGTATACTTCTGTGGTGAAAACACTGGGGAAACGACCCCGGCGGGCACAACCAAATATTTTAGATATACGACACAACCGATTTTGATCTCCCTACTCACAAGGCCCATTAACCTTGGGAATTTTACCTGTAGCCTCGGCTATTGTAATAATCTATATTTAGCCTAGTCATGAAGCAACATAGCCTACAGATGATTAAATATATTTTTTAAATTATATTTTTATTTAATTATAACGTTACACCATATAGGCTATCCTACAACACAATTCACCGTCTTTGGTAGGCTACTAGGTAGGCTATTCGTACAGTCTCTGGAGCTTTCCAGATCTCAATGCTGTAAAATGAGGCAGTTAGCCTCTATGACACTGATTTTCCTGTTGTAGACTAGCTTACACAAAACATTTTAATTTGTTAAATTTAAATAGGCTCTTGATTATTGAGAACGTAAATATTTGTCTTTTTAGAGGGTGTGCGAATACAGCGAGTTCCGACAGTAGCCTAGTCTATCCACACAGCTGTAAAAAATAAAATAATCCGTCAGTATTGGCACTGTGCCATTATGCTCAGTCTTTTAAGAACAAAGACTACAGAATCATTTTCATTTAAATAGGTCTACCACTCAGACACGATTAGAGACATAAGCACTTATTTTATTGATAGCCTGCTTATTTTATTTTAGTGACATGGAATATAGGCTAAGCAATAGCCCAATGTTGGTTTATCACACAGACCTGTCTAAGCCAACCCGGTATGCAAGTTATTTATTTATTTATTTCGGCATGTGTATGATCACATTGCATCACATTTCTGAAATATTCATTTCAAATACATTTCCTGCCGAAAAGGGATACGGGAAAAAAGCAGCCTGCTTATCAATGTCCCGCCCCACTTCCCTCACGATTTTAAATGTTCATATTATACATTTGATTAAAACTGATATTTTTAGTATCACAACAGCATAGCTAAGTTTTCTTTATAGCAAAATTGATCAAGAAGGAAAGAAAAAAAAATAAAAATAAACTAAAATACTCTAAAGTAAAACATACCGGATTTTTAAAGTCAGATTATTAAAGTCCAATTAAGTAGGTTTAAATGTGCCTGTCATTCATTGGTCAAACAATTTGTTTCAATGTTCATATTATACATTTGATTAAAACAGATAAGAAAATAAAAAAATAAAATAAAATACACAAACCGGATTTTTACATTCAGATTGTTAAGAGGTAGGCTACCTCGTTAACTTTATAGTTTTTAGCATTTAGCCTATAATCCCCAAACACAGAGGACTAGGAAATGTAGCCATCTACCCTGGTAACTGCCTGATGACCGAAATCACAGACAACCGTTATGTTCAGTGGTTTGAACAGTCCCCTGTAACGCCCCTTTCTTCGAGGCCCCGCCTTGATGGGCAGCTTTGACAGTTTGCATGTTCAGTTCGGATTTTTGGCAGGGTTTTTGCGTGACCACACGGAAATGATAATGCAAACGGATGCAATGCCATTGCATTTGAATTATGTCACTGTTGTGCCGCAAAAGCATGAAAACGATATGTTAAATGGCGAATTGAATTATCATTTCCTTTTTGTCATGGATTATGCGATTGCAACAAGAAACTGGTAATGCAAATGTGGTTTTTCATTTTCATTAAAATTACGGCAGGGTTGTGTCGTAGAGGGGGAGAAAAATGAAATGTGAAATGCATTTGCATTAACATTTTCAAATTGTCAGATAAAGTGCATACATTAACTTGCAAATGAAAACGCAAAGTGCACCTTTTGCATTTTCATTTGAATTATGTCATGGTTTTTGCGCACATTGAATGTAAACAAAATGCAATCGCCGATTTGCATTTTCATTTTGGCGCGGATATGTATGGAGGACTATTCAACCCAAAATGAAAATGAAAATGAAAACGAAAACGAAAACGAAAACGAAAATGAAAATGAAAATGAAAATGAAAATGGAAAATGAAAATGGAGGATTATTCAGCCCAAAATTAAAATGAAAATTAAAATCTTTTCATTTTCGTTTTCATTTTCATTATCATTTTCGTTTTCGTTTTCATTTTCATTTTCATTATCGTTTTTATTTTCATTTTCGAGCTGTACTATATGTAAATGAGGGGGTATGGTCTTCCTATCAATCAAAGCAAGCAGGGTGGGCCTCATACAGGTTTAGTGCAGTAGCACTTAATGAACACTAGGGGGAGCATAGCATAGGGATGGGTAACAGTCTATGCTTGATACTATGCTCTCAGGGCACTCGTAAGTTTTAATGGATGAAATGATGAAGAATCTGAGCAGTGTTATAAAGTATTCTTGTTTTATGAAATAAACTGAGCTAGCTAGCCAGCGCTATGCTGTGTAGGCTATAGGTCAAACCTGCGAGGTGGAGAATCCAGGTTCAGAAAGTGAAAGTCCTCCCCAATCATTTGTTACAATCACCTGGATTTGCTAATTGTCTCAATTCTTCAGCCAAGAGGTAGGAGCTAACTAGGCTCATTAGTGAAATCGTGAGTTCATGGGTGGAAGAAACACGGCAGGACTTTTACTTTCTGACCCCTGGAATTTCCACCTCTGCAAACCTGGTAGTAGCCTACGATAGGCTACATTGTGGCAGGTTAAACGTTGGATTGGATGGTTGTGTTGTAGCTACTGCTGGAAATAAATTAAATCCTCTCTTAAAATAAATGAAAAGACCGCAAATGAGTCACTGGATCGTTTAAACTTTTAACCTGGCTCCGGTACTTTAAGCGAACATTAAGGCATTGCTTCAAAAAGTCTATCGACAGCCAGATTCTATTCTATATGTTATGCAAAATGACATATAGAATATAGAACATTAAGGCATAGCTTCTAAAAGTCTATCGAGACATTAATGTATTTGAAAGTGAGTCGGCTTTGTGATATACAGAAAATCCAGGGTGGAAATTTAAATGAGCTGTCTAACCCCTTAATCTCGTTTAGTAGCTAGGCTACACCTCTGCGTCGTGAAATTCCCTCAGGGAAAAAACAACGACACACTTGGCAGGTTCCAAGTTTAGACATTCTCGTTTATTTTTCAGGATTCTAGCTCCGATGTGTATTAAAACAATCGGATAGAATAAAACGTCATAGCACCATTTTGTGCGTTCCATTTCCAGCTGTCTTCAGCAATATTTTTTCTTTCACAACGCAAAAACGCACTTTCATTCATATTTGCGACCATATTTTTTGAAGACCGTCATGAATCTAGCTAGCTTTTAGAAGCTATGCTTTAATGTTCGTTTGAAGTAGGCTAGCTAGATCTAGCGGAGCCAGGTTAAAATAAACGGTCCAGTGACTCATGGCACACACATAAAGTGTGTAATAGCCTACAGTAAACACAATTAACGATAGATGGGTAACATAAACACTTATGAGAGCTATTTTAGGATAATAATAAACAGCTAGCAAGCTCAATTTAAGATTTAACCCTGGATTTTCTGTATATCACAAAGCCGACTCACTTTCAAATACATTAATGTCTCGATAGACTTTTAGAAGCTATGCCTTAATGTTCGTTTGAAGTAGGCTAGCTAGATCTATCGGAGCCAGGTTAAAATAAACGGTCCAGTGACTCATGGCACACACATGACGTGTGTAATACAGTAAACACAATTAACGATAGATGGGTAACATAAACACTTATGAGAGCTATTTTAGGATAATAATAAACAGCTAGCAAGCTCAATTTAAGATTTAACCCTGGATTTTTTGTATGACGAAGCCGACTCACTTTCAAATAGCCTACATTGACATTTCTCATTTTGCATAACATATAGAATAGAATCTGGCTGTCGATAGACTTTTTGAAGCAATGCCTTAATGTTCGCTTAAAGTACCGGAGCCAGGTTAAAAGTTTAAACGATCCAGTGACTCATTTGCGGTCTTTTCATTTATTTTAAGAGAGGATTTAATTTATTTCCAGCAGTAGCTACAACACAACCATCCAATCCAACGTTTAACCTGCCACAATGTAGCCTATCGTAGGCTACTACCAGGTTTGCAGAGGTGGAAATTCCAGGGGTCAGAAAGTAAAAGTCCTGCCGTGTTTCTTCCACCCATGAACTCACGATTTCACTAATGAGCCTAGTTAGCTCCTACCTCTTGGCTGAAGAATTGAGACAATTAGCAAATCCAGGTGATTGTAACAAATGATTGGGGAGGACTTTCACTTTCTGAACCTGGATTTTCCACCTCGCAGGTTTGACCTATAGCCTACACAGCATAGCGCTGGCTAGCTAGCTCAGTTTATTTCATAAAACAAGAATACTTTATAACACTGCTCAGATTCTTCATCATTTCATCCATTAAAACTTACGAGTGCCCTGAGAGCATAGTATCAAGCATAGACTGTTACCCATCCCTATGCTATGCTCCCCCTAGTGTTCATTAAGTGCTACTGCACTAAACCTGTATGAGGCCCACCCTGCTTGCTTTGATTGATAGGAAGACCATACCCCCTCATTTACATATAGTACAGCTCGAAAATGAAAATGAAAACGATAATGAAAATGAAAATGAAAATGAAAATGAAAATGAAAACGAAAATGATAATGAAAATGAAAATGAAAATGAAAACGAAAATGAAAACGAAAATGAAAAGATTTTAATTTTCATTTTAATTTTGGGCTGAATAATCCTCCATTTTCATTTTCCATTTTCATTTTCATTTTCGTTTTCATTTTCATTTTCATTTTAATTTTAATTTTGGGTTGAATAGTCCTCCATAGATATGCTTCCATATACAATTAAATGAAATAGTTCTTTAAAACTTCAGATTTTCTCAACGAGGTGTAATTTCTGCCCGCGTGAATGATTACAGCTTCAAATCCTTGAAACCATTGGCAACATTTATGTTGCAAACATAGAATCTCCAATTACAACTGCGTTCGTCGTAGACGGCAGTAACGATGAGCCAGATACATTCTTAGCAGACGCTTTTATCCATTGTGACATAGCCTACAGTATATGAATGCATACATTATGAAGCAGGGGTGGATATTGGGGAGCTGAAGACTTCAAAACGATTTCAAGTGTTAATTTAATCGTTATAAGTACGCTGCCCACTTACTGTTACCATCCATATAGAACAATGCATGTTGCTATATATAGTATTTTCATTTTATCTTCGCTTGACATTTTTTGCGTGTTTCTTGCCCGTACTATTCAATCTCTGCCTCAATGGAGGGGAGTAGGTGGGGTTTAGAACAGAGAAGGAGAGTACTAAAAGGTTTTGCACACGCTAAAGGGCTGCGTTCGGAATGGCTCCCTCTATGCTTTACAGTGCAATATTTAGGGATTGGTCATTTTGATGGTTTCTGAATTCTCAATTGAGAAAGCAGAGAATTAGGACATCCTACAAAATGGCTGATTCCCTAAAGAGCAGGGGTAGGCAACCCTGGTCCTGGGGAGCCACAGGATCTGTTGGTTTTTGTTGTTACTCGCCACTTAATTGATCAATTCAAGCAGTTGTTTACATAGTTAACTCACCTCACCTGGGCTGTCTGAATACGACCCCTGTTCCCTGCCCACTCAGACCCCTGCCTACTATGTGCCCTGTCCCCTCACTTTGCAAGCAGTGTACGAAAGAAATCCCGCAAAACTATTTCCAAATTAGTGAGGAAGTAGTTTGTAATATTTTTTTAAATTTTTTATTGAGAATATCAATCAGTTAACATATGACAATTGTTACAAAGTGAATGGAGATTAACAAAAATAAAAAAAGAGTAGTTCATAATATGACCTGCTCTTGTACCATAGATATGCATAATTATACGCTCTATGTCTTTTACATTTTTACTTCCAAGCTACTTACTGAAATTGTCGGATGAGTGCACAGTTCTACAGATGAGTGTGCTCCTGAATTCCCTCAACAAACCCTTGAAATAAGGGGTTCATCCTGGTATTTTAAGTACCCCCATTTGTGAGAAAGTCGCCCACTCAAAAGCTTTTTCACAAAGTGGACTGAAATATGCGCCCTCAAAAGGGTGTAGGGGGCTGTGTCCGAATCAGCACTCTTCCACACTATTGAGTAGCCTTGCTGAGTAGATAGGATGAGAAAGTCGTTGAGTAGGCGAAAATTTTTCAAATTGCAGTATACTTGAAACACCCAGATGACACACTTAGTTCAGAGGTTTCGCTGAGTACATTCAGGAGCACACTTCAAGAAGTACACAAACATTTTGGTCGCATAAATATGATGTGAAGCTTTGTGTAAAAATAAAATAAAATAGGCGCAGCTTCGCTGACGTTTTCCTTCAAATACAACAAAAACAACACGTGACATGGCAGCGCAAGAGTGGGGCGCAGGGTTGCCAGATCTTGCAAGACTTTCCACCCGTATTTTAAATAGAAATCATCATATTTTTACTTTTTAAAATAAGTGCGTGCTTTGCGACTTTTCATTTTTACCCGTGACTGCGCTTTGAATGTATCCCAGTTTAGCTGCAAAACCACGGACATGGCAACACTGGTGGGACGTTTTATGACCTGCTTACGATTTACGACACTTCCACAGTGCAGTTGGAAAATAGTATGGCGGATATTTTTCGCGGACTGCTAAACAGTGCACATTCAACAGCACACTTCTGCCAGTGCACTGTACGCAGGAGACAGGGCGCAGTAGATAGGGCTCTAATTCGGACACAGCCCAGGGCTGCTTTCGAATCAAATTTTACCACTCCCTTCCCTTACTGTCTTCCCTCGAAGGAGCTATCTTGTGACGCAATTTGCTACGTGCAGCAAGCAAACTTAAAAGGTGCTCTGCAAGGGAGGATTGACGAGAAACAAACAAAAACGGAACCGAACCGCCCTCGCAACATTTCGGAAGTGCAACACCATAGAGTTGAAATGTGACCACATCATAAAGTTGAAATGTGACCGCCACATAGTTCTGCAGTGACCGCCCACTTTTTCCATGTGGAGCATTGCATTGTGGGATTCCCTTCTTGCTGGAAGCTTGCATTTTATACCCTTGGTGGAAGGGAGGATAAACAAGGGAGCGAGGGAATATAATTACTCCCTCCCCTTTCTTAAAGGTTGTATCAGCGATTTTGGGTGACGTCACTTCTGAAGCAAAATCCCAAACAAACAGAACCAGCTCCAGCTCAGAGCCAATTATGTTATGTTTTAAAAAATAGTGTTCAAGCATCCAGAATTATAACCACGTTAATAACGTTTGTAAGAAACCAAACCGTTTGTAAATCCGTCAAGATTTCAGCGAGATAAGAGTATTAGCGTATTAGTATCACCCACCCCTTGTCGGTGATTGGTTGGAATACTGTTTATTTTGGTTTTGAGTGGCTGGTAGTACCATTTGTTTTTGTGTACGATCTCGGAGCATAGGCTGCCTACAGAGACGCGGTTTTTTGACGGCCTGCTTATGGGGCGGTCAGCTAGCGGATCGTGAGGAAAAATCAGATGAATGTGATCATTTATGTTTCGACCCAAAATCGCTGATACAACCTTTAAATTGGATCCGAATCACTTGGGGTGCGTCCCAATATTCTTCACTCCCCACCTCCCCACCTTCACTCCCCCACTACCACTCCTCTCCTACCCGGAAATATGCAAAACTGCCTGAACGTTTTCAGTACAAAACATTGCGGTTTGCGTCGAAACATTAATGAATATGTAACCATTTATACGTAATTAAGATGTAATCAGCAACATTAAATTAAAACACAAAGATCCGTTTCCGGGGCACGGAGTAGAGGAGGAAAGGTTGCACTTTTCGACTATTGGGACGCACCCTGGGTGTGGCTGCCATATTTCATCCTGGCATTTTGGGGATTCCCCCCTTGAAGCAAGGCAAGGAAACGACAGCAAGAAAGGATACATTTCCCATCCAGCCCTGGTTTCTTTGGTCTAAGTAGTTATAGCTGTATTTAAGGTGAAAACAAAAACAAGCAGACCGTGCGGCTCTCCATTTAAAGGTGAAAAACATTGGGCGCACTCCAAAACCCCACTGCGGTCAAGCCAGCCTCCACTTCGAAAAAGATGGTCAAGCTAGCCCCCACGTTCTTTTGTGGTTCGCAATATACTAGGCATTCTACGGTAAGAGCGTGTAAGAATTGATTTCAAAATAAAAGTGAAGTTCCGGTGAACATGATAAGACGTGAAAGTAATTTCACATACATTCAATAAATCAGTCAGTCTGTCAGTAAACAATGAATGAATGAATAAATAAACATAACATAACATACATACATACATACAGTCAAGCCGGAAAGTCTCCCCACCCCTTTCACCTTCTCCACGTTTTATTACGTTACAGACAAATTCTACAATAGATTGAGTTCATTTTTTGTCTCATAATTCTACACAAAATAGCCCATAATGACAAAGTGAAAACAGGTTTTTAGACATTTGTGCTAATTTATTAAAAATCTAAATGTAAAATATCATATGTACACAAGTGTGCACACCCTTTGATATGACACCCAAAAGTGAGCTGAGGTGCATTTTGTTTCCACTGATACTGCTTGAGATGTTTCTACAACTTAATTGGAGTCCACCTGTGATAAATTCAATTGATTGGACATGATTGGGGATTGCCAACACCTGCCTATATAAGGTCCCACAGTTGACAGTGCATGTCAGAGCAAACTCCAAGCCATGGGGTCAAAGGAATTATCTGCAGACCTCAGAAACAGGATTGTGTCAAGGCATAGATCTGAAGAAGGGTACGGAAAAATCTATGCAGCTTTACAGGTCCCAAAGAGCACAGTGGCCACCATCATTCGTAAATGGAAGAAGTTTGGAACCACCAAGAATCTTCCTAGACCTGACCGCCCGGCCAAACTGAGCAATCGGGGAAGACGGGCCTTGGCCAGGGAGGTGAGCAGGAACCCGAGGGTCACTCTGACAGAGCTCCAGCGTATCCTTGTGGAGATGGGAGAACCTTTCAGAAGATCAACCATCCAGGCAGCACTCCACCAATCAGGCCTTTATGCTAGTGGCCAGACGGAAGCCCCTCCTTAGTAAAAGGCACATCACAGCCCGCTTGGAGTTTGCCAAAAGGCACCTAGAGGACTCTCAAACCATGAGAATCAAGATTCTCTGGTCTGATGAAACCAATATGGAACTTTTTGGCCTGAATACCAAGCGTCACGTCTGGAAGAAACCAGGCACCGCTCATCACCTGGCTAATACCATCCCTACAGTGAAGCATGGCGGTGGCAGCATCATGATGTGGGGATGTTTCAGCAGCGGGAATGGGGCGACTAGTCCTGATAGAGGGAAAGATGAATGCAGCTAAGTACACCGAGATCCTTGAAGAAAACCTGCTCCAGAGCGCTCTGGACCTCAGACTGGGGCGAAGGTTTACCTTCCAACATGACAACGACCCGAAGCACACAACCAAGAGAACAAAGGAGTGGCTTCGGAGAAAGTCTGTGCATGTCCTTGAGTGGCCCAGCCAGAGCCCAGACCTGAATCCAATTGAACATCTGTGGAAAGAGCTGAAAATGGCTGTGTACCGACGCTCCCCATCCAACCTGACGGAGCTTGCAAGGATATGCCAAGAGGAATGGGCAAAAATGTCCAGAAACAAGTGTGCCAAGCTCGTAGCTTCTTTACCAAGATGCCTTGAAGCTCTAATCACTGCCAAAGGTACAGCAACCAAGTATTATGCTAAGGGTGTGTATAGATATGTAACCCCTAAATAACCTATTTTTGTCAGTAAAATAAAATTGCATATTTTCTAAAAACCTGTTTTCACTTCGTCATTATTGGCTATAGTGTGTAGATGTTTGAGGCAAAAAATGAACTCAATCTATTGTAGTATAAGTCTGTATGCCGTAATAAAACGTGGAGAAGGTGAAAGGGGTGGGGAGACTTTCCGGCTTGACTGTACATACATAAATAAAACAAAATGAATAATTATTAAATAATAAAATGAAAAATTATTTTTTTTAAACAACTACCGCCTGCAAACTATTTCAGAGAAAAATTGAGGCTCTCATTTCAATTGTGTGAATAACTACTCATTAATAAAAAATAATTAACTTAATAATAAAGAATACATTTTCAATCTGACCAATCTGACTTCAAAATGACCACCTCATAGTGTCACTCAGACCATCTCAGGACATTCAGATGTGGAATTTCAAAAAAAGTCTTCTAAAATGTCATATAAGAGCCGTTTCTAAATTCAGATTGATATTAAAAGGAAACCTCCTGTTTTCACTGACCAATTTCACTTCAGAATGATAGAAGACCTCATAGTGTCACTCAGACAACCTCAGGAAATTCTGATGTGGAATTTCAAAATTAAAGCCCTGTAAAATGTCATATAAGAGCTGTGTTTCTTCTAAATTCAGATTGATATTAAAAGGAAACCGCCTGTTTTCACAAAACCATTTCACGTCAAAATGATAGAAGAACACGTCATATTGTGACTCAGTATGTATTCTTTATGATTAAGTTAATTATTTTTTATTAATGAGTAATTATTCACACAACTGAAATGAGAAAGCCTCAATTTTTCTCTGAAATAGTTTGCGGGCGGTAGTTGTTTTTTAAAAATAATTATTCATTTTGTAATTAATAATTATTCATTTTGTTTTATTTATGCATGTATGCATGTTATTTATTAATTAATTCATTCATTCATTGTTTACTGACAGACTGACTGATTTATTGAATGCATGTGAAATTACTTTCACGTCTTATCACGTTCACTGGAACTTCATATTGCGAACCACAAAAGAACGTGGGGGCTGGCTTGACCATATTTTTCGAAATGGAGGCTGGCTTGACCGCAGTAAAACCCCGGTACGCCGTTTTGTGTGTTCCACTCCATTTAAAAACGGCACACGAACCGGCACATGCCGCTTGTGCCTGTGGTCTGAACTCTCGGCGAAGACTGCTTGAAAAGACAATAATCATTCATCACATGCAACAAAGCACGACAGACAACTGGAGACTGGCACAAATCACGTAACTGCTACCGCCGGCTGACAGACACTGTTTTCTCCGCCGCTCCGTAATCAGCGGCGAACCGGCACGGGGTTTTGGACCGCACCCAATAGTAGGAGTAGGACACACAAATCAATTGGCTCCACTCACATTTCTGCAATGCTCGTCGGTAGCGTTTCCCGTTGATATGACGCAAAACATGGTGTGGCAGGCGGTTGATGTGCCGCAACGTAAGCTTGCAGAAAAGGTGATTTCTGAGGAGAAGCATATAGAAGAGCGGTTGTAAGGTTACAATAGTCACAGCCATGTCAACTCTCGACTTCTAATTTCTATGCAACAAATTATGTTAAGATGTCTACATTTCACGATGTGAATAGCATGCTGCTTCCGTAAACAGACTCACATTGCCCAAAGCATTTAAAAATTCACTCACGGCTGTTTGGTGCTCGGCACCACGTGTGGCTCATATTGACTGTAGTTGAACTGCGCGACTGCACTTAGCTTTTGGTACTTCTTTCCAGATGTAAAGTTCTTGAGTTCTTTCAGGTTACAGGGAAACTCGTGTCCATTTAACGTGCATTTAACCTAAAGAGAACATTAATTACACGTAAACAGTTAAGTGAGCTGTAACTAACGTTACTTATCGAATGAAAGTATTCCGAGAACCGAGCTTCAGTCGTGTAGATTACTAGCTAGCTACTATGTTAATGAATTTAACAGGTGCATAACTGTTAAAATGTAATAACATAACCGTGATAAACTTGCTTGTTGTTGCCTTGTTATCGAGCTAACAAACAAACAACACATCCCTAAACGGTCTGACAAGCTACAGTGACGTTTGCAGAGTTAACGTCTCCAAGCTCGTCTACGATCTTTCTCGCTGGTAGCGGGAACGTGAGACTGGGGAGTAGCTCACCTTTTTAGCCTCTGTCAGTTGTAAAAATGGATGGTTCTGTATGAATGAACGCACATCTGCGGCTATCTCTTCCATGGTATTTGATAAAGAAGAAAATATAATTTTCCGCGCTACCCACCAACTTGTTCAGTCCAGGACACACGTGGAGCGAGGAGGCGGTGTAGAAAATATTGTTCCCCTAAGCTCTGCGACTGATTCTGGATCAGTTTAATATTTTTCACATGGCTAATGAAGCAAGGACCCTCGTAGAATACGCTGATCCTGAAACAGCTGTTCGTCAATTCACGGTTCTGTGACGTACAGGAAGTTACTCTTCTTCGATGGTGCTCATCGATGACAAACCTGTGACAAACCAGGCTACCACTTGAATCAACTCGAAAGCTGTACCATAATAGTATCCTAAAATGTGATTGTTTCCTCTGATTTTAAAGTGTATCACTCATCACTACAAAAATGTACCAATACTACTGCTATGAAAAGTACATCCCTTGTAAAGAATGTAGCCTATTCTCCTGATTGTCTTCAGTTTTATTTAATGTTAAACCTTATTGTACCATGTGTATAGCCTATTGTGCTTCCTGTTTTTGTAAGGATTTGGCTTGACTTGAAAATTGAAAAGCAATAAATTATTTGGTACTGTATAATGTTAAATGTTCAATAAAAGAAGAAAAAAGAAAGCAGCTTGTACCGATAGCTTGTACTACCACAGAACAATTCTGTGGCTTGTAGTAGGCAGGGCACACCATTTTAGCAGCTTGTTGAAAGCAACACAAAACAGAAAGAATTTTTGAAAAGCAACATTCGGGTCTTAAGTTATGCTCAAAAAACTATATCTGTTTTATATAGCATTTTCAGCCATTTTTGGTGAAAAGGTGAAAATATGCATTTTTTCACTTTTTAAATATAAAAATGTTGATGAATAAAGAATTGGTATGTGTTGGAATGTTACTTTTCTTATAGTTAGTGCCACAAACATTAGTGAACAGAAAAAATGTGAGTTATAACTACATAAAAAATTTTTTTAGTGGTCCTCAAAAATGGTGATTTAATCAAAATTCTTATATGGGAAAACAAAAGGATGTGAAAGGTCCAGCTAATTAATATGCATAAATGTTTTTGAAAAATTTAGAAGGCGCAGATATGTTGACATGGATTTTCCCAGTACTAAAAATACATCAGGATCATACAGGAATCAGAAGCAGTATTGTTAAAACTCTCCCCCCTATTCTCGCTAAAAAATTGACGATTCCGGTATGATCCTGATGACGTAGGGACTCGACAAGCTTCCTGATGACGTAGGGACTCAACAAGCTATTTTTAGTACTGGGAAAATCCATGTCAACATATTTGCTCCTTAGAAATTTTTCTAAAACATTCATGCATATTAATTAGCTGGACATTTTTGCACATCCTTTTGTTTTCCCAAACCTTTATTTTTTATTCAAATCACAAACCGAAAGTATCACAGCAGAGGGAAAACTCTTAGCTTTATAACTGCCTATTTATATTTCCATTTGGACAATATGATGTTACAAATTTACTCCTAGTTTCACACTCAATCAAAATATCCCAAATTCTGTGCACAGCTCACAGTCGGCTGATTATTGTATGTGCACGAGTGACCTGCCTACTTGTAGGCTACAGCCATGCTGTGCATACTGGCAAGATCTGCATCCTCAGGCAAATTTAATGTTACCACTAGAAGAGTAGCCTAGTAAAATAGTGGAAAGTTGTATTATTACTCCTGCAGACAGGTAGGCTACTCATGAATTCTGCTGTTATTTGCCTTGAATATCCGGATGTGGCCAAAGACAAATCTCAGTAGAACTGGACAATAAAGTCTAATCCTGTGGTCTAATCTTCAATTTATTGACTTCTCTGGGGCATCCAATATTTATGCAACATCCATATATTGAGATCTTTGAGAATCTGATATCATACATAGAGCGCATAGGAACTGGAGAGGGTGGGAGTGGCCAAGGAGTGAAGCACCCGGAAGTAGGCTATGCTTGCTGAGTGCAAAAAAGCTTTCTGGCCATTGAAATCAATGGAGAAATCCAAGCTGATTTGACAACCAAAGAAAACCTAACCGGTCAATTTTTTTGTGATCATTCATTAGGCTTGTAAAACAATGATTGTTTTGGCCCGTAAGTGTCGTCGAATTATTTAAATAAATTTTCCTAAAAATTGAACACATTTTCATAATCTGCTTTTGATATAAAACGTGACGACCATTAATCAAGTTTAAAAATATCATCAGGGAAGTTTAATTTTGCCTTCAAAAGGTCTGATATTTCCCAGTAATTTTAATAGGAGCTCCAATCTTTTGTGCTCACAGCAGTGACATGCACAGTAGCCTCCATGCTTACTTCCAGGTCCTTCAAAACTTCAGTTGGCTGAGGGCTTAGGCTGAGGCTTAGAGTATATACAGTTGAAGTCGGAAGTTTACATACACTTAGACTGAAGTCATTAAAACTCATTTTTTTATCCACTCCACAGATTTCATGTTAGCAAACTATAGTGTTGGCAAGTCGGTTAGGACATCTACTTTGTGCATGACACAAATAATCTTTCCAACAATTGTTTAAAGACAGATTATTTCACTTTTAATTCACTATATCACAATTCCAGTGGCTCAGAAGTTTAAATACACTAAGTTGACTGTGCCTTTAAACGGCTTGGAAAATTCCAGAAAATGATGTCATTGCTTTAGAACTTCTGATTGGCTAATTGACATTATTTGAGTCAATTGGAGGTGTACCTGTGGATGTATTTTAAGGCCTACCTTTAAACACAGTGCCTCTTTGCTTGACATCATGGAAAAAATCAAAAGAAATCAGCCAAGACCTCAGAAAGAAAATTGTGGAACTCCACAAGTCTGTTTCATCCTTGGAAGCAATTTCCAAATGCCTGAAGGTACCACGTTCATCTGTACAAACAATAGTACGCAAGTATAAACATCATGGGACCACGCAGCCGTCATACTGCTCAGGAAGGACACGTTCTGTCTCCTAGTGATGAACGTGCTTTGGTGTGAAAAGTGAAAATAAATCCCAGAACAACAGCAAAGGACCTTGTGAAGATGCTGGAGGGAACGGGTACAAAAGTATCTATATCCACAGTAAAACGAGTCCTATATCGACATAACTTGAAAGGCTGCTCAGCAAGGAAGACTACTCCAAAACTGGCATAAAAAAGCTAGACTACAGTTTGCAACTGCACATGGGGACAAAGATCTTACTTTTTGGAGAAATGTCCTCTGGTCTGATGAAACAAAAATGTAACTGTTTGGCCATAATGACCATCGTTATGTTTGGAGGAAAAAGGGTGAGGCTTGCAAGCCGAAGAACACCATCCCAACCGTGAAGCATGGGGGTGGGGGTGCTATGCTGCAGGAGGAACTGGTGCATTTCATAAAATAGATGCCATCATGAGGAAGGAAAACTATGTGGATATATTAAAGCAACATCTCAAGACATCAGCCAGGAAGTTAAAGCTTGGTCGCAAATGGCTCTTCCAAATGGACAATGACCCAAAGCATACTTCCAAAGTTGTGGCAAAATGGCTTAAGGACAACAAAGTCAAGGTATTGGAGTGGCCATCACAAAGTCCTGACCTCAATCCAATTGAAAATTTGTGGGCAGAACTGAAAAGGCATGTGCGAGCAAGGAGGCCTACAAACCTGACTCAGTTACACCAGTTCTGTCAGGAGGAATGGGCCAAAATTCCAGCAACTTATTGTGAGAAGCTTGTGGAAGGCTACCCGAAACGTTTGACCCAAGTTAAACTATTTAAAGGCAATGCTACCAAATACTAACAGAGTGTATGTAAACTTCTGACCCGCTGGGAATGTGATGAAAGAAATAAAAGCTGAAATAATTCATTCTCTCTACTATTATTCTGACATTTCACATTCTTAAAATAAAGTTCTGATCCTAACTGACCTAAGACAGGGAATGTTTACGAGGATTAAATGTCAGGAATTGTGAAAAACTGAGTTTAAATGGATTTGGCTAAGGTGTATGTAAACGTTCGACTTCAACTGGATAATGTAGAGACATGCCAATAAAAACCAATGGGGAGCACATCCGAACCAGGAAGTTTTGCGCTCATCTCACATGCGCAGTTGTGTCCAGTCAAGTCACATGTACAACGAGAAGGCGCAGAGCAGTGACGCAGAGAAGGCTATGCCAAAGTCCATCCCCCTTCTACACAAGTTATCTCCATGGGTGATAAACGCATGGAATAAACGCAAATTTGATCATATTCACAAGGACAGGCTACACTTATGTATGCGGAAAAAACACGCTTTCACAGATTCAACACTACGATATTGAGAAAATTATTTTTGACCAAATCCAACGTTCATTTGTTTTGCTAAAACTGACAGCGATCTCCTAAACTTGACATTTGACAGCTAAAATTAGATACTGACACAGCCGACAAAATCTTATCCTCGCAGTTGAATTTAATTGATGTTTATGTTATATAATTTCGGATTATCGCAGTAGTAAAGCGCATTATTTGGTTTATCTTCATGGTTTTCAATAAAAATGAGAATTTCGAATTTTCGATTAATTTCCAGTATTTGTTGTTTGCTTGTTAACTCGTTTATACGAGCGTGTGTGCGGTTGCAGTAGGCTAGGCCTATTTCCATGTAACTGCATAGACAAACACGCACACACTAGGTGGATTTCCATCGAATTGAATTAGCTACACACCTAGGCTGTCGAAAATTCCATGAACTTTATATTGTGACAGCTATCAGTGTAACGTTATGTAATCACGCAGAAATGAACAATGTCCGCTTGAAATTCATTCACTTTATGGGTAGCCTATAGTGCTATCATCCAAAGTATGTTCATAAACATATAGCCTATAAACATGTAGGCTACACGTTGTATTCAATTAAATAACAGCAAACACAAACTAATTATGATTAAATTAAACAGAGATGGAAAAGCGCCTCAGCAAGTGCATTTTCCTGTATTTTGTTAGTGTATAATGGAATTTGCCAATACAGGCATTAATACAAAGTTCACAGTAAACTACATGGTTAGAAACATACTGTAACTAAATATATCAGGCCCGGCTACTATGGGAAACGTTACTAGGCCTACCATTTTTAAAACAAATTTAGCTTAGCTATTAGGGAATTATGCAATAAATACAACAGCTTCACACACAGTCCTGGATTTAGGCCTACCTGAAAAGGTCTATCCCCGAAATTTAACCTGAACTATTGGTAGGCTATACGTAAGCAGCATAAACTAGCATTTTGACATTTTGAATCATTACAATGTAGGCTACCAACACTGAAGAAAGTTAATGTGATCACTGGTTAAGGTTGACTGGCATGCGCGCAGTAGGCTATTCATCAATCATGGATTTTGAATTATATTATAACATTTAGAACAGAACCATACATAGGCCTACGTAATAAGCCGTTGTTTTAGGCTACTTGAAGTAAATAAAGACTATTCGTAGGCACTCGTCTTTAGAAGTTCTTCCATTTTAAAAATGCCTTTTTATTAATATTGTGACGAGCGCAGAGAATGAGGGAGGGAGACAGCAGTTTGCAGTACCCGAATCGCTCTAGCCGAGCTTCGTTTTATTCACGCTACCTTTACCAGCTCTTAAAAGAGCCGTTGGCTTATTCCAGGATCCAGCTCAGCGTTGTTGACATTTGAAGCACCTTCTTAGACTGACCAGGAATCGCTTCAGGTACTGCCTTATATTTCAACTAGTTGGCTGTGATTGGCGCACACACTTACAAATTCCTAGCCAATCACAGCCACACATAAATTACAGTTAACTTACAGTTACGTTCAAATTAAGTGACAGTTAAATGAGTTACAGTTTACACAATACACGGCTAACAAGCTAACACAATTAAAACACACACAGCACGTTATTTACAATTATTTACACTTCAACCGGGTAGCGGCTCACTACCCGGTCCTAGCTGGCCAGCTGACAACCCCCAGGCCGCCACATTGCCCCCACCCAAGGGGTCACAAGTCTCCGACGACCCCGCAGTCCACCCACAACTCACATCAATGTCCCGTAAGTGGCCTGGGGGCCGCCGGTGTCGTTTAGGTCTCCCGGTAGCGCTCAGCGGAGTGTCGCTGGGCTCAGGCTCACTGGGTAATGCAGTGTCGCTGCTCACCTCCGGCTCAGCTGCATCAGGAATGGCCAGGGGCCTGTAGGGCGCGAGCCGGTCCTGATGTAGCACCACCAGGCGCCCCCGGCCTGGCATCCTGATGCGATAAACCACTTCAGAGAGCCGTTCCACAACTTCCCCAGGCCCCCGCCAGCTCGCTCGCAGCTTGGGCGACAGGCCCTTCTTCCGCACAGGGCAATAAACCCAGACCTGCTCTCCCGCTGCAAAGGCCCGTCCTCTGCAGCGCGTGTCGTACCACCGCTTCTGCTTAAAGCCGGCCTGGGCCTTGCGGGCGAAGTCGTGAGCGACGAGGAGGTGGTTCCGCAGCCAGTGGTAGTACTCCTCCCGAGTACGGCTGGGTTCTTCAGGCTCAGGCGGAGCCCCGAACACCAAGTCCACTGGTGTCCTGAGCTCCCGTCCGAATATCAGGGCAGCAGGGGTGAGTTGGCTGGACTCCTGCACGGCTGACCTGTAAGCCCACAGGACCAAGGGCAGGTGGCGATCCCAGTCCCGCTGGTGCTGGCTGGCTAAGATGGCTAGCTGGGTAGCTAGCGTGCGGTTAAATCGCTCGACGAGGCCGTCGCTTTGAGGATGGAGTGGCGTCGTTCGGGTCTTTGTCACGCCCAGCCGTTTGCAGACCTCAGCCATCAGCTGGGACTCGAAGTTGCGCCCCTGGTCACTGTGGAGCTCGGCAGGGGCCCTGAAACGAGTGAACATCTCCTCCACGAGCCTCTCCGCCGTCGTCGCCGCACTCTGGTCTGGGATAGCGAATGCCTCCGGCCACTTGGTGAAGTAATCCATCGCGACCAGAATGTAGCGATTGCCGGAGTCGGTGACGGGGAAGGGCCCGAGGACGTCCACCCCCACCCGTTTCATGGGGGCCCCCACCAGGTGTTGTTGCAGGGGTGCTCGGGAGCGTTGACTAGGCCCTTTCTGTGCCATGCAGGAGTCGCAGCAATGGACGTGGAGCTCGACGTCGTGACGACACCCCGGCCAGTGAAACTTCCCCCTCAGCCGGTGCAGGGTTTTGTTGTTGCCGAAGTGGCCCGCCCCCACCGAGCCGTGGACTAACCTGAGGACCTCAGGGCGGAGCGCCCGTGGCACCAACAGCTGCAGGATGTCGCTGCCCCGGCCTGGGGCCTGCCACCGTCTGTAGAGGAGACCGTCACGCTGCACCAGGCTGCTGTACAGGCTGTAGTAGCTTTTGACCTCTGGGCTCTCTGCCGACACCACCGACCGCTCGGGCCGCTGCCCCGCCTCCAGCCAGCTCCTCACCTTGCCCAGCGTGCTGTCTGCTTCCTGGGCCTCTCGGAGCTCCATGGGCGTCAGCGGCAGCCACCCCTCCGCGTCGCCGCTGGCCTGGACCACCGCCACATCTGGGCTCACCTGGTCCCGTTCCTCTTGGCGGCTGCAGTAGCGACACTCCTGGGCTGCGCACGGCCGGCGCGATGAAGCGTCTGCGTTCCCATGAAGTCGGCCTGCCCGGTGCCGGATTTCGAAGTCATAGCCTTGCAGTTGTTCCAGCCAGCGAGCAACTTGACCCTCAGGGTCTTTAAAAGTTAGGAGCCAGGTGAGCGAGGCGTGGTCGGTGCGCAGGAGGAAGTGGCTGCCTTGCAGGTACGGCCGGAAGTGGTGCAACGCCCTGACCACAGCGAGCAGCTCCCGCCTGGTGACGCAGTAATTGCGTTCCGCCTTCCCCAGGGCCCGGCTGTAGTAGGCCACCACTCGCTCGCCGTCTTCATCCTCCTGTGACAGGACGGCCCCCACTCCGGTGTTGCTTGCGTCGGTGTCAACAATGAAGGGTCGCTGGGCGTCGGGGTACGCCAACACCGGAGCTTCAGTGAGGGCCGCCCTGAGCTGGTCAAAGGCCATGGATTGCTCCTCCTGCCACACAAACGGCCGGCACTTATCCGTTAAGCTATGGAGGGGGCTAGCCAGGGTAGCGAAGTCCCGGACAAAGCGCCTATAATAGGACGCCAGGCCCAGGAAGCTTCGCAGCTCACCCACGTTGCCAGGGACCGGCCAGTCCCTCACAGCAGCCACCTTAGATGGATCGGTGGCTACGCCGCGCTCGCTCACGATGTGCCCTAGGAAGGCCGTCTCCCTCCGGAGGAGCTGGCACTTCTTTGGGTTTAGCCGCAATCCCGCCTGGCGGATTGCAGCTAGCACATCAGTCAGGTTAGCGAGGGCCTGCTGGAAGTCGCTGGCGTGTACCAGGAGGTCGTCTAAGTACACGACACAGCGACTGCGAGGGACGGCCACTAGCACCCGCTCCATCAGCCGCTCGAACGTGGCCGGCGCGTTGCATAGCCCAAAGGGCATCACCCGAAACTGCCAGAGACCGTGCCCAATAGTAAAGGCAGTCTTAGGCTTCGCTTCGGGTGCCAGCCTCACCTGCCAGTAGCCGCTGCGGAGGTCCAGCGAACTGAACCAGCTCGACCCGCTGATGTGGTCCAGGGCCTCGTCAATGCGGGGGAATGGGTAGGAGTCTTTGGTGGTCACGAAGTTCAGACGCCTGTAGTCCACACAGAACCTCCACTCCCCGCTCTTCTTCTGGACCAGGACCGCAGGGGCTGCTCACGGGCTGTCGGAGGGCTCGATGACACCAGCAGCTGCCATTTCCTTCACCTTTTCCTCTGCCACCAGTCGCTTGGCAGGGGACATCCGGTGCGGCCGCAGACGGATGGGTTGAGCTGTGTCGGTGTTGATGGTGTGCTGCACCAGCTCGGTCTGGGTACAGTCCTCATCCCGCACTGCGAAAAGGTCTGCGTTTCCATCCAGGAGGCTTTTGAGCTGCTGGCGCTGCTGGTGGTCGAGCCCGCTGCTGCTTCGTTGCCACAGGGCGTGGACAGCTGCTGTCGTCTCGGCAGGCAGAGCTGGTTTGGGCTGGGCAGGCAGTTGCTGTGTGGCAGGCTGGTGGTGGTGGGCGAGCGAGTGGTCGGGCTGGGGCACTGTGGTCAGTGACGGGGGCTTGGGTGCGATGGCTAGCTGGAGTAGCTTGCTTGCTGGCCGGGCTGTGGTGGCTAGGTGGCGTGCTCATCGGGCCGGTTTTCGTGTCGGTCCGGATTGGAGGGCTACAGTCTCCGTGCCAAGGGTGATGCTGCCCCTTGACACATCAACGCAGGCTCCCCAGCGTTTCAGCAGGTCCAGGCCGATGATGCACGAGTCCGCGATGTCAGCTAGCCAGAACTCGTGCGACACCTCCTGCCCGGTCACCGTCACCTTCACCTCTTTCTTCCCCCTCATCGCCATCTTTGCCCCCGTCACTGATGTCAGCGGTGTGGCGGTGGGCGTCCACGCCCCGGGAAGTTGGGGCCCGCCGGTGTTGTGGAGTACTCCTGGCCGGACAAGGGAGATGGTAGCCCCCGTGTCCACCAGGGCTCGGCAGGCCTGCCCGTCCAACCAACAGTGGAGGTACAACCCACTGGCTTTGCCCGGCCGACCGACCCGTGGATGCGACTTATGCTCAGCCGCCTTTGTAAAGGCGCTTGTGCTAGCCTCCGCAGAGGTAGCTTGCTCAGTCGCCTTTTCAAAGACGGTTGTGCTAGCCTCCACAGAGGTAGCTGGAATCTTTGCCACTTGGGCGGGTAAGGCCGTACTGGGTTTGGGCACAGGGGTGTGTACCTGGTTGAGGAGGGTTGGTTCCCGGGGCGGCGTTCTCCTCACTGCGCTGTCCCTGCCTCGTTTCCCGACGGCGAGGGCTTCCGTGGCTTTGGTGCTGGAGCTAGGCAGTCGCGAGCGATATGGCCCGGCTCGTCGCACCGGTAGCACCGGCCTTGTCGCCTCGCTGGCCGTTGTAGTGGCGTGCGTGTCCAGCGGACCTCCTCGCCGTCGGCCACCCTGACATACTGGCGGGTTGGTTGTGGAGTGGGCCGGATAGCTAGGGTGTCTTCCGCCCGAGTTGTCTTGCTCAAAGCCGCGCTTATGGAACCCGGTTGGGCTAGGCTAACTTGGTCACGTAGGCGCTCTGGCGTGAGGGCTCGCAGGAATGCATGCAGCGCTAGCTTCTCCTGCGCTGCTGCATCGAACTCTGGGTAGGCCTCGCGGGCGTAGCGCTGTACGTCGGCCGCCACTTTTCCCCAGCTCTCCCCCTCACAGCGGTAGCAGCTTAGCAGCTTTTCCCGGCTTGCTTCGGCGGAGCGGTGCTGGGTGAACCGCCGTTGGAGTGCTGCAGTCAGAGCCTGTAGGTTTTGTCGCTCCGCCGGCGGCAGGTCCAGGATCGCCTCCAGCGCTGGGCCCTCCAGGGTGAGTGCCAGGTGTCCCGCTGTCTGCTCCGGCGTCCAGCTAGCCAGCTGAGCTGCTAGCTCTAGCTGCGCTAGGTACGACTCCAGCGTCGCTGTTCCGTTGAACCGAGGTAGCTTCAGCTGCATTGTCGGCTTCGCGAGCGTGCCGTCGCGGCTTACCGATGCCGGATCCTCCTGTCTGCCGCTGAAACCGTCCGGTCGCCTGGACACTCGCACCGCGGGAGTCTTCCACTCGGGGCTGGTTATAGCCCCGGCCTTCCTCGCCTTCCTGCGGGTCAGCTCACCGATCGTCCGCTCCAGTTCCTCCATCTCCCTCAGTAGGGCTCGTTCCATCCCACTTCCGGACACCAATGTGACGAGCGCGGAGAATGAGGGAGGGAGACAGCAGTTTGCAGTACCCGAATCGCTCTAGCCGAGCTTCGTTTTATTCACGCTACCTTTACCAGCTCTTAAAAGAGCCATTGGCTTATTCCAGGATCCAGCTCAGCATTGTTGACATTTGAAGCACCTTCTTAGACTGACCAGGAATCGCTTCAGGTACTGCCTTATATTTCAACTAGTTGGCTGTGATTGGCGCACACACTTACAAATTCCTAGCCAATCACAGCCACACATAAATTACAGTTAACTTACAGTTACGTTCAAATTAAGTGACAGTTAAATGAGTTACAGTTTACACAATACACGGCTAACAAGCTAACACAATTAAAACACACACAGCACGTTATTTACAATTATTTACACTTCAACCGGGTAGCGGCTCACTACCCGGTCCTAGCTGGCCAGCTGACAACCCCCAGGCCGCCACAATATCGTGGCATGATATCAGTAGCCTACGCGTTTCAGCTTAGCCTATAGGTTTTATAATCATGTAAGGGACGTTGGCAGAACGAATTAATAAAAAATCCCTTAAATCATTCATTAATTCATCAACACAAGCGACATCTGACCGCACTGTAATTATGACAAATAACCTAAGAAAAGCAATTACTGTTACTGCAGTTTTTCTTTCTGCCTGATTTTGACCTTCATTGTCAAAGCTAATAACGTAGTGTATATAGCCTAGCCTATATAATAAAGTAGCCTAATCACCGAAATAACTATTTCACCATATTCAGCTTAATCAAAGGCTAATTGTTTAAATATATTTTTGACATAGAATTAATCCGTCTTCAATGTGAAGCTTGAGCGACAGATTTAAAACGGAGGAATCATTCAATTGTGTTATTCATTCCATTTATATAATTCAACTGAAAACATGGGTAGGCTATAAATAAACAATTTTTAATAATGATTATAAATAAATAAATGGTGCAATCATGGCATGTCATTAAGTAAATTCCCCATTCATTTAGAGCTTTAACTAAAGCTTACTTTTAAAGCATTTCTACTGATTATATCTTACCGTCAATTTCCCGGATTGTTCAATATAACGCCCGTTCGCAATCTATGTCATTTTTCTGGACCAGCTTCGAGTATATTTTACGTTTCAGTATTTTCTTGTGATTATATCAGCGCTGGACCTGTTTGAAAACTCAATGTCCCATAATTCCCTACGAATGTGCAGCCTTGTCTCCAGACGTTGTCATATAACGTTAGCCAGCAGTAGCACACAGCTCTGTTTTTAAACACTTTTTTTCTGACGTTAGCTAGCTAGCTTGAAGGACTAAAAGCTAGAATTGCTTTATGTGGTTAACCGTAGCGCAGTTTCTGACCTTGTCGGGCGGGCTTCTCTACTTAGCAAGCTAACGTTAGCTCATCTTCAGCTGCAGTACTGCCATCTGCCCAAGAATGTCCAGACCACAGAACTATATACTAACTAGAAAGGCAGAAGCCTTCTCAAAACGGCACCGTTTCCACGGCCCAAAGTTTTTTCTCTGATTGGCCAACGTGACCTGTCACGTGAAGGTGGTCATTTTCTCCCTTTTCACAGAGTAATGGCTGCCGTTGTAACTCTAGTTAGCGACCATATACATGTATAGCGACGACTGCAAAGTTATGCTACCGAATAAAAAAGCAAAATGAAAGGTAACTTTGTTAGCTACCATTAGCTAAGTTAGCTCGCAGTAGCAGCCAGAGGCCTAGAAAGGACATGCTATCACAAAAGCCTGTTGATAATACACCAATAGTAGCTTGATGCACATTTAAAAGAAAATAAGCCAGGTATAGCATAACGTTAGTTATACTTTAGAACACATTTGGCTAATCTTAACGTAACCCCCTCGAAACTGCAATGGACATAACGTTATTACGATAACCTTCCAATATCAACGTTATAGACTACTGCACTTTAAGACCGCATAAACGGGCACAAGTGTCCGCTATGCATTAAGATAACAATATATATATATATATATATATATATATATAAAATGTATGTTATATAGCCTGTGTCTATGTTCATAGACATCCTATATATATAGCTACGCTGTATGTGTAGCCTACGTTGTGGTGAGTGAATACATTTTTTCCTGGTTGGTTCAGTTCAACTATGTTACTATGTTACTATGACAAGGGTGATGCAGGAAAATAAACAGACCTAACAGCAAAGCATATTTGTGGTTAATGCTAATTTAGCTCAAGCAGGACGACGAAGAAGACAAGCAGGCTAACCTAACGTTGTCAAAAAAATTCTTCTTACTGTGAAAATATTTAATTTTTTCCCCCAGGGTTTCTGCGCTGTTATGGTTTTGAAAGCTCCGCGCTATGATTCAGGTTTGGCAAAACTGGTATGCAGTAACAACAATGCTATCACATATTTTATAACTCTAGATATGTATACCTTGCCAAAAATCACAAGAGCATTATTCCGCTCAGATGGCACGCAATGTGCCCACACACACACGCACGCACGCATTAATTAGGTATAGGGCCGACTAAATGACCAATTAGTGATTGTGTGCTCCAACGGGTATCAGAACTAGTCCATCTGATTATCAACTCATCACCCATGGTAAGGATAAGCCACAAATCAGCTGTGGAGACTGCCACCTACAAGTTCATAACAGTGTCATCTTCAGAGATATATGTAGGAAACTTCATCCGTAAACAGAGGGATATTGAAGCTACAACATTATATAATCCTGACCATGTAGGACTATTCAGGAGGTTTCGGGGAGGGGCTAAAGCACTTCAAAAACAGCATGTTATCTAACCCTAACCCTCATATGACAACAATCCAGATGTATTTGGTAGGTAAAATAAGGTCTACACTAGTGCAAATCCAAACATATGACTGTGATTAGGAAAAACATCAATACCTTGAAGGATTTTTTCCACCAAATAAGCAAAAAATCAAAAGACTTGATTTTATCCAGGCTGGAGTCTCAAAGGGTCTCAGAAACTACACCTCAAAGAGGCTGTAGCCAGAAAAGAGGTGAAAATTAAACTTTGTCGTAGGACAAAACTAAAGACAGTTTTGGAAAGGCCTTGACCTGGAGAATACTGTATGTCAATTATTTTGCCCTGACACCCAAGGGGACTCAGTAGCGCCCCCTAGAAGGGCAAAACTGGCCAAACTTCAAATGCTTCTAATTCTGGAACCAATGGACATATCGGGTAGATATTTAACAGGATGATTAACTAACTAGTCTTTCATAAATAATGTCAGAGCCAGCCTTCAAGCTCTAACAGAAGGGCCTGAATAAAACGTTTGATGCTTAATCATTTGATACTTTGATGATTCAATTAGATGGGATTCAATTGGAATCTTAACTGATGCTATATTGAACATAAATTTTAAGCCCCAGGTCAATAGGATTAGTATTTTTTTCGTTATTGGTACTAATAGTTTAGAACTACAATTCCCCAAAAACCCGAGAGCTCTACGTAATGATGGCCTGTGAAAAGATGGCGCCGTCTGTAGTCCGTTTAGGGTTAGGGTTCGGATAATAAATATATACGGCTAATCTGGGTCGCCCCATGTAGGGGACAGTATTAAAATGAATTGAGATTGTGGGATTTTGACCATATCCGACATAAACTGTTTGCTTTTTTTGTGACTGAATAAACCTTTCCACATGTTTTTTGTGTCCCTATTAACATATTTAGCGGTTATCGCCATCAACCAGTAGCCTAGCTACTCAAAAGTCACTCGTCTGGTAAACAAAATTCACTAGCCGGCTAGCTAGCTAACAACCGAAAAGTAGCATATAGCCAAGCACACAGTAATACCTCTAAATTTCGTTCTATGTAGCACGAAAACAGTCTGAGAAATGCTAGCATTGAAAATGCATGGGTTTAAATTTCGTTCTGTGTAGCACGATAAAAGTCGGACAATCGTGCTCCGGGTGATGATTCAATAGATTCATTGTCGTGACTATGAGCATGAAAAAGCGTGAGACCGGGTTGATTTTTCACCTGTTAACATAATAAAGTGTACCTTAACCTAAAGGCTAAGACCATTGCGCTATTGTGTGAATCATCCTGCGTGAACACAATTCTGATCATGCTATTCTCCTGTCCTCTAATGGTCACCATCTTATCTATTTTCTCTCTGTCAGTTATGTCAAGAACAATTGCTACCACTCATCCACCTATACCTGTATACCCAGCTGTTGGTAAGTACTGTATGTGTCAGATGCTGCTCAAAGTCGAAATGTCTGAATTCACTGGGGTTCTGTTCAAGTCTTTGCTATGTGTGTGCAGGCACCTTGTAACATCTCCCTTTATTTCTGTTTCTGAGGAGGAGAAAATGCTGTGAGTGAGCTGACTACCTGGGTCATGGAGGTGAGTGTCATGTTTTCTTGTTGATCTAAAGAAAGTGGACATACATATGCAATCTCTCTCCCTCTCTCTGTGTGCACATTTGAGGATTAACGTAAATCAAATTAATGACATTGTTTTGAGACAAAACATCTGTCTTGCTAGCCAATGGGACAGCCAGTTTATATTGTGAGCTCATTGCATTAAATGCTGCAAGAGCGACTAGCGCTTTGTGTTAATGTTTTAAAAATACTGCGGCGCTCTCCTTTATTTGGTGTTGATTTTAATTTTATGTCTTTCCTTTTAGCCTTTTGTTGTATTTATTTTAACATGATCATTATTATCTTGTTTCCTTCAGATATAAAGACAACCATACATTTTCCAACTGAAGTTGAATAGACCAAGACATGACATATCCCTATCCATGCTTCATAGCCAGATGGGGATGAAGACTCAAGATGTGTGTCCGGAAACTCATTCTTGGTGATCTTGCAAATTGTGTGCCTCAACATAGCTACCTGAACTCCACCACTTGCATCCTAAACACATTTTTAAATATGTATATGATGCAGTATTTTCTACTGCTTTAGCATGTATTGTGTCCACTCATCAGAGGTTTAAAATCAATAAAGATGTTTACATTTTTAAAATCAATGTCAATGTGTTATCTATTTTAGTAACAGAAGTAGTTGTTTTTGTAGATTTTGACTACTTTGAGCAAGAATTTGTAAAATGTAGTCATAAAATGATTTATCATGAGCTATGATAAATTACATTGATAATTAATTGATTTAACATCAGTTACGTTGATTTCCATTGCTAACATCAACATCGTTTCAACGTTATTTCAAGATGTTGATTCAACATAAACTCGATGAGCACCTGGACGCAGAATCAACATCAGAGATCAACATTGAATCAATGCTTCATCTGATATGAATTCAATGTTGATTCAATGTTTCCTTGCTTTTGGGGATTAACCCACGTGTCAAGATACAGTACGAAATATAGCTATCATTCTTATAAGTGAGTAGGCCTACCATATACGAGTTATTTGTCATTCTTAAATTTAGTAGCATTTCATTGTCATGATGTCACACTATGACAATATCATAGCAATTGGATGGCAGTGATAATCAGTAATCACCAATGTTATTGCCCAGCCCTATAAACCAACGAGACCAGTGACAGGCAACTCAAAAGGGTACAGTACTATAGTACAATAATAAGTGTATACTTATGAATAGTCATCTTTGTCAGGCTACATATTGTCATTGACAATGTAGCCTACTGTAATTTTCTGCCTTTACGGGTTTTCCCTGCCCAATTCTGGCAGTTTCTCCAATTCTGGATTTGGTTTTTAACGGAACAGGGTTTTTTTAATAACGGCCACATTTCTGTTCTGGCCATGTTCCTATAACGGCCACATTTCTGTTCTGGCCACGTTCCTATGACCTACAGTATATCTTTTGAGATTTCCTATTGATCTCTTTCATATAATTTGGCTACGTTCCCATGGCCTGTTCAATTGATTAGTTACTGATCGCGTTCAGAAGTTTTAGTGCTTAGTAGTCACGGTGCGATGTATTTTTGACAGGATTGATTTATTTTTTATTGCAGGAACATTGCAGAGCGTATTGTTCCCGGAAGCTGGAGTGAGATGACCGGAAGGGACATGCAGGTAATGATATGTCCCCCCCCCGTAATAGCAGTGTCTTGTAGTAACATCTAAGAATATAAGAGTTTTTATCACGCAAATATCTGTTATCAGGATATCCCACGACAGACATCTGGGAATGACTGTGGCATTTTCGTGCTTATGGTAAGTTGAATTTTTAGGTAAATACTGTACATGTATCCAGACAAAATTGAAAGAATTAATCTGAAAAATGCAAGTTATTTTTTTTTCTTTCAGTACACCCTCTGCATATGTACCGATGCTCCATTCCACTTCACTATGGTCAGTATTTCAACAACTGCAAAAATGACATACAGTACATACGTATACTTCATATCGCAGAATGTAGCTAAAATATCATCCAACGTAAATGTATGGGCTAATTAAATAATTAAGGGCAGAAGTTAGTCTGAAATCCAGAAACAGATACGGCCCTCCAGGACTGGTGTTGCCCACCCCTGGGCTAAACAATTCTTTCAGGGATAACATAATTAGGCAGAAAATGTTTTATGAGTTATTGCACTAAATAATAGCCATACCTATCTAGGCCCATCAGAATTGCAAACACTTGACAGGAGGAAGATTCTTGGGGCCACATGACCGCTGGGTTAAACAAAAACAAAAAAAAAACCCTCTCTTGGCCTGTACCTTGACGTGGTGAGAGGGCTTGTCACTAAAACAGGCTGACATTTCTGACTTAATGATTACTCAAATGCCACTTCTTTTTTCTATCTCTGTCCATTCATAAGGAGCACTATGTGATGACCATATTTCATATATCATTACACAGAATTTTCAAATAAACATTATTAAAACTGAGCATGATGTGTTTTTCTTCATTGTTGTGTTCTTTATTAGGGGAAAGATGAGATGATCAATGATCACACTACCTTTACATCTGATATCACTAGACTACATATTGGCTATGCTGTTTGTATTGTGGACATATAATTAATCATAATTATGGCTGGGTGTGATTTCACCCGTTTTTCGTGGTTTCTGTGATTTTTTCATTTTTGGATGCTGGTAATTGTCAACATTAACATAGCCTACAATCAACTGTTGCAATCAGATGCCTGACGGCCCCTGTCAACATTGCTGCTGTGAGCACTCCATCTCATGTCAGATCAAGACCGAGCAAAATAATTAAGTACAGGGGGGTATACTATGAAGCAGAATTAATTAGGGTGTGTCAAAATGCTCGGAAAATGCACCCTCCTCTGCTCCGTGCCCCTGAAATGGATCTTTGTGTTTTCATCTAATGTTGATGATTACATCTTAATTACGTATTAATGGTAACATATTAATTAATGTCTCGACAAAACCGCAATGTCAGGTACATTACTGTAGCCTACATGCAAATAATTGCACTTGAAACGTATAGGCTACTTTGCATACTTCTTTGTAGGAGACGGAGTGGAGGAAAGGAGGTGAGAAGTGAAGAATATTGGGACGCACCCCAGCTAACTAGGGCTACGTCCCAATATTATTCACTCCCCACCTCCTTTCCTCCACTCCCCCACTAACACTCCTCTCCTACCCGGAAGTATGCAAAAATGCCTAAACGTTTACAATGTACAGTTTACAAACAGTATACAATGTACTTGACATTGCGGTTTGCGTCGAGACATTAATCAATTTGTAACTATTTGTAAGTGATATGTAGCCCTATGTTGTGCACCCCTGCATTGGCAGTCAAGCTAGCACTAACAAAAAAGATAACATTTAAAACTTTTTTCTTTTTTTTTTACCAAGAAAAGCCATGTGTCTATATGCTGTTTTCCTGAACAGGTCTCTCCTTTGATACGATGCACTGTAGGTACGTTAATTAGCTAGCGTCGAGTTGAAAGCGAAAGACATAGCTAGCTAACGTGGACTAGCAATATATATATATATATATGAGAGAGAGCCTAGCTAACCATCTATGTTGCTAGCTAGCCAACGTTATATCAGAGATTGTATAGCTAGTAAATTCGCTAGCTACACATAGTGCTACACAGGCTGAGTGTAGGCTAGGCTACCTATATTTATTCACAACAGTCTGTCAATCTATCTTTTCTTTCTTTCTTGCTAGCTAGCTAACTAACTATCACTGTAGACTAAGTTAGATAGGCCATATTTATTCACAACAATCAGTCAATCTACGCTTCTTATTAGCTAGCTAGCTAACGATTTATCGATTGTAGCCGGAAGCGTAACCCCGGAAGGAAATAGGGGGGGATGAAATTTGTTGTGACAGCACCAGACATAGCTCCCCCCTTTATAAGAAAATCTCTGGTTCTGTGGTCTCTGCTTTCCTTTCTACATCATATGATCTAAGGCCCATAAAGCCCAATAGCTCTCTACGACGCTGCCTGTGTATTATTATATTATTCCAGCTACATATCCTAAATAGAGAGCTGAATCACGGTAAATCTAAACATAGGCCTAATAAATCCTGTAAGTATGCGTTCATACAATTTACATACAGAGTATGAATTTAGTGTAAGTAGTATGATGAATTTTCCTCAAACACGCATACTTTAAGGCATTAGTTCGGGCAGCCGAATTTACAAGATCGTCTTGAGTAAACCATTTGCAGGATTAAATCCGTGATTTAGGCTAAATGTATACGCTACGTCTGGCTGGCAAGACCGCTATCTGATGTTGGACATATTCATCCGTTAGCCAGTGTCCTTTTTTAAAGTAAAAGATTAGTTTGCAAGTGCACTGCTCATTACTTCCATCAACTAATATAGTTAAACGTTCTTGCTTCGCATAGCAACAGCTTGCTATCTAGTGAAGAACACCTTTGAAATAGCCTATAGAATGTCAATGACCTAACTTCACAAATTCAGATTGCCTTTGACTTCGAAACAAGATAGCGAGTCGCCTAAAATTTGGAACTATATCGATCCCCGACAGCTCACACATTGCGACACCAAATTATATTGTGAAGCAAAACATGTCAGGACCAAACGGCGACCCCAACGTCTCAATCAACGAAGATCCTACGAATGAAGAAGAATTCAACGAGGAAGGTAAATTATAGGCGATTGCTAGTGATTCACACTGGGAAGTGAGCTACGCGTAAAAGATAGGGAACGTTCAGTTTCGCCTGGCCCTGTGTAGCCTAACCTTAGGCCTACCTCATAAACGCATAGACAAAACATTATTTCCACTATGAGACGCAATTAACGTGATGTAATTAGTTCTTATGGCGAGCGCATACAATTGCTAACTTAGGGCCTGATTTACTAAGACCTTTAGCAAAAACCTTTAGAACACGCAAAACTAATACGACTACAAACGATTGGTGCAAAACAAATACAATGACCAATCATTTGGCTAAATCAAGCCCTTCATGTTTTAATACAGCCGCTTCAGATCATACAGCCAGACAGTGGGGCAACTAGCCTACTAATGACAAAACAATAGGCTACCATTGCATCTATAATATCTAGGCCTAGCTATAGCAAGTTAAGGTCTTCTTATAATCTAAATTTTGATTTTGCCTTTAAACTCCTAGAGTACGCGGCAATTAATTCCATGCTGGACCAAATCAACTCCTGTCTTGATGACCTGGAGGAGCGCAATGACGCGCTCAACGATAAACTTCACGAACTCCTGGAGTCTAACCGGCAGGCGAGGTTGGAGTTCCGCGAGCAACTGAACGGGACATCGCCGAATGAGCAGCAGCAGTCGCCACCTCCAGAACAGGACCCTGCGGCGTCAGAGAGACCAGGCTAAATGAAGAACTTCTGAGAGCTGAATCTACTTTAAATTTAAAGTGCAAACTTTTCTTTCCCAAGGGGCCCTCATAGGGGTAACTTGGGAAATAAAGATTTTTCCTAAACCTGAATCTACTTTAAATTTAAGCTACGCACCCCCCAACTTCCAGTCACTTGTCAAGACTCACTTTGCTCGCAAGTACCTAGTCCACGGTTTCATTTCCAGAGCTCTAAGACTTCCATAGCTGGAGTTCTTAGTTACAAAGATCTGGGAAATTTACCGCTTCATCCATACGCAGTCTACACCACCCCAAAACCACAGCACCAATATACAGTGTGGGGGTGATCCGGTCATGGTTGGACCTGAGCCAAAGGTTCGTCCATCTTTTTTCCTTCCAAATATCGAGTCATTTTCGATGTTCATGTTTTCAGTTTCTTGTGTAATGATGAAACATTCTTAGAGCGGTTTCACGGAGTTTAGGCTACTCGAGTTGTTACTACTGCAAAGTAGCCTAGTTGACATTACATTGTATTAAAACGCAACTGATGCTAGTTATCCGATTGCAAATAACATCGGCTGACTGTATAACTGTTAAATCATGATTTAAGGGAACATATTGAGGAGCAAGCCAACGTCACTGGCGATGTTGAGTTTAAGAAATTCTCCGGACGATTTCCCGCTTTGCTAACAGCGTTGTTTAATCCCACATTGTCATTCAGCAACAAGGTGGTGAAGCAGGAGCTTGTCACGCTCGTTCTGTAGCTTAGTATAGGCTACATCATGACTTGTTTGTTGTACGTGAAGTGAAATATTTGGCAAGTCTGTGATTTTGTGTTCAAATTTACATTTATTCTGAGATTTATCTTGGCAGGAGAGTATTGTGAAATGTTTATGCGTAGGCTACATACATTCCGACTGTGATCCAAGTGTGAAGGATTTGTCAATAAAGATGTACAATTCAAGCTTCATTCAGTTCGTAGAGCCAATGACGAGGGTGGTAAATTGTCAAAAGATTTTAATATATAAATTAAAAAGACCCAAATACAAGAAAAAAAACATCCAGAAAAAGAGACATTTCCAGCAGCTAAAAACCAAAACGGCACACATTTGATCATTTCTAGTTTTTAATTTGTCGAGTAGAAATAGGCTACATAGTGAAACGGAGAGCATTGTTTTTCGTAATTAAGAGTGCTTCATTCCTGCACATCTAGTCTGCAGAAATTTGGTAGGCAGATCTGTAGCTACCGGCCAGTTTACTAGATTACAGGCATAAATTTGATTGAACAAATTATTTCCGTTTGGTTCTATCAACACAAAGGGAGAAACGTCTTTCTTCAAAATCCTGCATTCATAAGTATTTGTTGAGGGGATAAGGCTTAGAGCTGCGGAAAGTTCTTAGAGGTTATTTTTTTTAAAGTGTGTTGGACAGTCTTAACTGGCAACTAAGAAAATGGACGTTTCTAACCCCAGAAGCGTCCCCTTTGCTACTCCCAATCGCGTTTAAAATCATGGGGAACGAGACCGACCGCTCTTGTGACGTCGTCCAGACGCCTCACGAGGGCTTAAACATGGAGCGCGTGATTCGGTAAGGGTTAACCGCCTGCCTCAAACCCCACCTGCTGGCACACAAATCATTAAAAAACGGAACTTACATATTACTTCAGAGACAACAGGTGGTTCATCATAATTTATGCAGCCAATTACAGAAACCAGTTTTGTTGACTCAGGACAAGTGCTGACCACCTGTAGCCTCAATGATAAACTGTCGGGTCTTGTTCAGTGTTTTGTGAAAACCATGGCCTTAGGCCAAGGTCAGCGCTTACAGGACTGTCCCTAAGTGTGTGGAGGTTTGCATCCCAGTACCCACTTCTCCCTTTGTAACAAGAAAGAGCGCTACGGAGTGCAGGTTGTGTGGGCGAAACGCTTGGATTCCAACTGCTCAGATTACGTGCACGTACAATTCCACTCTGGGACACCGTTGCGTTGTCACCGGACACAAGGTTATTCATTGCCTGATGCATGGCTGGTGAGGATGGCCCATTTCCAGTACAGCACAGCACAAAAGGACAGTCTGTGATCTAGCATGCTCTACAGGGCCACATGGGTTGGGTAGCTCTGCAGTGGCAATGCCCCACCTGTCATGAGGCACAGAGTGGCTCAATTGACCTCAGCTGTGCAAACACAAGTTAAAATCCTTGACAATCAGGGCTACATATGTCACTCGTATTAAGTGCCATTTACACAGCATGGACTTTGGTTGGGGACAATTTGACTTTAGTACCTTCTTGGGTTCAGCAGGAGTTTAAAAAATCCATGACTCTAGCCACATAAATAAAACTAAATTGTCCTTGAAAATCCATATAAAATCTTCACCTTCGGGCATTTTAGGACAGATGGATTAACATTAAGCAATGGCATTAACTGTTTTTTCTTTACTGAACAGGCAAGCAGGAGCGAGATGGATTTTGCCTCGAGGCACCAGTAGTGCTGTTTCCAGGGTGCTGCAACTGCCTGTCCAAAAAAAAAAGTTGGGGGCCAAACTGTAGGGTTCAAAAGGGCTGTTAAATTTGTTTTTAGCCTTTGGATGTGGTTTGTCTTTATAGCATTTCATTACATTATAACAAAAGATTTGGACCAGCATGCAACAGGGTGAATGTATACATCAAACTCAAAAAAAGAAAAAAAAAAGTTCCTTTCAAAAGATTGACCTGCTCAACCCAATCACTAATGTCTTTCTCCATAGTCAGAAACGGTACCATAATCATACATGTGTGAGGCCGGCTTCGAAGAGCGAAAGTAGCTGGCTGACTTGTTGAAAGTCGCGCGAGAACTGGTGTAAATAGGGAGAAGGGTCTAGCTGCAGGGTCAAAGCCTCACGCGTGAGCAAGGAAACATGCGCATGCGTTTGAATGTAGCCAAATCCCGGAGGCAAGCCACGCAAGAGCGAAGCCTGTGGCTTGAAAAAGGAAGTGTGCATATGCCTGTGACGTGATTAAATAGCATGATATTGGAATTAAATGTACCGATTGCTCCAAATATTAAAAATACACAACAAATAAAACTGAAGAGAGAAATCCCTCTTGTATGTATTTTTCATTAACAAATCAATGGTAAAATAATAATGTGATCCTTCCAAATAAAGAAGCATGGCTACATGGAAATTACAGCAAAGAACATGAAATATATTACAGTAACAATCTAGTACTGTATGTATTGCTGTAACAATCTAATATGATAGGCTACATTACTGTAATAAGTCTGTAGGCTATATTAGGCTACTATAACAGATGCATTTAAATCTAACATGAAGAATATAGAGACAAATTGAACATAGTCACTTCATATTTGTGTTTTCTGAATGATATAGCCTATAGAGCTCCGTAGTCCCGCCCACTTTGGTGATTAACATCTGGTGTCACTTTTCGGAAAAAATACAATGGGAGTCAATGGACTGAAAGTTTTTTTATTTTATTTAAAAAATATATATATTCAGGCAGCTAGACGTTCAAAACACCCAAGGGAGGGGTTGTCACATTTTTTAATAATTTAAAATTACCAATTTTATAAATAATGTCCAACAAATAAACAACAAACATGTTTCCAAAAAAACAACTAAAACGACTACAACATCCGGTCTACTCACTTGCTCACCACCACTGCTGAAGTGAAAGCCATAAAGCTGACACTTTCAACATGGCCAGACTGATAACGTTAAGTGATTCTCGCCCTTGGTGATACTCTTAGTTTCACTTCCATAATGAGACAAAGTGATAGCCATTTTCGCTAGCAGAGCGGCCGGTAGCTACTTCCATAATAAGTTACAAGAGCAGACCAAGTGATAGCCATTTTCGCTAGCAGAGCGGCCGGTAGCTATTGCGTTAGCTAACAAAAGGGATTCTGGGTAGTGTAGTTATGTTTCTCAAACTCCATTAATTATACGATTCGATTTGATTAAAAAAACACAGTGGTGAGTATATAATGGACTTTGTATCACATATATGTCAAAGTTTGGTCCATACAATGCCATAATATCATCATAAGGGTGACTGAAAGATTCCGAAGTGGGGGCAGGTAATGGCTTCCGGCAGTCTTCCGGGACCAGCCAGGGATAGGAGGGGGCGGGATTACGGACCTCTATACATTGAGTAATGTTGTGGATAACATTAATTGTTTTTAATATTATTAAAAGTCTAGCTTCAACGGGATACAATCCGCTATTTTAGCTAGATAGCTTGCTAATTGTGTTACGCAAACCTAGCACTAACAACACGGAAGAGGCCGATCCTGCTCAAGTTCAAGTCTGCTCTGAAACTTTTTTCCAACAGGTGACAAAGAAAACGGAACAGTAAATCATGAGGGTCATTGGGAAATAGGCTACGAATCTGTCCCTAAATCCTTCATGTAAAATTTAAATGCATCTAGTGTTATAGTAGCCTAATATATAGACTTACTACATTACAGTAATGTATCATATTAGATTGTTACAGCATTACATATAGTACTAGTTTGTTACTGTAATATATAGACTATTCGATGGTTATGTATAGATGTAAATTGTTTTGGTCACAGTTCATTTTGGACACAAATAAATACGAGGTTCGGACATTTCATGTTCTCTGCTTTAATTTCCATGTAGCCATGCTTCATTATTTGGAATGATCACATTATTATTTTACCATTGATTTGTTAATGAAAAATACATAGAGGGATTTCTCTCTTCAGCTTTATTTGTTGTGTATTTTTAATATTGGGAGTAATGGGTACATTTAATTCCAATATCATGCAATTCAATCAAGCCACAGGCTGCGCTCACGTCACAGGCACATGCGCACTTCCTTTTTCATGCAACAGGCTTCGCTCTCGTGTGGCTTGCCTCCAGGATTTGGCTACATTCGTGCATGCGCACATTTCTTTGCTCACGGCAAAGCCCCACAGAATGCGGTGTGGAGCGGATTTCTTGTGCGATGACGCCGCCTACATTCATTTTCAATGAGAGAAACCGTTACCATCATGCATTTTGTTTACATTCAATGTGGGCAAATACCATGACACAATTCAAATGAAAAGGCAAAAGGCCACTTTGCGTTTTCATTTTCAAGTTAATGTAGCCTACGCACTTTATCTGACAATTTGAAAATGCCATTCCATTTCACATTTAATTTTTCTCGCCCTCTACGACACAACCCTGCCATAGGCTAATTTAAATGAAAATGAAAAATCACATTTAAATAAATGATAATAAAAATTTTAAAAACCACAATGATCCATGACAAAAAGGAAATGATAATTCAATTTGCCATTTAACATATCGTTTTCATGCTTTTGCGGCACAAGAGTGACATAATTCAAATGCAATGGCATTGCGTCCATTTACATTATCATTTCAAACTGCTAATGCAAATGTGGTTTTTCATTTTTATTTAAATTATGGCAGGGTTGTGTCGTAGAGGGCGAGAAAAATTAAATGTGAAATGGATTTAATGTGAAACACAGTGGCCTTTTGCATTTTAATTTGAATTATGTCATGCTTTTTGTGCGCATCGCATGTAAACAAAATGCAATCGCCGATTCGCATTTTCATTAGAATTTTGGCACGGATATGCTTCCATACATAACAATATCCGCCGTGCCTTGTCAAATCTTCCCCACTGGCTGCATACAGGTGTCCGGGCTGAGCTAGGCTTACCTAGTCTTGTTTTTCAACAGTAGATTTTAAAAGTTTTAAGGCTGGTCACCTGACAAGAAGCATCTCTTGGTTCTTTGCAGTTACATTCTAAAGCTTACTAAAAAACATGATCCGCAGTGTCATAAATTAAACTCGAAGCTAACTGCTAAATCAATCATACCGACTAGTCAGAATGCAAAGTGGTCTCGTGTTTTCAAACAGACCCTTGCTTTCGTCAACTTGTAAATGTATTAATTCTTTTCCTTTTTCAACACTTTTAAGATCAAGCCAAAGCTACTCAACACAATTACATAAATGGTTTGTATCCCCGAGCCAATTTCTCAGCTCACTTCTTTTCTATCATTACCAATTCCATTATTGTCTGGGGTTGGCCCCCTTAAAACTCCCCACTTTTAACAACCCAGTCAAGTTTATTACCTCTGGGCTTCGGCTCACAGCTGAGCCCCTGGTCTGAGATTTCTACAGCAGAGAGGGTGTCACACTATCTCTCTCTCCACCCCTTGTCACCCAATCAGAAATGCCCAGCTCCAGGGGTGTTGGAGGACCCATTTGGGTTCTTCCAGCCATCTCTCTTCCCCCTCAGCGTCTCCGTGTTGCCCTCCCAGACCTCCTCCTGGGCGCTGCCCGTGCGCGTCCGGTAGCCCCCTTATCTGCTGCCGCATTGGCACCGCCCTCCCCTTCTTCCCCCTGCTCTCCCTTTGCATGCTCCTCTTCTTCCTCCGCCTCCTGTGAGACACGGGAAGTGGAAGGGCTTGCAGAGCCTGTGTTCTGGCAGGGCGGTGTGGAGAGGAGCTCCTCTTCCTCCTGATCTGTGGCCTGCCTGCTGCTGCTTGAGTCCAGGGTTCTGCTGGAGTTTTTGGGGTGCTTTGCCTCGTCCCAGCGTACTCCAGCTGGATTTGGGCTCCCAGGACTCTGGGAGCACGTGCTGGCGCTTCCCCTTCCTGCCGCGCTGGCGGGTTCTCCCAGGGTTTGGTGGCCGTCCCATTTGCAGTCCCCCGTGCCTGGCCCTCCTTCCGTCCCCCCCATAGTGTCTGCCGTCTCCCCTTGATTCTGTAAGGCCCTGTACTTCTGTTACAAGAGAAATCGGAGATAAGCATGAGCTCTGCCAACCCACTTAGAAAATGGAGCTTGTAGAAAAACAAGAAAAAAGACAGACTTCACAAGACAAACACTGGAATAACACATTGGGATGGCAGGTATGCCATCCGCTAAGTTACGGCTTGGTGGGGCATGCCCCATACCTATACAGCACAGAGAGTTTGGCACTTTTCAGGGTTTCCTACAGAAGTAACCACACTGACCATAGACTCTCAGCCCTTAAAAACATTAACTTCTGTATGTTCTGACCCCATGTAACCACACAGCATTCAGATACAACTTCACACATCCACACAATAAAGCCCCAAACTTGGGTTATTTAGCTGTTTTTCTCCTTCCTCTACCGCTTCTTCTTCTTTTCTTTTTCTTATTTTTCCTGCCAAACTGCCTGCCTCCGTCGCAATGTTATCCAATGGGGAGAATTATTCTTTGAGGGTATGGTCCGTATACCTGCTCATCAAGCTTATCGCCCAATAAAAACGCTTTATACTAATGTTTTTTAATGTTAATATAGCTAACGGCTTCATGATTTCCAAGAAGCTACTGCGGCCTAATGGTTAGAGTTGCTGTCTCTCACACAGAGGATTGTGGGTTTGAGCCCAGCAGGGCACATGCTTATTTTCCACAAAAACAATGTGCAACTGTTAAGTACTTTTCATTTATTAGACCGTTATTGTTTTCACATTAACCCATTCATGTGGCTCTGGTCCTCCGAACGTGGCTCTAGTCTACGCTACTCTGCAGATAATGTAGCTTACTGCAAACACTTTTAATTATAATAGTAAGAAGAAGAAGAAGAATCTCTGGTATGTACTTTCTTAGTAGTACCTATTGTTTTCTTTCTGGCTAAGATTCCTGGGAAATTCCGTTGTCCAATTAAGCTTGTTAGCCAACGTTACTGTTGCCAGAGAAACGTCAGTTTGCTTCTTGTCAGGAAGCAGGTACAAGCTAGGCTACTACGAAGCAAATCAACATGCCTTATAGCCTACATTCATTGCACTACAGAAAACTAAACTAAACCTAGCTGTCCGGTATCAAAACATTTCCAGCGAGAAAATGTTCTACACTACCGGGAAAAAAAACTGCAAAGGAATTCTGCTGTGCTTATGAACTCACTAGCTCGCTCGCTAGCTCGTAGCCCACACATGGAAGGTTGGAGTTACGCATCCGGCAATCCAGTGTTGAATAGCCTAACGTTAAATGTATTTCATTTTCTATAGAATACTAATAGCCCTATTTTAAAACTGTATTTCCTGAAAACTATTTAGGCTGTACTAGCTATTTAGGCTGTATGTCTTTCAGCTGGAATGTGTTTGCATCTAGCCCATTGTGCATGCATGTCTCCATATAGACTTGGTTCATTAATTTACATGCTTCTTCATGATCCATAGCTCAGGTGGTGCTGTTCATTGTATTTCATTACACATTAAATACTGCTCATCTATAAACTATTTTAATGTAATTGTGTGCTGTCTGTAATAGGATAACTGTTCTCATTCTTGTCAATAGAGGGCGTTATGGTTAAGCGAATGTCTGCATGCATTTCTTTGGAATGCATGTCTCTCTCCGTGTTTATCTTCATGCATTATTCATCATTAGTTAGCTATAAAAAATAAGTGATATCAGATCAAAAATGTCTACGACGTAAAAAAAAGCCAAGTTACTCACGCATAGCCTACATAGCGCTGTCGATAAGTCCTTAATTCCAACTTGCAAAAACTAGGCCTGCCTTTAAAAGTATTGATATCAAATGTGGCCAAGTTACAACTAACAATATTGCCTATCGTAGCTCACACTAAATAAACTAGCTCTATTCCAAAGCAATGCTATCCAAACTTTCCTAAATTATTTAATGCAACTTGGCCCTGTGTTTCTTCATCTTACCACCTCAAGAGAATGTGGTCAATGAAACTGTATGTGCCACATCAAACTGCAAAATGAAAATAATTTATAGTGGAAATACTCCGATTCAGATGTGTTGTACTTAGAAATTATACAGAAAAATTACTACACTATAGGGCATGTTTGAACAATTGTCTGCAACCACTGCTTTGGGTCTATGAAAAGCACGGAATTAATAAAATGTATTATTATTATTATTATTATGTATTTATTGATTTATTGATTTGGATTTCTATCAAAACCTGTGTGGTCCTACAGAGCATAGATATCCTTGTGTTCACAAAATTCTGTTTGCAAATATCATAACTACTATTATGTTAAGAAAATTGGTACTATTACTTATTTACCACCATCTGACCCACAAACATGTCTGGATACGTTTGTAAAAATGCTATATGTACGCTATTTTCTAGGTAAAAATATTACTAATTTTTATCTGCATTTATTTATTCATCACCCCTTTCTCTATTGTACATGATGTTTCTTGATATAAATGTCTGTTTGTGAATTGTAAAGAAATCTGTAGCAACATTTTAAAACCTGTACATTTTCTAAAGTAAACTTGCCAACAAAGTACAACCATGTCCTTTCTGGAGTGTAATTATTCATCAACTGTTAAAAACATTCTTTGAAATCATATGTTGTTCCATGAGGCACAATCTCTTCACATGCAAAGATGAAGAAACACAGGGCCAAGTTGCATTAAATAATTTAGGAAAGTTTGGATAGCATTGCTTTGGAATAGAGCTAGTTTACTTAGCTATGATAGGCAATATTGTTAGTTGTAACTTGGCCACATTTTGATATCAATACTTTTAAAGGCAGGCCTAGTTTTTGCAAGTTGGAATTAAGGACTTCTAGACAGCGCTATGTAGGTTATGCGTGAGTAACTTGGCTTTTTTTTACGTCGTAGACGTTTTTGATCTGATTTAGAACTCCCAGTTCAAAGATAATGGCTTCTCTCCAAATGCTTTAATTTGCAAAATGAGTCTCATTAAAGCACTAAAGGCGAGTATAATGTTGATGTCGGAGTTGTGCTTAGAGACCACATGGCGAATCACTTCTGAATCAATTTTCTCATGAGAATATTTTAATAATTTCAGAACTTTGGTTCAATTTTGGTCTCTTTCCAACCACACATTATTACATGTCTTGTGACAGCTTTGCAAATCGAATTCCTATTATTCCAAGGAGGTTCGCCAAATTAAAAGAATTGCCAGGATACAAAGCAGGGCTCTGGAACCTGTTTCAGTGCAAGGTCAGATTGCAAACATACACTCTCACACATACTCTGGGCTGTCAGTGCCCCCTACCTGTAGGCTCTGGAAGTGCATGTGGGACTTGCAGTGAACAAGACGTGCGGGGGACCCAGCAGGGTAAAAGTGGCGGCAAAGCCTGCACAGGAACCCTGCCACCGGAACCATAAAACTGGGGCCTGAGAACCCAACAGAACCAGGGACACACAGGGAGAGGGCTGTGAGAAACTACAGGACCTTGCATATGCAGTCAGACTGAGGTAATCAGCTTTTTTTTCTTCTTTTTAAAAAAATCATCTATTCTTGTATATGCATTGGAATTATGTGATTTATATCCCTCAAACCATGAACAAACCAGTATATTAAAGGTATCTGAATCAATTACAAATCTAAAATCATTTCTTTGTTTACTCCCTGGTGTGCCATATATTCTTATGCATGACATCATGGTTTATATCTCACATATATGGCTACTACTGTCATGGTACTGCGCCAGTCCTTCATATATCCCGTCACCCCCTCTGGCTGTGTAATTTACACCTCTGCATACAGACCTCTTGAACTAGGGCGGCAAGTTCGATCACATCACGTCCCTGCCGTCAACCTCCAGCAACTGGCTCAGCGATTAGTCACAGAATGGCTAGCGATCCCTCAACGTGATTTCCAACGCCTGATCAACAGCATGTGCCAACGTTGTCAAGAATGTCAATGCTAACGGTGGCTACACCAGTTACTGAAGCTTCTGCGACTTGTGAGAACATAATTTTGGGGGGTGCATGACTTTTTTCATCAGGGTAATAAACTAGTGTCTAATCAAAAGTTTTTTGTTTTGTGTTCTTGAGCCATCAAAGAATTATTTTGTCATTAGTCGTTACCATTTTAGCTCGTTAGCCTATATTTATATGCACAAACATTTTTGACCCTTAACTTCTTTTGAGTAGTATATATTCTCCAAGGCTGTCTGTGACTATGGGAAGCTGAGAGTAAAATATGGTTGAGCAATGCTGCCCTCCTATGGTGGACTCACCGTACTGCGTGTCTGGGTCATACTCCTCATCATCCTGCATGTCTTCAAGCGTAACCTCCTTCTGAGTGTGCCACCCTCCCTACCGGAACAGCCAGGTGAGTGAATGCAAACACACACATAACCCAACACATGCTCACTGTGTGCGTGCGCACACACATCACGTGTATGGAGGACCAGAAATGCCAAAATTAGGAATTAAATATAAAATATAAATAAATATTGCAATAATTTAAATATAAATATTGCAATAAATACATAAATTGATAAAGGTTAGGGGTGTGTATCTTTCCTACTCTGACAATACGATATGCATCAAGGTACATGGTCAAGATACAATACAGAAAAGATACAGCGAAACATGTAACGATTCGATACGCTTCAATTCAGCATTGCTTCGATACGATTAAGCTCAAATTCGAGGAGCTTCAGCTGTGATTTGGTACGATTTTGTTAAATTTACCATATGTTGAAGTGTCCAAGTTTTGACTGATTGTAAGAAACAAAAAATACAAAATGTCTCCAAGTCACTTTAAAATTTTTTTTAGTTAGAACCTCTAGCCTAAAAGGGAAGTCACCTGGCCATACACAATGAAATAAAAATTGTGTATTTTGACATGTCTCTGAATTGGTACTTTGGCTGAATATCATTAGAGCCTCAGAATGGGTTGAAATATCATATTTTTTTGCCTGTAATTATTCTTTTTAATATTGAGTATTAAAATGAAAGTGCAATGATATAATATTTAATAATATTCTTGTCTGTAAAACGTGGTTTTTCATTGACCAATCAGCAGAAATATAATGCACAGTAATTGTGATAAATGACTCGGTTGAACAAGGCGTCCAGCCATCCGTAGTTAAAGCTACTTGCTCTGTACCTAATAGAAACTCCATCACATTATTCTTAACGTTTTCATACAGTGCATGAATTTGTCACTGAAGTGCTATCTGTCTACTGGGAACTGTGTAGCCTACCTGGGTTCCAGGGTAGCTATCATCTGTTCGGCGTCTTCAACAACACAGGCGCATATCCTTGCAAATAAAATAGCTTATTGCTTCGGTTATTGCCTTCCAACGGCTAGAACTGTGGGAGAGTGAACTTTGGAGGTAGTTGCTAACGCTACCTTTGGAAGTAGTTGCTGGTGGCTCAAAACAGTTCAAACATGGCTCAGGAAAACCAGCACTCACAAAAATCGTATTTATTTTAGACAGGCCGCATGTCTGTTTGAACGTTTCAGCTACAAAGCCTTCAAACGTTAAAACCAACACACTGTCCATATAAAATAATTAAGAGTGCTGTGAGTGCTGATTTTCCTTTTCCATGTTTGAACCACCAGCACCACCCTAAACTGAAGTACTATAGACTGGTTTCTGCACCACCCTGAACTGAAGCACTATAGACTGGTTTCTGCGCAACGTCACAGCTGAGGTGCACAAGCAACCCTGGGGAGGTGTAGGTTATTCAACATTCCAAAAAAATCTATATCAACTTGTGATTGCAGAAGCTGAAATGCATGATAAAGATCACTCATTTTACATTGAATGTCTTAGTTACATGAACACTGCTCAAGCTAAGCAGTTTGGTATTATGTGCAGTATTTATTAAATTTAACAAGTTTACAACACTGAGTAGCCTATGTTTGGCTATGTTGTTAGACTGGCCCCCATCTCATGAGCTTTGCTATGATTTTGCTACAACCGTATGCTGCAGTTTTGATGCAAATGGAGATGATGGCTAGCTAGCTATCCATAACCCCTTTCACACATGCAGCCTTATCCGTAAATTTTCCGGAACATTGCCAGATAGGGGTCATGTGTGAATAAGAGCCGAAGTCGAAATTCCGGAATATCCGCCCCGGCAATTTGCCGGCAAAAGACCTAGTGAGATTTCCGTAAAAGTTCCGTATCGATGTGATGTGTGAACAAAGCCAGAACATTACCGGATCAATCACGCACAACATTCTGACGTAAACACGGCGACGTGAGTGAACCCATCACAAACCCACTGCCCGTCGTCAAAATTATTCATGACACTAGACCAGAAGACTTTGCCATGGGGTCGCTCCCGTACCCACATTCGTCTCGCCGAGCCCCGAGCCACATGAAAGACTCGTACAGCCTCCAGCCGCCACAGGCGACGTCTCCGGCTTTTTATCCTGATTTTTTCGTTAAGTTTTTGTTTACGAATGGTGTTTCGTGATTGGAACAGATGTATTATTGCCAGCGTTTGCCTCGAAAATGTATAAATAAACAAGAGTAACTGTAGTACAACTGCACACTCTGTCACTTCATCACCCGCCATTTTTCAGTAGTAAGTAAACAAACGTATCCTAGCAACATAGGGTAGAGCGTTGGTTGTATGAACGCTACCAATTGCGGAAACCTCACTAGGTCTTTTGCCGGTGTCGGTCAACGATCTGCTCGGCTCAACGATTTGCTCGGGGTCCTTGCGTATGTCGTCAGATAATGACGTGTCGTATTTTGATTGCTGTAGACCTTTGAATGACACATTAAGAACTTAGCGTTCCTGCCGTTGCCAGTTTAAAAAGGAAAGCCGGTGTCATGTCAGCGAACCTGCATAATATTAAACAGAACACATCGCAATTAATTTTAAAGGAATTATTGAATGTTACAGTCATATGTTGTGGGCTTAACGCTTAAGTTTGGCTTCTAAAATACTAGGCTATGCTAAACTGAATAATACTAAATAATAACAGCTGACCCACTGAAAATGTAGGCTACAACTGAAGCGGGATTAGCTACGCTTGTTTGAATTGCGGTGAGCTAGCTAGCTAGCTAGTAACGTTAGCTATCGGTTTTTAGAAGCCTAGCTCGCTAACTAACGTTGCTAGCCTACTTTACAGCGGCGCTATAGCATGCTAGTTTACTGTGAACTGTAGCTAGAGGACTAGCTGCCATAATAAGCACTTTGGTTGCTACTTGTTGTATGAAAGGTGCTATATAAATAAAGTTTATGATTGGGAGTGAAAAATATTGGGACGCTGTGTGTGTGTGCACTTTGCATTTGGCGTGAGACGTAGGCTATTTGGCTGGCGTGCGAGCTAAGTTAATAAAACAGAGCCTGCGTATGTAGGCTCACGTCAAAAGCGTGGAGAGTTGGCAACCCAAGCCTACGGCTTTTTATATTATAATGGTGGGTAGCAGGTTTCATTAACTAGAATATATGTCAATGTGTTTGCATACAGAGCCAAGAACAATGTGGGCTTGCAGTCCGTTAAATTGTTCTCTCTTGTCTTGAACTGAGCTTCCAAATAAACTCATGAGGCGTGTTCAAGATCAGCCTGGCGTGTCTCTCCCTGAAATCGTTAGCTAGCTATAGCTAATTATGACGAAATTGTTAATGTGTAGGCTAGAGCTCCGTTTCTTTCGGAAGTTCATGAAAAAAATAGCAACCAAAATATAATATTTGTGAAGTAAAGAGAGAATTAGGAATGTAGCAACCAAAATATAATATTTGTGAAGTAAAGAGAGAATTAGGAATGTAGCCACCAAAACATAATATTTGTGAAGTAAAGAGAGAATTAGGAATGTAGCGTAACCTACTTCCAAACAGAGCCGTAGAAAGAGATCTGTATGTATGGAGTGTATGACTCTGCTTCCAGTGCCTGATCACAAGTCTACAGCAATCAAAATACGACACGTCATTATCTGACGACATACGCAAGGACCCCGAGCAAATCGTTGAGCCGAGCAGATCGTTGACCGACACCGGCAAATTGCCGGCGCGGATATTCCGGAATTTCGACTTCGGTTCTTATTCACACACGACCCCTATCTGGCAATGTTCCGGAAAATTTACGGATAAGGCTGCATGTGTGAAAGGGGTTAATACGGAACATTCCGGAATATTGCTGGATCAACTTTTCCGGTAATGTTCCGTATTGCATGTGTGAAAGAGGCTCATGATAGTAAACAGTGTGAGACTATTTTGATCCATGAGTTTTAATCGTAAATAACACGACTGACTACATCTCTACTCTAGGCTCTTGGGTTGATTACGATGCCTAAATATCAAAGCCATGCCTCCTCATTACCATATGGAAATGGTAAAGAAATAAATATACATAAAAGAATAAAGACAAATACAGAAATTAATAAATGAAGGAAGAAATAAACATTCAGATTTTATCTATTAATTTGTTAATTTCTGTGTCCATTTACTTTTTTCAAATTTATTTTCTCATACCTTTATCCTTTTATGTATTTATTCCAATATTTATTTATAAACTAATTTAGGCATTTCTGGTAATCCATACATGTGCAGGTACACGGCACACACTCACACACACACACTTTGGGAAACTCAAGTTGGTTTTCATGGGAGCCCAGAACACTCACCTGGTCCTGGGAGCTAGCTTCAGGCCCTTCTTCCCCCTCCTCTTCCTCCTCTTCCTCGCTGAACTCCTCCTCAAAGTCCTCTGCATCCATGGTCATGGCCTCTACAGGGACCAGCCCCTCCAGGGCCTCTACTCCGCCTTCTGCCTGCAGCTGTTACATCAACACGCCAGTTAGAGACCCCATAATGCCCTGCTGTCACTCGCTAAGCAGGCAGACCATATCCCCTTATGCTTTTACCCACAATGCACTGCTGTCACTCTATAAGCAGACAGAGACCTTGGCTGTGTCCGAATCAGCACTCTTCTCTTGTACCTAAGAGAGTTGATGCTGTTTTAAAGGGAAAGGGTGGTCACACCAAATATTGATTTGATTGTTTTTTATTGTTTACTGTTCTTTATAGTCAATTGTTTGATATTTGGAAACTTTTAATTAAATTATTTTTTAAAAGGATTTTCGCCTTACTGATTTTCTTTACATGTGCCTAAGACTTTTGCAGTACTGTACTTCCGGGGTTTCTATTTAAAATACGTTGGTTTCGGTTAAAAATATATTTTGGGCTAGTTTTGAGTCGCCATTTGGCTGGAAAGTCTTGCAAGATCTAGCAACCCTGTGCCCACTCTTGCGCAGCCATGTCACATGTTGTTTTTGTTGCATTTGAAGGAAAACGTCAGCGAAGCTGGCCCCCCATTTTATTTTATTTTTAAAAAAAACAAAGCTTCACATCATATTTATGCGACCAAAATGTTTGTGTACTCCCGAATGTACTCAGCGAAACCCTGGAAGTAAGTGTATCATACGGAGGTTTAAAGCATACTATATTTAGAGAAAAGTTTGCCTACTTCACAACTTTTTCGTCTTGTCTACTCAACAAGCCTACCTAATAGCATGGAAGGGTGCTGATTCGGACACAGCCCATCTCCCCTTATGCTTTTAACAGTAAAACCCATAAAGCATGGGCCGGCTCCACAGCTTGGGAAACAACAACTGCGCCCCGCCCCCAACAAACATTACAACATTACGTGGTGGGGAGTCTGCGGGGGGGTTCCTACCTCCTCGGTCCTCTGCTTGTGCTCGGGGGAATCCATGTGCGCCACAAGCTGGCGGGAAGATCTGAAGCTCAGCTTACAGACGGTACAGGTTGGGCAGGAGGAACGGCTCAAAAGCTAGACACGGAGTCGAGAGGCGGGGGGGTGGGGACACACACGGGGGACAGGGACCAGTCAGTGTCTTACTGTGGAAAGTTTCCTCTCACTAACCTGGCTCCCTCAGGCTGGCAGCAGGCCCTACCTTGTGCTCCTTGGTCCGCCGGTGGTCCATGACGTTAATGGTGAAGTGAGTTTGGCAGGTAGCACACCAGCGCTGCAGTCCTGGCCTCTTCTCCCTGCAACGTCCCGTACAGCTGCGTGAATACTTTACCCTCATCCCATCCTGGCCATTAAACTCAGATTCTCGCTCCCCAGCAGGCTCTACCGCAAACTATCAATCTTTAAGGGTGAACTGTTCCTTTAACCCAGGGGTGCACAACAAGGGAGATCATTACAGAATTTTGTGCCAACTTCTGCTCTTAATTATTTAATTAGCACAATCATATCTTGATCTGACATTTGTATAAGCACCAGCTACAGCCACAGACTGCAAGTGTATCCTAAACTTTACTTTACTGTGCTCAATTACAGGAGTGAACCAGCGTAGCTTATAGAGCGGTCAGAAAACTAAAACTAAGGTAATTGGTTGGAACAAGAAACAGGACCAGAGCTATGCATCTCTGCACCCTTATCCACATTCCACTTGTGCGATTGGTCAGAAAATGGACAAAACCATAAACCAGGGCTGCCCAACCCTGTACCTGGAGATCTACCTTCCTGTAGGTTTTAATTTCAACCCTAATTTAGCACACCTGATTCTACTCATTAGCAGCTCAACTAGATCTCTAGCTGTTGAATGAGGTGCACTTCGCTAGGGTTGGAGTGAAAACCTACAGGACGGTAGATCTCCAAGAGTAAGGTTGGGCAGCCCTGCCATAAACTGAAACTCCAGCTTTGGGGCAACTGTGTGGTAAAGTCTGCAGCAGATCACCCGTTAAGGACGATGAGGGGAAACCCCAGCAGAGCCGAAAACCCAGCGAAGGCCCCCCGCAGGCCCTTACCCATCCCTGCGGACACCCTGCAGTGACTCCTGCACGCGGGGCAGTAAGGTCACCAGGCAGGCGTTACTCATGTGCTGGATTTCCATCATACGCTGCTGGTGCGCCAGGCCGTTCATATGGCTCTGAAAGTTCTGCAGGAAGAGAGCAAGACTTATGCACAAGCAATCACACAAAATCACACAACCACACACAAATGTATGCACTCAAACACAATCACATATACACATAACGCCTGTACCCTTTTTCCTACGACAGTGTTTAAGGGAGTGTGTGTGTTTTTTTATATAACAACAATCAACTAATTTTACTTGATTACAAGTTAATTAATATGTTTAATCTCCTGATTACAGAGCTGAGTATCTGGTTAGGCTGTTAGTACCATAGATTTTAAGCTACTCCACTGCTCCTCTCTTTCCATCCTCTACCTCTTAACTACAGGAGGTTCCAGTTGGTAACAGGAAGGTCTATGGTGCTATATTAGAGCGCAGAATATCCATTGCCACACACAAAGCCAGTTTTTTATTATTTTAATTTTTTACCTGTGACAGTGTTTCCGTGTCTTCTTAATGAACTTATTTTACTTGATTAAAAGTTGTGCCATTTAATCTTCTGATTAAAGAAACCCAGAAAAGCAGGAACACAGAAACATCTTCCTTCTGAATCAGACGTCCCCAGTTTAGGTGATGAGGTTCCCAAAGTCTGGATGGTAAGATCCTATAAGAATGTTCTTTCTTTTTTTTTCAAATGCACCTGTAACTTTCAGTGAAATGAGCATTCGAGTCCTGCCCCCCAAAAAATCAAGTCTGGCTTTCCCAATCTGATCACATATATACTGCACTCCAAATGTGTTTGGACAGTGACACATTTTTTGTGTCCAGCACATTGGATTTGAAATGGAACAGTGACTATGAGGTTAAAATGGATCTCTATGGGAATTGGGGGGTGGGACTAGATTTAGCTGTAAATTACACAGAAATAGTATGGAACACATGGTCCCCCCCCCCCCCCCGTAAACGTGTTTGTATGCCTACCTTATAATTAAATTTAATCATGCATTCCGTTATTTTAACAATTCTGAAATAATATTGTATATATATCATAAGAAACTGGTAGAAAAGCGTCTTTGTGCTGCCCCTAACGGTTGATATTTCCTTTCTGCTCCCCACACTGGCCCCGCCCCAATCGTGATGTCAGAGTATCTCTTTGGAGGTACCTCTACGTCATATGGATAATTGTTGTCACCCACAACGGAAACAGCCAGCACCTGATTGGTTAGACCCACTACGGTACTTTCGTTTCGGCTCCACGTTTTTAAACCGGAACAACGTGGCGTCCTGTTTCAACTCCCCCCCCCCCCCCCGCACTCAACCCATTTTTCTAAATTCTGTAGTAGGTGGAGACAGGCTGAGACAGTGGGTGTACTTACTCTTTAAAGTGATCCACCCCTATCTACTGCATATCTGGTAGCAGAGTGATAGTTTGAGGCTCGTTTGATACAGTTGTAGTCGGATGTTTACATACACTTAGGTTGAAGTCATTAAAACTAATTTTTAACCACTTCAGATTTCATGTTAGCAAACTATAGTGTTGGCAAGTCAGTTAGGACAACTACTTTGTGCATGACACAAGTCATTTTTCCAACAGTTGTTTACAGACAGATTATTTCACTTTTAATTCACTATATCACAATTCCAGTGGGCCAGAAGTTTACGTACACTAAGTTGATTGTGCCTTTAAATTTTAATATTTGGTCGCATATCCTTTGGCTTTGCATGCCATGACTTCCTGATGCCTGTGACCCAACAACATCAAAAGACTCTTAATATCTTATTTTCTGGTACTCTTACAGGCGATACTATAATGTCTCTGCATTTCAATGGATCTCTATGGGAATTGGGGGCTGGGACTAGATTTAGCTGTAAATTACACTGGAACAGTATGGAACACATGGTTATAATACTCGTTACTTGGGGCATCGCGGTGGTGCAGCGGGCTAAGGCGCAGACTTTGTCTGTGCGGTTGTGCCCCGAGGATCGGGGGTTCGATCCCCCGGTCTTGCCAGATCCGAGCATGGGCACCGGTAATGTATTGCATTATATAGTGTCGTATCGTGTTATAGCATGGCCGGTGCCACAGGGCACAGGGCGCCGGCCACCCGGCCATGATATAACATGATACGACACTGTAACGCGATATGTATCAGCACCAGTGTTGGGAGTAACGCGATACAAAGTATACAAAGCTGCTTGACACAATATACAAAGTATCGCGTTACTGTATCTACAATACCTATTTGCGGTAAACAAGTAGTATAACGCGATACACTACTTGTTACCGCAAATAGGTATTGTAGATACAGTAACGCGATACTTTGTATCTTGTGTCAAGCAGCTTTGTATACTTTGTATCGCGTTACTCCCAACACTGGTGCTGATACATTTGAAGCCCCATCTGGTTCCCTCCACATTAGGGCCTCACCTGCTGGTTATGACAGGTAATGCTACAGATGTAGCAGTAGAACTTGTTGGGAGCCTCTCCCCCCACGTCCTTGCTCGCCTCCTCGCTCCTTGCAAGTGTCGCTGTGGCCTCCCCGGTCCCTCCTGTGTGTTCCGGCTCGGGGCCCCAAGTCCGGGGTCTCGTCACTCGGTTGGGCGATGACGTTCGGTGACTCCTCCAACGCCAGGACCTGCTCAAGAGCGGAGAGGAGATGCTGAAGGCATTCTCCTTAAGGACGGAACACCGAGCCAGACTCAAACTCCTCCAGCACTGTTCCATCGTTCCCTGCTCACCTCAGCTGCTCTGCTCTCCTCCACAAACTCTATGGCCTCTGGTCCAGCTGTGCTTCCTCCTTCCTGAAGAGGCACACAGTCTACCCAACAGAAAACATTACAAACTCATGTTTCCTGTTTGAGCTACTCTCAAACTTTGGGTGCTTTATATTACATTTCAACCCACTTTGGTACTTAAAGGACACAGTACACTATTTTGACACAAACGGTAGCAAATAATGTTATTTTTTAAATTATTTTTTGCTCACGCGTATCACATATTAAAGAATTGGCGATATGAAAATTACATTCTTATATACATATAAAACCATTACAGTTTTTTGGAATAGTGGGCTGGAAACAATTTCCTTAAATTTTGGATGTGATATTTTACCAGAGATATGCTGCATTTTCAGTGGCGGGGGGGTAACGCTACTCACCCTCAGGGTGTGTGTTGTCAACAATGCTTTTGCAATCTGCATTCAGGACCTGTTAGGGGGTTGAAAACTGAACCAATCAAAACAATACCAGAGAACTTATCATCTTCTCTACCACCTACTAACACCACAAGGGTCTAATCTATTCACTGGCTGTTCATAAATAAAACTAAATAGAAATGAGCTTAGATAGGCCAAGCTAAGGCAGACCCCTTTGTTTATGAACGTAAACCCTTGGGAATAATGACAATATAGTGGAATCACCTTCAGACTTGATCTACCATTTGTTGTGAACAATCTAATCTCCACAGTACAAATACCAATACACACATAAATACTGGACAACTTGTATGTCAACAAAGAAGAATGTAAGCCTATGGTCTGACTGCTCATACTATGGATTCATAACAAAGTTTGTGCACCTGTCTGAATGATCTACAAGCTGTGTGGTGGTTTTCCTGTTGTATTGCTGATGAAAGTTTCATACTGAAGCTGCAAACCCACTAACCTGTTCATTATCACCAGTGATCAAAAGCAGAGTATTTTATACAAAATAATGGCATTTATTTATAGCTTTTCAAAAGCTGTCCCCAATGAAGCAATTAAATCTGGACTGACTCAGTAAAGCTTTCACTTTACAAAGCCAGACCCTTATTTTAAATAATTGTACGTAGCCCAAAGTGGAAATTCAGGTGACTCAACCATCTGGATGGGTAAAACAAACAAAACCATTCAATACTACTACTTCATTAGCCAAAACTGTGTGTGGCCCTATGATGGATGGTCTGAGGATTACCCTTCAGTTCTCTGCCTCTTCAGGGCAGGCTCCTCCTGTTGCTGCACAGCAGGAGAGTCTGTGTGTCCTTCAGATACTGCTGCTCCCTCCTCTGGGGACAAAGGAACAAACCCATCACAATGAAACAGTGACATCACAAAGGAACAATAAAAAGAAAAACAAGCAGTGACGTCACAAGGGAAAAGTGACATTCCAAAGGGACAGTAACATCACATGGTGAAAACACAACTGAACAGTGACATCACACTGATGGAAAAAGAGCAAGCCAAGCAATGGGTTCCAGTTAAAATATTCACCATTTCACAACAAACCTAGGACATCACTAGCTTTGTTGTGAAACGATACTCTAGAACAGTCCCCAAAGATGGGACAGGGGTTTGACATCAGATGCGTCTCTGACGGTCGATGGTGGGGTACCTCTGATGGTGGCTCTATCACTGGTATCCACCTCGATGCCACTGCCACCTGGTCGACCGTCGACCGGCGGTAGTGCACGGTGTTCACTCTCACGGCTCCTCTCTGGTGGCCGAGCCGCAAAGTCCTGCTGGGATTGGACAAAGTGTGTCAGATGTCCAAGTGCCGTAGTCCTACTTTTCTAAATATCACAGTGCACAGTCTAATCAATGCATGAGGAACCACAAGGCAAACATAATGTGTGATGGAGGCAGTAATTTGGGAGCTCATGCCCATGTTGGTAACAGAAATGTCCCTCTGGCAGTGGCAGGGAATGGACGCTCTGGGCCTCACATTGTTATAGTAGCGTGCATGGCGGTGGTAGTGTCGCGGAGGGAAACCCATGTGTGGCGTCTTGATGGCCACGCCCATAGGAACTGGACCCAGGAGGGAGGAGCGTGCCCCAGCTGGGAAGAATGGGGGGAATGGCTGGGCCCCCATTGCAAATCCTCTCATGTTACCTGGATGAAGGGGGGCAGGGACGTATAAGACGATGCATGAAAAAGATGTGATGGAGAGAAAAAGGGAAGACAGGATAGAGGTGTGAGAGGGGTGAATGAGAGTTGGGGAAGATGAGACAGTGCAGTCAGAAAATGATATGTGCGAGAGAGGAAGAGAAGAGTGCATGAAGAGCAGAGGGGAGTAAAAATAATGATAGAGAGAAAAGAATAAGACCAACATGCCATGTTGTCTCCATCTGTTGCATCCCAGAAAGGAATATGAGGCAAAAATACCCACTGTAGCCATCATTTCCCAAAACATTCGCTAGTTTTTTTGTAAACTTAAAAAAAGTGAGTAAAAATATGTATTTCGCCCGCTGTACTGCCATTATTAACTGACCTATATTTTAATTTTAAAGGGGACATGAACCACTTGGTCAAGTGGCTCTGGTTCGTTAGCTTTTTACCTTAAATTAGATATGACCGTGCGTTCAAATCTCAAACCGACTCGCATTTGCACTAGAGCGCAGCCATCTTGGACCAACTGCAGTCGTGACGTCACTAGGTTGGTTGGTCTGTGCTGCTCAATGTATTCCTATGGGAAAATAGCTGACTTTCAGTGAGCTCAACGATGTATTGTGAAGAAAAAATAAAACAAAAAACGCACAGAAGGTCTTTTTCTATTGCCCCGAGATGCTCAAATGAGTATGAGTAATGAGATGGCTGCGCTCTAGTGGAAAAAAAGCTAATTTCAACATCTTTTTCCAGCAAATGCGGGTCGGTTTGAGATTTGAACGCACGGTCATATCTAATTTAAGGTAAAAAGCTAACGAACCAGAGCCACTTTACCGAGTGCTTCATGTCCCCTTTAAAGCTTATCTTTAAACTGCTAAACCTGCTCTTTTATTCTAGATTTGTCATTTGCCATTTAATTTATGCACAGTGTGCGCGATACATTCTGTTTGCATACATTAAAAAACGTGTATATTCTTCACTGTGACACCTCCAAAGCCACCTGAAAGGACAAGTCAAGCGTGTATGCAAACAAACCTTGCATCTGTTGCATCAGTAGCGCCCCCTGCAGCATGGGGTTGGGAGCGATGATGGTGGCCTGGGTAGCGGAGCATAGGTTGACCAAGCGGGGAGGGGGGGGGTGCTGGGGCAGGGACACCCATGGGTCTGTACGTGCACCACGGGAGAGAGAAAGGTTGCACATGGATAACTTTAAATTAAACATTTCACGGTTTATTCAATTTTTCATTGCAAGAATTTCTTTACAAGTTAAAGGGTAACAAAGCACTAAAACCATTTATTTTAAATGAGAACTGATACATTTGTTTTTTTCTAAGTGTTACTGATTGATCCTGGTCCAAATCTTGACATTTTACTGCAGTCAGCACAAAACAACCCAAAGGATCTGGCTCAAAAGTGCCTCTAGTGGTAAAATGATAGGTACTGCACGTCCAGTCTGTCTTTGGCCAGAAACTTCATCCAGCTGACGTATGACTCCCGGTTATGAAATTGAAACCTGTACAGCTATGCCCTGAAGTTTTGGAGTGAGGTCGGGCTACGGCCCAGCTATAAAAGTTAATCTCAGCGGTTGATCTCACCGTTTTCGACATAGTTCGGTGGTTGATCTGCGCAGACGGAGAGGAGATAGGAGAGAGTGAGCGAGCGATATATATATAGCTAGCTTACAGTTTAGCTTTTTTAAATATTCTAGTAAGTTATAGTAACCTATTTTTGGTATATATTTTTTTATAGTTAGTTTGATAGTCCCTTGTTTTTTTGATAGTTCGTTTTTCAGCCTAGCAAGTAGCTAGCTAGTTTATTTATTTATTTATTTAAATATATATATAAAGCATAGTTGAGCCAGGAGTTGTATTATATGCATGCTACACATTTTCCTTTGCAACGTCCCTACAACAGACATTCTCTCTTGGAGAGTTCTGTGTAGTGACCATGTGTATCAATTGAAATGGAAACCAATATTGTTGATATCTTGCAGGTAACTTTAGTGTGATTGCCTACAGCCTGTGTAAAATGAGTAGCCTACATGACATGGGTAACTATTTGTACAGAGTGTGATTTGTTGTTGCTGGCCGCATCATTATAAGCCCAAACGTGCCGCCGCCTACCACTCCAAAACATTGCCCATCCTCTCATTCTCCACCATAGGCCTATTTCACAAGATGGCGATCTAGACCGGAAGGGAGGAATAGATAATTCCAGTGCTTGGGAAGCTTATAGCTCCCCATTGGAAACCATGGGTCTAGACGAGCTATACATTCTTTCTCAGTCTCTAATCGTTCCCAAAAGTAACAATATTGGATGTTGTCTGCATTTTTGACGAATTTCAGGGTAATGTTAAGCGGTCAAAGCTCGACAAGGGCTACAAGTTCTTTTTTGAGCAATTTCTTTTTAATTAAGGTAGTTAGGTAGGCAGGCAGGCAGAGCACATGCTAGTTGGCCTATGTAACGTAGACTAGCTAACGTAGCTAACAACACAATTGTGACATTTCACAGTGCTTCTAATTGTGTTTTTGCAACAATACATTAAAAGGATAGTTTGGAATTTTGGACATAATGTCTCAATTACGACTTACCCATGATGTAGTTGATTGATGGAAACCATTTTCAGCTAATTCCATGCTGTCCCTTCTTTTGGACATACACACATTGCTAATGCTAGCGCAACTCTAAGGTAACCGGTAGCATCCACTACCAAACACACTTAAACACTCCACAATGCACCCAAAGCAAATAAAGTACGACGAGTCTATCTGGGGAGCGATACTTTACGTTACCTACGAATGTATTGCCAGCACTGGTCGACTACAACAACAAAGAAGAGCAACGAGTTGCAATGGCCATGTTTGCTCCACTGCCGTACTTCCACAGAGAATATAGGTCAGCACAAAGTAAAGGATTTAACGATAGTTTGACTTCAAAAATGATGGTATAAACACTCAAAATAACCCTGATAGACTGTCGTCGTATTTTATTTGCTTTGGGTGCACTGTGGAGTGTTTAAGTGCGTTTGGTAGTGGATGCTACGAGTTACCTTAGAGTTGCGCTAGCATTAGCAACGTGTGTATGTCCAAAAGAAGGGACAGCATAGAATTATCTGAAAATGGTTTCCATCAATCAACTATATCATGGGTAAGTCGTAATTGAGACATTATGTCCAAAATTCCGAACTATCCCTTTAATGTTATAGGGAGAGTACGGAATTTAAACTTGAGCCATTTTTGTTGACCCATCTATGATGTCGATCGATAGAGACAGGGCCGTTTCTTGCTATATGCGGACTACGCGGTTGCATAGGGCCCCCGAGCCACCAGGGGGCCCCCAAGCTGCCATTTTAGCCTTTTTTTAATTTATTTTTTATTAAAATGACCGGTTTCTCTTGGTAGCCAAGCACCCTCGTGTGTTGAGTGAAAGCACCTATATGCTCAAAAAAATAAATAATATATATATAAATATATATATATATATAGGCTATAGGGATGTTACAAATCATCAGTTTAAAAAATGTAACCGTTTAACCGATACTGCTTATGACCGTAAGAGGGCGTTTCTTATTTATACAAAAAAAAAAAACGTAAGTAGCTTACTGACAAAAATGTAATTGCATTTTCAAACTTTATTTTCGGCCACCTTAAATAGTTCCATTTAAATTTCAATATTGTAAGCCAGATAATTGCCACAGATGTACACACAAAATAACACAGATGTCCAGCAGTTGGTAGCCTACTTATTTGACTTTAGTGAGCTGGCATTTTTCACCAACAGAAAGGTTATAGTTTCTCGAGCTGGGCTGTGACGGAATTCCAACAAGGGATTTTGTAGTCGGGTTCTAAGTCTATGTCATTAATTTGTTGAAGCCGACATCATCAAAGATTGAAACTGGCTGCAAATCAAGTGCAGCCATTTCGATAATTAGCTGTACGTAATTCGTTCACTTCGTCCTTTGTCACACTTTTTGCGGGTAGCCTAAATGTAAACATGGACTGCTATTGAGGGCTTGCGTTGCTAGCAGTCGTTTCTGTAGCATTAATATCTAGCTGAGAGAGAGTTTGCATCTCGCAGCTGAGGATTGTACCCGCATTAATATGGTGTCGATGAAAAATATGATTGGACTGTCAGCTGCAAGTCAGTGAGGAGAATAACGAGAGACTAACGGTAGTGATGGTGACATGGCATCAAAAAGGACGTACCCTTCTGGCGCCGAAAAAATAAAATTGAAGAAGATAAATGCTCACAGAGCAAAGATAAGACATTCATGATGTTGATTTCACTTTTAGCATATTTTATGGAGAGTGTATTTCACCTGTTAGTCAGCCAGTGTGCCGGTGCTGCTATGCACACAGCTAGGCTAACAATTGGGGTGGGGATGGAGGGGGCTAGCTAGCGTTAGTCAGGTATTTTTCATTGAGCTAGCTGGCTAGCTAGCAAGTTAGTTGTGTTTGCTTGCAAATAAACCGTACTTTATACAGTGTACGCTTTACCAAATTGGTGAAATAACATTGTGATGTGAATGGGCTGCGGGACTGATTGACTGAACTGACAACAGGTGTGTCTAATAGCAGGCGGGAGAGCACCTTGTTGAGCAGCTGGGGAGATTAGACCGATCGTAAGCAGGATAGTCAAATAGTTTTCACTTTAAGTTGATGGCGTGTGGGTTGATAAGCGTTGCCTCCAGTAGAGGGTGATAGCGTATGGCGGCATATCAATGACAAAAATCGCGAGAGAAAATAAAATCTACGTGCGTGGAAATCGAGGAGCCGTTTGCAGTCCGAAACTCGGTGCATGCAAATTGTTTTGCCGTGTGCTTTTACAGAACTCGCGCGCGAGTAAAGTCTGTATTTGAGTGCAATATTGTAGCATTTGAGGAGAAATCCAGGCTTTGAGCGCGCACATAGCCTGAACGATCGCACAAAACTGCTATCCGAGTGCAGCTACTGCTCGTGCTCGCGTTTCTCTTTCTTGCTCGCGGTTCTCTTGCTCGCGCAAATATTTTTTCTTTTTGACAGTGCTGGGCGGGGCCATAGATTCAGTCGGTGTTCTGTCATAGTTGAGGGGCGGGGCTAGCGAGGGGGAAAACAACGCCGCGTCTGTCACTGTTCGGAGTAGGGACACATCGTAGATCAAGCAAACTATCGTTGTTATTTTATTATAATGTCAGAAACTTACAATGACACGTTGTTTCAATGCTATAATCAGTATAAAACAGGAGATTGGCAAGCAACTATCATACGACGACATCATCAACGACTTTGCTTCTAAAAAAAGCCAGGAAGCAGAAGTTTTGAAGACGATGATGAAGACATGAGACTGATCATGCAGATCTCTGCTAGTGAGGGGATACCAGCTTCCACCTGCTGACTCACAAGAAACCGACCCAAAATGGTCATGAAGGCCCTTCAGAAGGGGGCTTAGTGTTACATGTTCCACATTAACCGCAACATATATATATTTATTATTGGTTTGTTATGTGTTTTTATCATTTGCACTTTTATATGGATGCTAGTGTCATTATTTATGTTTATTCTGTGCAATGGCCTAATTTATTTTATGCATTGTTTTTTTGGGGGGAAAGGGATATTTTTATATGTTTAGTATGTATCAGTTGCAATGTTTGCCTTAATTTAGATTCCGTAACAAATTTGTTCCCAACATTTAAAATAAACATTTTAAGGAAAATGCAGCATCTGTTTCATTAATGCGCATTTGGGAGATGTTATAATGCAGATTCGGTAAATCCTGTAAGTTTTCAGGAGTTTCTTGATGTAGGGGAGCCCCAGTGTTTACCATTTATTATCATTTTCTGTCATTGCTGGGGTCAACTTGAGTTGTTTGATTTGAATTTGAGAGAAAAAAATATGTTTTTCACAGATCTAGCCTCTTTTCCTCCTAAAGTGCACCAGATTGATGCATTTAAATGTTAAATGCATGTCCCCGGACCACCTTAAAGGGTTTGGAATCTCTCCGCCATAGTTTCACAAAATAGGGGCCCCCAAACAACATTTCGCATAGGGCCCCCGAAAAGCTAGAAACGGCCCTGGATAGAGAATATGTTCGTGTCAGTCAGATATATATCATTGGACATGGAGCTTGTGCTAGTGAGCCGCAAGTTACGTTAACTTTATCAAAAAATGTTCCAGCAACGACAAGGCATAACGTTACAATAAGGAATAATAAAATCAACACATTCGTTGATTAATCTAAGATGGATATATTAACGTTACGCTATTATAGCTACTCTTGAGTTGTCAGCTAAGTTACTGTTACTTTCATATTTTTCTAGCTAGCTAGTGACATCCAAAGACAAATATATTAACGTAGCTACTGTGGACTAGCTTGGGGGAACGCCCCAATTTATTTACTCTGTACTTTAATGTTGAGTGCTGCTGAAAATATAAACAGCTTTTTCTCATTGAAGTGAACTGGGGGAACCCTCATGCAGTACCAAACGTTACTCCAGTGTACTTCAACGAACGGATTCCCACAGCAGTCCATAATCACGTTTTAGAGCCGTTATTTCATAATTGTGAAGTCAATTTACCGCTAAATCTTGTATGTTATAATTCTCTGTGGAAGTTGTTTTCTGCAGTACTTGGCCATACAATAAAAAAATTGTGCTAAGATTTCATTACTTGAAACTGTCATCTTTGTCTGTGTGTGTGTGTCTACAATGCGCCAGTTTCTCTACCGGAAGAAAGTATTCCTCCCTTACGGTTTGCCTACCTGGAAATGTGAGATAGGCCTATTACTTCTGCTTCGGCTACTTGGGGCTCGGCTGCAGCTGGAGCTAGCGTTTCTGTTTGTGTGTGTATGTGAGTGATAGAGGTAGCGAGAGAGAGTGTGGAACAAAGCAACCGCTGTGAGTGCTGTCCAGAGCAAAAATTCGCTTTTTGCTGCCACCCCGAAATAAGATCATATTAATGAAAATTTAGCGAGGAACGTTAACATTTTTTATTTTAAGTAGGGCGTCCATGCACTATTGTTTGTCACCTTGTAACTTGCATGCTAGATCAGATCTGCAGAATTATTGAACAGTAGACAGCCCCATGGCGCTGGTGAGGAGAAAACGGAGCAAACTTACTAACTAGTCGCATGTTGACAGTTTACTCGCTAGCTACATTTAGCCAGCTAGCACATGTCCGACTTTTGAACGTTAACGTTAGCTAGCTTGAAATTTTAACTTAGAAACTTAGTTGCATTGCTAACAGTGCTGACTAACCGAAGGCAACCAACCTTAAAGTGTACAACAAATTATTATTACGATTAAATTACTAAATTCAATTACATTTAACAAAACTGTTTACGTGCTGTTACTTTGTCGTGGTCGTTTGCAGTCGTTTTCAGTAATGTATTTCAGTCATCATTCAGACTTGACCCCAGTAGGCCTTTTCGTCGATCCCCGACCTTGAGTTCAAGCTCTTACCGGCCTCCTTGATGGTGGTGCGGTATATGGTGCGACGGTGGAGGTTGTGGTGGGGGTGGAGGTGGCGGAGGAGGTGGTGGGGGTTGCTGCTGAAAGAGTTGCTGGAGCTGCCGCAGGTGTTGGTGGAACTGCTGCTGCTGGTGGTGGTGGTGAGGGTTAAACATCTCGGCGTTCTGTTGTCGTCGGCGGTAGCTAGCAAGTTAGCTAGTAAACGCTAGGTGCCTAGCTAGCTAACTCTCCCCTCTGTCTTGATAAAAAAGAGAAGCGTTTGATAATACACAATTAAAACTCTTAGCTCTTGGGTATCATTAATATTCAATACCCCCAACCAGACTTGACGCTTCCACATCGACGAGCTCGTCCATTTTGTACAGGTCATCAATAAATATTTCGAGATAAAGGGTAAATCCCACCAGTTAGCTAGCTAGCTTGTTAAATTAGCTAACCTAAACCAACACTAGCGTGGTGCTTTTCGATCTCGAAATGCGATGCCGTTATTATGAAGGACTTAACCACACCGTTTTGAATTCTCACATGTAATAACGTACGTTACTCAAGTTATTGACGTGAAAAGCTGTAATCTTCCACACCATAGCAATTCACTTGCATCTGACACACAGACAACTATGTTAGCTTGCAAACTATCTAAACGTAAGTTACCGTACATTAGCTGATTTGCTATTTTCTGCTTTTGTTCATTTTTTCCATGCGGTTCCCCCTTTGCCACTTAGCTAGCTTTATTAGCCAGCTAGCCGTGAGTGCTGCTTGTAACTTTTCAAACACTTAGAATTAGCTGTAACGTTACTCTCGCTAGGAAAATTCAATAAAGAATTCCAGAAAATATATTTTGAATTAACTGGTCCCTGAAGCCTGTTGACACTGATTACGTCTGCGCTATTTATTGTTCTTCGGTTGTGCTCCCGTTGTGTATCATTACTGGTTTGCTGCTGTCGAAGGTGTTTTCTTTTTTTTATGAAAGTCGCTGTTGGAAAAGTATAAGCGATGGGTTTCGGAAATATCGCTCCCCTTTGGCTTGGAGGGTGAAATGCAGTACTTTTTCAAAACAACAAATGGGCATCATTAGCCACGTAGCTGACCACTTACTGTACGACTGAATGACAGAAACAAAAGGAAAGCCATAACCACTAATTGATGATGTAGTCAGCTAGGTGTTATTAAGCATTAGTTTTAAATTCAACATTAGAGCTTCCCGACGTGCTGTGTTAAGCTGAAAGCACACATTTTTCTTTGATCCGTTAGATGCGCATGAAAAAGGTTCTAACTACCGATAGCCTTTGAGTTTATTGTAAGCTTCATCTGTGTAGGTTTAGATAAAACTTCATTATTGTTTTATTGACAACTCAACTTGGAACCTATACATCTGAAAATTAGCTACGGGATATCTTACCAATTCAGCACCATGGACAGTTCAACATCACAACCAATGTGTAATACGTCACGTGGCGCTGTAAAGCCCAGGTTGTGTCCGAAATAGCTCACTCATTCGCTCCCTCCCTATACACTACTCAGGGAATCTACATAGAGCACTAGATAGGGATTGACTGGTGAAAGGAGGAGACGATTTCGGACACAACCGTTTATGAGCAGGTTACTTAACAACGCGCGACGCTTGCGTGACAGCGGTCACCGGCTTAGTGAGAAAACATGCGAGAAACGATAAAAAAAAGTGCAGCCGTTTCTATACGTGACATGTGTGTCCGTCCGTCCGTAGCATGAGATTTAAACCAATCAGGAGTCGCCTATGCGTCACATGCCCGGCAATACTATCGTAGCTTGAGAAAAGCATGCCCAGCTTCAGACAGCTCTATCTCAAAAAATATACATGGCACATCTTAGATATTCATACCGTAGGAATCATGGGAACCACATGACATTTTGATACATATTATGTCTGTGTACCTTAAATGCTGTAGTCGTCGTCACAAGTTAGAAAATGGGTTTGAAATTGAAATTACCAATTGCCGATAGAGTGGAGTTTTGAACATTCCACCTGTTAGCAAGGTGAGCCCCCGAAGCAAAATCGAAGCTGTCTTTGTTGTCTCCTCTTCACTAGAAGTACGGCGAATAGTGCCGCAACGGCATCGCTGTCAATGTCAGACATAACGTTAACGAAGCTAGCTACTGTAAAAAAAACAAGTGACAAGTCAAGCCAGGATGGCTACGTTATATTTAGACCACTCGGTACCAAATATGCCAATAAATAAATAATAATATGTAGCTAGAAACAAAATACACATAGAAAGGTCACAAGAAGAAACAAACAGTCAAGTACACAGAGTCGTTGTTACAGAAACATTAGTTTATTTGTTTACTTGGCGTTTTGATGTGGACTGCCTAGTTTTTACTTGGACGTTCTGAGATTTAAATTTGGACGTTCTGGAAATTTCTCCCGACAAGAGGAGTGAAGACGGGCCCCACCAGAAGAACGTAAGTGGTGGAGGGAGTGGGAGCGGCTCCAATTGAAGGGGGGGGGGGGGGGGTCCTGTACCGAAGAGCCTGCACGCAGGACAGGGGTGACAAGGTGTGGCAGATCCTGGTGCCCCTGGGGAAGCGGGAGGAACTGTGGCGGCTGTACCACCAGGCCTTGGGCCACCAGGGAGCAGGGAAAACCGAGGCTGCCTTACGGAGGCGGTTTTTTTGGCTTGGAATGAGGCCAACGTTCGCGGGTGGTCCCAGGGCTGTATTCAGTGTACGGTTGCCAAGGCGGCACCAGAAGTGCGGGTCCCCCTCATCCCCCTCTCCACCTCTTATCCGTTGGAGGTGGTGGCCATGGACCATCTTTCGCTTGGGCACCTGGGGGATCAGTACCCCTACCTCCTGGTCATTACCGATCTGTTCTCCTAGTATGGCTGGGCGGTACCGGTGAAGGACCAGTCGGCTGAGACCACCGTGCAAGCTCTGTGGAGAGCCGTGGTCCAACACTTGGGGTGTCCCGAGCGGCTCCTTTCGGATCGGGGGGCAGCGTTCTAGTCCTCCTTGGTCGCGGCATCCTGTGGGTTGTACGGGTGTACTAAAATACGCATGACGCCGTACCATCCACAGGGCAACGCGGCTTGTGAGTGGTTTAATCGTACACTGCTGTCTCTCTTAGGGTCCCTAGGGGAGGAATAACAACACCGCTGGCCCAACTGGTTACCAGAGCTGCTGCTGGCCTATAACAACTCGGTGAATGGCAGCACGGGTCTCACCCCTCATTATGTCCTGACGGGAAGGCACGCCTGGCTCCCAGTGAACATGGAGGTTAGGGCACCTATGATGGAGGAACGTCGGGACTTGGAGGGGTGGGTAAGACACCATCATTACTGTTTGACCCGTGTGTACCAGCAGGTGGCGGCCGTGGCCACCAAGCAGCAGCTCCGGGATAAACAGCGGTATGACCGATGGGCCAGGGACCTTCCTCTGGTGACGGGAGAGAGGGTCCTCCTGAGGAACTTCCAGTGGCAGGAGTTTGGTAAGCTGGCCCCTCGATGGCAACCCCGGCCTTACATCGTTGTCCGGCAGCTGCGTCCAGGGTCCCCTGTGTTCGAGATTCAGCCGGAGGGTGGCGGGCCCGTGAGGACCATCCACCAGAACCATCTGTGACCATGCCAAGTGAGAGGATGGGGGGAAGCACCAGTCCGACGGTCGGAGGTCCTCCAGGAGAAGGAGGAGGAGTTAGAGCCATACTTCCCAGCATCACAAAGAAGACAGGAGCCGGTGCCTGCGGCACTGGGTCCTGAGCTGGTGCCTGATGCCCCCATAGAGCAACCGGTGGAGGAGGTAGATATTGTGGTGCCCCCTGTTGAGCTGGTATGCCAGTCCCCTCGACGCTCCACCCGTGAGATGAGGGGACAGCCCCCTCCCCGGTACATTGTGGAATGTTAGTCGGGACGACTAACGTTATAGGGGGGGGGGGGGGGGGGAATGTAATATATTCACTGTCTCCCTCAGTGAGATTGGGAGTGCATGGGTTCTGGCAGTGATTGATGAGATTGGATGAATGCAGGAGTGAATGGAGGATGGGTACCCATTGGGAAATTGGATGATTGTATGGGGAACGCGGGGGCTGGGTTCCCTGGGGCTATATAAGGAGCACATCTGGGGTAGACAAGGAGATCTGACGATGGAGCGAGCGTGAGAGGACTGATTGCCTCTGAGCTTCTGTGTATGGTGGTGATTCTTTTTTAATTTTATTTCAGTTAATTCGGTGAATTGTGTGAATGTGCAGTTAGTGTGTTGTGTATGGTGAAACTTACCTGCGGAGCAGCAAACAGTGGCAGTGAGCAGGAGTGGTCCGAAGCTGTGGAAAGAAAGCAGAATACGTGCATCAGCAGTGCCCTCTCTGGAGCTAACGATGGCGGTGTATGGAGCTGGTCGGAGGGTTGGAGCCGGTGTACCAGAGAGCCTGGTGATGAGCTGTTGCTGGGGGAATTTAATTCCCCAATCCGTAAGGGACGTGGGTGTGCCGTACTAACTGGCTGAAGTGCGTGTGTGGGTCTGATACCGGGCAAAGTGGGGAACTGAGTGGCAGCGGGTGTTTGTGGTTTCCCCTGTCAGAGTCGGTGTCTTGTGCCTATCCCGGCGAGTGTGACGAGGTCGACGGGCCGCGCTGAAGTCCTGGGTCCCGTGATTTGTTTGATCGTTGGCGACCACTAAGGACAACAACAAGCTGTCCCGCTGTGTGTTTGTGTTTTTTTCTTTTGGGCCGGACGGCTTGTGTGTATTTTCTTTGGGTTTGTCTTTTTAAATTTTTTTTATTTGTGGTGATCCTCCCATAGCTGCAGTTTGGGCGGGACTCCACAACATTATTTATTTTTTTGTGTTCAATGTTATGTGTTTGTGGTGTGAAATAATAGGTTTTGTTCTGTTAGTGGATGTGTGAGAGTACCGCCGTGTCTGTCTGTGCGTGGGCTTTTCCCCCTGGAGGTGTTGTGGAGCCGGGCGGCCGGCAGCCCCGCAGTGGGCAAGTTAAGGGGTGGTCACGAGTGTGTGTGCATGTGCCCCTTGTTTACCGTTGCCTATACAAGCCTGAACAGCACAGTGTGTGGGGGATTGAGTGGTAGTGTGTCGTGTGTGTGTGGTGTAGTAGGCCCGCTTACCTGAGGGAGTGGTCGGGGATAAAGGAGACCCACAGACGGGCATTGCTCCGTCAGGTCGTGTGTGTGTTGTGTGTCTTGAGTTTTATGAACTTTGTTGGAATAAATAAAATCTCATTTTTTGCCTTTTACATCTGCCTCGTGTATTGTTTGGAGAGTGGTGGATTCTGAGTCTGAAACCTGCTTTAAACTGTGACAACAACTCAAGTAAAGATCTTTGAGGCTACAAGACAACCATCACGTTAGCAAGCCAATGTTAGTAAGGTGACGCCGTACACTTAAATTTAACTTACCGCATTTGGAGGGACAGAAATATCAGTAAGGCTTGGTAACGTTACCGCATCTTCCTTTGGCTAGCATACCCCAATTCAACCTGGGCATAGTTCTCATAACAGTCCCCCGGGAAATGCTTGTTGCACACAAACTTGCCAGTAGTGGTGATCATTGGCACCAGACCCAAAATGCCCAGTCAGAGTAGCCTGCAGCTCTCTCCGGATCGCTCAGGAAAGCATGTAACGTTAATCCGCTGATGCTCTTGCATGCAGAGAAAGCACACTTGCGACCCATCGCTCATTGCTTGTAAATTGAAACTACTGGAATTGAAAAAACAAACTTACAATTGTTAATAACTAGCATAATTGGAAAAAAGCTAATACATTGAAAGAGACTATAGGCTACAACGACATTGATTGTCAAATGGATATGGCCATTGGCCACGCCTTCTCAGGAATGTATTTATATTGGGGGCGGTAAAGTGTGAAACTGATTATGTAGAAGCGTACCAAAAGTAGCCCATTTTTCATTTTCAACCCCGGAAGGAGAAGAATAGGCGATGTAACGGCTAAAACACTGAAATTCAACATTTTGCCCAAAATTGTAAATATAATGCATGCTATTGTTCTCTTCCACCTGAGGCAATGCCTAGATATTAGCTAACATCTCAAAAAATGTGTTTTAGTGTTTCCTACCCCTTTAATCACTCAGTTCCCGCAACCTGTTTTTCACACTATTTCGTTTCTGCTCACTCATTCCCTGTAGCCAGTTTGTTTTCTCTGTTCTGTTTGAGATGACCCCGGCCTTTACCTGTTTTGATCCTGCCTCTCTCTGTTTACCTGTCTGTCTGTTTTTTTCATTCAGCCCGTCCAGCTCAAGTCTCCTTGCCTGCCCCAGCCAGCCCTGACCCGTCACCTGCCCTGCTTTATTTTGCCCAGCCCTGTTTCCAGCCTTACCTATTATTTTGCCCAGTTCCTGCCTGCCTACAGGCTTGTCTCAATAAATATCTCCCGAGTGGAGTTTTGAACCGTACCTGTTTCTGAGTCCTGCGTTTGGGTCCAATCCTGTACACTGCCATAACAGCTAATTTCACAATAATATCAAAACAGACAGGCATCATACATTTATAAAACAAAATTTTCCCATGCAAATTAGCATACCATTTTATGAAAAGTGCATTTCGCTACCAATATCGTAAAGTAACGTTAGGTCTAGCCTTCAGCCAGTCAGCTGGCAATCATTCTAAGCTAACGTGAGAGAACTACGCTCCTTGAATATTTCAAACTTAATAAATACTTCACCCTGAACCACAAAAATGCTTAGCTAGACCTAAGGTGATGCAACTAAGATATTCACTGAATAAAAACTGTTATTATCCGCATGTTTAAAGGGATATTTTGGAATTTTGGACATAATGTCTCAATTACGATTTACCCATGATGTAGTTGATTGATGGAAACCATTTTCAGCTAATTCCATGCTGTCCCTTCTTTTGGACATACACACATTGCTAATGCTAGCGCAACTCTAAGGTAACGGGTAGCATCCACTACCAAACGCACTTAAACACTCCACAGTGCACCCAAAGCAAATAAAATACGATGACAGTCTATCTGGGGAGCGATACTTTACGTTACCTACGAATGTATTGCCGGCACTGGTCGACTACAACAACAAAGAAGAGCAACAAGTTGCAATGGCCATGTTCGCTCCGCCGCCGTACTTCCACAGAGAATATAGGTCAGCACAAAGTAAAGATTCAACAATAGTTTGACTTCAAAAATGATGGTATAAACACTCAAATTAACACCGATAGACTGTCGTCGTATTTTATTTGCTTTGGGTGCACTGTGGAGTGTTTAAGTGCGTTTGGTATTGGATGCTACCTGTTACCTTAGAGTTGCGCTAGCATTAGCAACGTGTGTATGTCCAAAAGAAGGGACAGCATGGAATTAGCTGAAAATGGTTTCCATCAATCAACTACATCATGGGTAAGTCGTAATTGAGACATTATGTCCAAAATCCCTTAAAGGTTAGTTTTGTGAATCAAGCGGTATAACATGTTGCTATGGTTTCACCTCCACAGCCCTCACAGCATGACACATGTGCTATTTCATTGACAGAGAGAGAATGCGATTTGCGTGTCTAAATCATGGGACCTGAAAAACTAAGGTAACCTTAGTTAAGACATGCCTTCCTAAGGCTTCCTTCTCCAATATTTTCTCCTGTTGCAATAAACCATTTCTTGTTAATGTAACCCGGTGGGAACGAGTCATGATAGCCGGTATCTGCCCCGATGCTTTTAAGTGTGCTCTTTTTTGGGCTGGTCTCGAAAGTTTGTAGCTTGTAGCTAGCTTTGCAGCTAACAAAGCTCTGGCGTCCTGGATTGTGTGATGTTTGCTTAAAACTCAGATGCATTTTTGGTTGCATATTCAACATTCAATGGTTTCTCTGTTATCCGCGGTAGGCAATAGGCTACAGGAATGGAATCCGCATCCATGCGAGTATTTGTTTGTGGTTATGATATCTACTGTGGTGTTTTAACTAGCCTACGTCTAATGGTAATGCTGAATTAATTAAATGAACTCGTTGTTTATTGAAAACTTTGTTTATAGCTACAGAGTGGGATTCATTTTTGGCGCATAGCCTACTGCTGATGTAGGCTATTATAGCCTACTAACGTTATAATCTGGGAACAAATTGAGCTGCCCCGGGATGCTCTAATGAGTAGGGTATTACCAAACAAAATATATTAATTTCATGAACTGCCTAAAAGTTGACTAAACAAGCCTACGTTGGCTCCGGCTGATAGACCGTAGGCTAATACATTTGCCCTTCCACGCACAGTGTCTGCCTTCATTCGGTTTGTTGGCAGAATAACAATTCATCCAGCAGAGCCACATTATAGGGTGTTCACACAAATATTTTTGCTTTCAATCTAGATTAAAGGATATATAGAGAATTACATGAGAAAAACAATGGTCCAACCCCCATGGTTCTATCATGTACAGTTCAAAAGTGATCACGGTTTACCTCTTTATATATACATGCGAATTACTAGAATTTATATCAATAGAACCTAGAACTAACAAGTGGTCACTGCTATGCAGAGATGGAACACAAAAATGATGAAATTCAAGTTTATCTTTTAAACTATTCATTTTTATTACATAAACCTATATATCATTCTTTTCAGAATTTCAAGACCAATATTAATAACAAATGGAAAAATTGATCACACAATTAATATCCAAGATGGCGGATTAAATCCAATATGGCCGCCATAAAAAAGAAATTGGTCTGTTATGACCCCGGAAGAGGACTGGACCCAAATGCACGACAAGGAGACAGAAATGCCAAAAACTCAATATTTATTATATGCTCAGGGCAGTCCTGAGCATGGGGAGAAAGGCAAAGGCAGTAGAAGTTCCAAGCCGGAACTGGACTCAACCGGCAGGACAGTATTGTTCCAAGCCGGAACTGGACTTGACAGACAGAGTGGGAGCGCTAAGCATCCAATAATTTAAGCTTCTAACTAAACTCCTGAAGTGTAGGGAGAACATTAAATACAAACAGTCCAGTTATGAAGATGCGGGAGCAGGGAAAGCCAGGGGTGATGATGGAGACAGGTAACCGGGTTGGTTGGAGCAGGGGATGAGCGGGAGCGGGAGCGGTAGAGCAGGACAGTGGAGCGGAGCCCAGGCAGGACGCAGGCGTGGCAGCAGGGCAGCGGCAGTAGCAGCACGGCAACAGCAGGGCGGCAGCAGCGACAGCAGAGGCAGGAGCGACAGCACATCAACAGCACCGCAGCACTGGCTGTGAGCGGGCACCGCCGCAGGGTGGAATAGCAGAAGCCCAAGCTGCATGCACACAAGTCAGGTGGAAGGCAGGGAAACCGCAACACAGGCAGGGATTCACGGACAACTGCAGGCTGGCAGACTTTAAGCAGACAGGGTTGGTTAGCGAGACAGAACAATGAACTGCGGGTTTCAGACTACAAGTGTTAACGAACTGGCACAGGACAGAAAACACCGGGTGACTAAATGCAAGCATTAATTGGAATCAATTAGGAAACGCGTGCGAATGTATGCAAGAGTGATTGAACAGAGCGGAGAGTGAGGAATGCATGCGAAACGGGGGGAATGGGATAGGCTGAGACAGGAGTAGTGAAACAGAGTGATACAAACGGGAAAACACGCCCAACCTGCAGCATGGGGGGAAACACGGACAATGGAGAGACAAACACGAAACAGGGGGAGAGGGAAAACACGGAGAAACAATAGGATGGGAGTGGAATTGTAACGTTCCGTTCCCTTCCTGTCCGTTTTCCGGGTTTTCCTGTTTTCCCTCCGTGTCATGTTGGATTCCTTTGTCCGTGTTTTCCCTGCTGCTGCAGTCTGGGCGTCTTCCTCTGTCTTGTTCGTTTTATTGTCACTTTTGTTTCCGCCTATCGCTCTCCCTACTCGTTGCATGCATTCCTCACCTCTGTGTTTTGCAATCACTCCCGGTTAATTATCACACCTGTTTCTCATTCACTCTTTCATTCCCTGCACTATTTAAACCCCTGGCTGGTTGCTAGTCGGCGCCAGTTCGTTAACTAACCTACCTTGTCTATGTCTTGTCACGCTTCTGGTCCGGAGTTTTTGCATTCCGCTGTGTTTAATCTGTTCACCTGTTCTGCGGTTGGTAGCTATCTTCCGTAACTTTCGCTGTTGCATGCTACTTACTTGTCTCCCTTCAAATCTCCAGACGCCGTGGTTCCAGCCTCCCTGTAGCAGTGTTTGTCTTCCCTTTATGTTGTGTGAGTGTGTTGCGGTACTCCCACCTCCAGCTCGGGTATAGATCCGCTGTCTAATCTGCCTGGCTATCTCTCGCTGTTGTTCCTGTCCGGCCGTAGCTACCTCCTGTACTTCGGTTACGGTTCCAGGATCCCTGGAGTTCAGCCGGCTCCGACGAGATCTACCCAAGCTACACCTCACCTCCCAGCTCCGTCGGGTTTTCGCCAGCTTACCCTGGCTGTCGACTTAACCTTCATTGAAACCTCCCAGTCGTTACCCTGTCTGTAGTACCCTGCTGCTAACCTCTGCTTTGTACCCTCTAACTCAAGTTGTAACCCAGTCCAGTTCCTGTTCAGTCCCGGAGTGAGATACTCCGCCAAAGTAAAGTCCAGTTTCGGCTTGGAACATTCGCGCCGTTCCAGAACCTGCACCAGAGTGAATTCTCCCGGTCCAGTTCCAGTCCAGTCCCGGTGTATAGCCCACCATTCCGTTAAAGTCCAGTTCCGGCTTGGAACGTATTCCGTTCCAGCACCCGTTTCCTGAGTGGACCTCCCGGTCCAGTTCCAGTCCAGTTCCTGTCCAGTTCCGGCTTGGAACGTATTCCGTTCCAGCACCCGTTTCCTGAGTGGACCTCCCGGTCCAGTTCCAGTCCAGTTCCAGTCCAGTTCCTGTCCTGGTCCTGTCCTGTTCCAGTCCAGTTCCTGTCCAGTTCCAGTCCAGTTCCAGTCCAGTCCCTGTTTCCAGTTCCGGCTTGGAACAGTAGGGCACTCCCTGCAGCTAGTCCGGCTTGGACTTCCAGTCCTGCACTCCTTTCGGTTCCGGCTTGGAACCCATCTTGTTTTCAAGTCCAGCTCCGGCTTGGAGCAGTCCGTGTAGGACTTTATTTATGTTCTGTGTATTAACCTTGTTTTCCTTTCTGTACAGCTTTGGGACTACCCCAACGCTTAATAAATATTCCTTTTATTTGAATCTGCCTCCTGGTCGTTGCACTTGGGTTCGTCCCGTATCAGGATCGTAACAGGAATGTTACATGGTCTTTGGTAAATGCTGTGTTAGGTTTTTGTGTATTAATGCTAAGCATAAAACTTATACATAATACAGGTATAATTAATTAATGGTATCAGCTGAAAATTTAAGATTCATATACTTTAAAGGTAGTACATCTCATTTTAAGCTTTTCGTAGTCTGAAAAATGAATGGCCGCTAATGGGATATATGGCTTATATCCAATTATGGTTCCCTCCTTGGCTATTTATTAAAAAACGAATTATGTCAATAGCCTACATAACTGTATAAAGTGTATCAAGTTAAATTTCAAATAAATATATACAGTATTACAGTATAGTATTAGTAATGAATAGGTTAAATTATAGCTTCTAGGATGTGGAACCACTGGTCATAGAACGTGAGAAAACAGTATCGGTCAAGGTATACAAAAATAATTGACTAGTGATAGTAAATACAGTACAGTAAATAACTCATTAATTCTAAAACCTCAAGGTTAGTATCCAGTAAAGAACTCATTAATGCTAAAACCTCAAGGTTAGTATACAGTAAAGAACTGATTAGTGATAAAAAACCTCAAGGTATAAAATAAAGAACTCATTAATTCTAAAACCTCAAGGTTAGTATACAGTAAATAACTCATTAATGCTAAAACCTCAAGGTTAGTATACAGTAAAGAACTGATTAGTGATAAAAAACCTCAAGGTATAAAATAAAGAACTCATTAATGCTAAAACCTCAAGGTTAGTATACAGTAAAGAACTGATTAGTGATAAAAACCTCAAGGTATAAAATAAAGAACTCATTAATGCTAAGACCTCAAAGTATTCAAAAATAACTGATCATTGCAATGGTAGGTGTGTGTGTGTATGTCCGAACCCCTCTCCAGGGCGGGGTGTCGGGGGGGGGGGGGGGGGGGGGAATCAGACAAGATACAGGTCGTTGTTCTTGATATCTTTCAAGAGGGGAAATCAACACAGTTCCTCGCAAACATCATACTTGATGTTGAACAGTGTGTTCGTGTCTTCCTCCTCTTGGGGCTCTTTAAGTCCACTGACTGTGGCTGGAAACCATTCCACGTTCCTATTCTCCCTGCACTGGTGCATTACCCTCTTGCCAACCAACAGCTCAGGCCTTCTGCTGAACTCCTCCAGCCTTGACTTTGCCTGCTCAATTTTCCCCTTCCGCTCTGCCTCTTTTAATCTAAAGAGCATCTTGGCTCGGCAGTCGCTGACGACGACTTGCCGCTCTTCCCTGGACCTGTGCGCCAGACCACCAGGCTGTGGGATCTGAGGGACATTGAAATTAGCCTCCAGGATGGACATGAGGTTTCTTTTCAATTCTTCCACCGTGTACTTCCTCTTCTCCCTCGACTCCTGGAAGAGATGCCTCTCCCCTGCAGAGTTCAGAACGGTTTTCTGAAACTGAATCTGGGCCAATAGTGCCTCCCTCCACTGGCCAGAGCCGATCTCATCGAGCTGTGACTGCACCTCCTCCTTGGACCATGGCCCGCCCCCACTTGGTGACATCTTGGGTTAACCTCATTTTCGTGGCCCGAAGTGCGGCATCCTTAGCTTCCTTAGACTGGATCTTCATCGCCATCTTCTCCTCCAGAGCCATTTGAAGAGAAGCCTTCTTTTCCTTCATTGACGCGATGAAGGAAGGAACTTGACGCCTCGCCTCGTCAAGAACCTTTGTCCTCTCAGCAGGGCTCAGGCTGTCCAGATAATGGCTTGGTTTGTTCTGCCACCACATAACCAGCTTCTCCAGGTTGTGACTGGAGATGGAGGGCTTGGAACGAAGGAGATTGTCAAGGACAGCCATGTCACACTCACCCAGCATGTTGGTTTTGGGGACTGTTTTTGCCATCTGCTGTACTGGAGTTCTGGGCTCCCAGTGTTTCCCCCCTGGCAGCTGGATGGAAGCCTGCCTCTGTAGCACAATCAGCATCTCCGCGCTAATTAGCTCGATGACGAGCTGGGTGAAGGCGTTCTCCTCCGCATTCTCCACCTCTCCGAAGATCTTCGCCGTCAGCTCGTTGTCAAGGGGCTGCACGGCAAACACTGACCCCCTCTTCATTGCAACGGATCCATCGCTGGACCACACCTGGAGGGAGGAGAGCATCCTTTCTAGATCGGTGTTCTAAGATGTTGCCAGGCATCTTCAGGATCCGTTCAAAAGGCTCCATGAGGAGAGCATAGATTAGACCCATGGCCCTGCACCCGGCCTTGTACAGAGGCTCCTTGATGTCATACCTCACTGACTTTACCAGGTCGTTGTCAGCAGGCCAGTCAGCGAGGAACGAAGTGGCATCTTCCAAGTGGAAGTACAGGGCCAGGGCATTCTGGAATTAAATGTTCATTCGGCGGCCATGGTAGGTCACAAGATGGTTCTTTTGCTGACCTTTGCCTCTCAAGAAAACCTCCCACATGTCCGGTGCCCCCGCTACTGCAGACCCACGCTGGGTGAAAAGTGCTGCAGCGGTTCGCATCACTCGCCATGTCCCTGCCTCCTCACTGTGCAGACTGTGGGGATTGGTGCCCTCAGAGAGTGTGATGTCTAGAACACGGAGAGCACGGGCTGCTGCAGGTTCCATATTAACCAGCAGGTGCATACGGCACGCAAAGGTTCCCATCTCCACAAGCTGCTGTTGCTGGTCTGTTGAAAGACTAAAAAAAAGCTCTCATTAGATTAAAGTGTGGAAAATGTGTTCATGGTTGCACAAAATAGAACACTAGTCACAAGAATCGCAAAAAATAGAAATACAGTTAACTAACTATTCTTGTCCTTTTCTAATTTCTTATCAATACTCATTTAATGTTTCTAACACACAAAACAAATGAAGCCTCCTTGTCTTATTGAAATAACTAGCCTAATACTGCACTATACCTATCAATAATACTGCACTATACCTATCAACGGATTACGGTTGGCAGTAGCTCTTCCCGAAACTGGGCCAGAAGTCGATTGAAGACCCCGTTGACCGCTGCCTGGTCTGACATTAAGCACTTGATGCTCGACACAAGCGATGCCACGACGATAGACTTCTCCTCCTCAGCTGATGTAATTGCTGCTGCCAGACTGTCTATGCTCTCCTTAAAAGCGGTCAGATAGGTCTCAGCATCTCCTCCTGCTACCTGCCTCAGCCCTAATGTCAGGTGTTTCCCTGACTTCAGTGACACCTAAAACATAGATAGTAACCTGTTCTTAAACCTCAATCATGTTTGCCTTAAAGCAAATTCACAACAACAGTAAATGCATTTTATATTTTGTATACTTTATTATATATTATATGTAAATCATGAATTGCAATCAATGAATGTCTTTAGTCTCCTAATTTACCGTCTGATTTAATTGGAAACAATGACATGTTGTTTATCACACACTCACTCACACACACACACACACACACACAGTTTAGAGGGTTATGGTTATTGTTAAAGGGCACAATGGCAGTACATACCTGCATGCCTTGGTAATGGCTGTGATTAAACGTGGTCGCATCCTGGTGCAATGTTGTGCCTGCACCACTCTCCGGATCGAAATCCTTCAGCATTTCTTCAGCAACCTTACCGCATAAGTACAATGGACACAATTGATTTTATTGTGAATTTGCGATAAATATAATTGCGTTTAAATGGACAATGTTTTATCAAGAAGTAGAGCAATAGAGCAATATCATGCTAAGATCTGTTTTTACCTGCTTACTCGCCACTATTCTGGCCTCCATCCTAATTCGACTGCTGAGAAGGGTCTTGCTGGGAAGCCTTTGTGGTACCTTGCCAGTCAAGTATTTAATGACCGTTGTGAAAACCTTTGGCAACTTTCGGATGCTCACATTCCCCTCCGTCAGCAGTGTCATGCAGACCTCCCGGATTTCGTTGGTATACCGGCCATTTTCAAATGTGGCAACCTCATCCCTCTCTGTACAGTCTACCACACCCTGAAGCTCTCGCTCTCTCCTTTCCGTCTGCTTCAATTCAGCTTTCAGTTGTTGAATGGAAGCCTCTGCCTGTTCTTTAGAGTCATGCCTCCCTTGCCTTGCCCTCGCCACATTCCCTCTCATCACACAGCCTTTTCTGGAGGGCCACCTTCTCCTGCTTCCACTTGTCCTGGAGGCTCAACTTCTGAGTCAGCATCTGAACGAGTTCCTCTTTCTCCTCAAGAGCATGCTCGGATTGCTTGACGGTAGTTTTAAGCCGTTTAATTGTTTTTTCTTTCATGTCCAATGTTCTTTTTCTAGGTAATTTTGCTTTTAGTCTAATTATTTGCTGTAGGCAGAGGTTGTACTGTTTAGTCTGATTAGAGTTCTCAAGTTCAAATTGTTCCAATTTTAATTTCAATGATTCTCTGTCCAATGTGGCATCCTTGCTGGCCTGCTGATACTGCAATATAATTTGGGTGAATTTGATTTGATTATGAGCTATGCTTTCCTCCATGGCTGTGAGCTGTGTTTGCAGCTGAGAGACCTGATCTTCTGATGACTGAAGCTTTCCGATTAGGGCTAGGTTTTGTTTTTTGAGTTGGGTTTTGGTTGAATTTGGGGTTTGGGCCTTTGGTGGGAGAAATTCAGATTGCCAAAATAATTGTAGGTCTTGACATTTGTTTTTCTTCATTTTTTTAATTTTAGAGAGGGTATCAGCACATTTTCTTCAGAGGGTGTTTGGGTATGCATATTTATTGGGAGCCAATTTAATTATTTCTGCTGTCATTTGTGTTGCAGTCATGCCCTTGAAACTCTGCTCATAGAGCCAGCCATTTGTAATAACAGGTGTGCTGGTGGCCATAGTAGACTCTATAAAAATCAAATAAGAAGCATATCAAAACAAAGAACAAAAATTAGGCTACTCAGTACTGTGTGGGCATAACACAACAGGTATTATTAGTATTACAATCAAGGGGGAAAAGCAGCACATTATCACGTAGCTACTAAAGTTATTTAGCTCTCTCTCACACACACCGTCACTCACTCACACACACACACACACACACACACACACACACACACACACACACACACACACACACACACACACACACACACACACACACACACACACACACACACACACACACACACACACACACACACACACACACACACACACACACACACACACTACTGTCTTTCTCTTTACCTCTCCCAATCTCATTCCCAGAGGGCATGTAGCCTAATTGTGTAGACCATTGAGACAGCTCTGAGGAGGAGATTGGTGTGGTTGCTGTTGTTTGTTTTTAGATTTTAGGCTAATATCACAGCCATAGATAGAGACAGAATGTATAGGGACAGAATGTAGGAAATGCCCAACATAAAACAGTCAATGGATATTTTCTACTACCATCCAAACCGGGACATTTTGGGGACATACGTAAGGGGTCGGGTTCGGAGGACCCGACGCGACTGAAAGGGGATCTGAAAGTTGTCCCATGAAGCGTGAGAACAACCACTAAAAGGGCGAAGGGAGTCCGTGAACGGAGCACAGAGAAATAAACAGAAAGGGAAAATAACTCCCGGCATACAGCCAAAATATAGCAACCCAGATAAGTGGGCGAAAACTCGTCGATTTTGAGCAGAGAAAATAAACAATAAGGGAAAAGAATCCCGGCATAAACCAAACAAATAACAACCCAAAAAACAGGGCAACAGGACTCGAGCAGAGAATAGCAAAGAAAAAAGAAGAAATTCCTCTAGCTCAATAACTATCAAAGAGCTAAAATAAAAGGCAAACGGAAACAAGGGGAAACCGAGGTACTATCTCAACAGAGATAGGGGAAAGAAAACCAAGGAAGGAAATGAGTGAGAAAGGAAAATTAAATCTCTAAAAGGAAAGAGAACTCCTAACTCACAAAGGCAGACCCCACGTGTACTTTTAGCAAAAGCAAAAGAACAAGTGGTCCCCAAATCCTATACCGTCGTTACCTGGTTTAGCATGGCAAGAATGACACAAAAGCCCTGAACAACGAGGGAATGGAGCTTAAGTAGGGCAGAGCGCACCTGAAGGAAATAATTAATTAGTCCCTGAGAACGAGAACTAAAGATGGGAGCGCCCTCTCACGGCCCTGATAGGCAACGCCTGAAACCAGAACCGAACAGGCAGAAAACCATGACAACATATTTTAAAAACCGGGACATTTGGAAATATTTGTTGGGACATGGCTTGAAACCGGGACTGTCCTGGTAGAACCGGGACGTCTGGTCACCTTAAGCAAGCAAGCTAATTGTATCTATCTAGCTTACATTAGTATTATGTTAGTTAGCAAGAAAACTATATTAGAACCTAGCTTAGATAATGAGCCAGTTTATAATCTCTTTCTCTCTGTCTCTGAGGAGAAGAAAATGCTTTGATGTGAACAGTATGGCTGGGCCATTGAGGTGAGTCATGTTTTCTTGTTAACATAACACAGTGTACGGTACCTTAACGTAAACGCTAAGACCATTGCGCTATTGTGTGAATCAATCCTGCATGAACACAATTCTGATCATGCTATTCTCCTGTCCTCTAACGGTTCTAATCATCTTATCTATGATTAGGACCGTTTTTTCTAATAATCTTATCTATTTTCTTTCTTTTTAGCCTTTTGTTGTATTCTAAACACATTTTTTGATATGTACATGATGCAGTATTTCTACTGCTTTTGCATGTATTGTGTCCATTCAGCAGAGCTTTAAAATCAATAAAGATATTCACATTTTTTAAAATCAATGCCAATGTATTATCTATATTAGTAACGGAAATACTAAAAATATTAGTATTTTGAGTTGTTTTTGTGGATTTTGACTACTTTGAGCAAGAATTTGTAAAATGTAGATGTAATTTATTCCTGGTCAGGGTTGCGGGCGTGCTGGAGCCTATCCCAGCATGCCTTGGGCGAGAGGCAGGAATACACCCTGGACATCAATCCATCACAGGGCGCACACTCCATTCACTCACACACTCATACCTATGTGCAATTTAGACTCTCCATTTAGCCTAACCTGGGTTCGGTCCTGCTCCAGCTACAACTACCACTGGTAAATCTTTCACTATTCCCTCATGTTCAACTTTCACATTTGCGGCTCCCAGAATACCCACTTTCTGTCCAGTGTAGGTTTTCAAATTAATAGGGCATTTACCCAGCTCTGGCATCTTTGATTGTTTTCTTAGTTTATTATATTCTGACTGTGACATTATGGTTACACTACAACCTGTGTCTATTTTGTACTGTACTTTACATCCATTTACTGTTAAATACTGTCTAATCGGGGGGTACTTTGGGAATGCTAATGGGTCAAAGACAAATAAAGCTTCTAAAAAGGTATTTTTAAAAAGTCTTTTCAAAATGGATGTAATGCATATTTTCGAGTCTGGAACAATGTGTTTAACCAAGTCTCATTTGTTAAGTAACATTTCAAAGTGTTTAAATAAATTTTTTGACTGTATTTCTAACTTCACCACCCAAAAAATGTCAGGTGGCGCAACCAAATATTTGTAAAAATATATATATTTTCCTACTTTTTATTCTAAGTTAAATCTTTGGCAAGTATCTCTTAATGTTAGTGTCTACAGTGCCTCACACATTATTATTTTGTGGTTGTGTTTTGTATTTACAATAATTTAAGATTATTGCATTCTAGTGGCCAGGTATTTAGTATCTTTAGCATCTGATTTTACATTTAAAGACAGAAAAATAATTATACAAATATACAAATGAATGCATTCAATGCAATAGCTATATTCACATCATAGTTTCAACCGTTCACATTAACCTATTATTTATTGGTTTAAATTAATATTTTCCCTGGTCGCACCACCTGACGATTATCAGTTGTGCCACCTGACAACATTAGTAATGACAGGAAATATGCTGAAATAATTGCATTTTTATTTCAAATACAATAAAGCGTTTTAGTCAACAGTCTCTATTGAAGTGGAGAGACAGGGCGGCAGTGTAGTATAATGGTTAAGGAACTGGCCTTGTAACCGAAAGGTTGCAGGTTCGATTCCCAGGTAGGACACTGCCGTTGTACCCTTGAGCAAGATACTTAACCTGAATTGCTTCAGTATATCTCCAGCTGTATAAATGGATAATATGTAAAAAAAAATGCTGAAAAGTTGTGTAAGTTGCTCTGGATCATTTGCATGTACGGTTGCGCCGCCTGACATTTTGGGGGGTTGAGATGCCAAAACAAGAATATATATTATTTGAATGTACTGAAAATGTATTCAAACTAAATAGGTTTTATAGAATAAAGTGATACATGTCATGAATTGATTAAATTATTTAAAAAGGTACTCCGCAGGAACACAGGATAAGTGGTTATTGTATATTTTATTGGAGTTCATAGGAGCCTCATACAACTACCACCTTTAACCCCCCAGTTCTTCTGCCCTTCTAGATTGATCCCCCCCAGGAAAGGCACGAGAGCCTCTGCTGTCAACCCCTAGTAATGTAAGATAATGCAGGTAAGCGTTTTACTGCACTCTGTAGCAGCTACTGTCTTTCTTGAGTAGGCTACACCCCTCCATGCCAATATGATATTGAATGCTAAGTTCTAATGGTGTTCGATATAACACCATTAAAAACGCCCATCTCGAGGAAATAAAGCTGATAAACTACATTACCCAGCATTTCTGTTAGTTGACGATGTTTTTGCACGGTCTCACTTCTCCATCTTGTGTAGCAGGCAGTGCGGAGAATCGGGGATCTCCCTGTTTATTGTGAGAAAAGCGAAGATCATCTCTCCTCTCGCTTGCTTGGTAGACGGCATAGCGGTAGAAAAGGGGGAGGTGTAACACCGCATTCTATGTAGCGGAAAACCGACAGACGAGAATCAATGAAGGTGCATGCAAAAGTAAAATAGACGGCAGTGGCTCAAGACATTACAACAGTATCTGTATTAAGAGGTGAACCCTCATTTAGATTTTCTTTTGAAAAGGGCACGCTATTCCTTTGCAAAGATGGGTAACCGAGGTATGGAGGATCTTATTCCTCTAGTGAACCAAATGCAGGATGCCTTCTCTGCTATCGGACAAAATGCCAACCTGGACCTCCCTCAGATCGCTGTGGTCGGCGGCCAAAGTGCGGGAAAAAGCTCGGTGCTGGAGAACTTCGTGGGAAAGTAAGTGATTTGGTGTTTTGGTAACGTTACATGTAGGCTAAAAATGTGTTCATTTAAGCTCTGCTACAGTCTGTCCGCACTCCTAACCAAACAACCTCCCCCAATACCTCCTTCAACACTCACAGAACGAAATCAACACAATTGCCCTCAAACCATACATTCGGTGTTGCAAATGAAGACAAACTATATCACAAAGGTAGCTAAATTGTGATTTTGAAATGGCCAAGATCCCTGCAAATATTTATCGAACGATGACAGAAGGGAATCTCAACAGATTATTTTGTTATATAAACCCGATGCACTGCAAATGCTGTAGCCTTCTTGCTGACCGGTTGCTAAGATGTCCTGAGTGTTAGTTAGGCTATAGAAAAATACAAAAAATGCAAATAGGCTACGATAAAATGTAGTTTGACGAGCCATGCACATATTGCAATAGCTAATGACGTTATCCCTGGACCCCATAACACGATTGTATTTTGTAACCAAGGTCACACATTTAGTTAGCGAAATATAGCCTAGGCTACAGGATTAGCACATTATTACAGAATACACTAAACAATCTAAAATGTAGTTTACGCTATTGGCAGGTGTGTGATATGTGCATGCGAAAGACATTTAAAACAGTCGCATTCCGGGTGACCAACGATTTTATTTTGTACCGTGATGGACTGCACAGATGTAATATGTACATCTCCGAGAAATGTATTGCGGTTGGTTAACACAGATCGCAATTATCCATTCAGAAAATAGATGCCCATTAGATAAAAGCAAATAAAACGTAGCCTAATTGTGGTGTCAACGCGAGCAACAACACAATTTAATGTAGCCAATTCTAAGTGTGAGATGCATATTGGTACTCAACAGCAGAACAACAACAACAACAATAACGGTGAGGATAACTACTGCCTCTAATACTATCTATAGCCTACTACCTACTGATATTACAAGAGCTAGTGATAATAATAATAACTAGATTAACAATTCCTAAATAAATTGTAGGTGTGGTTGCTTCACAAATATCAATGGCTGGAAATGGCATAGAAAGATGGTAATATGGTATAGTGTGAGGTGGAAATGGTATGAACTGTTAATGCGGTATAAAGGGATCTAGTGAAGATGAAAGTGTTAAAATATGGTGATGTAGCCTATTTTGTGGTAAGTATTCTAAAGAGCCTGGAAGTGATACAAAGAAGTAATGAATTGTGATAAAAGCACAAAAAGGTAATGTCAGATCATCTGGGATAGTATTGTTGGGTCATAGCAGTGTTGTAGAGGAAGGCATTGTGAATGCCCCATTTACTGTATCCTGCGTACTAGCACTAACAAAATATCCTCCATATAAACCTGGACATAAGTAGCCTAGGCTATATCAGTTTCCTTTACACTCTTTGGCTATATCATCTGGGGATATTGAGAACACTCAATTTGGCCATGCAGGTAAGGCTAGCCTAATTTAACAGCTTTTCAAAAAAAAAAAGTATACTCAACTGGCATACTCAAATAGTAGTGTGTGCTGATTCGGACTATTCGGACACAGTCGTAGTTGTGTTTGTAGAAAAATATGGGTTCATACAATTTTTGCCTAGGTTTTAACCAAATGCTCATCTACTGATTTCTCCACTTTATTATACAAACTCTGATTCCGATTACAGATCTCTCCATTTTGTGAAGTCCAAGCCACATGTCCTGTGCTGATTTCAGCGTTCTATTCAGCCTACCTAGCATGCAGCGATCTAAAGCAATAATTAAACATCCCCACTGGTGCACGTAGGCTATCGTTTGGCTAATAGTAACTTAGTTTAATGTTGTTGACTCGCATAAACTTGAGATTATAACCCAATCATGTGTAGCGGATAGTTTATTTGCTGTAGCTATGTCATAATCGATTGCATTTTGCTAATGTAGTCTACTGGCAACTGTCACCTTGGCATTTTTATGCAGAGTGAAAGTTCTTGTTACATAAATTAAGCGACAGTCAGTTTTCCCACATGGTTTTCATAACGTTCTTAAACCCTATTCTCAAACATCTAAAAGTTACTGACTTTAGAGATAGGAGACCAGTCACATCTATAATATTGTAGGACTCCAAATAATTACATATTATGATTTTAAAACTGTAAGATTCACTCAGTAGTTACCAAACAGGCAAATGACTAGCAATGCTAGGATGCTAGTTAAACTATTGATAAAATATGAAAATGCATTTTTATGACATTTCTGCATTTTAGCTAAGTTTTTGACATAACATTCAAAAATTTATGAGTGCTTGTGAAACATTTCTCACCTCAAAAGAATAAAATTTTTTATATTGAAACCTGTGAGCCGGAGCATCGGCTTCTTTAGCTTATTGATTCAAACTACTGAATCTGGTGAGCTGGAGCATAGGCTTATTTAGCTTATTCTGATTCCAGCACCTGAAATTTACCTGCCGCTAATACCCCATAGCACCTGGATGGCTTTCATTACAAAGCAGAGACTGAATAAATATTGTTTCAGCATGGTAACGTAGGCCAAGTAGGCTACCGGGAGAGCCCGATCGCTACGGACAACTGATGGTCTGTCGATACGGGTATCCAACCTGCCCTGCACCAAGCTGCTAGATTAACAATTCCTAAAAATTGTAGGTGTATTTGCATCACAGTGGTATCAATAAGGGAATGGTAAAGAAAGATGGTACTATGGGAGTCTGTAGTGTGAGGTGGAAATGCGGTATAATGGGATCAAAATAAGGCGAAAGTGTTCAAATATGGTGATGTATTTTGTGGTAAGTAATGTTAGTCTAAAGAACCTGGAAGTGATACAAAGAAGTAGCCTAATGAATTGTGATGAAAGCACAAAAAGAGCTAGTGATGATAGCGCGGCTCAGGTTCGCTCAGACTGAGTGAAGAACGCACTTAACGGGTTGCTCAGTTTCGATCAGTCTAAGCGTTGCTGAGCACTTTTGGATTTGGATCAGAGACGGAAGTAGGCTACCTTGTTAGCTATGGAATTTCTCGTCGCCATTTTTCCAAACTCAGACGGTTGTTGACAGTTGCTCAGCGCTCACGTAGAGCAGAACGTTAAGTGATTAAAAAATCCGCTCAATGTCTGCTTACACTGAGCATTCTCACCGTGAACTAGCCTACTCCACTTGCCCATTGACTCCCATAAATTTTTTGGCGGTCATTTTAAAAGGTCAATTATCTGAAAAAGTGTATATGCTATAAAGGTAAAAAGTAATAGCAACCTGGAGGGTGGATGAAGGTATAATATGAGGTATGAATGGTGTCGACGGTGTGAATGGTGTAGAAGGAGATAGGTTCTCAAAAATCGGCGGAAAAAGTATGAGGAATGGTAAAGTATGGTGAATAAAGTATGGTGAATAAGAAGAGGTATAATAATAATAATAATAATAATAATAATAATAATATCATTTGGCTAATTATATTAATAACGCCATTGGGGTTACACAAAACAAATTGCTCCTTAGCAAATCCTAGCACGACTGGACAGCTTAATAGGAAATTTGCAACTGCAGCAAGAAAGTGTAGCCTAATGTAAAGGGTTAATGTTACCCAAACACAGCAGTTCTCAGTGCTAATAATCAAGATAAAATGGGTAGCTGTTTGCGTATGTCGGCTGGTGAGCACTGGACGAACTCCGGATTTAATTTTTCCGTTTTCACGCTGGTTGCTAGGAGATGTGCTGAGGGTTGTATAGTTTTAGGAAATCCAGGCCCATATGAATTTCACCGATATTGTATCTGTGACAGGTTTAGGCTATACATGTATAGGCTACCCCTGCATTGACCGTAGCCTAGCTACAGTGGTGTAGTAGTGCCTGGAGAACAAGTGGGTGTAGGCCTACTCCAGAGAAGTGGGTATACTCTAATTTAGCAAATCGATGACTACTAATTGATACGTGCACCAGTGGGGATTAAGAAATGAGTATACTCTGTGCCCACTAACTAGCTGCCATTTTGCCTCTTGGCTCGGCGAGCTATCGCCAGCTTATAGAGGCCATCCTTAAGCTCTGACCTTCAGCTATTTACAAGAGGTTGACTAAAAACGAAAGTTTGCTGTGACAAGTGAATTTGTGTTATTGTAGGCTATTGCTTGTAATAAAACCATTTCTGTATGTTTGCAGTTCGCATTTCTTTAAGCCGTTAGATCTTGCCAAACACTTACCGTTTGACTTTGAGAGAGAGAGAGAGAGAGAGAGAGAGAGAGAGAGAGAGAGAGAGAGAGAGAGAAAGAACACGCCATTCCAGCAGTAGTTGAGCGCAGCATCCCCTTGGTTGATATCCAGCCTGCTCCTCACACGTCTTCGTATAGGCTAACTTATAGCAAGTCAATTGGTGTCCTCATCTCCACCCTATGTTTCCAAAACTGCAGTTAAAAATGTACATTTTTCATATGCATGTTTTATTTTTCAGTAAGTAGCATAAACAGCTTTTCCTCTGCCTGATTTATTTTAAATATAGGCATAGCCTACGAGCTGTTATTTTTAAACCACCACAATCCATAGCCTAGCCTAGGCTACTGTTAGTTCAGTCTTCTTATGGGCGTTTTTAAATACATTGAAACTCTTGCATTTTAACAAAATACGTAGCCTATTTAACAGGATCACGCCTGGAACAAAACTCCCCTATTAATGAACTAATCCTTAGCCTATTATGCATACTCAGTGAACATTTTTGTGTTGAAAAGTCGGTGAAAAGATGGTGAAATGCCGTCTTAGTGTCTAGGTGAAAAACCAAATTTGGTTGAAAAGTGAAAGTTTTTTAACCGGCTAGGATGTAGCCAGGTTATATACGTTTATTTCAAAACTTATGAAAACGTCTCTCAAATGGAGATTTCCATCCCTCGTCTAGATTCCGGTTTTGCTCACTGGGTAGTTTATGGTATCGACACCTGTCTTTCTGAGAAGCATGATGCAGCCATGTGCGTCGACACGTCGATTAAACTGTTCAGGGGCCCGTTTCCCAAAAGGAGATAAATATCATCTTAGGCTATTTTGTTTTTATATTTGTTTCATTGTTTTTTCTCTTTCTCCCTCTATTTTTATTATTTGATTTATGTAATATCAGTAAATTTTAATAATTTTAATCGTAAAATGCAGACAGCACAAACAGAAAACACTCTTAAGATGATCTTAACTCTAAGATGCTTTTGGGAAATGAGGCCCAGATTTTTTAGCCTTCGATAGACATTGGACGTGAACGGTGCAGTAGCCTACATTTTAGACCGTTTACGCGCACCTTGTTCAGATGTCTGAAAACAGAGGTGTAGATCATAGACCTTAAAAAGGTGTAGATTCTCAGCACAATTTATGTTCACAATGTGAATGAAAGGTGAGCCTGAGCGGCAGAAGCTCATTATTATGCAGGCGGCGTTTCCGCACATAGGGTGGTCAGAGTAGGTCTGGATTGGAGGTGACTTTACTCAGACAGTGGGTTTCACGGTTGTTATTGTCCCCCTATTGGACAACTGCATCAAGATAAACAACCTGCAAGGCACTGTTATTGGTTTAACTAATAACAAATCCTCATCATCATATAACATTAATTTTTGGTTATGGTGCAGATCCAGAAAGTATATAAATTGTGTGCTGTCCAGTATGTTTCTTGGTTCAACAGAGTTCTTTTTGATAAAAGCAATACAATGTCTTAACTCGTTTTATGGGCCAAGGAAAGTTCCTGTTCTCTGTCGTTTTGAGGAAATTTTATAGTTTTACATAGATTTTCTACCTCATGAGTCCATTCATAAGCACATAGGGATCTTACAGGGTACTTAACACAAGGGTTGCCATTTGGTAGACCCCCCCTTAATGGTGTCTTTTTTTGTTCCTGTGGTCTACAGTATCATGTTATTGGTTATTGGTTTATCTTTTAATAAAAGTTATTCTATTCTATTCTATGCCACTGTGATCCTGGTGTAATTTATGCCTACAATTTGTGTTCCAGCTGCGAGTGCAATACTTCAAATGCACATTGTCATACTCCAGAAATCCAGTTTTCCTGCAGGCCTTAAAGCATCAGTCAAAGAACATGCCCTTTGTGTCCACAAAACATCAGGCTTGCAACTAATTGCTTGCTGACTGTGGCCCTAATATTTATTAAGCCTCTGTTTTCCGGCCGGTGGATGACGAGTGGCGAGCCCAGTGTGCTGGCGAAGTGGTATTTTCGTGATAGATTTTCACGCTCATGAGCCCGTTTGACTCACTGTGCGCCGAATTGGGAGGAGAGCCGCTGTATGGGTGTGTCAGTCCATGGCAAGTTGCTAATTTCGGGGCTTTCCCAAGCAATGCATACGTGATCATTCATAACCTATTAAAAAGCTAATAAACCGTTTTTGTGGATCATATGCCGTCCGATTTGACTTCAGTATAAATCCCCCAAGCAGGAAAAATGCATACTTATTTAGCTTTTTTCTTTTTTTAAGCGGTGCAGCCGCTTCTATACGTGACATGTGTGTCCGTGTGTCCGTCCGTCCGTTCGTAGCATGAGATTTAAACCAATCAGGAGTCGCCTATGCGTCACATGCCTGGCAATACAATAGTAGCTTGAGAAAAGCATGCCCAGCTTCAGACAGCTATATCTCAAAATATATACATGTCACAGCTTAGATATTTATACCGTAGGAATCCTGGGAACCACATGAACATTTTGATACATATTATGTCTGTGTACCTTAAAAACTGTAGTCGTCGTCACAAGTTAGAAAATGGGTTTGAAATTGAAATTACCAACTGCCGCTAGAGTGGAGTATTGAACATTCCACCCGCTAGCAAGGTGACACTAATATTTGTAGTATTGTAGTATTTGTAGAAAAAATATCTCGTAAGAAAATGGTGAAAAGACTGGCACCAGTGTTGCCCATGAAAACCCATTTAATGAATGTATAAATCCTGTTATTTTAGGGGATGGTCCTTAAATAATGTGTTAACTGCCGTTATTCTACATGACTTTGACAGTGCTTTGAAAATGAATTTTAATTGAATCGATTGTGTTGTATCATTGTAGCGATCGATGGTGCGTATGAATAAAGACATACACCCTTGGCAAGCATGGATAGATGGCTCATATTTCAGATTTTCTTTTATTCACACATGATGTTGTCCAAATGCATGATTGAATGCTTGATTAGTGTACATGTTTGATCATTATATCAATTCATAATGTCACAAGCTGTGATAATTCATTAACGGTTGTTTAGCTGGTCATTTAAAAATACAAATACACTAGTTTCTGCATGGGCTATTTCAGTATAAGGTAGACCACACAAAGGCACAGTTTTTTTATATATAGCCTAACAATTTAGTGACAACTTGTAGAATTGATTGACTTGCACTATCTGATACAATCACTGCACAACAGGCCTATCCTATAAAAACAATAGGACTAAAACACAAATAATTAGGTATAGGCCTACCTAGTTTCTGACTTTAGATATTCCCCTGTGAAACAAATGCATTACATTGATAGTATAAATTTGCGATATTAAAGCGGCTATATGTAAGATTTTTACATGCATGAATTGCTTTCAGTTGCCAATGTATGAACAGATTGTAACGTAACTTAAAAAATGAGATCTTCCCCGACTTTCTCCATTGCATATAAGAGCCCAAGGGTTGATTTTTATGTAAAGGCCTAGGGCAGAGACCCTGGTCTAAAATGCGTAACACCTGGGGTCCGGACAGGGAGACCACAGGCTGTATCGGGCTGTATTTTTTGAGTGGAAGTCAATGGAGAAAATCCCTTAGCACACTAAACAAGCTGTTGTTTTGTGGATACAGTTTGTAACATAATAAATTGACTGCCTTTTCAACATCAACATGTTTGTCATCACGTATTCATTTTGGAGCGAGCTATGATGTGTTAACTACGAACAAAAAAACAGTTTTGTGAGATGAGAGGGCGTAGGGGATGTTGCAGCAGTTAGCGTTCATTTACGACACTATTCAATTCAATTCAATTCAATTTTATTTGTATAGCGCTTTTTACAGAGAACTGTCACAAAGACGCTGCACAGGGAAACAGAAGGAAAACTGAGCAAAAAACCAGGCCTTAGCCCCCAATCATAAAAATTAGGTAAAAAACTCCCTGGTAGGGGAGAAAAAACACTGAACAGTGGCGAGAAAAAACTCCCCAGTGGAAGAAATCTCGGAAGGAACCTGGCTAGAGAGGGGGTGCCCATCCTTCGCTGGCCGGCCCGGTTTAGACTAAAGGTGGACTGAATTGAATAGGGTGAGGGGCATAACTGGAGCAGTCTGCAAACTCAGGGTGAGGGGCATAACTGGAGCAGTCTGCAAACTCAGGGTGAGAGGGGGATGGGCCGTAGTAATCTGCAGCTCAGGGTGAGAGAGGAAAAGAGAAGGTTAGCCGCCCCCCCCCCCCCCGACATCCTTAACTATAGGATTGACTAAAGAGGTATGTTTTTAGCCTACACTTAAAGACAGAAAGTGTGTCTGAAGCCCGTATATACATGGGAAGATTATTCCATAAAAAAGGAGCTCTGTAAGAGAAGGCTCTGCCACCCATTGTAATTTTAGATATAATAGGAATTTTCAAATAGCCAGCACTTTGAGAGCAAAGTAATCTAGGAGGACAGTAAGGAATGAGTAATCACTCAGATATTCAGGGGCCAAGCCATTTAAAGCTTTAAACGCTAGAAGTAAAATCTTGTAGTCAATTCTGAATTTGACAGGCAGCCAATGAAGAGTCTTGAGCACCGGACTGATATGCTCCCATTTCTTGGTTCTAGTAAGAACCCTAGCAGGTGCATTCTGTACAAGTTGGAGGCGATTCAGGGCTGAGCCAGTGCAACCAGACAATAATGCATTGCAGTAATCTAGTTGAGAGGTTACAAAGGCATGAACCATTTTTTCAGCATCCTCCAGGGACAACACCTTCCTTAATTTAGATATATTCCTCAGGTGGAAGAAGGCCATTCTTGTGATATTGTTAATATGGGGCTGAAAGGAGAGATCTGAATCAATGATTACACCAAGGTTTTTAACAACCTTGTTGGCGGAGACAGAGAAGCAATCTAAATTTAAGGGAAGCTGTAAGAATTTATCTCGAAGGGATTTGGGACCTAATACTAATATCTCAGTCTTATCTGAGTTCAATAAGAGGACATTTTGGGTCATCCAGGTCTTTACATCTTTGAGACAGGTCTCTAGTTTAGACAACTGGTCAACTTCACCTGGCTTAACTGGTATATAAAGTTGTGTGTCATCTGCGTAGCAGTGGTAGTTAACACCATGTCTGCTTATAATGTTCCCAAGAGGGAGCATGTAAAGAGAAAAGAGCAGAGGACCCAAAACCGATCCTTGTGGTACTCCAAAGTTCACCTTAGAAAATTCAGAGGACTGACTGTTTACCCTAACAAACTGGGATCTATCATAGAGATAAGATTTAAAACCACATAAGAGCATGCCCGGTAAGACCAACTAAATTTTCTAGCCTGCAGAGGAGAATATGATGGTCTATAGTATCAAAGGCAGCGCTCAGGTCAAGTAAAACAAAAATAGAAATACAGCCACAGTCCAGAGAGAGGAACAAGTCATTCATTACTAGGGCAAGGGCGGTCTCGGTGCTATGGTGCTTCCTAAAACCCAGATTGAAACCTCTCATACACGTTATAAGTATGTAAAAATGAAGAAAGCTGTTGCGCTACAATTTCTCAAGAATCTTTGATAAAAATGGGAGGTTTGAAATGGGTCTATAATTAGCCAGGACAGTGGGATTCAAATTTGGTTTCTTAAGTAGTGGCTTGATTTCTGCCAATTTAAAGGATATAGGAACATGGCCCGGTAGCAATGATGAGTTAATTAAATGAAGAATTGGTTTGATGAGCATAGGCAATATCTCCTTCAATAACTTTGTGGGTATGGGGTCTAGAAGACAGGTGGATGATTTTGAAAAAGAAACTAACTTAATTAGTTCGCTCTCAAGTATTGGAGTAAACGATTCAAGACGTTCAGTGTGTCTAGGAGGCAGTTCTATATCGTCAAAACCATGGTCACTAACTTGTGTGATCTTTTCCCTAATTTCAATAATTTTACCACTAAAGAAATTCAAGAAATCATTACTACTACATGAGACTGGAATTTGAGGGTTAGTTGTTGCATGATTATTAGTTAGTTCAGCAACGGTTCTGAATAGAAATTGGGGATTGGTCTTATTTTCTTGTATAAGCTTTGAAAAGTAAGAGGACCTAGCATTGGAGAGAGCATGCTTATAGGCACTAAGACTCTCTTTCCAGGCCAAGTGGAATACCTGCAGTTTATTAGTTTGCGTTCAAGCTGCCGAGACGTTTGTTTAAGAGCCCGCGTGTGGTCGGTGTACCAAGGGGCAAGCCTCTTCTCAATTACTTTTTTGCTTTTTAACGGAGCAACTACTTCAAGGGTTTTGCGTAGAGCAGTAGCTAATTCCTCTGCCAGATCATTGGTTGACAGGGAGCTGGATGAAGTGTCTAAATCAAGGTAATCAGGTAGCACATGAAGTTTCCAGTAGTGGAGGTAGTGATAGTGCGACCTGTATACGTTCTGAGTTCAGATGCTACAGAATGGGCTAATTTTAACTGCAGAGTAATGAGGAAATGGTCAGACAGAATAGGATTATGCGAGTGAATTTTAACATTAACAATGTCAATACCAAAACTTAAGACCAGGTCTAAAGTATGACTATGATAATGTGTGGGGCCGAAAACATTTTGAATGAAACCAATTGATTCCAAAATGACCGTAAATGCTGAGGTAAAAGGATCATCTGTATTTTCAAAATGCAGATTAAAATCACCCAATATTAACACTTTGTCATGACTTACAGCTAAATGAGAAAGAAAATCAGCAAATTCATGAATAAAGCCAGCATATGGGCCAGGAGGTCTGTAGACAGTTACAAGTAAAATAGGCTGAGAAGAGGGGCGGTTTCTACCAACCACTGCTGGCTGAGTGTTCATAACTAACACTTCAAATGAATCAAATGCATACTCTAATTTTGGAATTGACTGAAAGACAGATTTATAAATAACAGCAACCCCACCCCCTCTTCGACAGAGACGGGGGTTTTGGCTATATATGAACCCGGGTGGAGAGGATCCATTTAATGTAAAGTACTCATCCGCTTTCAGCCATGTTTCAGTTAAACATAGTATATCAAGAGAGCAGTCTGAGATTAATTCATTCACAAGAGCTGCCTTGGAATTAAGGGATCTTATATTTAATAAGCCAACTCTCATGGTAGTAATATCACTTGAGCTAATATGATTGTGTTTTGTTTTAATCTTAATCAGATTATTAAAACAAACTTCACGGTTTTTGCCAGTATCAGGCCCAGCATCTTGGAGCAAGCAGCCAAACTGTGGGTTAAGTACCTGAAATCGATTGCTCCATGCCTGTATACCATTGTTTAATAATAAAAAATAAATCAGTGTTAGGTTGTGTGTCTGTTTGTTAGCGAGTCCATTTTTGAAAGGATGTTTGACGGTAACTGATACCATAGCTAGCTAGCTAATTAGCTACATAGCTAAACATCCAAATTTGCACTCTTTTTTTCCGCTCTTGGAATTGTAGGCTATTCCACAAACATTCTACCAAAACATCGGTGTATAGATCACATCACCACGCCACGTCTATGTGCAGCGGGTAACATTAAATTGTAATAATAGGTCGAGACAAGGGCATTTTTTTCAAATTTCCTTCTGATGGTTTACAGTAGGCTCAGGTTACATAGGCTAGCTAGCACCTGTAAAAACGGTTTCCCTTCCTAATGCAATGAAAGTGTGGGCATGTGTCTTTGGTAATCACCGGTATTTCAGTGTAACAGTGGTAATAAGTAAGCAAGTCACTCTTTATAGGTGGTAATATCAGAAATGGTCGTTTTTCTTCCTTTTTCAAAATATTAACAGGTGCGTGCACTACCAACCAAATGCCATTAAGAACTGTTGATAAACTCTGAAGAGTCTCAATGACATCAGTGATTTTAAAAGATTGGCTTGCAATGGTGCACATGATGCAAGTTGGCCATTACGCTTTTCTCAATGCTAAAGACGAAGAGTCTCCCATCTCCCCCTATATAAGAAAATCTCTGGCTAGGGTCGGATTTGCCCGGAAAATCGTATTGTAAATGAAGCATGTGACTAAGCGTGCTTCCGAGTGCCTTCCCTCTCTCTGGCCTGCCCCCCCACAGCATAAACTAGAGGGCTAGCAAACTCCTGTAATACTCGCTAGCTGCTGAGAAATGGACCAGTCAACCAGCAAATGATCGGCTCCCATTCCAACACTGTCGTCGAGATAAATTAAATTTTATCGACTGAAGCCCGTTTGGGCAAACACAAGGGTGAACGCTATCACTAGCAACATACTGTCTGAGTAGATAACGTTACCTAGCTAACATCGATTCAAACCCGACTCCTGGGGCTGATATGTGCTGCGTTTCCCTATAATGATCAATCTTAGGGTTAAGTACTATTTCTACGAGCAATTGTACAAAGGCTCTTTAATTTGGAACACGCGTTTCCCAAAACAGTTCTTAAAGCGTGAATGCGCAGTCACCTCTTAACCTCTTCCTACCGAGGGCAAAATAGGCCAATTTTCGGCTGTTTTCACTAGTGACAAACAAAGGTGGTTATCTCAAAAACTATAAATGGTACAAATATGGTTCATGGCTTTTATTAAAGAAGACACCTGCAGTATTACGACTAAGCAGTGAGAACTCATAGAAATCCAGTTTTTGATACTTAACTACAACAATTTATGTACAGAAAATATAAAAAACTAAAAAACGGGTACCTACATTCAAGTTTAAGAATTTTTACCTGGGGAGCTACAAATGCAATCAAGGAAATGACTCCTCTATCTGATTCATCAATATGCTGCCTACCTCTGGTAACAATCTGGTGTCAATATCTCAAACCATTCAAATTTTACAGGGTTTTTTTCAGGTGAACCTTTTTCATTATCCAAATGGTGCCAAATGGTGCCAAATGTGCCAAAAATGGCAATGTTCCAGAAAGGTCTCAATATGATTTATTTTTTAGGTTTTTACAAAAAAATGAGATAATTTGTCAATATTGGCAATAAAAGTTAATTTTTAGACGTGTTCTTGTTGCTCTTCATATTACACAACTAACTACCCGAGGTCACAAAAAGCTGTCAAAACCCATGTAGCAGCACAGTGAATCTTGTGTATTTCACCAGAGCCCCATTAGCCAGAAATGAGTCCAGGAATGTGCAAACAGGTTTTCAAATGAATAATGGGAATAGTATGAAACTTCCCTACACATTACTGCTAGCCAGTCCTGTCCTTTATTCTGTTGCCACCTCCTATGACAGGGATGTTGGGGTTGGGTTTTAGGAGGCAAAACTTTATACATGACAAACATATATCAACTATATACAAGTGCACTAAGGTGTACTACTAAAAGTGCAGTGGATAAAAAATCAAAAGTCCACCAGTTTCCTAGATAAAAAATAAAAACACCCCTGCTGTAACAAATAAAAAGATCCTTGCCCTCTAATTGCTGAAGTTACCGTATTTACACAAAGAAAGTACAAAATGGCAGGGTCCAAAAAGCTAAAAAAAATGAACTAAAAACAAAAAAAGGCAAAGGATCAAAACATGGGGGTGGAGGGTGAGGAGAGATTATTTAACCATTCATACAGAAGCCATTTAGACTACACATTCCCTCAGGAGGGCAATCTGCATCATTACAAACCCCACTAACACTGTCCATGGAATTGTCCACCATGTTGATATACCCATTAGTCCCCCTTATACAACAACAATCAACAATAATAATAATAAACAAGTACTCCCTGATGTTATCATGTTCTCTCCCTCATACCATGCATAAATTGCCATTTTGTTTACCTGCACAGCCTTCTGTACTGCATACAGAACAATTTACTCATGTGGAACAATGACTTTACTAAACACTTCCAGAAGCCATTTCACACTCAAAAAAATCGATTTAGTAGCTCATCTCAGACACAAATAGATAGCTAGCTGCTTGTTACCTGTAATTTTGCTTGCTAGCTTGCCACTGTAAAGGTAATACTATCTATATTAATTTAGCTGAGAGGGACCGATTTTATGCATAAGTATATTAGGTTAGTTAGCTTCACAGAAGAAACACAGGGATTCACGCATTGCAGCTAAATTGCACATTTCCTTCGATGCTTACACCAAACTTACAACATCTGTGTTGTTGGCAACGCCACGTAACACGTGCGAGTTTGTCAACACAGACAATACACCCTAAGTTTACTTCATAAATTATTTATCATACCGTTGGAATGTGCAATTTGTAATATTAATTGTATGAAAAACAATAAAATACAGTTGACAATGTAATTACGAACCCGCATGGCATTGCGTGAATTCACACTGGTATATCGAAAAATCGGTAATACCACCAGCCCTAACGACGTTACCTGCCATGGCGAAATTCAATGCGTTTAAAGCATAACACTGTTAGTATGATAAAACAACTTACATGTCAGCAACATCATCTCGGTCATCAGTGGATTCAGCGTCACTGAGACAGGATGAGTCTCCCTCGGAAAAAACATCTTCTGGCTTATCCAGTTCGTCTAGCAATTGGTGCACGGATAAACGCCTCAAAAATCTCGACATAACTACACAAAAACTGTATCAAAAATACTCTAAAGTAAAAAAATGTAACTGCGGGCCTTACCTAATTAATTGTGCTTTGCTAAACGGAATGTAGCGAGCTACGCTACAAGGTAAAAACACTGCGCCATCTTGGTTCGATAATTACGCGTGGGTGCTACTTCCTTATACGCACGGCAAAAATTCCTTGATATACGACGGCTACAGTGTTGAATGAGGGCTCGTTTGAAAGATAAGAGTCTTGGCTATTGGCTGGAATATTTGACAGACAGTTTTAAAACCCAATGGAAAGCAAATAATACTCGGAGTGGAGGCAGGTCGAAGACAGTTTTTCCCACTTCAGATAGGCCTATTGTGCTATCAGTCAAAGAAATACACCCAATTGACGACGGTTTTGCATAATTCTCTGCAAACAAGTTCAAAACCACTCTGGCTAACATATACTAAGCCGTTGGATTGGTACTCCAGAAACTGGCTGAGTTTCACAACGCCAAAGTAAACACAGCCGAACGAGTCGTAATCAAGTGAAAAAAAGCACAAGTCGGTTTAAAATTGGAAAAAAATCATGTACAGCCTTATGAAAGTTTTAAAGTATTTTTTCTTGAAGCCTAAAGGTATAATGATTTTTTAAACCAAAGTTTTGTGAAATACAATTAAGCAGAACAGTTTACCAGCACATTGTTTATGGTGTGACATCAAGCTGCAATACATGTTTGAGAATTAGGTCAGAGTTTCCAACGTTATTTACAAAGTTTTATCTCGACGTTTTGGGCTTAAAAACCACTTTCCCAGAAGGAATGGATATATCATAAGGATATTTAATCAAAATATTGAGGTGAGCAGTTTATTATATATTATTAAATTAATGAAATGTATAATTTAATAATTTCCGTCACGCCCGCGTTACCGCTAGGGGGCGTTTGGCATTAAGAGGTTAAGAGCTACTTAACCAGAGGTGTAAAATTCAGGTTCCGAAAGTAAAAAGTCCTCCCCAGTATTTAGTTCCAATCCATTCGCCTGGATTTGCTAATTCGCTCAATTCTTCAGACAGGAGGTAGAACTAATTAGTGAAATCAGCTGGCAATGATTTGCTTCATGCTTAAAAAATATATAGTTCATGATGTAGTCTATGCAGGCTATCTATAAATTCTCTTCTTGTGTATTTTGAGCGCTAGCTAGAATGGTCAAGTTAATTATCCCCCATTGTTATGCAATCATTCAGAATGTTCAGTTATGGATATTCCAAACACACCCATAAGTGTCTTGCTACAATGACAGCCGTCATCTTATCGATTCCATGTCTTTTAATACCTGCTTTCCATTTGTACTAAAATACAACCGCAAATACCTTTTCCAAACGTCCTTTCGGGCTTAGTAAATCACATAAAGTAATCTATTTGCATGACCACCTCCTTTTTTATTAGTGGTAACAGTTTTACACGTGTTTTTGTACATGCAAACCTTATACTTTATACTTTCTCACACACACCATTTCTCTATACTCACTCACTTACACCATTATACCCACACACCATTATACTCTCTCACACACACCATTATACTCACTCACACCATTATACCCACACACCATGATACTCCCTCACACACACTATTATACTCTCTCACATACACCATCATACCCTTTCACATACATCGTCATATTCTCCTACATAATGGTGTGTGTGAGAGAGTATGATGACGTGTGTGAGAGTATGATGATGTGTGAGAGAGTATAATGGTGTTTGTGAGAGAGTATAATGGTGTGTGTGAGAGGGAATGATGATGTGTGTGAGAGGGTATAATGGTGTTTGTGAGATCAAGTATGATTTATGGCCTAAAAGGCCTCTCATACAGATGGACACACCCACGCTATGTAATAATTATACCATTATATAAAAGTAATACTACAGACAGATTCATAAATTTAATCCAGTGTATGCAGCAAAACCACTTCAAATGATAGAATAAAATAATACCTGTGTCTCACCCCTATTCTCAATCCACAATTATTGGCACCCCTGGTAAAGATGAGTAAAAATAATTCACCTTTCACACTGAAAAAATTAGAAAAATCCAACCTTTAATTGAAGTAAATTTATTCAGAGAAAAAAAATCCATCATCAAGAAATAATTATTTTTAACAAAACCATGTGATATCTTATTTTCAGGTACTCTATAGCGATACTATAACCTCTCTGCATTTGAATGGATCTCTATGGTAATTGGGGGGTGGGACTAGATTAAGCTGTAAATTACACTGGAATAGTATGGAACCCATGGTTGGCTAAATGGCTGTAAGTCATGAAGGGTCTGAGGTATCAAACGAGCCTCAAACCATCACTCTTCTGCCAGATATGTAGTAGATATGGATGGATCAATTTTAGGGTTGTTTCTCCTGGCTCATTTTCCTATTGAACTCTATCGAAAAATAAATCAGGAGAAACAACCCTTCAAGTGATCCATCCATATCTACTGCATATCCGGAAGCAGAGTGATGGTTTGAGGCTTGTTTAATACCACAGTCCCTTGATGACTTAGGGAGCCATTATTTGGAGGGATTGAGTAACACCAGTAGCAGCATCCAGCAGTTAAATGTTCCATCTGTTGGCTGCAGTAGAATTCTACATCCCTGTGGGTAGGTTTACAGTGAAAGGATTTATCTGCACCAATGGTGAATCACTACACAGCCACACTGCCTGAGAGCATGGTGTTTGGCTTCTTGTTTATTTCATAGGACAATATGTACATTTACAGGCTGTGAACAAAAACAGAAATGGCATTGAAAGTCACTTTGAAAAGTGGGCAAAACAGCCTGTATGTATCATGGCCTGGATTCTGGAAATCTGCAAGAGTAAAATGACTAGCTTATGTATTACTTGATATTATATAACTCTCTTCCAAGGGAACGTCATGCTTAGTTGACAGAAGCAGATGGGGGGCACTGCCATCTTGAAGGTCCACACCATTACGGAACTACCTTCACTGTTGGAATGCTGTTATTTTAGAATTTATCTGTGGACTGTCTGTATAATAGTACCTTTTCCCCCTGCCCTTGATTTTGTTTTGTTTTAAATAAAGGGCATTTAAAAGACAAACATCTCTCTCCTTTCCTTTCTCTGGTACGCTTTCTCTCTCCTTCGCTCCTGTCAGTCCTATTCAGCATCTCTCCCACCTGCCCCTGCCTGTGTGTGCATTCATGTGCGTGTGTACGAGAGTGCGTGGGTGTGTTTACACGAACATGCTCTCCACCGTCACTCTCTTTATCTCTCTCTCTCACACTCTTTCTCCCTCGCTCTGTGCACTCGTTTAATGCTCTCTTCTGTGGCTGTAATCTGTTGGCCCTCATTAAGCTGCTTGCTGCTTATCCTTTTTACTTTTAATAGAAACGGTCAATGCGGCCTGGAGGCCAGCACTCCCTGGTGATGCTGGGAAGGCAGAGGTGCGGTCGTCTTCTGCACAGGCCGCCTACAAACGGCCCTTTCCCATGACACACCTCAATCTCACAGAGAAACGCTTTTCTTCCAAGCACAATAAACCTGTCGAACCAGTGCACCTCAAAAGACAAATGTTGTTAGATTAAAAAAGTTTTTTTAAATTTAACAAGCTAACAGGGTATCAGTCATACAATGTTATTATTTATATTGCCTTTCTAACAGGTTCTATTTGTGTATATTATTATGGTTATATTACTGTATGCACAAATGTTACTAATTCATACTGTGCTGGCAATAACAGATAAAATATGGTTTTCCTTTAAAATAATAAAGGTCAATCAATCAGGAAGAGGGGGCACCACCCTGGCGCTTACCTGCCAACATTTAGGTTTTAAAATATGGGAGATTGTCCTGGGGGGGAAAGATGAGTGTGTGTGTTTTGCTGTGGCAATAACAGGTTATTAATTAAAAGAAAAACAAAAGAACTAAGACAAAATTAAGAAAAAAGGTGGTGATGGCAGCAAGCACACAACCACCACCAGAACCTCTTTTTTTTTTCTGAAGCGAGCTACTTTTTGGTTGCCAGGCTGTGCTGAAACAGATGGCGTGAGATGGTGTAGTGTGTGGATTATGTTTAAAAATCAAATCTGGCAAATTTGCTTACGTCAAACAAACAGACAAGACCGAATGATCCGTTCAAGATGAATTTTCATAATAAACCTTGAGGGCTGGGGAAATTACGGGAGTTTCCCAGGAGAAAAAAACCAAACGGGAGTACGCCAGTAGATGGCTTTAAAATACGGTAGAAATCCAGAAAAAATGTGAGAGTTGGCAGGTAAGCCCTGGTGTGACCTCTTTGACCTCTTCAGGGTTCCCTAAGGGAGTTCTCAATACAAAGCCTTTAGAGCTGCAGGCGTAATCATGGCTGCCCAGAGTTCCAGCTGGAATGGGAGTTTATTTCATCCCCTATAGGCTGTTGTCGTTTTTGTTGTTACTGTGCGATTTGTGGAAGTTGGTATTATTTTGCAGTGTGATTTTAAAGTCTTGATAGATCCCGGTTTGGTAAAGTAAGTCAAAGAAAAAAAAAAAAAAGCATCAAAATTGCCAATAGACATTACTTGGTATAAAATTTATACAGCAATACTTCTAGCATATAGATCTGATTAAGTGATATAAGATTATTTGGTGACGTGCTGTGCACGGGCACTTCTGTCGGGCACTTTTGTTTGATTATGTTTGGAACGTGCGATTGAATCAAGAACACCGATAATCAAGCGATGTGCACTGCAAGCCTCTGCCTCAGGTCTTCACCTTGCAGAGAGGAATCCAAAAAGACGTGATGGGAATCTCTAAAAATAACGAGAGCAGAGCCAGTGCATTTTAAAATCAGGATAGTGCTTGAATATCAGTGTTCACAGGTGCAGTGTCCTACTTTCCCTACTTAGTGTGAGCATGTGCGGCTGTTACTGGGATTTGTACACACACGCTGGCTGCTACTTCATTTTGTTGCTATTTCATGGCACAACAAATAATTCCACAGCACATTTCAGAGCACTATTTTTAATCTAAATCGAGACAGTACTCCTGTAACGTTGGACTCATGTTTGGCTCTAAGAATATTCAAAAAACGGTGACAGAAAATTATATTTTAAACAAATTTTATTGGTTTTTAAGTATTATTTTTCCATTTGTGACTCTACCACCCACACCTGCACATGGATCACTGCATCTCTCCTTCAAGTGTACACTAGTCTACAAGCCACTGGCTATTTTCCACACTACAGCACCATAGGTACTGTAGCAGAGCCAACATTGGAAAGTGGCTCATCTCTCACTGATGACAACTGGTAACCTGGGGCTGTATTCAAAAACCATTTTAGCTTACAATTAAAAGTTCTCCTAAGTGGCACTGAAAGTCCCTAGCTCAGCGTTTCCTCTTAAAACCCATTCACAAAGCTGCTGAGACCAACTTTTAGGAAGGAATGGGGAGAACTAAGGACAAGGTTGACCTCCTTGCTATGGATGATGTGAATTTATGCATGAAATCTGCTTTGGGCCAGGATAAGCTATATTTCAGCTGATACTATAAGTCCATACTGACTAATAGGCAGTGGAATGGCCCATGCCAATAATGCATGGATGTATCTTCTCAGATCAGGTTGCATATTAGTGGCCCAAGACAATTTAACCCTTTAAAAGGAGGCTAAATTAGCACACGGACCTGTTTTCGGCACCGCTTTTGGTATAGAAAACCCAATTGGGCTGGGTAGAAATTAGACTGGTTGAATAGGTGAGCCCCCTCTTCAAGAATGAGAAGCAGGGTTTTCATTTATTTTTGAGCATGAAACATGTACTGGGCCAATACAGAGTATACGTCCATTTTCATTCATAGATTACGTGTAATGTGTGGCCCAAGACAATTTAAGCCTTTAAAAACTTCTGAATGAGCCTGTAAAATAGTGAACAAGCCGCTGCACATAAGAAACTTCAGCCTTATGGCTGATGTTGGCTTTATTTTTTTGTAGTTGGCAAACATCAACAGGAAACTATGAATTGTCGGACGATGTGGGTCTGCAGAGGCCATTTATTGTTTGTGTAATATTCTACTGAGTACTGACAGATGACTGAGATATTTCCAGTTCGACTGTGCTGCATTGCTGCATTTTAACTGCGGCTAATTAGCATAGATTTGGCAAAACCTTGATCTCATTGTGTTGTTTTTGTTTGTTGGTGAAGTGACTGCATCCCTGACTAGCTCTACTATAATCATAATACTGTCACGATTGATCCCTTTTTAAAAGCTTGATGTTCCTAAATGTTTCTAAAATGTTGACTCGATACCAAGGTGGATTGCGGACAGCAGTCATAGGACTGTTTGTGTTTTGGTCTTTGTGACTTAGGAGTCCTCTTGACCACCCCTAACTGCAGATTTAGGAGCTAGTTTTAGAGCTAAAATGTCCTCTTAGAACTTAGGAGTCTTAAAGTTAGGACTGACACGCCCATTATTTTTAAGAGTTTCTTCTAAATCAGCAAGTTACAAGCTACTTTTAGCCTTAAGATGTTTTGTGAATGCCTGGCCAGTAGCTTGGGGGGCTGCTTATGCAGTTTATAAATATTCACATGAAGGCGGGCCCAAGGAGAGAACATTCATTGCTACAGTACAATCCTTGGCAAGACCTGCCCCTCATAAATATTAATAAGATGCATCAGATTGGATATTTTTGTTCAAAACCACAATGTTTGACAGTCCACAGTTTTGGATTCAGCATTGGTACAGTACTCCCTTTCTGAACAAACATCAGGCTCTGTTGGTCTGACTTGAAGGGCTTTTGTTTGGGAGACGTTTCATCTGAATTTAATCTAGGTTAATTTAGTTTAATTTGATTATCTATGTGTTGACTGTCTCCTTTATGAGCGAGTAAATTCTGTCGGAGAACCTCTTGCTGTAGCCGACCATGGTTGGCTAGCAATCACGCATCACATAATCAACCAATCACATGCACACACCTCTAACGGAGCGCCCTTGTTAAGCCAAGAATTAGTTCTCTCTGTACTGTGCGCTGCTCTTTGTTGCTTACGGCTTGTGTTAAAATAAATTTGCTGTCACTTTGCCGCACCCTGCTGCTGCTAGCCATGCCTAGACTAACCTAGGCTTGTCCTGCTTAAAATGTTTTGCACAGTGTTTTTCTTGCGTGTATATTCTAGCTTGCGTGCGGTTGCAAGCTCTGCTGCGTGACTGGCGTCCTATGCTTTTGTGAAGGCGGAGGTCTTCTTGGAGTTTACTAGAGTTTAGTAGGATTCCTATGTCATGTAAAGCTAAGTTGACGCCAAAATTCAGTATGATCATTTAAGACGTGCGGGACCATCCGTGTAACCCGGTCTTTATTATCCCCTTAGCTCGGTTGCTTCAGTGTGTTTTTATTCAAAATTTGCCAACGGATTATTGCCATCATTTTGTTAGTAGCCAAATACGCCTGTCAGCATGCTAACGTTTTACATGAGCCCTCGGGAGCTACACCATCTACTTTAAAACATTAATTGTATGTGTTTACATGGGCTACTGTGCTTTGCTGACGCCCTCCAGTAAAACGGGACTTTGGTAAAGTTACATTGTGATTGTTAGTCGATTAGCTAGGCTAGCTAACATTACTCGTTAGCTGATTTACTGTCAGGAGGTTCGTAAAAGCTAATACGTAATTGTGAATAATTCAGGATATTTTGCTAGTTTATACTGCTGCTGTTTTGTCGTGTTAAATGTTAGGTATTTATTAGGGGTGTCACGATACCGATTCGAAATCGAAAATCGATCGAAATGAGCGTTCGATTTCGAACTTCGAAATCACAAGCTGGTTCGCGATTCTCCCAGTTTTTTTTTTCTCTCCACCCCCGCCCCCCGCACGCTCTTCTTAGCCTTTCATGTGATGGGTAAAATGTAAAAAAAAGTAGCCTACTTGGCCATCTCTAATGTAAGCGTTTCCGACAAAACGAAACTTGACTCCTTCCACTGCATTTTGTTCGTCCACGCAGGCGTGCATCCGAAGAAAAAACAACGATATTTCAAAGAAGACACAGCTGCTAGTTAACGTTAGCTTACCGGCAGCCTGCATTACTTTTCGACACACCATGGCCACTGCCGGAGTCGGAGATGGAGAAACAGAACTGGAAAATCCTCCTGCTTCCCTCAAGTCACCGGTGTGGCAACATTTTGCCTTCCCCGTGAGTTATATAAACAACGAACGCGTCATTGACAAAAAAACGACAGTTTGTCGGCTATGCTACACGCGAGTACCATACGCCACCTCAGGCAACACATCAAATATGGCAGGACACATTCGCAGGCATCACAAAGAAATAGATTTGACTGGGAAAAAAACATTGACACAGGCAACTCTTCCATTCTCATTTAGAATTTGAAAATGTAAATGACAGTTGTCAGGGCATGAAAAAAAATGTGTAAATAGTTAATAGCGTGGTACATGTTCAACTGTTTATTATTTCAGATATTAGTTTGTTAAAGCTCTTAACTGTTCAAAGAATGTGAACACGCTCATCTTTTTAAAGAAGAATTTGAAAATGTAAATGACCGTTGTCAGGGCATAAAACCAATGTGTAAATTGTTAATAGCGTGGTAAATGTTCAACTGTTTATTATTCTAGAGTCTAGTTTTGATAAAGCTCTTAACTGTTTAGGTGTGTTTAAATATTATCATATTTTTGTTATTATTTATAATTGTTATTATTCAAATAAAAGTTACTTATTGAGAAACAAGTATTTTTCTTTACAAATCAAGACTCGATAGTCTAACAATGGCATAGCCATTAGTTAGACTATAGTGCTGGGAAAAAAAATAGTGCTGGGAAAAAATCGAAAATCGAATCGAATCGTGACCTTAAAATCGAAAGTCAAATCGAATCGCGGATTTGGAGAATCCTGACACCCCTAGTATTTATATCCTGTTGGGAAACATGTTGCACATTATTACCGAGAGATACTCATTGTTGTTGTAGCCTAGCTACTGCAAAATAGAACCCGGAAGCTAAACTGGAATTCCTTAGTTGGCCTATTATCGCTCATGGTGGCTAGTGCAAATGCTTATGTAATGCTATGTATTCTCTGGCAGCCTACCTTGCACACAAATACGTGTCACCTTTTCCCGTCCAACCTCCGAGCCGTAGTTGGAGACATGGGGGAACTGAAGTTGCTAATGGCTGCTATTTTCCGGTTTCAGGACCGAGCTGCGAGCTCACAGCTTTACAGTCCCATGAAAATGGCGAGGACGCAGGTTTCGTTCATGTGGCTCTTTATTTACATCAATGAACATTGTACAGCTTAGAGTTTAGAAGAAGAGACCTTAAAACCAGCCGCAAAATGCTAACTAACTTTGTTTGTGACTGTTTGTTTTCCTTACATCATGTCCATATCTGCCCTCACTCACACGGATCAATCAGGATCTCTTAAAAAGCTATGCTACCCATGAACCCTCGTTAAAGCTGCATACCCCCATTTACCATCAGACGGCTAAACAATTATGCTGCGTTCACACCAAGGGGCCAAGACTGGGCTTTCATTTTGAAGCTCACTTCCTGGTTGGGTTGGGAGCGGCAATTGTGCCGTTGCTCACTAGCGCCACTGCGATTGGCTCCAGTATAGGTCTTTCACCATATAAGTCAATGGCAGCAATATGGTAAAAATACTCAGTCAATAAATTTTTCCCACAAAATTTTTTTATTGCAATAGGTGCCTTTCCTTCATCTAATGCCTCTGCATGTGCTGATTTTTTTTAAATATTGTGTCGTTTGGACAGGGTATTAACATTTGTTCAGGACCAATCAGAGGGACAGGTTGAGTCCTCTTCGGCTCCACGGAGCAGGTGCAGTTTGTACAAACGGGCGGCGAAAAAGACATCCAGAGCTGCAATTCAGTTTTTACGAGGCCGTGGAAGGGCAATGGGTGACGTCACAGTGGCTTTGTCCATATTTTTATACAGTCTATGGTTCACAGCAAAAAATTAAAAAATTAAAAAATTAAAAAATTTAAAATAAATAAGAAGGCGGCGGAGCAAGAGTTCCAACTTCGGGGCTGGAACATCCGCAGTTGGTATTTATTAGACAGACAACAGGCGCTCATTGAATGACCGGAGGTCAATTCAGTGTTAGCGCCGGTCTGATGCGTGCGCTCTAAGCATAGGCTACGTTATGTAACTTCAGTTGCTAAGCTAACTGAAAACACTACTGTGCATGCCTGATCACTTCCCTTTGTGCAATAAATAAAAACAATACGGCAAAGCGCCAGTTGTATATCTTGTCAAATCTAAGAGACGGCTTGCTGGTTCCGTGGATTCCTGTGGGAGCTGCTCATTGGCGCATGAAGCCAATTCATGGAGGCTGCCATGTCAGACTATGTGCTTTTTGGAACCAGAGCATGCGCGCTGGCTAAATGTTAACGCTGCATTACTGCAGGAATCGTTTTCACATTTCGTATTTCTCAATGCGGCCTTCTTGCTAAATAAATTTAGAATTTGATGTGCAAGAATAGGGAACAATAAGGAGCTTGCATTTTGTTTTCAACATGCAATTTATTTTTGTAAGATCTTTGGTTTATGTGCTTACTGCAGCTAACTAAAATAAATGCTAGTGTGTGCGCTGTTCTGAAGCTAAAAGCGGCATTTGTGTGTGTGTTATATGCATTTGGAGGCTGCATTAGTGTATGCGGTGTCTGCAACTGGTGCTGGCGGGGCACCGTTGGTGCGTAGTTTACATTCTAAAAGCAAGGGGCAAAAACCGGACTTCATTTCGACGCTCACTTCCTGCTTGCTGCCAGCGCTGTTTGCTCCTGTATAAGTCTTTCAGGCTATTTCAACACAAGTCAATGTGATGAACACAAAGTCTGGTCCATAGACTTGCTTAACGTGGTACAGAGCCGCCCACTTTGACAAGATGGCGCATTTGATTGACATGCAAGATAACCAACCACAGACCGTCTATGTTCCGTGATGTTTTGAGGCGCTACAGAGGGCGGTCGATTTAGAAACAGCACTACAAGAACAACAGACCGGCATGAAACAAATGTGATGTACTAAAATGGCACGGCGATCTCCATTAAAACAGTCTATCACACCGAAGAAAGATACAGAACCTGACCTGACCGGACCTTCTTAGACATCTTTGTAAACATTACTGTAAACTAATATTAAATCCAAATGTTCAAACTAGCAAGCCTACATGCAGAGCACAGAACCGGTCGTTTTATCAGTTTGCCCTGTAATTAACAATTTAGGCTAACGAGTAACGTTAGCTGGCTAGCTGACTAAAACATTGTAACATATTCAAGACTGTTTCCATTGTAGTTGAAATAAGAAAATTATATCTTACCATTGCTCTACGGTGTGCACTTCAACTGGATAGCTGCTACATTATGGGAAGGATGTACTTTGTCTTGTCTTTTCTGTAGTGATTTCGATGACGTTTCTGTATGCACTTATTGTATGTCGCTTTGGATAAAAGCGTCTGCTAAATGACTGTAATGTAATGTAACTGCCATTCCGATGAGCGTTCCAGATAAACTTCTGTTTGTAGCACGTCTCTCCATTTCTTGGTAAAGTAATTCGGGTGATCCAAACACCCTGCTGCGATTTCTACATGCCACAGACAACCCTTTGCCTGTCAGGTACTTAACCTGATCTTCCATTATCGATGTAAGGGGACAGACGACTAAAAATAGGTAGAGTTGGGAAGCCTGGTATGTGTTTGCAGAGGGTCGACCATGCTTGAAATATAAGGCTTTTCACGTATCCTGTCGGCAAACATGCGAGTATATCTCATTTATTAATTATCTGCCTCAAAACAAACTCTTGAATATCTTTCAGAGATGGAATGTCGTGAACTTCTAAAACTTTATTCAATCCAGTGTTAAGCTCTTGGTCCGAAACACTCATTGTTCTTGATGGATTCGCAGCATTCACTAGCTAGTAGCTACCGATTAGTTAGAACTTAACGTGTTTCCCGGCGGACTGATAAAACCAAAAGCACTGCATCATACCGGAAATACGCAGGCACTCCTGTGATTGACAGTGCTACTAGCCAATGAGTGCTAACTGTGAGTTTTCCCACAGCTCTGTCCAGCTTATGCAGGCCTATGCATCAGACGCTGCGTACGAAGTGCGTCAAAGCGGCTGAGGCTGAGACTAGCATAGGTGCTACTTCAACTGCTGCTCTGCGCGTGCCTGCTGTAGGCGCGCATTTCCTTTTTGGAGGTAGAATTGGTGGAAGACTTGTTAGCGTTTGAAAAGTACGGAGGAGGATAACATTGTGCTTCAGTTTGTAATCGATATTAGTTAGAGTTCTAAAATCCATATCAAACTGGTAAGACGGATTCGCTTCTAAGGTAAAAAATCTTTGTTGCCGCTAAGGGGCAGAGAGGGAATTTTCCACTTTTTCCTCCGTTAAGCACTCGGCTAGCAGCCGGTTAGCTAATTTGGCCACCTTCTTGCTGACAGGAGGTTTTTATTTGGTTTTTCTCCCTCTCAGGAGCACAACCTAATATTCATAAGAGTCTGCTTCCATTATTGATTGGCTAACCATAAACAAACACTTCAGACGCCATTTAATTCAAAAGAAACTCGGAACAGCTCGTCTCAGACACAAATACATAGCCAGCTGCTATGTGTAATTTTGCTGGCTAGCTTGCCATTGGTACAATATAGTAATGTTAGCTATATTCATTTAATTCAGAGGGATTCGTTTAATACATAACAGTGAATTTGCACTGGTATACCGGCAAAAAAATATGTTGCCTTACTACTCAGCGCCACTGAGACAACATCGCAACAAACATCTTCGGGCTAGGACAGAGAAACGCCTGAATAACCTAGACATAACTAACCAAAAACTGTATGAAAGAGACTGTAAAGTAAAAAGATGAACAGCCGCCGTTACCTAATGAATCATATTTTGCTAAACGGGATGTAGCTAGCTGCTACAAGCTAAAAACACTGCGCCATCTTGGTAGGAACTTTACGCTTGTACGCCTCCTCCTCTTACGCGCAGCTGGATTTACTTGAGATGTGAGGGCTTTGTGTCGAATGAGGGCTTGTCTGAAAGATAAGAGTCTTCGCTATTGGCTGGAATATTTGACAGACAGTTTAAAAATCCAATGGAAAGCAAATAACACAAAGAAATCAGTCAAAGAAATACACCCAATTGACGACGGTTTTGCATATAACTGTGCAAAAAAGTACAAAACCCCTTTGGCTAAAATATACAAAGCCACGGGATTGGTACTTCAGAAACTGGCTGAGTTTCACAACGCCAAACTGAACACAGCCGAACGACTCATAATGAAGTGCCGAAAAGTCGGTTTAAAATGTGAAAAACATCATGTACAGCCGTATGAAAGTTTTAAAGTATTTTTTCTTGAAGTCTAAAGGTATAACGATTTTTCAAACCAAAGTTTTGTGAAATACAATTAAAGGGTAAGTTCGCTATTTTGGACCTTGGACCCTATTTGCGGTCCGTCTTCCATGAACCTAACCCATGAAGTCCATTTTTTCGCTGATCGGTCCAGTATTGAGTTCGGTACAGATTTCCTGTAGGCTCTCACTGGGCTACAATGGAAGTGAACGGGGCAATCAGAAATGTTATGGAAAAACAACGATAAATGTGCTTTTATAGCTCAGTGTGTATTCTCACGGTCTCAGTATGCTCTCCTGTGAAATGTAGGCTATCGCAAACGCAAACCGAACGTTGAAACAACAGTTCCATTTGAAACAGAACTATTTCTCCGACCGCACTACCTCGCACTGTAAACTTCCGCAGTCTAGCTACGTTGTAGAGAGGGGGGGGGGGGGGGGGGGCGCTTGAAAAGCAGTTGATCACAAATCCTGACCTCCCGTTGGAGTTTACTAGCTAGTAGCCTACAGCAGAAATATTTGTAACGCAGTTTTTGTAATCATCATTTGTAATAATTCTTCACAGCAATGGTGCGCGAATATGCAGTCCCCGGTTGTGGGAATAAAATGTCTGGACGCTCAAATACCAGTTTTCACAGGCTCCCGTTTTCTGAACCAGAAAGATTGAGACTTTGGCTGGTTTTCTTACGGATCGACATAAACACTCCAGTCAATCAACTCCGTTTGGCAGACTCGCGAGTTTGTGGAGCGCATTTCGACGCTACTGATTTCTGTAACCGCAAATCAGAAGCAAAACACTGGTTTCTAAAGAACACAGCTGTTCCTCGTGTCGGACCTGCAGCACTATCAAGCACCGGAGCGGAGGTAAGTTATATTTAGCTATAACGTTACTAACATTTTTATTTTTTTTGAGCGCGTCCTCTGACCCAGCACTCAATACCAACTAACAAAATCCGAGCTTGACATAAGTTGTTTTCTTGTAACAAAACTGTCGGAAACGTTCATCAACTATAACTTTTTACAATTCTATAATGTTTTATTTACAAATGCTTGACGCATGGTGTCCTGTCCAAAGTTCTCATCTATCACATATCTGTTGGCAGTCATAGTGTAATGGTAATCAATGGAGATGATCCAGTGTCATCCACGGATACATCCAGGTTTTCAATGGCATTCGGTAGCAACAGATCCCACTCCCTACAACACAAACTTTCCTCCTCTCTGGGCATCTGCTTGCACCTCTTGCAAGAACACCAAAAGTCCCCCGAAATTCTTGGTCTAGCCTCGGCAGCGACTTCGGATAACATTACCTGCGCAACTTCAGCCCCTCTCTCTTCTCTTGCTCTCTTATCATCCATCTCTTGTAGTTCCGTGTCCGTGTATTCTGGCTCAAATCTGTAGCCAGTAACGTCAAAGTCAAAATCGAATTCTTCGTCTTCGTAATCATTATAGTCATCCATCATCCAAGTTTTTTTGTGGAAATTGTAGCCTACGTTGCTGCAGGTAAACAAACGCAGACTGCTCAGCTAGATAGTTTCGTAAACGGCCGGCACACCTTCCCGCTCCCCTACCCCCGACACATAGTACTCCGCGAGTGCAGCTCAAACAAGCAACAGAGAAATGCTTACTTCCAAGCCATGCCAAGCACGTAAAAATGTTCGGATTGAGATACATTTCACAGGAGAGCATACTGAGACCGGTAACAATACACCCTGAGCTTCCCGTCTCATTTATTGTACATGAAAGCACATTTATCGAACATTTCTGATTGCCCCGTTCACTTCCATTGTAGCCCAGTGAGAGCCTACAGGAAATCTGTACCGAACTCAATACTGGACCGATCAGCGAAAAAATGGACTTCATGGGTCAGGTTCATGGAAGACGGACCGCAAATAGGGTCCAAGGTCCAAAATAGCGAACTTACCCTTTAAGCAGAACAGTTTACCAGCACATTGTTTATGGTGTGACATCAAGCTGCAATACATGTTTGGGAATTAGGTCGTTGTTTCCAACGTAATTTACAAAGTTTTAACTCAACGTTTTGGGCTTAAAACCCACTTTCCCAGAAGGAATGGATATATCTTAAGGATATTTAATCAAAATATTGAGGTGAGCAGTTTATTATATATTATTAAATTAATGAAATGTATAATTTAATAATTTTCGTAACGCCCGCGTTACCGCTAGGGGGCATTTGGCAGCAAGAGGTTAAAGCGGACATGAAGCACTCGGTAAAGTGGCTCTGGTTCGTTAGATTTTTACCTTAAATTAGATATGACCGTGCGTTCAAATCTCAAACCGACCCGTATTTGCTGGAAAAATTCGTTGAAAAGTTGAAATTCTTTTTTTTCCCACTAGGGCGCAGCCATCTTGGACCAACTGCGGTTGTGACGTCACTAGGTTGGTTGGTCTCTGCTGTTCAATGTATTCCTATGGGAAAATAGCTGACTTTTAGTGAGCTCAACGATGTATTGTGAAGAAAAAATAAAACAAAAAACGCACAGATGGTCTTTTTCTATTGTCCCGAGATGCTCAAATGAGTATTACCGAACAAAACTTAATTTCCACTAACTGCTTCTGACCATACTATGTAATGCTGCGGCCAGCCGGCAACTGCAGCGCCGCTGCATTGCCTTGATATATTAGTTAACAATCTGCAAATATACACCTACCGTGACCTAGCATCACAAGCTAACGCTTATTTTATATAGGCAATATTAACTAGACACGACTTTAGCTCACTGAACAATATAGTTCGGTGCTTTAGCTCCCAAACCGTTTCTCAAGGCAATGCATCGGCGCAGCAGTTGCCGGCTGGTCACATCATTACATAGCGGTCAGAAGCAGTTCCTGAAAATTAAGTTTTAAATTAAGTTTTGTTCGGTAATACTCATTTGAGCATCTCGGGACAATAGAAAAAGACCTTCTGTGCGTTTTTTGTTTTATTTTTTCTTCACAATACATCGTTGAGCTCACTGAAAGTCAGCTATTTTCCCATAGGAATACATTGAGCAGCACAGACCAACCAACCTAGTGACGTCGCAACCGCAGTTGGTCCAAGATGGCTGCACCCTAGTGAAAAAAAAAACAACTAATTTCAACTTTTTCCATGATCTCTGCATTTTAAACCCAATCGAGCCACGTGGTGGCGCTATAGAGATCTAAATATAAGAAAATATTTTAAAATTCACTAAAAAACATTGACACGTCCACTACCTACCTACCTTGCCAACTGTGACAGTTCCTGTAGCTTAGTGGTTAAGGCATTGTACTACCGTGTAGTAGGTTGGTGGTTCAATCCCCACCTTTCACAATATTAACTGTTAAATGTTAGCATTATGAAGTCAGTAAGCCAACACAATCTGATACCGCAACACAAAAGTCTTATTTGGCCTCCACATTTCCGTTAACCTGCTTTGGCCTAGAGGTTACAATCTTGGCTTTTGATGCGTTATGTTAGTGGTTCGATTCCCGCTTGGTACCAATGGCTAAGTTAATGTTTGGCAAAATGATTGTACAAATGCTACGCTTCTTTTAATGTTCTTTTCACAGTAATGAACGCCTTTTTATTGCAAAGGTTAAGAAATAGAACAGTATTAACTGTTCACTGTTTCACTTGTACTTAAAAGACATTAATGGCTGCCGACATGGTCCAGTAGCTTACGATACTACCGACCAACGAAAGATTTACCGCAGGTCACGTTTACGCTATGGGAACAAATATCCATTTGTCAGACACAGAAAATAAAGTTTTCACGCAAAATATGATCTGGTACAGAATGCGTTGTTGCAGTAATGTAAAAAATCTATTCATAACTGTGTCATTGGCTATGTGTTTTGAACTAACATTTCTTTTCAAACATCGTCACTAGTCTCAATCTCACACAAAAGCCTACAAAAACATCCGTCTGTGTAGGCCTACCTATGTTGTCCTGTTGCGGGCAAGATTTCTTGATTCATTTGCGACAAAGAGGATGTGCACTTCAACTCTGTTCGGGTTACGGTTTTCACACATAACACAATGTCACCATAAAAATGAAGTAGGCTACTAGGAAAATGAAGAGTTTACGATAATACGCAAGCGCAATAATATTCCAATAATACGCAATAATATTCCCTTGAAAGGGATAGTTCGGAATTTTGGACATAATAGCTGTATCCCAAACCGCATACTTCCATGCTCCGCACTACCGTGCTCCCGAGTACGCACTCAAGGCTTGGGAGCTCGCACTCTGGAGCATGGAAGCATGGTAGCACGGAAAGTTTCGCTCAGTCGTGGGACGCACTTCGTGGCGACATCTGACCTATAACCTTTAACCTTTCCCGTAACTATCGGAGAAATGCCGACGAGTAAATACCTGAGAGGCATAACGTCGTTCGCTGGCATTGTACTGTTACTGAAATATTCTGATATAACCAGCAATATCCGCAACAGTTGAATTATCCTTTTTGCTAGCGTTCTTATTCCAGAAAAGTCAGTGGAAGGCAACGATGGCTAGGAAGACAGCCTATACATTATATCATTGGATACCTTTAAGTAAACAATCAACCCCATAATAAAATTGTCTTTGCATTGTAAACAATCGTGTCTGTGTTTTGATTATTTTTGCGCTGTTTACCAGAGCGTGAACAACTGGGTACGCAGTTAGAAGTAGAAATGGAGCCGATAATGTTTGTGGCGATGCTGTTGCTTCTGGGGTGGTTTTCTATCGAAATGGAGAAAAGACGGGCTGCTGCCAGAATAAGACGGCGGATCATCATTGAAAACTGCATCCGACGAAGGCAGGCCATCCGGAGAGCTGGGGCTTCTCTTCGTAGGGCGCTTGTCAGCACCGACGTAGGTTGTCTTATACAGCTGACTAGCTGCTACACTGGTTAACATTAGCCTGCATATCATTAAAAATGTATATGAAATTTCTTTTTATTTTACATCGCATATTGTGTTGTTCATTCACATTGTAGCATTTTATTCATATACAAACTCCTAATGTAGTTTTCCCTGTTTAAGTTTCCAATCTGAACCACTAGGGGTGCGTCCCAATACTCGAAAATTGCACCCTCCTTTGCTCCACTACCACCTCCTCTCCTCCATGCCCCGGAAATGGATCTTTGCATTTTAATCTAATGTTGCTGATTACATCTTAATTACGTATTAACGGCTAAATATTAATTAATGTCTCGACGCAAACCGCAATGTCAGGTACATTGTATACTGTACATGCAAATATTTGTACTCAAAACGTTCAGGCAGTTTTGAATACTTCCAGGTAGGAGAGGAGTGGTAGTGGGGGAGTGGAGGACGGGAGGTGGGGAGAGTGAACAATATTGGGACGTACCCTAGGTGTCAAATAGACAGACGCCCTGAAGTTAGGCAGAGTATATTTATTAACTTTGGAAATTTGTCTCTAGGGAGAGAGCCTTGCAACCTATGGCAGGATGAATGTCAATGTCCCCATCCTTGCCAAATATTTTGATGACGACCAGGATCTCCAGCCAGACTTCCGCTTACTCGGAATGCTCCCCAACAAGAGGGACCATGGCTGGGGCTACACACTGGAGGTCCTGGTGTTTGTGTACTGGCTGGCCTCTGGGACATCCTACAGAGTTGTGTCACAGGTGTTTGCTGTCCCTCGCAGCACCATACATAGGATGGTCCATGCCATTGCAGATGACCTGATGGCCATCCTACCCAGAGTCATCTGCTTCCCTGAACAAGATGACCTGGAAGCCACTGGAGAGGGGTTTTGTCGGCTGGCAGGACATTCAGCATTCCGGAAGGCTGTGGGAGCCAGTGATGAGTGCCATGTCCGGATAAGGCCACCTGGAGGGGTCACAAGACAGTGCTATGTTAATAGGAAGCTATTTCCGTCATTAACATTACAGGCAGTGTGTGACTCCTCTGGGAAATTCCTGGATGTGTTTGTGGGTTACCCTGGCTCTGTCCATGATGTGCGTATGCTTCGAAATAGCCCCATCTATTGCCAGCCGCCGTATCCTCCCCGTGGGTATGCGCTACTGGGCGATGGAGGGGTACCCATGCCTGGAGGATCCCATTCAAATAATCACCCCCTACAGGGAGCCTGTCCAGGGGCCAGTGGAGGCACACTTTAATCGGCATCATTCAAAGGCTCGCTCCATAATCGAGCCTTTGGACTGATGAAGTCCAGATGGAGGAGCATTTTTTTTTCAGCCCTGGAGGTGCATCCAACATTTGCCCCAAAGGTGGTTGCAGCCTGCGCTGTCCTCCATAATATTTGCTTGGCTGATGTAGATGCCCTAGAAGAAGAGAGGGTGAGTTATGAGTACTACCCTGACATAGTGCCCATTCTCACCCAGGAGATGCCGGGACAGCACCTGAGGGCAAGACTGGCAGAGCACGTGTCAGCCCCAGTTTCGTGTCCTGCAAGCTTGCAGGATCACATTTACTTTAACTACAACACACTGTTGTAAATAGTTGTGTTTTGAAGTTGCCTGTTCTTTTTTTTTCTTTTTTTCAGCATCAAAAAAAAAATCATCTTCACTAAAGTGCACCTGGCACAATTTCATTTGTATTTGTGTGTGTAAGCATGTTTTTCTGTTTTGTTCACGCATTTTGTATTACTTGCTTTTTACATAAAATTTTTTGGCCAATATCTTGTTGTTCCATCTCTCCCGATCCCTCTTTCTAAACAATAATTACATTTTCTGACATTGTCACCATCTAAGTATGGTAATCTGTTTGTTTCATTTCAACCACTTGCTTATCACAATTTACACCACTTTTATTTACCAACTTAAGTGCTTTTCCTCTGCTGCGCTCAGCTGAAAAGTTGTCTGTTTTTCGTCGTGGTCTGAAAACGCACTTTTTCAGACTCCACCTCGACTAAACTACCTATATAGGGCCATTCTATAGTATTCGCTTCCTGTTTTCTATTTAACTTGTGTTTTTGGTTATTCTATAGTTCAGAATGTATAGCTGACTGTATAGTGTGTACTTCTCATGTTTATTACTAGCGATAGCTCCTACGCTGTGAGAAAGCTGCGCTTTGTCGGATTTGCTTTGTAGTCGCGTCAATGATCTTCAATATGCACTTATTGTACGTCGCTTTGGATAAAAGCGTCTGCCAAATGATTGTAATGTAATGTAATTTTTGGGTGTCTCTATAAATGGCTATGCTTGCGTCACATTAAAAATACAAAATCCAACAGGATGTTATTTGTACGAGGACAGAGATTTACAGCAAGTACAGTACGTAATTTAGGTTGTAATAATGACAAAACAGAGAGAACTACTTAAAACAGTTATTTACTTAAATACTTTTCCAGGAGGCCCAGAAATTGGCCCTGAAATTCCCTCCTCTCCTGCTGTTTACAAAATATATGCGGTTAAATTTCGTTAAAAGCACCTGAAACAGCTGAGAATAAGCGACCAATGGCTTCTGTCTCACCTTAGAAAACGCCAAATTAGCCTGCTTGTTTAACGAATTTCTTTTGATTATGCAATGAACTCATGTTCAAGCTTCATCCGAAGTTCATTAGGCTACCTGCATTCTAATTTTGATTAATAACAAAAACGTTATTTTGCCTTAATGATGACACTAAATACAATAAAGCTGTCAGGTTGGCAACCCATAGGTTCAGCATATTTTCCCTTTGTTTTATAATGTCCTGCTTATGGAAATGTGACAAACCTGTTTTACTGGTAGCGTAATGCTTTAAAACGATCCACTTTCCCAGGAAGACCGTGAAAAGTGCGATTTACAGCAAAATTAATTGTAAATGAATTGTGTAACATGCTGCAAATTTGTTTTAGTTTCTAATTATTATTATTTTTATTATTTTTTTTTTTTTTTTTTTTCTTGGGTCCGGCCACCCTCTTCGGAGGTCAACTTTATTTTTATATTCTCTCTCCCGGGCCTCTCTCCTCTCCTCCCTCTCCAAGGCTTCCGCCTCCCCCCTGCCGCTCCCTCGCTAAGGCCTCCTTCTCTCCTCCTCCAACTCAGCCTGCCTCTGGAGGAACTCCAACAAGTCAGAGTTCCTCCGTTTCCTGCTGCTGCCTGCCCTCTCCTGCCTTCTGCTCTGAGGGGAGACCACCACTGCATCCCCTTCACCACTGGCTGAGGCAACCAGGACAGGAGGCGTGGTGGACGGCATCCCCCCGATTGCCTCATCCATCATGGCAAACCACTGCCAGGATGCAGCAGTGGTCTCAACCCCCTCAGTGCTGACCCCTGTTGGGGGGCTCTTCAGTGCCTACAGAGACAAGCAATGGTATACTGACCACAAATGCCTTTCAAATGTTATTGACCGCATAAAGTAAACAAGTCATTTTGAAATACTGACCTGGTCAAACTTAATATCTAGATATAACAAATACACACCTTATACTTCTTTTTTAAGTTTTCCCATTTCTTTTTAGCTTGGGCTGCTGTCACCCTCCCATGCAGACCCCCTTCACTGACAAACTGCCTGCAATATTAACATTTACAATATTAACACAGGCATCAGAAAAAACAAACAAGTAAAATATCTAATCAGCTTGTAATTGTATATTATTTTCACTTACTCCCATCCACTCTTGGCAGCATTCCGCTTGCCAGTGAAGAGGGCCTCATTCTCCCCCCGCCAAAGCACAAGCCGTTTTGTGTCATCGTATGTCCCTAGTGTTACAAATGGAAAACCAGAAAATATAATGCATCAATACCAAATATTAACCAACATGAGCTAGCATTAAACACAAGTAACGTTAGTGTTATAGCTAAGTTCACTAACGATAACTAGTGCGACGCTAGCTAGTAAGTGGGTTGTATCCAGCCAGCTAGCAAGTCAGTTATAGCATATGGGAATACATTCGTAATTAATATTACGAATATTAAATAATGCTTTGTGCTTCGGAATAGCTATATCTACGACTAACTCCATTATTATCTGGCTAAGATAGATATCTACGTTAGTACTGTCATTTAATGTTAACTAACGTTACCTAGCTAGCTGTTACCGAGCAAATTGCATTGCAATTTACATAACGAAAGCTAGCTAGCTAACTGGAAATAGAAGTTATCTTAATTATTGAGCTAGCTCAGTATTAAAACACTAACAGAAATAGTGCTGTGCCAGATGTTTTCAAACTTGTGAAAATGTTCATATAAAAATGTTGAAATGACTTACATTTGTAGAAAGCCTCGGGAGAGGCAGCTCCTTCAATGTTCTCATCCGCCATTATGATGGTAAATTTTTGGTCTTGACCTTTTTCTCGAAAGGAATGATGGGATTTCTTCCGGTCGGAGCATCGAAGTATGCATACTTCGAATTTTGACCAAACGGAGCACGCATCTGGGTACTTTATCCGTGCTCCGTACTACCGCACTTTTTGGACTCACACTCCAAGATGGATGCGTGCTCACTATGCGTGCTTGGAGCATGGAAGTATGCGGTTTGGGACACAGCCACTGTCTCAATTACGACTTACCCATGATGTAGTTGATTGATGGAAACCATTTTCAGATAATTCCATGCTGTCCCTTCTTTTGGACATACGCACATTGCTAATGCTAGCGCAACTCTAAGGTAACTGCTAGCATCCACTACCAAACACACTTAAACACTCCACAGTGCACCCAAAGCAAATAAAATACGACGACAGTCTATCTGGGTTATTTTGAGTGTTTATACCATCATTTTTAAGTCAAACTATCCTTGAATCCTTTACTTTGTGCTAACCTATATTCTCTGTGGAAGTACGGCGGCGGAGCGAACGTGACCATTGCAACTTGTTGGTCTTCTTTGTTGTAGTCCACCAGTGCCGGCACTACATTCGTAGGTAACGTAAAGTATCGCTCCGCCGCCGTACTTCTGCAGAGAATATGAGTCAGCACAAAGTAAAGGATTCAACGATAGTTTGACTTCAAAAATGATAGTATAAACACTCAAAATAACCCAGATAGACTGTTGTCGTATTTTATTTGCTTTGGATGCACTGTGGAGCGTTTAAGTGTGTTTGGTAGTGGATGCTACCGGTTGCCATAGCGTTGCGCTAGCATTAGCAATGTGTGTATGTCCAAAAGAAGGGACAGCATGGAATTAGCTGAAAATGGTTTCCATCAATCAACTACATCATGGGTAAGTCGTAATTGAGACATTATGTCCAAAATTCAGAACTATCCCTTTAAAAGCCTGCTTTTCCACCTTGGCGGATTGCTGATGATGGCGAAACAGACATGTTCGTGCGTGTTTAGTGTGATCAAGGAATAGGCTGTATGGATCAATAGTAGCCTATGATCAATATTATTCGGACTAACCATTATGAGTTCCTGGTAATTACTGACAGTGCTGTTTACAAAATATATGCGGTTAAATTTCGTTAAAAGCACCTGAAACAGCTGAGAATAAGCGACCAATGGCTTCTGTCTCACCTTAGAAAACGCCAAATTAGCCTGCTTGTTTAACGAATTTCGTTTGATTATGCAATGAACTCATGTTCAAGCTTCATCCGAAGTTCATTAGGCTACCTGCATTCTAATTTTGATTAATAACAAAAATAACGTTATTTTGCCTTAATGATGACACTAAATACAATAAAGCTGTCAGGTTGGCAACCCATAGGTTCAGCATATTTTCCCTTTGTTTTATAATGTCCTGCTTATGGAAATGTGACAAACCTGTTTTACTGGTAGCGTAATGCTTTAAAACGATCCACTTTCCCAGGAAGACCGTGAAAAGTGTGATTTACAGCAAAATTAATTGTAAATGAATTGTGTAACATGCTGCAAATTTGTTTTAGTTTCTAATTATTATTATTATTATTATTTTTCTTTTTAAATAATAAAGGATGGAAAGATTAAAGGGGGCTAGTAGAGGGGGGGCATGTTTAGTGTGGATAGTGTACAGGCAAAAAGGTGATGAGTGAAATCGGTACTATAATTATGGATTTAAGATACAAATGAATGGACTCCAGATTGTGTTAAAATCAACCGTTTGTTTTTTGATAGCGACAGATAATTTTTCCAGTGATATGTATTCGATCAGTAGGTTTTTCCAAAGTGTAATATTGATTTTTTCCCTTGATTTCCAGTTCATGAGGTTTTCTTGGTGATGATTAGGGCTACGGAAAGTATTCTACTGTATGTGTTTTTTATGTTTATGTTGGATATGTCTCCTAGTAAGCAGAGTGGAGGGGATAGTGGGCAGCCCAAAAGAAGAGAGAGGTTGTCAGTGATGTCCCGCCAGAATTGTTTAATTGGTGTGCAGTCCCATGTGGCGTGCATATAGCTGTCTGTGGTGTTTTCTGTGCAATGCGGACAAGTTTCAGAATCTATAAAACCTATTTTAAACATCCTTTTCCCCGTGTAGTGTACTCTATGAATAATTGTATTGTATGAGTTGGATGTTTGTGTTGGTAGATATAGAGAAGATGTTTTTGCAGATTTGGGTCCAGAAGTCGGCATCAGGGATGATCTGCAGGTCTTGTTCCCATTTTTCTGAAGGAATTGATATTGTTAGGTCCGATGTGGAAATTATCTTGTAGATTTTGGATAGTATTTTTTTTTTAGTAGTGATGTTGATCAGGTCTGAGGTTAGTGGAGGAAGATCTAAATTAGATGATATAATGTTGATTTTGGACTGAATAGAGGATTTGATCTGGAGAAATTCTAAAAAGTGATTCTCCCCAATGCCGTACTTCTGGACCAAGTGAGGGAATGAGACCAGAGTGTTATTATAGAAGATATGTTTCAGGTGTGTGATACCTTTACTAATCCATGTTAAAAAGTTTAGTGGTTTTTTGTTCATTAAGAAGTCAGGATTGTTCCAGATGGGAGTGTGATTGGTAGGTGATAGTGTGGTGTTAGTTATTTGATGAAATGTCCACCAGGCTGTCAAAGTTGTAGCTATGGTAGGGTTTTTGAAGCAAGGATGTTGTGTAATGGAGCGGCCTATGAATGGTAAGTCTGAAATATGGATTTCTTTACATAACGTTTGTTCTATGTCTGTCCAGGAGCTGTCAGATTGATTGGGATTGGTCCATTTGTGAATATTGGATTTGGTGGGCAATAAAATAGTGAAGAAAATGTGGTGCTTTCAGACCTCCTTGGGTTTTGGATTTTTGTAAGGTGGCGAGTTTGATTCTAGGTGTCTTGTTTTTCCAGTAAAATTTTGAGATGATGGAGTCTAGGGATTTGAACAAGGATGGTGGGGGCTTGATGGGGATCATTGAGAATAGGTAGTTTATCATGGGGAGTATGCTCATTTTGATTATAGCAATTCTGCCTATGAGTGATATTGGTAGATTCATCCAACGTTGAAGGTTGTCCTCTACTGTTTTGAGAAGTGGGTTGAAGTTGAGATTGACTAACTCTGACAGCCTAGGGGAAAAGTTGACTCCTAGATAGGTGATATTACCAGTGCGCAGAGAGAGAGGTGGTGTTTGGACTGCCTCATCCCAGCTATTAGGGCTGAGAAGGAGAATGGTGGATTTAGACCAGTTGATAGTGTAGTCTGAGATTTTAGAGAAGGTGTTTATGAGGTGGATAGTTTCAGGTAATGAAGATGAAGGATTCTGTAAGTAGAGTAAAATGTCATCTGCATAAAGACTGATTTTATGGTGGATATTTTTTGTTTGAATTCCTGTGATGTTTATTTTTTGACGAATAGCTGCTGCAAGTGGTTCAATGAAGATGGCGAATAAAGATGGGGAGAGTGGGCATCCTTGCCTAGTACCCCTGTGCAAAGTGAAGCGTTGTGATATTATTCCATTGGTGGTGATTGTGGCCATTGGTGATGTGTACAAAACCCTCACCCAGTGGATAAATTCACCAAAACCTATTTTTTTTAGTGTAGAAAATAGAAATTCCCAATTTACTTTATCAAATGCCTTTTCTGCATCCAATGAGGCTATGGCTGTTGGTGAGTTCGTGTGAGATGTATAATGGATTAAGTTATATAGTCTGTGAAGGTTGTTAGATGAGTGTCTCCCTTTAATAAAACCAGTTTGATCTGAGTGGATGATAGATGGAGTAACTGTTTCGATTCGTAACGCTAGGGCTTTGCTAATGATTTTCATGTCTGTATTGATGAGAGATAGGGGGCGATAGCTTGATGGGGAGGTGGGGTCTTTGTCTTTTAGTTTCTAATTAGACGCTTAGTTCTCTTTAAAATCTTTTATTCCGTTATGGAATAACAGGTGAAATCAGCAGGGTTTTAATAAGCTGAGAGTATGGAAACCTTGTCACTGTAATTTTAAAAATATGAAGGACGAAGAATAGCTAAGGTTACAATTCAGTTAACATGGTGACATTTATCTCCGTTTTTTAACCATAGGCTATCGAAGAAACCTTATGCACAGCGAATCCGCTGTAGCCTAGGCTATTTGAAAAACAATAAATGCAATATTCACTGGACAAGATTTTGAACTTTTTTCTATTTACTTACAGGCTGTATTCCTAGATAAACAGAGCTAATGACATCTGAAGTGCAAACCGTTCAGAACAAAAATGTCCGTCTATTGCAGTGCGTGAGTTTTCCATTGAATGACAATTCACGCATTTGGCTTGATATAGGTGTTATCAGGTCCTTTTTAATGGATAGCCATTGTCCCATACCATCACACATCGCCTGGATGTTGATGGAGTGAGCTGAGGGACAGGTATGTGGTCTTTGACCTATGGACCCTTTTATTATTATGCATTTTTTGATATAGCCTACACAATAATAATATTTCACATTGTAATCTTAATATTTTAGTCATGCTTGTGCGTTGCCCTGTGTGTTACAGACTGGAGGGTGTACGCGCGTTGTGTACACGCCTATGTAGATGCACTTATATGCACCGTTAAAATAACGTAAACAACTGCGACATGACTTTAGACCAGGTTTGTGGTGGTTCTAGCGCAAGCGCTTTCTGCTGGCTCAAGATAGTAATACGCCAAAAATAATCATGGCCACTCCTCACCTTAAGACCAACACGCCCAGTTCAGTTGGAAAGGGAGCAAGAATACATTGTATTGAAATGACGTGAACGCAAGGCGTTATAATGAACCATGCGCCGGGTGTAAGAGAGCAAAGACACTTGCGTTTGGGTTAGTGCTGCTTAGCGTCGGGTGTAAAATAGGGCCCTCTGTGTTTGACAAATGCTGCTCATGCCGCTCGGTCCCCGGGAATCGCTGCTTGCAGCTATATTTTGGAATTGGGGTTTATAAATCAACCCTTTAGTGTAATCGCTACTTCCTGTTTACCATGATGACAGGCTTAAAGTGACTGTTTCTGCCTTTCTCTACATTAGCACTTCAGTTTATTTATCCATTCACTGACTGTAACAGGATTGACCTTAAGTGACATTATGTTTGCTGTCAAATTTGGCTGCACCATTTTACATGACATTTTCTGGCTGTGCCATCGCTCATACAACATTTTCTTCGGAATGGATACCCTGTCGTTCCTCACCCCCTTATTTGTACGAGACTGAGCTAGTACTGAGTTATAGACATTTTCATTGAATGCTCAAGCCCAATTCATTTTATGTAAAGCATGATCAGATAAACAAGAACAGCTTGCTCAGACTCATCCAGAGAAGGAGGTGTGGAATAACAAGGTGTTCCTCTAGTGAGGATGTACCTCCAGTGAAGGTGTTCCTCTAGTGAGGGTGTTCCTCCAGTGAGGATGTTTCTCCAGTGAAGGTGTTCGTGTTCCTGTAGTGAGGGTATTCCTCCAGCAAGGATGTTTCGCCAGTGAAGGTGTTCCTCCAGTGGGGATGTTTCTCCAGTGAAGGTGATCATCTAGTGAAGGTGTTCCTCCAGTGAGGATATTTCTCTAGTGAGGATGTTTCTCCAGTGAAGGTGTACCTCTAGTGAGGGTGTTCCTCCAATGAGGATATTTCTCCAGGGAGGGTGTTTCTCCAGTGAGGATTTTCACCATGTTAGGATGTTTCTCCAGTGAGTACGTATTTTCAGTGAGAGTGGTCCTCCAGGGAGGATGTTTCTCCAGTGAGGATGGTTATCCAGTGAGGGTGTTCCTCCAGGGAGGATGTTTCTCCAGTGACAATGTTCCTCCAGTGAGTATGTATTTCCAGTGAGAATGTTCCTCCAGTGAAGGTCTTTGTCCAGCAAGGGTGTTCCTCCAGTGAGGGTGTTCCTCCACTGAGGAGGTTTCTCTAGTGAGGATGTTCCTCCAGTAAATATGTTTTTTCCAGTGAGAATGTTTCTCCAGTGAGGGTGTTCCTCAGATGAGGATGTTCCTTCAGTGAGGGTTTTTCTCCAGTGAAGGTGTTCCTCCAGTGAGGATTTTTCTCCAGTGAGAGTGTTTATCTAGTGAGGGTGTTCTTCAAGTGAGGATGTTCCTCCAGTGAAGGTGTTTTTCCAGTGATGTGTTCCTACAGCGAGGGTGTTTCTCCAGTGAGGATGTTCCTCTATTGATGGGTTTTCTCCAGTGAGAATGTTTCTCCAGTGAGGGTGTTCCTCCAGTGAAGGTGTTCCTCCACTGAGGAGGTTTCTCCAGTAAAGATGTTTTTTCCAGTGAGAATGTTTCTCCAGCAAGGGTGTTCCTCAGGTGAGGATGTTCCTTCAGTGATGTTTTTTCTCCAGTGAGAGTGTTTCTCTAGTGAGGGTGTTCTTCAAGTGAGGATGTTTCCCCAGTGAGGGTGTTTCCCCAGTGAGGGTGTTCCTCCAGTGAGGATGTTTTTCCAGTGAAGGTGTTCCTCTAGTGAGGGTGTTTATCTAGTGAAGGTGTTCCTCTAGTGAGGATGGTTGTCCAGTGAAGGCGTTCCTCTAGTGAGGGTGTTCCTCCAGTGAGGATGTTTCTCCAGTGAGGATGGTTGTCCAGTGAAGGCGTTCCTCTAGTGAGGGTGTTCCTCCAGTGAGGATGTTTCTCCAGTGAGGATGTTTCTCCAGTGAAGGTGTTTCTCCAGTGAAGGTGTTCTTCCAGTGAAGGTGATTCTCCAGTGAGAGTGTTCCATTATTGAGGGTGTTCTTCAAGTGAGGATGTTTCCCCAGTGAGGGTGTTCCTCCAGTCAGGATGTTTATCCATTGAGGAAGTTTCTCCAGTGAGGATGTTTCGCCAATGAAGGAGTTCCTCCAGTGAGTGTGTTCCTCCAGTGAGGATGTATTTTCAGTGAGGGTGTCCCTCCAGGGTGGAAGTTTCCCCAGTGAGGGTGTTCCTCCAGTGAGGATGCTTTTCCAGTGAGGATGTTTCTCCAGTGAGGATGTTTTTCCAGTGAAGGTGTTCCTCCAAGTGAGGATGTTTCTCCAGTGAAGGTGTTCCTCCACTGAGGATGTTTCTCCAGGGAAGGTGTTTCTCCATTAAGATTGTTATTCCAGTGAGGATGTTTTTCCAGTCAGGACGTTTCTTCAGTGAGGGTGGTATTCCAGGGAGGATGTTCTTCCAGTGAGGATTTTTCTTTAGTGAGGGTGTCTCTCCAGGGAGGATGTTCCTCCAGTCAGGACGTTTCTCCAGTGAATGTGTTCGTCCAGCAAGGGTGTTCCTCCAGTGAGGGTTTTTCTCCAATGAGAGTGTTTCATTATTGAGGGTGTTCTTCAAGTGAGGAAGTTTCTCCAGTAAGTATGTTTCACCAATGAAGGAGTTCCTCCAGCGAAGTTGTTTCTCCAGTTAAGGAGTTCCTCCAGTGAGTGTGTTCCTCCCGTGAGGATGTATTTTCAGTGAGGGTGTTTCCCCTGTTATGATGTTTCTACAGTGAGGACGTTTCTTCAGTGAGGGTGGTCCTCCAGGGAGGATGTTCCTCCAGTCAGGATGTTTATCCAGTGAGGGTGTTTCTCCAGGGAGGATGTTCCTCCAGTGATGATGTTCCTCCAGTGATGATGTTCCTCCAGTGATGATGTTCCTCCAGTGAGGATGTTTATCCAGTGAAGGTGTTCCTTCGCTGAGGATGTTTCTCCAGTGAAGATGATTCTCTAGTGTGGATCGTTGTCCAGTAAAGGTGTTCCTCTAGAGAGGGGTTTTCTCCAGTGAAGGTGTTCCTCCAGTGAGGATGTATTTTCAGTCAGCGTGTCCTTCCAGGTAGGATGTTACTCCAGTATGTATCTTTCTCCAGGGAGGGTGTTCCTCCAGTCAGGATGCTTCCCCAGTGAGGGTGTTTTTACAGTGAGGGTGTTTTTCCAGTGACGGTGTTCCTCCAGTGAGGTTGTTTCCCCAGTGATGATGTATCTTCAGTAAGAGTGTCCCTCCAGGGAGGATGTTCCTCCAGTAAGGATGTTTCTCCAGTCAGGATGTTTCTCCAGTTAAGGCGTTACTCCAGTGAGGGTGTTTCCCCAGTGAGGATGTTTCCACAGAGAGGATGTTTCTCCAGGGAGGATATTTTTTCAGTGAGAATGTTTCTCAAGTGAGGGTGTTTCTCCAGTGAGGACATTTGTTTATTGAGGGTGGTCCTCCAGGGAGGATGTTCTTTCAGTGAGGGTGTCGTTCCAAGGAGGATGTTTTATTTTTATTTTTTTTATTTTTTTTATTTACACATATAAAAACAATTACATATAATACAATATAATCCACAAAGAAATGTGAAGGAGAATTGCCTTAAAACCCTCTAGGGGCTTGTTTGTGGCATTCTCCACAAAGCAAAATTGTAGCCAGATTATATCAATATAAAATCCCCCCCCCCCCCCCACACACACACAAGGAACATTCATTCATAATACATACAAGCAGGTCTACAGATAAACACTGAAGTAGGTACTTATGCCATACGGCTTCATGTTTAGTGAGAATAAAAGTAAAGAAACTACTCACAAATAATGACAGGAAAAATGAACAAAATGCAACAAAATAAATAAAACAAGTTCTATAAGAAGAAAGCCATCAGACCACAGTTTGTATAGGGAGCCCATATGGAAAATATTGGTGAACTAAAAGATGTGATTTCAGTGCTCTTTTGAACTTCAGAAAAGAAAAGTCCAAAATATGTGGAGGCAAAGAGTTCCACAACTTTGACCCTCGATAGAGTATACTAAACTGAGATTGGGAAGTGCGGGAATGGGGTGGTCGAAGAAGACAGGAGCTACGTGTGGAGTAATTGTGAAATTGGTAATTGTGGGCAAACATGTCATGAAAGAAAGGGGGAAGGGCCCTTTTTAAAGAACTATACACAAATAAACCAATCTGGAGATGGTTCACTTGATAAACACTGAGGATACCTAACTTAAGAAATAGAGGCTGAGAAGAATGACTTCGATGTACACAGCTGATTATTCTTAGAGCTCGTTTCTGCAAACGGTATATGGGCTCAAGTTTGGTCTGATGAGTACTACCCCAAACTAAATTACAGTAATTAATATATGGGTAAACCATAGAGTGATATAACATAGTGGCAACCTCAGTGCTCATCAAGTGACGTGTTTTTCGAAGAATACCAATACTCTTGGCCATTTTTGTAGTTATGGCCATGATATGAGGTTTCCATGATAAAGATTCATCAAGCAGAACACCAAGGAATCGTGTAGAACGCACCCTAGTTATGGGGATGTCATCGATCACAACTTTAGATGAGGAGTTAAAAATCACAAATTTGAGACCAAAAAAAATGAAATTTGTTTTTTTAAGGTTTAATGATAATTTGTTGCATTTAAACCAAATTGATAGTTTGTTAAGTTCTTCATTTAAGACCCTAATGATGGTATCAGGATCTTTATGTGAATAGAATACACTTGTGTCATCTGCAAATAAAATTTTCGACAGCTTGTCTGAGATGTTAGGGAGGTCATTGATATATATCAAAAATAACAAAGGCCCAAGAATTGAACCTTGTGGCAGACCGCAAAGTAAAGGAAGAAAAGGAGAATTGGTCCCATTATAGGATACAGACTGCTGTCTATCTTTAAGGTAACTAGTGAACCAAAGCAGTGCATTGTTTTTTATTCCAAGATGTGAGAGCTTCTGGAGGAGGATATGGTGATTGACTGTATCAAATGCCTTTGATAAGTCTAAAAAAATACCTATAGTGTTTTCCTTGATGTCTCTCCAGTGTGTGTCTTTCTCCAGTAAGTATGTTTATCCAATGAGGGTGTTCCTCCAGTGAGGATTTTTCTGCAGTGAGGGTTTTTTCTCCAGTGAGGATGTTTGTCCAGTGACGATTTTCTTCCAGTGAGGATGTTTTTCCAGTGAGAGTGTTACTCAAGGGTGGATGTTTCTCCAGTGAGGGTGTTCCTCCAGTGAGAATATTTCTCCGATGAGGTTGTTCTTCCAGTGAGGATGTTTCTCCAGTGAAGGTGTTTTTCCAGTGAGGGTTTTTCTCCAGTGACAATTTTCCTCCAGTGAGGATGTTTTTCCAGTGAGAGTGTTACTCAAGGGCAGATGTTTCTCCAGTGAGGGTATTTCTCCTGTGAGGATTTTTTTCAGTTATGGTGTTCTTCTAGTGAGGATTCGTCTCCAGTGAGGATGCTTCTCCAGTGAGGGTTTTCCTCCAGTGAGGATGTTTCTCCAGTGAGGATGCTTCTCCGGTGAGGATGCTTCTTCAGTGAGGGTGTTCCTCCAGTGAGGATGTTTTTCCAGTGAGAGTGTTACTCCAGTGAGGGTTTTACTCCAGTGAGATATGTTCCTCCAGTGGTAATTTTCCTCCAGTGACAATTTTCCTCCAGTGAGGATGTTTCTCCAGCTAAGGAGTTCTTCTTGAGAGAATTTGTCCCCAGTGAGGATGTTTTTTCAGTGAGTATGTTCCTCCAGGAGGATGTTCCTCCAGTGAAGATTTTTCTCCAGTGAGGGTGTTCATCCAATGAGGGTGTTTCTCCAGTGAGGATGTATCTTCAGATAGGATGTTTTTCCAGTGAGAGTGTTCCTTGATTCAGGATGTTTCTCTAATGAGGGTGTTCCTTCAGTTACTTGTTCCTCCAGTGAGGGTGTTCTTCCAGTGAGGGTGTTCCTCCAGTGAGGAGGTTTCTCTATCAAGTGAATGTGTTCTTCCAGTGAGAGTGTTTCTCCAGTGAAGGTGTTCTTCCAGTGAGGGTGTTCCTCCAGTGAGAATGTTTCTCCAATGAGGGTGTTCCTCCAGTGAGGATGTTTCTCCAGTGAGGATGTTTCTCCAGTGAAGGTGTTCTTCCAGTGAGGGTTTTTCTCCAGTGAAGGTGTTCTTACGGTGAGGATGTTCCACCAGTGATGATTTTCCTCCAGTGAGGATGTTTTTCCAGTGAGAGTGTTACTCCAGGGTGGATGTTTCTCCAGTGAGGGTGTTCCTCCTGTGAGAATATTTCTCCAATGAGGGTGTTCCTCCAGTGAGGATGTTTCTCCAGTGAAGGTGTTCTTCCAGTGAGGGTTTTTCTCCAGTGAAGGTGTTCTTCCAGTGAGGGTTTTTCTCCAGTGAAGGTGTTCTTCCAGTGAGGATGTTCCTCCAGTGACGATTTTCCTCCAGTGAGGATGTTTTTCCAGTGAGAGTGTTACTCAAGGGTAGATGTTTCTCCTGTGAGGATTTTTTTCAGTTATGGTGTTCCTCTAGTGAGGATTCGTCTCCAGTGAGGATGTTTATCCGGTGAGGATGCTTCTCCAGTGAGGGTTTTCCTCCAGTGAGGATGTTTCTCCAGTGTGGATGCTTCTCCAGTGAGGGTCTTCCTCCAGTGAGGATGTTTCTGAAGTGAGGGTGGTCTCCCAGGGAGGATGTTTCACCAATAACAATGTTAGTCCAGTTCGGATGTTTTTCCAGTGAGAATTTATTTCCAGTGAGAATTTTTTTCCAGTGAGGTTGTTTTCTCAGTGATGGTGTTCTTCTAGTGAGGATTTTTTTCTCGTGAGGATGTTTCTCCAGTGACGACGTTTTGTCAGTGAGAATGTTCCTCTATTGAAGATGTTTCTTCAGTCAGGGTTTTCCTCCAGTGAGGATGTTTCGTTAGTGAGAATGTTCCTCCAGTGAGGATGTTTCTGCAGTGAGGATGTTCCTCCAGTGATCATGTTTCCCCAGTGAGGATGTTTCCTCAGTGAGGATATTTCCCCAATGTGGATGTTTTTCCAGTGAGGATATTTTTCCAGTGAGGATAATTCTCCAGTGACGGTGTTCCTCCAGTGAGAATGTTTTTCCGGTGATGGTATTCCTCCAGCGAGTATTTTTCTCCAGTGAGGGTCTTTTCTCCAGTAAGGGTGTTCCTCCAGTGAGCATGTTTTGTCAGTGATGGTGTTCCCCCTGTTCGCATGTTTCTCCAGTTATGGTGTTACTCTTGTGAGAATTTGTTTCCAGTGAGGACTTTTTGTCAGTGAGGATGTTCCTCCAGGGAGGATGTTTCTCCAGTGAGGATGTATCTTCAGAGAGGATGTTTTTCCAGTGAGAGTGTTCCTCGATTCAGGATGTTTCTCTAATCAATCAATCAATCAATCAATCAGTCAATCAATCAAAGTTTATTTAAAGTGCAAAATCACACCAGGGTGTCTCAATACACTTTACAGCAATAAAACAGAGTTTAAAAGAATCATGGAGAGATAATAAACATTACAATCGGTTATAAAGAATAAAAATAAAAAATAAATTTTAAAAAAATGAAAATAAAAACTAATAAAAAAATTAATTAAATCACAAGATGACCACAGAAAAGGTTAGGCAAGGCACGGTAGACAAAAGCAGGGTTTAGCAAGACAAACAATCTAGCTATTCTACAGCCTCGCAAACACACACAGAGCAGTGCAGAAACAGCACAAAACCCAGCCATGTTTGGGCACAGACACAGTCATACAGACATCAGATTGGTAAGAGAAAGACTATCAAACCGAAGCCAGTGGCGCTAGGGTAGGTCATATGATTGTGAAAATAAGTGGGTTTTGAGTCTAGATTTGAAAACTGCAACAGAATTAGCTTCCCTGACTGTAGGAGGTAGCTGGTTCCAGAGATAGGGAGCTCGGTAGGAGAACGCTCTACTGCCTGCTGATTTTTTTTTGATTTTAGGAAGAGTAAGGTAGCCGGCATCAAGCGATCGGAGGGCACGAGGGGGAATATAAGGGATGATGAGGTCGGATAGATATGATGGTGCAAGCCCATGTAATGATTTATAAGTTAGCAGAAGCTCCAAGTCAAATCTGGCTTGAATTGGGAGCCAGTGAAGGGAGATTAGGATTGGAGTGATGTGATCAAATTTTCTGGTTCTGGTTAGTATTCTGGCAGCAGCATTTTGCACGAGTTGTAATTTTTTAATACTGCAGTTGGGTAGGCCAGAGAGTACAGCATTGCAATAGTCGAGTCTTGATGAAACAAAAGCGTGTATTAAGGTTTCAGCATCCGCCGTATTTAGCAGGGAGCGGATTTTTGAAATATTGCGAAGATGGAAGAATGATATTTTAGTGATTTCCTTGTGTGCGTCAAATGAGAGGGCTGAGTCGAAAGTAACGTCAAGGTTTTTAACTATAGAACTCTGGGTAATTACACAATCACCAAGGTTCAGAGTAAGGTCTGCAACAAGAGGTAGTTGGGTTTTTGGGCCAACAACTAGCATCTCAGTTTTGTTGGTGTTTAGTCGCAAGAAGTTTTGAGACATCCAATTTGTGACAGTGACTAGGCATAATTCCAGGTTTGTAAGTTGTGAACGATCATCAGGTCTAATTGGTATGTAAACTTGAGTATCATCAGCGTAACAGTGAAATTTAATACCGTGGCTGCGGAAAATTTCGCCAAGAGGTAGCATGTAGATAGAAAAGAGCAAAGGCCCCAACACAGAGCCCTGCGGCACGCCAGAGTCTACCCTAGAGTAGTCAGACACAGTACTTCTATGTGACACACAATGCGTTCTATCAGATAGGTAGGAAGTTAGCCAGGAAAGCGCAGAGTCACGAATGCCAACGTAGCTCGCTAGGCGATTTAAAAGAATATTATGATCGACAGTATCAAATGCCGCGCTCAAGTCGAGTAGGATAAGAACAGAAGAGGAGCCAGAATCTGAGGTGAGGAGTAGGTCATTTACCACTTTTGTGAGAGCGGTCTCGGTGCTGTGGAGAGACCTAAAACCAGATTGAAAGGGTTCAAGAAGACTATTACACGAGAGGTAATCAGTTAGTTGGGTGAAGACTATTCTTTCCAAGACTTTAGAGAAGAAGGGGAGATTAGAGATTGGTCGAAAGTTATTAGGGACAACAGAATCAAGGTTAGGTTTTTTGAGTAGAGGTTTAATTACGGCTGTTTTAAAAGAGGAGGGCACAACGCCAGAGGAGAGAGAGGTGTTAATAATGTTGAGTAGGGAGGGGGCTAATATTGGGAGAAGTTCCTTAACTAATTTAGCGGGAAGAGGGTCAGAAAGGGTGGTTGTAGATTTAGAGGAAAGCACCAACCTAGAGATGGTGTCCAAGGAGACAGACTCAAATTTAGAAAGAACAGCGGTGGTCTCCAATGCACCCATTGCAGAAATAGGAGGGGGATCAGCGCCCCCAGTAGGTAGAGAATTCCTTCAGTGAGGATGTTCTTCCCGTAAGGATGTTTCTCCAATGACGATGTTCCTCCAGTGAGGATATTTCTCCAGTGAGGATGTTTCTCCAGTGAGGATGTTCCTTCTGTGAGGATATTTCTCCAGTGAGGGTGTTCCTCCAGTGAGGATGTTTCCCCATTGAGTATATTTTTTCAGTGAGAATGATTCTCCTGTGAGCGAGTTGCTCCATTGAGGATGTTTCTCCAGGGAGTTTATTCTTCCTGTGAGGATGTTTCTCCAGTGATGGTATTCCTCCAGTGAGGGTCTTTCTCCAGTAAGGATGTTTCTCCAGATAGTGTTTTCCTCCAGTGAGGATGTTTTTTCAGTGAGAGTGTTCCTCCAGCGAGGATGTTTTCCCAGTGAGGGTGTTCCTCCAGTGAAGATGTTTCTGAAGTGAGGGAGTTCCTCCATCAAGGGAGTTCCTCCACGTATGATGTTTCTCCAGTGAGGGTATTTGTCCTGTGAGGTCTTTTTCCAGTGATGGTATTCCTTTTCTGTGGATGTTTCTCCAGTGTTGGTATTCTTCCAATAAGTATTTTCTCCAGTGAGGGTTTCCTCCAGTGAGTATGTTTCTCCAGTGATGGTATTCGGCCAGTGTAGATGTTTCTCCAGTGAGGGTTTTCCTCCAGTGAGAATGTGTCTCCAGTGAGGGTCTTCTTCCAGTAAGGACGTTTATCCAGATAGGGTCTTCCTCCAATGAGGATGTGTCTCCAGTGAGGGTGTTCCTCCAGTGAGTATGTTTCTGTAGTGAAGGTATTTCTCCAGTGAGGACTTTTTGTCAGTGAGGGTGTTCCTCCAAGGAGGATGTTTTTTCAGTGAGAGTGTTCCTCCAGCGAGGATGTTTTCCCAGTGAGGGTGTTCCTCCAGTGAAGATGTTTCTGAAGTGAGGGAGTTCCTCCATCAAGGGTGTTCCTCCAGGGATGTTGTTACTCCAGTGAGGGTATTCCTCCAATGAGGATGTTTCTCCAGTGAGGGTGTTCCTCCAGTGAGCATGTTTTTTCAGTGAGGGTGTTCCTACTGTAATGATGCTTTTCCAGTGAGAATGTTTATCCAGTGAGGGTGTTCCTCCAGGTAGATTGTTTCTCCAGTGACGATGTTCCTCCCGTGAGGGTGTCATTCCAGTTTGTGTTTTCCTCCAGTGACGATGTTCCTTCAGTGAGGATGTTCTTCCCGTAAGGATGTTTCTCCAATGACGATGTTCCCCCAGTGAGGATATTTCTCCAGTGAGGATGTTTCTCCAGTGAGGATGTTCCTTCTGTGAGGATATTTCTCCAGTGAGGGTGTTCCTCCAGTGAGGATGTTTCCCCATTGAGGATATTTTTTCAGTGAGAATGATTCTCCTGTGAGCGAGTTTCTCCATTGAGGATGTTTCTCCAGGGAGTTTATTCTTCCTGTGAGGATGTTTCTCCAGTGATGGTATTCAATGGGTATTTTTTTCTTGTGAGGATGTTCCTCCCGTGATGGTATTCCTCCAGTGAGGGTCTTTCTCCAGTAAGGATGTTTCTCCAGATAGTGTTTTCCTCCAGTGAGGATGTTTCTCCAGTGATGGTATTCCTCCTGTGCGGATGTTTCTCCAGTGATGGTATTCCTCCAGCGGGTATTTTTTTCCATTGAGGGTTTCCTCCAGTGAGGATGTCTCTCCAGTGAAGGTGTTCTCCAGTTAGGATGTTTCTGTAGTGAAGGTGTTCCTCTAGTGAGGATGTTTTTCTAGGGATGGTATTCCTCCATTGAGGATGTTTTTCCAGTGATGGTATTCCTCCAGTGAGGATGTTTCTCCAGTGAGGGTCTTCTTCCAATGAGGATGTGTCTCCAGTGAGGGATTTCCTCCAGTGAGGATGTTTCTGTAGTGAAGGTGTTTCTCCAGTTAGGGTGTTCCTCCAGTGAGCATGTTTCTTCTGTGATGGTGTTACTCTTGTGAGAATTTGTTTCCAGTGAGGACTTTTCGCCAGTGAGGGTGTTCCTCCAAGGAGGATGTTTTTTCAGTGAGAGTGTTCCTCCAGCGAGGATGTTTTCCCTGTGAGGGTGTTCCTCCAGTGAAGATGTTTCTGAAGTGAGGGAGTTCCTCCATCAAGGGAGTTCCTCCACGTATGATGTTTCTCCAGTGAGGGTATTTGTCCTGTGAGGTCTTTTTCCAGTGATGGTATTCCTTTTCTGTGGATGTTTCTCCAGTGTTGGTATTCTTCCAATAAATATTTTCTCCAGTGAGGGTTTCCTCCAGTGAGTATTTTTCTCCAGTGATGGTATTCCGCCAGTGCAGATGTTTCTCCAGTGAGGGTTTTCCTCCAGTGAGAATGTGTCTCCAGTGAGGGTCTTCTTCCAGTAAGGACGTTTATCCAGATAGGGTCTTCCTCCAGTGAGGATGTGTCTCCAGTGAGGGTGTTCCTCCAGTGAGCATGTTTTTTCAGTGAGGGTGTTCCTACTGTAATTATGCTTTTCCAGTGAGAATGTTTATCCAGTGAGGGTGTTCCTCCAGGTAGATTGTTTCTCCAGTGACGATGTTCCTCCCGTGAGGGTGTTATTCCAGTTTGTGTTTTCCTCCAGTGACGATGTTCCTCCAGTGAGGATGTTCTTCCCGTAAGGATGTTTCTCCAATGACGATGTTCCTCCAGTGAGGATATTTCTCCAGTGAGGATGTTTCTCCAGTGAGGATGTTCCTTCTGTGAGGATATTTCTCCAGTGAGGGTGTTCCTCCAGTGAGGATGTTTCCCCAGTGATGGTATTCAATGGGTATTTTTTTCCTGTGAGGGTATTCTTCCAGTGAGGATGTTCCTCCCGTGATGGTATTCCCCCAGTGAGGGTCTTTCTCCAGTAAGGATGTTTCTCCAGATAGTGTTTTCCTCCAGTGAGGATGTTTCTCCAGTGATGGTATTCCTCCTGTGCGGATGTTTCTCCAGTGATGGTATTCCTCCAGCGGGTATTTTTTTCCATTGAGGGTTTCCTCCAGTGAGGATGTCTCTCCAGTGAGGGTCTTCTTCCAATGAGGATGTTTTTCCAGGGATGGTATTCCTCCATTGAGGATGTTTTTCCAGTGATGGTATTCCTCCAGTGAGGATGTTTCTCCAGTGAGGGTCTTCTTCCAATGAGGATGTGTCTCCAGTGAGGGATTTCCTCCAGTGAGGATGTTTCTGTAGTGAAGGTGTTTCTCCAGTGAGGAAGTTCCTCCAGTGACGGTATTCCTTTTGTGAGGATGTTTCTCCAGTAATGGTATTCTTCCTTTGAGGATGTTTCTCCAGTGAGGGTCTTCCTCCAGTGAGGATCTTTCTCCAGTGTGGATGTTCTTCCAGTGAGCATATTTGCCCAGTGAGGATGTTTCTCTAGTGAGAATGTTTCTCCTGTGAGGGAGTTCTTCCAGTGAGGATGTTTCTCCAGTGATGGTATTCATTTTCTGCGGATATTTCTCCACTGATGGTATTCTACCCATGAGTATTTTTCTCCAGTGACGGTTTCCTCCAGTGATGGTATTCTTCCAGTGAGTATTTTTCTCCAGTGAGGGTTTCCTCCAGTGAGGATGTCTCTCCAGTGAAGGTGTTTCTCCAGTTAGGATGTTTCTGTAGTGAAGGCGTTCATCTAGTGAGGATGTTTTTTCCAGGGATGGTATTCCTCCATTGAGGATGTTTTTCCAGTGATGGTATTCCTCCAGTGAGTATTTTTCTCCAGTGAGGGTTTCCTCCAGTGAGTATGTTTCTCCAGTGAGGGTTTTCCTCCAGTGAGGATGTGTCTCCAGTGTGTGTTTCCCTCTAGTTGGGATCTGTCTCCAGAGTCGGTGTTCCTCCAGTAAGGATGTTTCTCCAGTGATGGTCTTCCTCCAGTGAGGATGTTTCAACAAATAGGGTCTTCCTCCAGTGTGGATGTTTCTATACTGAATGTGTTCCTCCAGTGAGGATGTTTTCCCATGAGGATGTTCCTCTAGCGACGGTGTTCCTCCAGGGAGGATGTTTCCTCAGTGATGGTATTCTTTTTGTTAGGATGTTTCTCCAGTAATGGTATTCTTCCAGTGAGTATTTGTCTCCAGTGAGGGTTTTCCTCCAGCAAGGGTTTTTCTCCAATGAGGATGTTGCTCCAGTGATGGTATTCCTCCAGTGAGGATGCTTTTCCAGCGAGGGTCTTCTTCCAGTGAGGATGTTTCTTCATTAATGGTATTGCTCCAGTGAGGATGTTTCTCCAGTGAGGATATTCCTCTTGTGAGGATATTTCTCCAGTGACGGTCTTCCTCCAGTGAGCACGTTTCTTCAGTGAGAATGTTCCTCCAGTTAGGGTATTTCCCCAGTGAGGATGTTTCCCCAGTCTGAATGTTTTTCCAGTGAGGGTGTTTTTCCAGTGAGAATGTTTGTCCTGTGAGGGAGTTTCTCCAGTTTGGATGTTTCTTCAGTGACGCGGTTCCTTCTGTGAGGATGTTTTTCCAGTTATGGTGTTCCTCTATTGAGGATTTGTCTCCAGTGAGGACGTTTTGTCAGTGAGGGTGTTCCTCCAGGGAGGATGCTCCTCCATTGAGGTAGTTTCTCCAGTGAGAATGCTCCTCCAGTGAAGATCTTTTTCCATTGATCGTTTTCCTCCAGTGAGGACGCTTCTTCAGTGAGGGTGTTACTCAAGGGTGGATGTTTCTCCTGTGAGGGTATTCTTCCTGGTGTTCCTCTAGTTAGGATTTGTCTCCAGTGAGGATGTTTCTCAGATGAGGATGCTTCTCCAGTGAGGGTGTTCCTACAGTGAAGATCTTTCTCCACTTATGTTGTTCCTTTTGAGATGATTTGTCTCCAGTGAGGTTGTTTTGTCAGTGAGTGTGTTCATCTAGTGAGGGCGATTCTCCAGTGAGGATATTTCTTCAGAGAGGATGTTTCTCCAGTGAGGATGTTTCTCAAATGAGTGTGTTCCTCCAGTTAGTGTGTTCCCCCAATGAGGATGTTTCTCCAGTGAAGGTGTTCCTTGTTTCAGGATGTTTGTCTAATGTGGGTGGTCCTGTAGTTACTGTGTTTCTGCAATGAGGTTGTTCATACAGTGAGGGTGTTCTTCCAGTTAGGGTGTTCATCCAGTGAGGAGGTTTCTCTAGTGAAGGCGTTCCTCCATTGAGGATGTTCCTCCAGTGAAGATGTTTCTTGAGTGAGGTTGTTCATCCAGTGAGGGTATTTCTCCAGTGAGGGTGTTTCTCCAGTGAGGATGTTACTTCAGAGAGGATGTTTCTCCAGTGAGGGTGTTCCTCCAGTTAATGTGTTCCCCCCATGAGGATGTTTCTCCAGTGAGGGTATTCCTTGATTCAGGATGTGTCTCTAATGAGGGTGTTCCTTTAGTTACTGTGTTCCTCCAATGAGGATGTTCTTCTAGTGAGGGTGTTCCTCCAGTGATCAGCTTTCTCTAGTGGAGGATGTTCCTCCAGTGAGAATGTTTCGCCAGTGAAGGTGTTCCTCCACTGAGGAGGTTCCTCCAATGAGGATGTTTATCCAGCGAGGGTATTCCTCCAGGTAGATTGTTTCTCCAGTGACGATGTTCCTCCAGTGAGGGTGTTACTCCAGTTTGTGTGTTCCTCCAGTGATGATGTTCCTTCAGTGAGGGTATTTCTCCAGTGAGGGTGTTTCTCCAGTGAGGATGTTACTTCAGAGAGGATGTTTCTCCAGTGAGGTTGTTCCTCCAGTTAGTGTGTTCCCCCAATGAGGATGTTTCTCCAGTGCGGATGTTTCTCCAGTGAGGGTATTCCTCGATTCAGGATGTTTCTCTAATGAGGTTGTTCCTTTAGTTACTGTGTTCCTCCAATGAGGATGTTCTTCCTGTGAGGGTGTTCCTCCAGTGAGCAGCTTTCTCTAGTGAAGGTGTTCCTCCATTGAGGATGTTCCTCCATTGAGCATGTTTCTCCAGTGAGGATCTTCCTCCAGTGAGGATGTTCCTCCAATGAGGATGTTTCTCCAGTGAAGGTGTTCCTCCACTGAGGATGTTCCTCCAATGAGGTTCTTTATCCAGTGAGGGTATTCCTCCAGGTAGATTGTTTCTCCAGTGACGATGTTCCTCCAGTGAGGGTGTTTCTCCATTGAGGGTCTTCCTCCAGTGAGGATGTTTCCCCAGTGAGGGTGTTCTTACATTGAGAGTGTTTCTCCAGTGAGGATGTTTTTCCAGTGAAGGTGTTCCACCTGGGAGGATATTTCTCCAGTGACGATGTTTCTTCAGTAAGGGTGTTCCTCCTTGTAATGTGTTCCTCCAGTAAGGATGTTTCTTCAGTGAGGGCGTTCCTCCAGGGTGGATATTTCTCCAGTGATGGTATTACTCCTGTGAGGATGTTTCTCCAGCGAGGGTGTTCCTTAAATCAAGATGTTTTTCTAATGAGGGTGTTCCTTCAGTTACTGTGTTACTGCAATGAGGATGTTTCTCCAGTGAGGCTGTTCTTCCAGTGAGGATGTTTCTCCAGTGAGGTTGTTCATCCAGGGAGGATATTTCTCCAGTGAGGATGTTTCTCCAGTGAGAATGGTTTTTCAATGTGGGTGTGCTTAAAGTGAGGGTGATTCTCCCATAAGGATGTTTCTGCAGTATGGGTATTCCCCCAGTTAGTGTGCTTCTCCAGTGAGGATTTTACTTCAGTGAGAGTGTCCCTCCAGGGAGGATGTTCCTCCACTGAAGATGTTTCTCGAGTGATGGTGTTCCTCCAGTTACTGTGTTCTTCCAATGAGGATGTTTCTCCAGTGAAGGTGTTCTTCCAGTCAGGATGTTCCTTCAGTGAAGATGTTTCTCCCGTGAGGAACTTTTTCCAGTGAGAGTGTTTCTCTAGTGAGGGTGTTCCTCCAGGGAGAATGTTTCTCCAGTTTCTATATTCTTTAAATGAGGTTGTTTTTCCAGTGAAGGTGTTCCTCCAGTGAGGATATTTCTCCAGTGAGTGTGTTCTTTCAGCGAGGATGTTCATCCAGTGAGGGTGTTCCCCCAGCAAGGATGTTTCTCCAGTGATGATAATTTTCCAGTGAGGGTATTCCTCCATTTAGCATGTTTCTCCAGTGAGAATGTTTCTTCAGTGAGGGTGTCCCTCCAGGGAGAATGTTCCTCTATTGAGAATGTTTCTTCAATGAGGGATTTTCTCATATGAGGGTGTTTCTCCACTGAGGGTGTATCTGCAGTGAGGATGTTTCCCCAGTGAGGATGTTTCTCCAGTGAGGGTGTCGCTCCAGGGAGGATGTTTCCCCAGTGAGGGTATTACTCCTGTGAGGATGTTTCTCCAGTTATGGTGTTCCTCTAGTGATGATTTGACTCCAGTGAGCATGTTTATCCAGTGAGGGTGTTCCTCCATCGGGGATGTCTCTCCAGTGAGGAAGGTTTTCCAGTGAAAATGTTTCTTCCGTGAGGTGTTCCTCTAGTGAGGATTTTTTGTTCAGTGAGGATGTTTCTCCATTGATAGTGTTTCTGCAGTGATGGTGTTTCTCCAGCGAGGATTTTTCTCAAGTGATGGTGTTGTTTTGGTGAGGTTGTTCCTCCAGTGAGGATTTTTCTTCCATGAGGATGTTTCTCCAATGAGGACACTTCTTCAGTGAGGATGTTCCTCCAGTTAAGGTGTTTCTCCAGTGAGGATGTTCTTCCAGTGAGGGTGTTCCTCCAATGAGGACACTTCTTCAGTGAGGATGTTCCTTCAGTGAAGGTGTTTCTCCAGTGAAGGTGTTCCTCCACTGAGAAGTTTCGTGACTGAGGATGTTTCTTCAGTGAGGACGTTCCGGCAGTGAAGATGTTTTTCCCGTGAGAATGTTTCTCCAGTGAAGGTGTTCTTCCAGTGAGGGTGTTCCTCCAGTGAAGATGTTTCTCCAGTGAGGGTGTCGCTCCAGGGAGGATGTTTCCCCAGTGAGGGTATTAGTCCTGTGAGGATGTTTCTCCAATTATGGTGTTCCTCTAGTGATGATTTGACTCCAGTGAGCATGTTTATCCAGTGAGGGTGTTCCTCCATGGGGGATGTCTCTCCAGTGAGGAAGGTTTTCCAGTGAAAATGTTTCTTCTGTGAGGTGTTCCTCTAGTGAGTATTTTTTGTTCAGTGAGGATGTTTCTCCATTGATAGTGTTTCTGCAGTGATGGTGTTCCTCCAGTGAAGATGTTTCTCCAGTGAGGGTATTACTCCTGTGAGGATGTTTCTCCAGTTATTGTGTTCCTCCAATTAGTATGTTTCTCTATTGATCGTGTTTCTCCAGTCAGGATGTTTCTCTAATGAGGGTGTTCCCTCAGTTACTGTGTTCCTCCAATGAGGATGTTTCTCCTGTGAGGGTGTTCTTCCAGTTACTTGTTCCTCCACTGAGGATGTTTATCCAGTGCGGGTGTTCCTCCAGTTAGATTGTTTCTCCACTGACAATGTTCCTCCAGTGAGGGTGTTACTGTCATGAACCTGAACACGGGCTGAACCCAAACGCAATGACAAGGAGGCAGAGGTACAAGAAAAGGTTATTTATTGAAGCTTGGGGCAGTCCCAAGCTGTACACAATATAACACAGGAACAGGAATTCTCCGGAGCTTCTCCGGAACTTCAGACTTGCTTCAAACCGGAGCTGGACTTGACAGGAACAACTGGTTTGTTCCAAACCGGAGCTGGACTTGACAGGAACAACTGGTTTGTTCCAAACCGGAACTGGACTTGACGGGTCACCCTGGAGTCGTTCCAAACCGGAACTGGACTTTGCGGGTCACTCAGGAATCGCCCCACACCGGGACTGGACTTTGACGGATCACCTGGGAGTCGTTCCAAGCCGGAACTGGACTTGGCGGATCTGGACAGACTAGACAGACAGGACAGATAGAGGGAGCGCTAGGCATCCAATAAGTTATGCTTCGAATTTGTTTCCTGAAGCGAGGGAGGACATAAATGACAAACAATCCGGTTATGGTTATGCATGAAAGTTTGGAGTAGGAATGAACGGGGTGTTACTGGTAACAGGCAACCGGGTTGTTGGAGGAGGGGCGGCAGCGGAAACGGCAGGGCAGGATAGTGCAGCGGACCCCGGGTCGGACCCAGATGTAGCAGCAGAGCAGCAAGCGCAACCGTAACCGTAGCAACAGCAGTGGCAACGGCCGGACGCAGGAACAGCTGAAGTGTGGAAGAGCAGAAGCCCAGCTGAGGGCACAACAACGTCAGGTGGAGAGTGGGGGGGTACCGCAACACAGGCAGGGAGTCGCGAACAACTGCAGACTGGCAGACTTCAAACAGAGAAGTGGTTAGCGAGACAGATTATTGTGCGGCAGGTAGTGCCGCACACACACTGGACAGACTGAGTATATTAACAGTTCAGCAGAGTGCCCAAAGCACCGAGACAGAACCAAACTGTTAAATAAAGGTTACACAATTCAGCAGGGTGAACGAACACCAATACAGAACCAAACTGTGCGACTAGAACAAGACAAGGAATAGAGGTTTCAAACAAACAACGTTAACGAACTGGCCCCAGACAGAAGACAGCAGGTGAGTTAAATAAGGAGTGTAATTGGTATCAATTAGGAAAGCGTGCGAATGTATGCGTGGGTGATTGAACAGAGCGGAGTGTGAGGAATGCATGCAGAAATGGAAAGAGGGGATAGGCTGAGACAGGAGTGGAGAAATGGAGTAGTACAAACGGAGGGAACACGCCCAGCCTGCAGCACATGGAAAAACACGGACAATGGAAGTCAAACATGACACAGAGGGAGAGGGAAAAACACGGAGAACGGACAGGATGGGAACGGAACGTTACAGTTACTCCAGTTTGTGTGTTCCTCCAGTGACGATGTTCCTTCAGTGAGGATATTTTTCTAGTGAGGGTCTTCCTCCAGTGAGGATCTTCCTCCAGTGAGGATGTTTATCCAATGACGATGTTCCTCCAGTGATAATATTTATCCAGTGAGGATGTTTCTTCAGAGTGGATGTTTCTCCAGTGATGATGTTTCTCCAGTGAGGATGTTCCTCCAGTTAATGTGTTCCCCCAATGAGGATGTTTCTCCAGTGAGGGTATTCCTCGATTCAGGATGTTTCTCTAATGTGGGTGTTCCTTCAGTTTCTGTGTTCCTCCAATGAGGATGTTTGTCCAATGAAGGTGTTCCTCCAGTGAGCAGCTTTCTCTAGTGAAGGTGTTCCTCCATTGTGCATGTTTCTCCAGTGAGGATGTTCCTCCAGTGAAGGTGTTCCTCCACTGAGGAGGTTTCTCGACTGAGGATGTTTCTTCAGTGAGGATGTTCCGGCAGTGAAGATGTTTCTCCAGTGAGGGTGTGCCTCCAGGTGTGATGTTCTTCTACTAAGGATGTTTCCCTAGTGTGGATATTTCTCCAGTGAGTCTGTTCCTCTATTGAGCGTGCTCCTCCAGTGACGATGTTCCTCCAGTGAGGATGTGTTTCCACTGAGGCTGTTCCTCCAGTAAGGATTTTTTTTCAGTGAGGATGTTTCTCCAGTGAGGGAGCTTCTTCAGTGAGGGTGTTCCTCCAGGGTGGATATATCTCCAGTGAGGGTATTCCTCCTTTGACAATGTTTCTCAAGTGAGGACGCTTCTTCACTGAGGGTATTACTCCTGTGAGGATGTTTCTCCAGTTATGGTGTTCCTCCATTTAGTGTCTTCCCCCAATGAGTATGTTTATTTAATTATGGTGTTTCTCCAGTCAGGATGTTTCTCTAATGAGGGTGTTTCTTCAGTTACTGTGTTCCTCCAATGAGGATGTTTATCCAGTGAGGGTGTTCCTCCAGGTAGATTGTTTCTCCAGTGATGATGTTCCTCCAGTGAGGGTGTTACTCCAGTTTGTGTGTTCCTCCAGTGACGTTGTTCCTTCAGTGAGGATATTTTTCTAGTGAGGATTTTCCTCCAGTGAGTATGTTTCTCCAATGACGATGTTCCTCCAGTGAGGATGTTCCTCCAGGGAGGAAGTTTCTCCAGTGACGATGTTCCTCCAGTGAGGTTGTTTCTCCAGTGACGATGTTCCTCCAGTGAGGATGTTTCCCTAGTGACGATGTTCCTTCAGTGAGGGTGTTCCTACATTGAGAGTGTTTCTCCAGTGAGGATGTTTTTCCAGTGAAGGTGTTCCTCCAGTTAGTGTATTCCTCCAGTAAGTATGTTTTTTCAGTGAGGGTGTCCCTCCTGGGAGGATGTTCCTCTTGTGAGAATGTTTCTTCAGTGAGGATGTTTCTCCAGTGGAGGTATTCCTCCAGTGAGGGTGTTCTTCCACTGAGGATATTTCTACAGTGAGGGTGTTCCTCCAGTGAAGATGTTTCTTCAGTGAGGGTGTCCCTCCAGGGAAGGTGTTCCTCCAGTGAGGATGTTTCTCCGGTGAGGAAGCTTCTTCAGTGAGGGTGTTCCTCCAGGTTGGATATTTCTCCAATGATGGTATTACTCCTGTGATGATGTTTCTCCAGTTATGGTGTTCCTCTTGTGATGATTTGACTCCAGTGAAGATTACTGTGTTCCTCCAATGAGGATGTTTCTCCAGTGAGGGTGTTCTTCCAGTGAGGGTGTTCCTCCACTGAGGTTGTTTTTCTAGTGATGGTGTTTCTCCAGTGAGGATGTTTGTCCAGTGAGGATGTTCATCCAGGGAGGATATTTCTTCAGTGAGGGTGTCCCTCCTGGGAGGATGTTCCTCTTTTGAGAATGTTTCCTTAGTGTTGGTGCTCCTACATTGAGAGTGTTTCACCAGTGATGATTTTCCTCCAGTGATGATGTTTCTCCTGTGGGGATGTTTCCACAGCGAGGGTGTTCCTACAGTGAGGGTGTTTTTTCAGTGAGTGTTCCCCTCCAGGCAGGATCTTATAGTGAGGATGTTTTTTCAGTAAGGGAGTTCCTCCAGTCAGGGTGTAACTCCAGTCAGGGTGTTTCTCCTGTGAGAATGTGTATCTAGTAAGGGTGTTCTTCTAGTGAGGAAGTTTTTTCAGTGAGGAAGTTCCTCCATTCAGGGTGTAACCCCAGTGAGGGTGTTTCTCCTGTGAGTGTGTTCCTTCAATGAGGGTGTTCCTCCAGTGAGAATGTTTATCCAGTCAGAGTGTTCCTCCAGGATGTTTCCTTAGTGAGGGTGTTTCCCCAATGAGCACCTTCCTGCAGTGAACATGTTTTTCCTGTGCTGATGGTCCTAAAGTGCGGATTTGTCTCCAGTGAGGTTGTTCCCCCAGGGCGGATGTTTCTCCAGTGAGAGTGTTTCTCTCATGAGCATGGTTCTCCAGTGAGGATGTTTCTCCAGTGAGGGGTTTTCTCAAGTGAGGATGTTTCTCCAGTGATGGTGTTCCTCCAGTGAGGATTTTTCCCCATGAATGTGTTCTACCTGTGAGGGGTTTTCTCATGTGAGGATGTTTCTTCAATCAGGGTGTTCCTACAGTGAGCATGTTTATCCTGTGAGGGTGTTTTTCCTGTGACAATGTTCCTCCATGGAGGGTTTTCCTCCAATGTGGGTGTTCCTCCAGTGAGATTCTTTCTCCATTGAGGGTGTTTCGCCAGTGCTGATGTTCTTCCAGTAGGGATGTTTCTCCAGTGATAATGTTTCTCCAGTGAGTGTGTACCTCCAAGGAGGATGTTTTCCTTGTGAGGGTGTTCTTCCAGTGAGGATGTTTCTCCAGTGAGTGTGTACCTCCAAGGAGGATGTTTTCCTTGTGAGGGTGTTCTTCCAGTGAGGATGTTTCTCCTGGGAGGATGTTTCTCCAGTGAGGGTGTTCCTCCAGTGAAGGTGTTCCTCTAGTGAGGATGATTCTTAAGTTTGGGTGTTTTTCCAGTGTGTGTTTCTCTAGTGAGTATATTCCTCCAGTGAGAATGTTTTCTAGTGAGGGTGTTTCTCCAGTGAGGGTGTTTCTCCTGTGTGGGTGTTTCTCATTTGAGTGTGTTCCTCCAGTGAGCATGTTTCTCCAGTGTGGGTCTTCTTTCTGCAGAGAGAATGTTTGTCCAGTTGTAATGTTTCTGCAATGCGTTTCTGCAATTTGTCCAGTCAGGGTGTTCCTCCAGTGAGGGTGTTTCGCCACTGAGGGTGTTTCGCCACTGAGGGTGTTCCTCCAGTGAGGGTGTTTCGCCACTGAGGGTCTTCTTCCTGTGAGGGTGTTTCACCAGTGAGGGGTTTCCTCCACTGAGTGTGTTCTTCCAGTGAGGATGTTTCTCTAGTGAGGGTGTTTCTCTAATGCGTCTATTCCTCCAGTGAGAATGTTTTTTTGGTTAGGGTGTTTCTCCTGTAAGGGTGTCCTTCCAGTGAGTATGTTTTTCCAGTGAGGATGTTTCTCTAGTGAGGGTGTTTTTCCAGTGTTTGTTTCTCTAGTGAGTATATTCCTCCAGTGAGAATGTTTTCTAGTGAGGGTGTTACTCCAGTGAGGGTTTTCCTCCAGTGAGGGTGTTTCTCCCGTGATAATGTTTCTGCAATGCGGGTTTTGCTCTTATGAGGGTGTTCCTCTATTGAGAGGATTCTTCCTATAAGGGTGTTGCTCCAATGATTGTGTTTCTCCAGTGACAATGTTGCTCTTCTGAGGGTGTTCCTCCAGTGAGGTTGTTTCTCCAATGAGGATGTTTGTTCAGTGAGGGTGTTTTGCCACTGAGGGTCTTCTTCCCGTGAGGGTGTTTCACCAGTGAAGGCGTTACTCCAGTGAGGGTGTTTCCCCAGTGAGGTTGTTTCTCCAATGAGGATGTTTGTTCAGTGAGGGTGTTTTACCACTGAGGGTCTTCTTCCCGTGAGGGTGTTTCACCAGTGAAGGCGTTACTCCAGTGAGGGTGTTTCCCCAGTGAGGTTGTTTCTCCAATGAGGATGTTTGTTCAGTGAGGGTGTTTTGCCACTGAGGGTCTTCTTCCCGTGAGGGTGTTTCACCAGTGAAGGCGTTACTCCAGTGAGGGTGTTTCCCCAGTGAGGGTGTTTCCACAGGGAGGATGTTTCTCCAGGGAGGATATTTTTTCAGTTGCTCTGTTGAGGTAGTACCTTGGTTTCGCCTCGTTTCCGTTTGCCTTTTATGTTTTAGCTCTTTGACTGTTATTGAGCTAGAGGCTATTCTGTCATTTCCTTTTCTTTGCTCAAGTCTTTGAGCTTCGCCCTGTTATTTGGGGTAGTTTTTGTTTTGGCTTATGCCAGCATTCTTTTCCCTTATTTGTTTATTTTCTCTGCTCGAAACCGAGTTCTTGCCCACTCATCTGGGTTGTTATATTTTGGCTGTACGCCGGGAGTTATATTCCCTTGCTGTTTATTTCTCTCTACTCCGTTCGCAGTTTTTTTTCCCTTCTTTGGTGGTTGTTGCTCACGCTTCGTGGGAAAGATCCCCTGTCAGTCGCGTCTGGCTCTCTGAACCCAACCCCTCACATTATGAGAGGGGAGGGTTAAAACTCCCAAATCTTCTCTGGTATTACTGGGCAACACAACTAAGGGTGGCTATGTTTTATTTCTTCTCAAAGCCCCACCCAGCTTGGGTGACAATAGAATCAATCTCTACAACAGAATTGCCACCTAACTTGTATCTATACAAGTATATACAGTTGAAGTCGGAAGTTTACATACACTTAGGTTGAAGTCATTAAAACTTATTTTTAACCACTCCACAGATTTCATGTTAGCAAACTATAGTGTTGGCAAGTCAGTTAGGACATCTACTTTGTGCATGACATTTTTCCAACAATTGTTTACAGACAGATTATTTCACTTTTAATTTACTATATCACAATTCCAGTGGGTCAGAAGTTTACATACACTAATGCTGTGTCCGAAATCGCTCTATTTAGGGTATCGGCCATTTTGTAGAGTGTCCGAATTCAAAATGTCAAATTTGACACCCTATATAGTGCACTCAATATCCCCCACAATGCACCACAAAATGTAGGGTACAAACGATGTACACTACATTACCGGAGACATTATTTTTGTCAAGATGGCGACGGCTGAGCCTGCGCTGGTCTACAAATGTAAATATAAATGCAAGTTTCATCTTGTAGCCTATATTTAAATCAGTTTAGTGGGCTTTATAACCGAAATATAAATAAACACGGTAGATTAAATATATGACAAAGTGTTAACAATTTTTTTCATTTAACAATTATTACTATGTTTAATGGAAAATGCAACTTAATTAGCTAGCTAGCTACCTAACTTACCTATCTACCTACAACGAGACAAACAAAACCCTTATTCAAAATAAAAAAAAACACTTTTTTACCGTTTCTTGCATGCTTTCTCACCAAGCTGGTGACCGCTGTCACACAAGCGTCGCACGTTGCTAAGTAACCTGCTCAGAAACAGTAGTGTCCGAAATCGTCTCCTCCTTTCACCAGTCAATCCCTATCTAGTGCTCTATGTAGATTCCCTAAGTAGTGTATAGGGAGGGAGTGAATGAGTGAGCGATTTTGGACACAGCCCATGTTGACTGCGCCTTTACATTTTTAATATTTGGTCACATATCCTTTGCATGTCATGATTTCCTGATGTCTGTGACCCAACAACATCAAAAGACTCTTGATATCTTATTTGCTGGTACTCTTACAAGCGATACTATAACGTCTCTGCATTTGAATGGATCTCTATGGGAATTGGGGGGTTGGACTAGATTTAGCTGTAAATTATGCTGGAACAGTATGGAATACATGATTGGTAAAATGGCTGTAAGTCATCAAGGGTATGACGTATCAAACGAGCCTCAAACCATCACTCTGCTGCCAGATATGCAGTAGATATGGATGGATCACTTTAAGGGTTGTTTCTCCTGACAAATTTTCCTATTGAACTCTATGGAAAAATAAGTCAGGAGAAACAACCCTTAAAGTGATCCATCTGGCAGCAGAGTGATATAGTGAATTAAAAGTGAAATAATCTGTCTGTAAAAAATTGTTGGAAAAATGACTTGTGTCATGCACAAAGTAGATGTCCTAACTGACTAACTTCCGACTTCAACTGTACAAACCCAATTCCAAGAAAGCAGTGTTTTGTAAATTATCTTTCATATATTTAATTGAAAACAGTACAAATGAAAAGGTATTTAATATTTAACCTTATCAACTTTATTGATTTTTGTAAATATACGCTAATTCCGAATTTGATGCCTGCAACACGTTCTAAAAAAGTTGGGACAGGGGAAGAAAAAAAAGAAAGACTGGGAAGTTGAAAAAACAACTATTTGGAACATTCCACAGGTAAACAGGTGATAAAAGAGAATTTACAAAACACTGCTTTCTGCTTTTAAGTGCATTTTACTGTCCCAACTTTTTTGGAATTGGGGTTTGTCATATGTAGAGACAGTGAGGCCAATATAAACATATGGGGAGTACATCCAAAACAGGAAGTTTTAATTTTGCACTCACTTTTTACTCAATTTTGTAACATGCGCAGTTGTGTCCTTGGAGTCACATGTACAATGAGGATGCCGCAGAAAGTGGAGTGGAGATTTTATTTTATGATTAATGTCCTGATAAATTCATGTATTTGCGCAATTAAATAATTTAATAAATTTCTTAATTAAACACAAGTCTTGAGGTTTTATTTTTTATTTTTTTAAACAAAATCACAATAACATAACCATAAATGTTCTGGAAACAATTTGCTTTTTGTGAACTGTCCACCAGTTTATACACTATTTTAAATGTATATCACTTCAGAAGGTTTAAGTAGCAGTAACATAAACAATGTAATTTTCTTTTCAAGAACATTTAAAGTACATTTTGATGATCTTCAATTACAACCAACCACAGATAAATGTGAAAGACTTGAACTTGTATTTTAGACTGAGACTCTAGCTTTATATCTGAACACATTACTTTTGTATTTCAGTATTTAATATTTTCATAGTGTCATCTTTGCTTTCATTTTTCTATTAGACTGAGGGGCCTTACTTTGATAGTGTACATTCTGCAGATCAGCAATTTTACTTATTTTTATACGTTTTTATAACTGCAAGCTCTTGAGCTAGTAAGACAATCTAAAAACTGAACTTGCAAATCAATAAATGGTTGTGCATTATCTGTAAGTACAGTACTATAATTTAATAAGTGGCTTGCTGACTGTCACGAGCATCGAATCACTATTCACCTAAGATGCGTTCCTATTGCAGACGTTAAACAACTGTTTGCAACCTGGCTGACTTGCTCGCTCGTCTCAGTTCAAAGGTCGTTATCCCGCTTCAGTTGTACATTTTCAGTGGGCCAGCTATTGTTTTAGTGAAGGTTTTCAAAGCCAAACTCGCTTAACATTTGGAGCGGGTTAGCGAGCTAACGTCAACGTTATCTTACTGTGATTTGTAAGTTAGCGAAGCCCCATATCAGCAAGCTAACTACCGAACAACATATTCGCTTTCTAATTCGTTACTTAATTGTATCGTGATAAAACGTTGGTACATGGTTTTCTTACGTGACAACAAATCCGCTTGCTTATTTCCACGTTCGTTGGAGCATGAAATTAGTTTCAATATGCATATTTCTTAACGTTAAAACGCTAGGTGCGACATAGGCTAAATTGTTTAAAACGCGCCAAATCGCGCATTAACAATTTAACTAATTACGTTATTTAGCTGGATCAACTATTTGTATAAACTAAATGTTGTGAAACATTCATTTCAATATTTATATTTATTATTGAATATCACACAACTGAACTCCTTGAATTGCTAGAAGCGCGCCAAGCAATCACTTCAGCAGTTCAGAACAGCGGACATTCCCTTTAAATTGTGACGTCATATTAACAGGGGGGAACTTATTTCTGAAGGGGAACTTATTTTTCACAACACCTGTCGACAAGAGCAGACGTTCTAAAGCTGGACAGTACACACCGCTAAAACTTTATTCAAAAAATGTTCTAAAACCGTCCCGTCCGGTCTGGTCTCCTCTCGGCTGCTTTATGTAGACTGGGCTTTACATACACCTTAGCCAAATCCATTTAAACTCAGTTTTTCACAATTCCTGACATTTAATCCTAGTAAACATTCCCTGTCTTAGGTCAGTTAGGATCACCACTTTATTTTAAGAATGTGAAATGTCAGAATAATAGTAGAGAGAATGATTTATTTCAGCTTTTATTTCTTTCATCACATTCCCAGTGGGTCAGAAGTTTACATATACTCTGTTACAGTGGCGGCTCCTGAGCTGAAAATTGGGGAGGCAGAAAACTTCCCTTTAAACTGATTATTGGTCTTAATCATTTTTCAATCAGTTTCCTTGATTAACAATAGGCTACATCAGCGTTTAATTCACCAATTACTCAATGCCATCAAATGTAGCCAGTTCTCCTCAATTAGGCTATTAGGCAAGTAATAAAATTATTTTAACTTGCATCGCAAAATTGTGCACATTTTAATCAACATTATAATTGTGGATACATGTGCTCTTCGTTCTCCGCACTCTTAATTCCGAAAATATCCATGGAAATTAAACGATCTTAAAGCTCAGCTTTTGTTAGATAATTTTTTTAATTATTTTTTAAAAATAATCTAACAAAAGATGAGGTTGTGCTAAACCTGCAATAAAAAAGAATCTAACAAAAGCTGAGCTTTCAGATCGTTTAATTTCCATGAATATTTTCGTAATTAAGAGTGCGGAGAACGAAGAGCACATGTATCCACAATTATAATGTTGATTAAAATGTGCACAATTATGCGATGCAAGTGAAAATAATTTTATTACTTGCCTAATAGCCTCATTGAGAAGAACTGGCTACATTTGATGGCATTGAGTAATTGGTGAATTAAACGCTGATGTAGCCTATTGTTAATCAAGGAAACTGATTGAAAAATGATTAAGACCAATAATCAGTTTAAAGGGAAGTTTTCTGCCTCCCCAATTTTCAGCTCAGGAGCCGCCACTGCTCTGTTAGTATTCGGTAGCATTGCCTTTAAATTGTTTAACTTCGGTCAAATGTATCGGGTAGCCTTCCACAAGCTTCTCACAATAAGTTGCTGGAATTTTGGCCCATTCCTCTTGACAGAACTGGTGTAACTGAGTCAGGTTTATAGGCCTCCTTGCTCGCACACGCTTTTTCAGTTCTGCCGACAAATTTTAGATTGGATTTGAGGTCAGGACTATGTGGCCACTCCAATACCTTGACTTTGTTGTCCTTAAGCCATTTTGCCACAACTTTGGAAGTATGCTTTGGGTCATTGTTCATTGGGTCACCCCCAGTGACAACATTATGCTGCCACCCCCGTGCTTCATGGTTGGGATGGTGTTCTTCTCCTTGCAAGCCTCACCCTTTTTCCTCCAAACATAACGATGGTCATTATGGCCAAACAGTTCAATTTTTGCTTCATCAGACCAGAGGACATTTCTCCAAAAAGTAAGATCTTTGTCCCCATGTGCATTTGCAAACTGTAGTCTGACTTTTTTTATGGCGGTTTTGGAGTAGTGGCTTCTTCCTTGCTGAGCAGCCTTTCAGGTTATGTCGATATAGGACTCATTTTACTGTGGACATAGATACCTGTTCCCTCCAGAATCTTCACAAGGTCCTTTGCTGTTGTTCTGGGATTGATTTGCACTTTTCGCACCAAAGCACGTTCATCTCTAGGAGACAGAATGCGTCTCCTTCCTGAGCGGTATGATAGCTGCGTGGTCCCATGGTGTTTATACTTGCGTACTATTGTTTGTAGACGAACGTAGACTATTGTAGACTACTGTTTGTAGACGAACCATGGTCAATACCATGGGTGGCAGCACATACTCTAAGACTGAATTAGGCTCTTTGAGAGAAGGTTTGAACCGATCTGCCCAGTGATGAGTACATGTTGTTTGAAATACAGTAGACCAACATAGCTACAGAACTGGAGTACTGTGAATCCCTGATAGTGTAGAGAGCTGAAGTTTGGCTTGGTGGTGCTCATTTGTATTTCCTGTCTTTCCTTTTGACAAAGCCAAACCTAACACTTAAAACATAGTTTTTTTGTTATTAATAATCTATAAAACATACTTTATATACAGCGGTCTGTTCTTTCCTCTTGCTTTTTGCATTATCCCCCTTAAGTTTGCAATGTGGTCCCTTGTTCCTCTGCCTTTTGTAAACCCTGCTTGTTCAATGGCTATTTCCCTCTCCATATTTGGCTTCAATCTTTTTTGGATGATTTTCAGGACAACTTTGCTAGTGTGTGACATCAATGCTATTGTTCTACTGTAAGCACATTCCCGTATATCACCTTTTTTAGGTAATGGAATGAAGACAGATCTTTTCCAGTCCTTTGGCCAAGATAATGATTTCCAAATTTGCTTGCACAAAAGAAATAATGCTTCTGTATCACATCTTTTAAATAGTTCTATTGGGATATTGTCATGCCCCGATGCTCTTCTATCTGGTATTTCCTTGCTTCTTGTACTTCTGCGATAGTTGGTTCAGGCTCCTGTTGAAATAGTTAATTTTGAAGTGTGAACTCTCCAGTGATGTTAGAATCCTTTCTTGTACAGTTCTTCAGTGTACTCCTTCCACCTAGTTTTTATTTCCTTGTCATCTGTGATTACTTTCCCTTGTTTCATTTTGAGAGCTACATTTCTAGGCTTCCATTCACCTGTGATGTATCTGCTTGAACAGCATTCTTTGATCTTGCCTTTTTTATGATCTTCTTCCAGTTTTTTACATTCCTCATTCAGGTATTGATCTTTGTCTTTTCTTGCTTGCCTTTAAAATTCTGAATTAAGCTGTTTAACTTTATCTCTGTTCTTCTTTTTGGCCTATTCGCAGTCTTTTGCAATTCTTATTGCTTCTGAAGATAACCATTGAGATGTTTGTTTTCGTTGTAATTTTGGTACTGTTCTTTCCGCTGTTTCAGTCAAAATGTCTTTCATTTGCTCCCACAGTTCCTCAGGATCATCTTCTACTTCTAATGCAGAAAATCTGTTGTTAACTTCAATTGAGTAAACATTTGGAATGTTTTCTAAGTTGTACTTTACAGGTCTTTTACTTTTCTGTACTTTCTTTAGTTTCGCTTGTAGTTCAGCCACCAACAGCTCATGATCACTGCCGCAATCAGCTCCTGGCAATGTTTTTGACGACAAGATGGAAGTTCGCCACCTTTTCTTGCACAGTATATAATCTATTTGGTTCCGATATTTGCCATTAGGAGAGGTCCAAGTGTATAAACTCCTTTTGTGTTGTTTAAACATTGTGTTAGCAATGAAAAATTGATTTTGAATGCAAAATTACATTAATCTGTCCCCTGCTGCATTCCTGGTTCCCAAGCCGAAATGTCCACTAACCCCTGATTCAGATGTTGTGCCTATTTTTGTATTCCAGCCTGGCCGATAATCGGGGACGATATCAGTAATTTTTCTATTTATCGGCATCGTAATTTTTTCTGATATGATTTCAGATAAAATAAAAAAATAAAAAATGCGCTCCTCTGGCTCTCATGCAGTCGCCTGTCTCTGGAAGGTTACTACTTAGGCTGGCTCGTCCTGCAGCATTATTGGATTGGTTATACGTCAATCAACACTCTCCTTTGTATATCTGTGGGAGAGATGTGGGAGACAGAGTGCCAGACTGTTGGATTAAAAAAATTAATAGGGGAATTTTTAAAGAAAAAATGTATGAAGTCAATAGCCCTATTCGGACGGGATAAGTTTTACAGGGGGAGTTGGGGTAAGGTAATAATTACCGGAGGAGCTCCGCTATTTTAGTCCTGTCTGAATCTGACGTGTCAGTAACTTTTACGGACTGCGCGCTCCTGCGCCAGTAAAGATTCCAGAGTCTTTTAACTACTGTTAAATGTCCTGTAAAAATTACCCCAGGTTAAAGCAATCCCGTGCGAATTGACATGTCCGGTAAAATTATGTTATTTTCTGTGATAAATGAGTTTTCCCCAGTCTTTTCTTCTGGTTTTTCACGTAAGCACTCAAGGACGCCTTAGGTTGTGCTCTCTTCGGTCCAATTGCAGGCCACAACTATAAAAACAGGCTCAAAAGTAGGCTACAGTGGGGCAACGCTTGTGGCAGCTTTAGGTAAGCTAGTGTAGCCTAGCTATAGTCTTACATACGTATGGCATAACACTGTTTTTCTCAATCTAACGTTAATATTAGGAGTGTCACGATTCTCCAAATCCGCGATTCGATTTGACTTTCGATTTGAAGGTCACGATTCGATTCGATTTTCGATTTTTTTTCAGCACTTTTTTTTTCCAGCACTATAGTCTAACTAATGGCTATGCCATTGTTAGACTATCGAGTCTTGATTTGTAAAAAAAAATACTTGTTTCTCAATAAGTAACTTTTATTTGAATAATAACAATTATAAATAATAACAAAAATTTGAGAATATTTAAACACACCTAAACAGTTAAGAGCTTTATCAAAACTAGACTCTAGAATAATAAACAGTTGAACATTTACCACGCTATTAACAATTTACACATTGGTTTTATGCCCTGACAACGGTAATTTACATTTACATTGTCGTCAAGGCAATTAATTCTGCATTAAATGCTTAAATCCAGCGTTCTCCACCACCGAATAGGGTCGCATGTCTGATGCTACAAACAAGTTGAATTTTGTGGAAGCTTGGCTCTAAATGAGAATGGAAGAGTTGCCTGTGTCAATGTTTTTTCCCAGTCAAATCTATTTCTTTGTGATGCCTGCGAATGTGTCCTGCCATATTTGACGTGTTGCCTGAGGTGGCGTATGGTACTCGCGTGTAGCATAGCCGACAAACTGTTGTTTTTTTGTCAATGACGCGTTCGTTGTTTATATAACTCACGGGGAAGGCAAACTGTTGCCACAGACTTGAGGGAAGTAGGAGGATTTTGCAGTTCTGTTTCTCCATCACCGACTCCGGCAGTGGCCATGTGTCGAAAAGTAATGCAGGCTACCGGTAAGCTAACGTTAACTAGTAGCTGTGTCTTCTTTGAAATATCGTTGTTTTTTTTTCTTCGGACGCACGCCTGCGTGGACGAACAAAATGCAGTGGAAGGCGTCAAGTTTCGTTTTGTCGGAAACGCTTACATTAGAGATGGCCAAGTAGGCTACTTTTTAAAAACATTTTACCCATCACATGAAAGGCTAAGAAGAGCGCGCGGGGGGCGGGGTGGAGAGAAAAAAAAAAAACTTGGAGAATCGCGAACCAGCTTGTGATTTCGAAGTTCGAAATCGAACGCTCATTTCGATCGATTTTCGATTTCGAATCGGTATCGTGACACCCCTAGTTAATATAGAGGTGTAATGCAGGATTCCTCACACTTTTTGTGGACATGTTTGCCATGCCAACATTGTCTCCACGTAGTTTTTTTTTTTGGCGCCTGCATCTTTTCAATTGCTCCCTGCCAGCAATTTTCTACCAGAAGCAATCAGTTTGCAGTGAAGATAGGATGTGTAACGTTGTATGACTCGTGGCAGTAGCGGATTAAAGGGGGGGCTGACTGGGCTGAAGCCAAAATTAGTTAACAGAAAAAACAATTGTTTGTGTGTAAAATAAATTACGATGTATATCGGGCTGATAAATTATCGGCAGATAATGGGAAATTTATATTATTATGTATTATTGCGATAATGAAATTATTGCCGATAAATAGAGCCGATAATACGAAGCCAATATTGCTTTCATTGACTTAACAAGCGCAGCACGCTGTTGTCGCGCTCATGACATCAAACTGCTGCACCTGGGTCGAGCCACGCAGTGTAGACTAGAGAGCCAAACATGTCATCACCGGTGTGGACGTTTTTCACAGTTTCAGAGGAAGACAACACGATTGCAATTTGCAATACATATTCCGCAAGGGTTCCGAGAGAAGGGAAAAGGTCTAGGGCTGCCCCAAATAGTCGACAAAACCATTAGTTGATCAAAAGAACTTGGTCGACCAAAATTTTAATTGGTCGAATCGTCACAGTGTGAAAATAATGCGAGTGAAACTATTCATTCCGGACATGCGCCTTGTGACAAACTATTAATTGTCTATGAATTAAGGATAGAGCAGTTGTATAGAATGTCTGAGAGAAAATCAAATGTATGCGAGCATTTTGAGCGTCTAAATGATGACCCCAAAAAAGTTAAATGCAAACTCTGCAAGCAACAATTTGCCTATATCATTCAGCGCATCTTCTCAAAGGCCGGTTTCATTATCAGCAAAACGCGGAGCTCTCTTCTCCCGAGCAACGCCAACAAACAGCAAAAAAAATTAAAACAGCAGTGAGTAGGCCTAATGTGACGAGGTTCGCTGGTCACAAGTAGGCTAAAATACACTTTTAGTTGCTAATATAGATTATAGCCTAATGAATCTTTCGTTTGGCCTGTTGTTGATATTTCTATATAAGTGTTTCAGTTTGCTGCGTTTTTTATTCATTCGTTTGTTTATATAATTTATAGCTATTTTTTAGCATTTTAAAATAAAATATACAGACGTGGTCAAATTTCTTGGTACCCCTGGTAAAGATGGGTAAAAAGGGTTATAAAAAACCGTTTACCGTTTGGTGAATTAGCTTAATCTCACACTGAAAAAATGAGAAAAATCCAACCTTTAATTGACGTTCATTTATTATGAACGTCAATTAAAGGTTGGATCATCAAGAAATAATTATTTTTAACAAAACCACGTTGGCCACAATTACTGGCACCCCTGCATTCATATATAGAATAAAGTATACATTTTTTATATTTGGGTGCATATCCTTTGCATGCAATGACTTCCTGATGTCTGTGACCCAACAACATCAAAAGACTCTTGATATCTTATTTTCTGGTACTCTTACAAGCCATACTATAACGTCTCTGCATTTGAATGGATCTCTATGGGAATTGGGGAGGGGTGGGACTAGATTTAGCTGTAAATTACACTGGAACAGTATGGAATACATGGTTGGCTAAATGGCTAGTGGATGGCTAAATAGCAAGTCATCAAGGGTCTGACATATCAAACAAGCCTTAAACCATCACTTTGCTGCAAGAAATACAGTAGATATGGATGGATAACTTGAAGGGTTTCTTCTCCTGACTTATTTTTCCATAGAGTTCAATAGCAAAATTTGTCAGGAGAAACAACCCTTAAAGTGATCCATCCATATCTACTGCATATCTGGCAGCAGAGTGATGGTTTGAGGCTTGTTTGATACCTCAGACCCTTGATGACTTACAGCCATTTTACCAACCATGTATTCCATACTGTTCCAGCATAATTTACAGCTAAATCTAGTCCCACCCCCCAATTCCCATAGAGATCCATTCAAATGCAGAGACGTTATAGTATCGCTTGTAAGAGTACCAGAAAATAAGATATCAAGAGTCTTTTGATATTGTTGGGTCACAGACATCAGGAAGTTATGGCATGCAAAGATATGCGACCAAATATTAAAAATTATTACTTTATTCAATATATAAATGCAGGGGTACCAATAATTGTGGCCAACATGATTTTGTTATAATAATCTCATAATAAATGAACGTGGTTGGATTTTTCTCATTTTTTCAGTGTGAGATTAAGCTAATTCACCAAAGGGTGAATTTTTTATAACCCTTTTAACTCATCTTTACCAGGGGTACCAACAAATTTGACCACGTCTGTACATATTTTTTCCATCTAGTTTTCCCGTGAAGTTGTTAAATTGTACATTGTTTTTGCTCTTTCGTATCACCAGACAAAAGGCTGCTTTTTTATTTAGTTATTCACTATTTTTAAGTTGTGTGTTGTTATAAAGAGTGGAAATAAAAATAACAATGAATACGATTGAATGAATACGAAGCACTAGCAGCCAGCGTTGGCACAAAAAAAAGCGAGTGCGGTAGTGCCTATTCAACAGGCAATTGAAAACTGCAGGAAGTTTACTAGAGACAGCCATTCACTTTTGTATTGAGTGATGTACTTTACTACTAATAACCTGTATTTAATACATTGACATGTCTAATATGTCAAAGCATTTAATTTGAATTCTTAGGCAAAATGCTCTATAAAAGCCAAAGTATGTTTGTGATGTTTTTTGTTGTACTTTGCTCGAAAAACTAAATTAACATTTGAAGAGTCAGAACTGTACTTTGTTGCCTAACATATTTTTCCCTATACTAAACGGGCTAGCTAGCAAGCTACATGAATGTGACTGCTATTCAACACCAATTGCTAACGTTGAATCTCATAGCTGATTATCTAACGTTAGGCTACTTGAATGTGATACGTGATATCAGTAGTTGGCCTATATTGGAAATAATATTAGGGTACGTTATTTGGATATTTCCACCCAGTTAGCAAGCTGCCTTGTGTTTGTTACTGGTAAGCAAGCCAATGCGTTGCTTTCACTCCGGCACATTAGCTAGAAGCTCGGTAAACTAGGCTACATTCTGGGTCGGTAAATTATTATCAGGGCTTGACATTAACGGAATAGTTCACTCATTTATAAGAATAGTCTACGTTAAGATGTGAAAAGTCTAAGACAATTTAGCTTAATAACCAAAACCCAAGTAAATTATTAGGCTACCAATTTATTTTGAGATAGCATTATTGTTCTGTGCATCATAAACTTGTTGCATTTTTCTCTATCCACATTTATGATGAAGTTATCATGTGAAGAGTTTGACTTTTAAATGCTCCATGTTTAAATATTCAATATTGTAAATTAGTTTTCAAGCCTTAATTATGTGTTGCGCTCAACGGTTTGAAACACTTAAGAGCTGTCCTCTTTAAATATGCTTTCTAATGTTTAACTCACTTTGACTAATTTGAGTGCCGTCTTAAAATGAATTACATTCTTTAACACATTCAGATTATTGCCTGATCCTTGTTAAACAATCTGAAGTTAGTTATCTTTGTCGTTGTCATTTCTTAATCATTATAGGCTACATAATATAAATAATATAAAGGCCAAACAAACGGAAACAACTACTTTTTTCCAGCGCACCAGCTATCAATTCATAAGTCAGTGCTACACATTTTATGACACAAAGAAAAATGCTTGCACAGAAAAACATTCATTGGTATTTGTTATTCAGTTAATTGCTTGCTTGATAATTAAGAACTATAAATGGAAACATGGCAGGTTGACATTAATATCCGTATAAAGGTAAGGTTACAGAAGGCCTATTTTACAGCCGACGGTACGCCACTGGATCATAATGTAGTTGCCATGGTTCCTTACCGGAGGATTCAATAAGACAGAAGATGATGTTGGAATGATACTGAAGGCCTGTCATTTGTCCACACTATAAGGACAGCACTCGAGTAGCCTATGTTTGTTTTATTTAGCCTAAATATCTTTAGGAAACAATGTGATGTAATTTTCTGACATTTTAATAAAATAACGATAGTTAGCTTGATCTACGATGTGTCCCTATTAAGAACAGTGACAGATGCGGCATTATTTTCCCACTCACTGGCCTCGCCCAACAACTATGACTGAACCATAGACTGTATAAAAATATGGACAAAGCCACTGTGACCCATTGCTTTTCCACGGCCTGGTAAAAACTGAATTGTTTGCCGCCCGTTTGTACAAACTGCGTCTGCTCCATGGAGCCGAAGAGGACTCAACCTGTCCCTCTGATTGGTCCTGAACAAATGTTAATACCCTGTCCAAATGACACAATATTTAAAAAAATCAGCACATGCAGAGGCATTAGATGGAGGAAAGGCCCCTATTGCAATTACATTTTTTTGTGGGAAAAATTCTTATTATTATTTTGTATTTTGTATTTTCACCACATTGCTGCCATTGACTTACATGGTGAAAGACCTATACTGGAGCCATTCGCAGTGGTGCTAGTGCGCAACGGCACAATTGCTGCTCCCAGCCCAACCAGGAAGTGAGCTTCTAAACAAAAGCCCAGTCTTGGCCCCTTGGACTGAACACTGACTGAATCTATAACATTCTTAATGCGCTAGGCTGAGAGAGCCATCTCTGGGGCAAGACCTCCAGCGCCCGGCATGCACTAGGTTGCCATAGTCTTGTCTTGTTTGAATTACAGGTTCCCCTAGCGAACTGTAGGCTGTGGGCAAGACTGCTGGTTAAATGTAGGCAAACTGCATAAAGTAGGCTACTTATCAGATGGCTATAGTATCATCATTGGAATAAGTTATTAACTCACCTGCAGGGGGTCTTACCCACCACATAGAGATATTGTTTGTTTTGGGGAGCTATTCAGTTATTTATTTTTATCTATTTAAAATTCCAGCTCAGTTTAAAATAAATACTACTGGGAGCTCCATGCACTTTATTTTTAAAATTTGTTGAAAATGTTCTGTTTTCTTGTATTCAATTAAGCATATGTTAAAGGAAGTTTTGTGTTGGAGTTTGTGTTTTTGTAAATTTTGACACAAAAATGTTCACATTCACTGCAAATGTACAGTCAAGCCGGAAAGTCTGCACACCCCTTTCACCTCCACGTTTTGTTACGTTACAGACATATTCTACAATAGATTGAGTTCATTTTTTGTCTCAAAATTCTACACAAAATAGCCCATAATGACAAAGTGAAAACAGGTTTTTAGACATTTGTGCTAATTTATTAAAAATCAAAATGTAAAATATCATATGTACACAAGTGTGCACACCCTTTGATATGACACCCAAAAGTGAGCTGAGGTGCATTTTGTTTCCACTGATACTGCTTGAGATGTTTCTACAACTTAATTGGAGTCCACCTGTGATAAATTCAATTGATTGGACATGATTGGGGATTGCCAACACCTGCCTATATAAGGTCCCACAGTTGACAATGCATGTCAGAGCAAACTCCAAGCCATGGGGTCAAAGGAATTATCTGCAGACCTCAGAAACAGGATTGTGTCAAGGCATAGATCTGGAGAAGGGTACGGAAAAATCTCTGCAGCTTTACAGGTCCCAAAGAGCACAGTGGCCACCATCATTTGTAAATGGAAGAAGTTTGGAACCACCAAGAATCTTCCTAGACCTGGCCGCCTGGCCAAACTGAGCAATCGGGGAAGACGGGCCTTGGCCAGGGAGGTGAGCAGCAACCTGAGGGTCACTCTGACAGAGCTCCAGCGTATCCTTGTGGAGATGGGAGAACCTTTCAGAAGATCAACCATCCAGGCAGCACTCCACCAATCAGGCCTTTATGGTAGAGTGGCCAGACGGAAGCCCCTCCTTAGTAAAAGGCACATCACAGCACGCTTGGAGTTTGCCAAAAGGCACCTAGAGGACTCTCAAACCATGAGAATCAAGATTCTCTGGTCTGATGAAACCAAAATGTAACTTTTTGGCCTGAATACCAAGCGTGACGTCTGGAGGAAACCAGGCACCGCTCATCACCTGGCTAATACCATCCCTACAGTGAAGCATGGCGGTGGCAGCATCATGATGTGGGGATGTTTTTCAGCAGCGGGAACGGGGCGACTAGTCCTGATAGAGGGAAAGATGAATGCAGCTAAGTACACCGAGATCCTTGAAGAAAACCTGCTCCAGAGCGCTCTGGACCTCAGACTGGGGCGAAGGTTTACCTTCCAACATGACAACGACCCGAAGCACACAGCCAAGAGAACAAAGGAGTGGCTTCGGAGAAAGTCTGTGCATGTCCTTGAGTGGCCCAGCCAGAGCCCAGACCTGAATCCAATTGAACATCTGTGGAAAGAGCTGAAAATGGCTGTGTACCGACGCTCCCCATCCAACCTGACAGAGCTTGCAAGGATATGCCAAGAGGAATGGGCAGAAATGTCCAGAAACAAGTGTGTCAAGCTCGTAGCTTCTTTCCCAAGACGCCTTGAAGCTGTAATCGCTGCCAAAGGTGCAGCAACCAAGTATTAGGCTAAGGGTGTGTACAGATATGTAACCCCTAAATAACCTATTTTTGTCAGTAAAATAAAATTGCATATTTTCTAAAAACCTGTTTTCACTTCGTCATTATTGGCTATTGTGTGTAGATGTTTGAGGCAAAAAATGAACTCAATCTATTGTAGTATAAGTCTGTAACGTAATAAAACATGGAGAAGGTGAAAGGGGTGTGCAGACTTTCCGGCTTGACTGTATATTGGCCCCAAATATCGGTTATCGGTCTCCTTCATTAATAATAATTGGTATCGGTATCAGCCCTGGAAAAACCATATTGGTCGATCCCTAGTGCATAGACTTGAATCAAGCTGCTGTTAACGGGTTTTCCATGAATTCTCTCTGTAACTCTTGTAACCGATGACCCCATTTTCCTTTCGAAAAATCAAGGCCAAGCCATTTCTTCTGTATTGTTCATGACCTGAGTAGTACACCCAGTCTGATCGGAAGTGACCATTTCCAATCCATTTTAAATCACTTATGCTTAATATTCCAATGTTGTTTCTTTCCATCTCACTCTTTACAATGTCAAGTTTTCCAGGGTTCATTGTCCTGACATTCCATGTTGCAATTTTATTTTTCTGTTTTGTTAGTTTGTACCTTGGTGCTTCATTAGTGGCTTGTTCAATGTCTGAACTCCCAGATGGGTTTGGCCCAACCACATTATTCGCTCCACCATTAGTCCACCCAGATACAAGCTCTTCCCCAGTAGTGGAATCAGCCTTCTGACACTATAGCTGGCTTTCGTTTATTTTGCTTTCTCATTGTGTTTTCTTTGCAAAAGGTACAAGGTGGTTTGCAATTGCCTTCCTTGCGCAGACCCTGCTAACTAGGGCATTGTCCAATACACTAGGACAGAGGAACTTCACCATTGTCTACTCAATAGATCATCTGCTGACGCCCTCATTCACAACTGCTGCTGCCTAGCTGCTTCACTGTAACCCTGGCATGGGGAGCTGAGTGGGTATTACTCCTTCCTCAAAGGAGACCCAGGGTGCAGTTTCACGTCATACCCAGGACCCTATTCTTTTACTTCATGTTTAGTTTCTGGTTTGGTTTTCAGATGCACCTTAGACCTGTGGGAGGCAGGTCCACTGAGGGAGGCAGGTCACAAAATGACTCATGGGGAAAAAAACAACAAATAAAATACTCATCGATGCATTACACTTTCAACTGATCTTTGCACCAGTAAAAATGAAACAACATACAAATGCATGGAGACACTGAGTTGCAAATAAAGAAAATCAGTTTATTAAACAAAGGGGTAGCGAGTGCATGGTTGTGTGAATGCAGGTAGATGTGTATATGTGTACGTGCGTATAAAGAAGAAAGGTCAGAAGATGAAAATTACGAAGAATCACGGTCCAGCAAACACATAGGGCCATAGACCGTGAAGGGAGAGAAAAACATTCGGAAGCATTGCCAAAAAAGACTCCCGAGTCCTGCACAACCCAGTCTTTTAAAGGAGTAGGCTCCAATCAAACAATCAGGATGCAATCAATTAAATCTGGAGGAGTGGCTAGAATTCTTTTTGGCGTATTGCTATCTTGAGCCAGCAGAAAACGCTTGCGCTAGAACCACCACTAACCTGGTCTAAAGTCATGTCGCAGTTGTATACATGTTATTTTAACGGCGCATATAAGTGCGTCTACAAAGGCGTGTGCACAATGCGCGTACCCTCCTGTCTGTTACACACAGGGGCGCGCACAAGCATGATTAAAATATCAAGATTACAATGTGAAATAGTATTATTGTGTAGCCTATATCAAAAAAATACATAATAATAAAAGGGTCCATAGCCTACCTTTCCCTCAGCGAAGGGGAATGCCATGCACATTAAATTGCTTTCAGCCCACTCCATCAACATCCAGGCGATGTGCGATGGTACGGGACAATGGCTATCCATTAAAAAGCAGCTGATAACACCTATTTCAAGCCTAATGCGCGAATTGTCATTTACACCTAATGCGTGAATTGTCATTCAATGGAAAACTCGCACACGGCAATAGACGGACATTTAAGTTCTGAAAATGCGCTTCAGATGTCATTACAATACAGCTCTGTTTATCTATGAATACAGCCTGTAAGTAAATAGAATGGTTTGTGACTGAAAAAAGTTCAAAACCTTGTCCAGTGAATATTGCATTTATTGTTTTTCAAATAGCCTAGGCTACAGCGGATTCGCTGTGCATAAGGTTTCGTTAGCCTACAGTGACCAGGTTTCCATACTCTCACCGTTTAAAACCCAGCTGATTTCACCCGTTATTCCATAACTGAACAAAACGATTTTAAAGAGAACTAAGCGTCTAATTAGAAACTAAAACAAATTTGCAGCACGTTACACAATTAATTCACAATGAATTTTAATGCCATTCTCTGCACGTGCGCTGCATGTTCTCTGTTTCCCCTGCTGTAAGTCGCACGTTTCACGGTCTTCCTGGGAAAGTGGATTATTTTAAAGGATTACGCTACGAGTAAAACAGGTTGGTCACATTTCCATAAACAGGACATTATTAAACAAGGGGAAATATGCGTGAACATATGGGTTGCGGACCTGACAGCTTTATTGTAGGCTATTTAGTGTCATCATGAAGGCAAAATAACGGTATGTATGTTATTAATCAATATTAGCCTACTATGCAGGTAGCCTAATGAACTTTGGATGAAGCTTGAACTTCGAGAACTCCATGAGAACAGCCTCTTGGAATTGATGTTTGACACTTTCATTGCATAATCAAACGAAATTCGCTGAACAAGCAGGCTAATTTGGCGTTTTCTAAGGTGAGACTGAAGCCATTGATAGCTTATTCTCAGCTGTTGCAGGTCCTTTTAACGAAATTTAACCGCATATATTTTGTAAAATAACAGCCCTGTCTGGAATTACCGGGAACTCATAGGCCAATGGTTAGTCCGAATAATATTGATCATACTCCATTTAGCCTATTCCTTGATCACACTAAACACGCACGAGCATGTCTGTTTCGCCATCAAGCAATCCGCCAAGGTGGAAAAGCAGGCTTTTAAAGGGAATGGGATATGACATTTTGATTGGTTTATTGCATGTCACGCCCAAGACACACCTATAATTAATGAAGCGACTAGGTTCAGCCCAGTTGCACCTTGCGCCGTGCTTAGCGCCAAAAAAACACGCCGTTAAAATAGCAAAAGTGGACTTGGACACGCCCAAAATGGACTTTACGCCATGCGCTTAGACCAAGCGCCAAGATCGCCAAGATAGGGCCCTAAGTCATCAAGGGTCTGAGGTATCAAACAAGCCTCAAACCATCACTCTGCTGCCAGATACACAGTAGATATGGATGGATCACTTTAAGGGTTGTTTCTCCTGACAAATTGTCTTATTGAACTCTATGGAAAAATAAGTCAGGAGAATAAACCCTTCAAGTTATCCATCCATATCTACTGTATTTCTGGCAGCAGAGTGATGGTTTAAGGCTTGTTTGATACGTCAAACCCTTGATGACTTAGAACCAGGGTAATTTACAGCTAAATCTAGCCCCCCCCCCCCAATTCCCATAGAGATCCATTCAAATGCAGAGACGTTATAGTATCGCTTGTAAGAGTACCAGAAAATAAGATATCAAGAGTCTTTTGATGTTGTTGGGTCACAGACATCAGAAAGTCATGGCATGCAAAGGATATGTGACCAAATATTAAAAATTTAAAGGCACAGTCAACTTAGTGTATATCGAGCATAGTGTCAGTTCAGGCAGGTCACGAGAGTGAAACCCGGCATAGGTAATCAGCTGACAGCTCAGCTGAGTAGTGACGCTACTTGAATGGATTGATTGGTGAATCAAGGCGGTCTATTTAACAGCCTCGCCCTAACATGGTGGATCCTCTGATGCACGCCTGCTGCAAACAAAACCCATACCCATGCTTGCTCGCGTGGATGGGCGGGAGGGCTTAGTCAACAGAACCATACCGCCAAACCTAAAATGTATTGTTTTTATAATGTCAATAAAGTTTTATTTGAACAACAGTGGCCTGACTGAAGTAAACTTCTGACCCATTGGAATTGTGATATTGTGAATTCAAAGTGAAATAATCTGTCTGTAAACAATTGTTGCAAAAAATACCTGTGTTGTGCACAAAGTAGATGTCCTTACTGACTTGCCAACACTATAGTTTGCTAACATGAAATCTGTGGAGTGGTTAAAAATGAGTTTTAATGACTTCAACCTAAGTGTATGTAAGCTTCCGACTTCAACTGTATATGTGATTATGATGACAAAAACATGGAAATAAACTCCAAAAAGGAAAGGTTGTCAACAAATGGGACTAATGCACAATTTTTTTTGGTAGCCTAAGTGTGGTTGCATTTTAGTTAACATTGGATAAGTTAACACTTCCGATTTCAACTATATATATATACAGATCCTTTCCAAAAAATTAGAATATCATGGAAAAGTTTTTTTTTTTTTCATAATTCCATTCAAAAAGTGAAACTTTCATAGATTATAGATTCATTACACACAAAGTGAAATATTTCTAGCCTTTATTTGTTTTATTTTTCATAATTTTGGCTTACAGCTCCAGAAAACCCCCAAAACAGTATTTCAAGAAATTAGAATAGTGTGTCGAAAATCAGCATTTACTTCAGTTATTTCAGAGAATGAGTGGAGTGGCTTGACTCGAGGAATCCGACAGTTGTAGCCCATGTCCCGGATACGTCTGTACGTGGTGGTTTTTGAAGCACTGACTCCAGCCTCAGTCCACTCCCTTTGCATCTCTGCCAAATTTTGGAATCGTCTTTGCTTGACAATCCGCTGAAGCCTACGGTCATCTCTTTTGCTTGTGCACCTTTCTCCTGCCACATTTCTCCCTTCCACTAAACTTTCTATTGATATGCTTGGACACTGCACTCTGTGAACAGCCAGCCTCCTTAGCGATGACCTTTTGTGGCTTACCCATCTTCTGGAGGGTGTCAATGATGGTCTTCTGGCCAATTGTCAAGTCTGCAGTCTTCCCCATACTGAACCAAACTGAGATAAACTTTGCAGGTGTTTTGAGTAAATTAGATGATAGTGTGACACTCAGTCTAAAACATTCATTCTCTGAAATAACTGAAGTAAATGCTGATTTTCGACACAATATTCTAATTTCTTGAAATACTGTTTTGGGGGGTTTTCTGGAGCTGTAAGCCAAAATGATGAAAAATGAAACAAATAAAGGCTAGAAATATTTCACTTTGTGTGTAATGAATCTATAATCTATGAAAGTTTCACTTTTTGAATGGAATTATGGAAAAAAAACAACTTTTCCATGATATTCAAATTTTTTGGAAAGGATCTGTATATATATTTGGAACACCAAAGAATATTTGTGGGCCCTGGGGGACACCATAGCCAATTACTCTGTGGCTACAGTGACACGGGCCGTGACCGAATATGATCCCTTCACCCCTTTGAGGGCGGATATTTGAGTCAACTTCTTACAAATGGGGGCACTTAAAATCCCAGGATGAAACCCTTATTTCTGGGGATTTTGAGGGTTTTCAGGAGCACACTCATCCCCAGAACTGTGCACTCATCCGACAATTTCAGGAAGTAACCCGGATGTAAAAACTACAACTTGTAGTACAAGAGCGGGACAATTACTCTCTTTTTATTTTTGTTAATTCTATCTTCATTCATAATCTACACAGAAACAAACCGATGCAGCTGTCACACAGCCAGGCTGGCTGAGCACTACTCCTGTGACAGTGAGCAGGAGCCCAGCTCTCTTTTCTGTGGGCAGAGCTGTTCCTCTGTCATCCATTTTGCCTCAGAATGTGAATATGTCCACCCAGACTGTCATCAGATCCGCGTGGACATCTCTTCCCCATGGGGTTTGATTGACAGTGCAGAGCCGTCCCTGCTGTTTCTCTTTTGAAATGGGGAAGCCAGAGGTATGGCAGGAAGTTAGGGCTCTACAAAGGTTTCCTCTACATGCAGTGCCACCATTAAAGCAGTAGGGAGATATTTTCAGTTCAACTCGATTCAGTTTACTTCAATTCAATTCAATTTGTAAAGCACATTTTACAGAGACACTGTCATAAGGAGGCTTTACAGGAAAATAGGAAACTTGGGAAAGACAGTTTGAACTCCCCCCAAAATGACAAGTGAAATAAAGCCCCCCAGTGGGAATAGAAAAACACTGAAACAGTGTGAAAAAACTAAAGATTAAATAGGGAGGTGATAGCAAATCTACCAGACAAGTAATCATAGTGGTTGGGAAGATTACAGCACAGGGTGTTATATTGCACACTATATTAAAATCATTTGGCTGTTTCAAAAAAACAAACAAACAAAACCTCCTAAATGTCCAAGATGTATGATTTAGGAAAATACCGTTGAGATTCTGGGAACATTTCATACGTTTTCAATGGAAACTTACCTGTAGGCTATGTCAACATGATATACACATCATGACTTATATACAACATTACATATACAGCATGACTTATACAACATGACATATTGTTTACAATAGCATAAGGATGTTCCTCTGAGTCTGTTATTTTTTTAATCAGAAGTGCCTCATGATTCCTTAGCAACATTTTAACCAGGGCTGCCATAGTTACTTTGTGGCAGTGCATATGCAGTGGCTTCATTTCAGATTCTCCTGAATGAGAGAATGAAACATGGGCTTGCTACCAGAGGCCTCATTATTGATCCACAAATGTAACCCTATTAAAAACTGCCTCCAGTTAGCTGCAGACACGCAGCCAGAGCCAGAAGAACTGGATGTGGCACATGAAGATGACCTAAAGCATGGAGAAATTTCCACTTAGATCTCTGCTCATAGTAGCCTTGCTGCTCTGTATCATTCTCATGTAAAACTAATTAACCTAAACAGGGTTGAGCTTAGTCAGCACTTAGACGTGGGAGACCTACAGAAAAAGAGATATTAGTGGGCCAGTAGGGGGCACTCTTTCCAAATAAAAATCGCAGCAGTGCCACTCAATCTGAGCAGCAGTGCCACTCAAGGCCTTTGTGCTATAGAGGTTGCCATCCTATGAATGGGAAGTTAAGCTGAGGTCCTGCCTTGCTGTGGTTGTTATAGATCCCGTGGCATGCTTTGAAAGAGCTGGGGTGTGATGCACTTAGTCCAGATCAGATTCCAACAAAAGGTCAGAAATGGTAATTATACTCTAAATCTGACTGGAAACATAATCCTTCTTGGTTGACCGACCTGGTAGCAGGAATCATTTGCATTTATTCAACTCACTGATGTACCAACAAGGCCTCATCTTAAACTACTAAGTAAATCAACCTGAGTAGATTTCATTGTAGTTAATACACCTCACAAATATACTTCAACCAGCATCTTTTGCAATGATGTCAGTGATCATTGTGTAATTGCTTGTGTTAGGGACACAAAGGTCCCAAAGGTAAAACCCTGTTTTATTTTCAAAAGACATTTTAAACATGTTGCAGAGCAGGCTTTTTTACATGATCTGTATTCCCCTTACTAGAATTACTCTGATCTCAGATGTTGACTTGGCTTGGGAAAGTTTCCAATCAATATTTTTGTTGATTTCTGATGAACATATTCTCCTTAGAATCCGTGGTAGGGATAATCTCTGGTTTTCAGATAACTTGTCAGGGCTAATTTGACAAAGAAATAAAGCTTGGGTTCAAGCTAGATTTTCTAATTTCCTTACTGACTGGACTTCATTGGGAGCCGTTAGAAACAAGTGCACTTCTTTGATTAGGAAATCCAAATCCAAATCTTTCTTGATTACCCTTACAGAGAATTTGAATAATCCCTCAACATTTTGGAAGATAAAATCTTTATCGAGTCCAAGCAATGCTTCAGGCCTTCCTGAATACACTGTGTGCTGGATCTGTATTTGACAGCATAAATGTTAGTTCAGCTCACAAGTGTTGCCACTGCAGTAGCTAATGTAAACATGGACACATTTGATTTTAAACCTATAGCAGCTGCTCAAGTATGTAAAGCACTGAAAGGCATTGACCCTACAAAATCTGAAGGCCCTGACCCTCTGAATCCTTATCTTTTAAAGATAGCAGCTGAACTGATATACCTAAAATCTGAATCTGCCTATGTTCTCCCCTTGTTTAAAGGAGGAGATCCATCTGAGTTAAAGAACTACCATCCCATTTCAAAACTTTCAGTCCTGGCAAAAATCAGTTTGAATCCCTGGTTAATCTGCAGTTAAAGCATTTTATAAAAATAACGTCTTAAACTCTTTTATTTAATCTGGGTTTACAACCGGGCACAACACCATCACAGCTTCTGTGGATAGTAACAAATGACACACCCTTCACAAGAAACAACATTGCGCAGCCTTATTTGTTGATTTATCAAAGGTTTTTGACTCATTGGATCATGATTTACTGATAAATAGGCTCAAAAGTAAATTGAAGGGAGGCACGTCCCAGCACATCAAAGTGAAGGGCAGTGTCCCGTGACTGAAGTCCCGCTTCAACTGAGCGGCAAGGAAGTCGCGAGGCCGACAGCCGAGTTCTCACCGTGTGTTTGCCTTCATTTAGCTCTTTTTGTTTATCAGGTTTTGAATTCTGCCAGCTCAGGCACCGCCCAGCTGCATAAAAAGTGCTTTCACTGCCCATCAGAGAGGTACCTTTCATTACAGTGTAATTTTCTGTGAGTTTAAAGGTATACTATGTAGTTTCAGAACACTAGATGGCGATATAGAGCACATAGGAGAAAAGGGCTCCCAGAAAATGGCTTATCACGTGTTGTTCTCAGACACGCACAACGACGTACAAACATTGTGGTGACGTTTCACACATATTTTCCCTGACCGTGGACTCAATTCAATTCAATTTGCTTTATTGGCATGACAATACATTGCATCTGTATTGCCAAAGCATACTGCAATAAAACAGTCGAAGACATACATCTAACACTGAACAATACAAAACAGCAATAAACAGTAACCATACATGAAAACAATAACTTTTCTTTGATTATGGATTTAGAAATAACAATAATGTTAAATAATAAAGTACAATTAAAAATAATAATTATCAATAGAAATGATAATAATGATGATGAGAATGACACATATGATCTTATAAAGTGAATATAATAAATATAAAACATTTTAATTGGTTTATAATGATCTCTGTCACACTGTCCCTAAGACTATGGCAGGCAGATATAGCTATATTGTGCTGCCAGGTCACAGCACGTCCTCTCTTCTCCTAAGAGGATGGGGAGTTTTTGGATGTCTGTTAAATTTTTTAATTGAGGGTATCTCTGATTTATTTTGGGAAAATATTTATTTCTGATTTGATTGTATTTTTTGCATTTTGTGATAAAGTGCAGCTCTGTCTCAACTTCATTGAGATGGCAATGTTTCTCCTCTCCTCACCCTTACTCTGGGGCCGCGACCACTGGATGTTGATGGTTACAGAATGAACCGAGCAGAATTACAAAATGATGATTTTGAATTATTTTATGAAAATGAACAGTGGTAAAATTTACAGAGCAATAGCTAAGATTACTAACTTATATGCTTTGAGCATGTAACGTAGTCTCCATTTACAGGATCAAGGTTTGGTCAAACATGATAAATAGACGATTGTCAACAATAAACAAACATCACCACAATAGCCTTAGCTATAGGTGTATGGTTGCTATTTTTATAATGATATTGTTACCTCCTCGGCTGAAAATATCTTGCTAATGAGTAAGGGCAGAAACATACCTCACGCAAATACACAAACGTGGACGCTTCGAGCTACACAAACAGTTTTTCTTTTGCCATGACATTTGTGTTAGACAAACCGGATCGAACAAGAAAGTTGTTTACTGTTGTTGCCTGCTATGCCACTGGATATCTCTGGACAGCGGAGGCTATTTTTAATCATGGCAGCATGGCTGTATTCCACTTTAATTCACTTGATTAATGAAATGATTCTATTTAATGTCTTTATTTGATATGTTTGTTTGTGTGCTGTGGGTCTGCCCCACTGTCTCTGTCTTTTTGTTGTTGCTGAGGCTACAACTGAAGTTCCCAAACGACAAAATAAAAGTTATTCAATTCAATTGAAATCAATAGTATCCCTCGCTGCAACGCTCTGGCTTGTCTTTCACAAATGTCATGGCAAAAGAAAAACTGTTTGCGTAGCTCGAAGCATCCACATTTGCGTATTTGCGTGAGGTATTTGCGTGAGGTACAGCTTACTGTAACGTAACGGTAAATATCCTTAGTTAAAATAAGAGTTGGAAGCCTGCCGACATGGCCTAGCCGTGTCAATTAAATTGCAGGAACCACCCATTCATGACGTTTACACAATTTTAGCTGTCTCTGGCTTTAAAAACGGTGGCGGGATATCAATAGTGTAGCATTCAAAACATTAACAAAAAAACACATTGCGAACGACTAATGAGGTAGAAAATACATTCAGCATGTTTATTAGACCACAAGGATACATACAATGTTTTTTGGGGAGAAAATTTGAATGTAAACAAAGAACGAGTTGTTTACAATGAAACTACGTAGTATACCTTTAAACGACAGAAGGCCATCCGAGGATTTGAAAACAAATCCACAGTTTTAAATAGCAATGGCTTAGTTCGGTTAGCGAACGTCTGAGTTCCATAAGCAGTCTGACAATCAAATACAAACTCAAAATAAATTATTATCAGACACAAGGTTAAAATTAGTAAAATAAGTTTGTACCAGTCCCAGCAATTCACGATGGCAGCACACGAGGAAGTGCGTCATCCAAAAGGCACGTGGCCAGACTGCTTTTATCTTCCCTCAGTGGATTTTCTTCGGTTGCTGACAGTGTGACTGCTGAAATTAGAATAACAGATAGGACATGAATGACACTGTTGGCTGGAAGAGTCCTCATTCCATGGCGAGGTGGATGAATGGCCTGCTGACTAGGGCCCTCCAGTGTGGTGCATAGGTCAGGTGGCAGGTCAGGATCCGAGCGGGACTGTGTGTGTCTGCAGATATTTGCTTCAACCATGCACTACACAGCTTGATTTCACTAATTATTTTACCTCCTTGGTTCAGGAAGTAAGCTCATTAGTGAAATCGGGTGGTGCAGTGCATGTTTGGAGCAAATATCTACAGACACTGCAGCCCACAGGACCTGGAGTTCAGTAGCCCTGCACTACACTGTTATGTCCATTTATTTATTGAACCTTTATTTAACCAGGTCCCTTCTGAGGGAGAACTGGCCAAGAAAGCAACTATGCAGTACAATTAAAAGAAGGACAGACAGTGCCCTCCACAATTATTGGCACCCCTGGTAAAGATGAGTAAAAAGGGTTATAAAAAAATTCAACGTTTGGTGAATTAGCTTAATATCACACTGAAAAAATCCAACCTTTAATTGAAGTAAATTTATTCTGAGAAAAAAAAATTCCTCATCAAGAAATTATTATTTTTAATAAAACCATGTGGTGCCACAATTATTGGCACCCCTGCATTTAATACTTTGTACAACCTCCCTGCCAGTAAAACAGCACTGAGTCTTCTCCCGTAGCATCTAATAAGGTTGGAGAATACAGAGCAATTCCACCATTCCTCTTTACAGAATCTCTCCAGATCATCCAGAGTCCTAGGTCCTCTCTTGTGCACTCTCCTATTCAGCTCAGCCCACAGGTTTTCAATGGGGTTTAGGTCAAGGGACTGAGATGGCCATGGCAGAAGCTTGGTTTTGTGTTCAGTTAACCATTTTTCTGTTGATTTGGATGTACAGTCAAGCCGGAAAGTCTCCCCACCCTTTCACCTTCTCCACGTTTTATTACATTACAGACTTATACTACAATAGATTGAGTTCATTTTTTGCCTCAAACATCTACACACAACACCCCATAATGACAATGTGATAAAAGTTTTTTTGAGATTTTAGCAAATTTATTAAAAATAAAAAACTAAAATTTCTCATTTACATAAGTATTCATACCCTTTGCTTTAACGTATTTTTAAAGTATCATATTTCATATTTGGTCGCATATCCTTTACATGCTGTTACTTCCTGAAGTCTGTGACCTTCAACATAAAAAAAACTGTCGATATCTTATTTTCAGGTACTGTTACAAGCGATACTATAACCTCTCTGCATTTGAATGGATCTCTATGGAAATTGGGGGGTGAGACTAGATTCAGCTGTAAATTACACTGGTACAGTATGGAACACATGGCTGGCTAAATGGCTGTAAGTTATCAAGGGTCTGAGCTATCAAACGAGCCCCAAACCATCACTCTGTTGCCAGATATGGAGTAGATGTGGATGGATCACTTTAAGGGTTGTTTCTCCTGACTTTTTTCCCCATAGAGTTCTATAGGAAAATGAGTCCGGAGAAATAACCCTTGCAGTGATCCATCCACATCTACTCCATATCTGGCAACAGAGTGATGGTTTGGGGCTCGTTTGATAGCTCAGACCCTTGATAACTTACAGCCATTTAGCCAGCCATGTGTTCCATACTGTACCAGTGTAATTTACAGCTGAATCTAGTCTCGCCCCCCAATTTCCATAGAGATCCATTCAAATGCAGAGAGGTTATAGTATCGCTTGTAACAGTACCTGAAAATAAGATATCGACAGTTTTTTTTATGTTGATGGTCACAGACTTCAGGAAGTAACAGCATGTAAAGGATATGCGACCAAATATGAAATATGATACTTTAAAAATACGTTAAAGCAAAGGGTATGAATACTTATGTAAATGAGAAATTTTAGTTTTTTATTTTTAATAAATTTGCAAAAATCTCAAAAAAACTTTTTTCACATTGTCATTATGGGGTGTTGTGTGTAGAATTTTGAGGGAAAAAATTAATTTAATCAATTTTGGAATATGTCTGTAACGTAATAAAACGTGGAGAAGGTGAAAGGAGTGGGGAGACTTTCCGGCTTGACTGTATGTTTTGGATCATTGTACTGCTGGAAGATCCAACGACGATCCAGTTTTAGTTTCCTGGCAGAGGCAGCCAGATTCAGATTTAAAATTTCCTGGTATTTCATGGAGTTCATGATGCCATGTACCCTAACAAGGTTCCCAGGGCCTTACTTAACAGTGGGGATCAGGTTATTTTCAGTATAGCCATCCTTCTTTTTACGCCAAACCCACCTTGAGTGTTGGTTGCCGAAAAGCTCAATTTTCATTTCATCTGACCACAGAACACGGTTCCAGTCAAAGTTTCTGTAGCGTTTAGCAAACTCCAGGCGCTTACGTTTGTGGTAAAATGACAGGAAAGGCTTTTTTCTGGCATGCCTTCCAAATTATTTGTTGGCATGGAGGTGATGTCTAATGGTAGTTTTGGATACTTGATGACCCCAAGATGCTACTTTCCTCTGTAATTCTCCAACAGTGATCCTTGGGGATTGTTTTGCCTCTCTTACCATCTTCCTCACTGTGCGTGGGGGCAAAACAAACTTGCTCTTCCAGGCAAGTTTTTAACAGTTCCAGTTGCTTTGAATTTTTTAAGTATTGCCCTAACGGTAGATATGGGCATTTTCAGGTGAGTAGCTATTTTTTATAGCCATTCCCTGACTTATGAAGCTCAACACACTTTTCCCTCATTTGATTTGTGTGTTCTCTTATCTTCCCCATGTTGATGTATGAATAAGGGAATATGGCCCCTGTGTCACCTCATATTTATACCCCAGTGAAACAGGAAGTCATGGATTACTGCTTGAAAGTTCCTAAACACTCTGATCAACTTAAAAAAGTAAAATATAAATGGAAAGAATGCTTCAGGTACATTTTGTTCATAATAATTTCTAGGGGTGCCAATAATTGTTTCAAAATTGTGCCAAATTATTTCTTGATGAGGGATTTTTTTTCTCAGAATAAATATACGGTTGGATTTTTCTAATTTCTTTCAGTGTGGGATTAAGCTAATTCACCAAAAGGTGATTTTTTAATAACCCTTTTTACTCACCTTTTACCAGGGGTGCCAATAATTGTGGAGGGCACTGTACATATTCGTAGGACATACACATAGTACAGTTAAAATTCACAGTTTGACACACATAGCCTACACAAGCCTTCTCTCCAGGGCACAAGAACCAGGGCCCTTATTTATCAACGTTGCGTACGAACAGAAATGCTCGTAAACCATGCGTGCGATCATTTCTAAGCAAAGTTGGATTTATCAATTTGTACTTATACTTCAGAATGTGCTTAAATTTAAGCACAGCTCTGACCATGCTTAAGCACTGCACCTTGTAGAACAGAAGAACTGTTGATGAAATACCATCCACTAAAATGAGCAAACTGTAAAGAATAAAGATGACAATACATTAATAATCTGTCTATGTACATATTTCCTTTATAGACATTTATATAGTACATCTGGTGATCCATTAAGGAGGGGTCATCAGTATCACCGCCACCAATTATGCCAGACACTGAGGTCTCTCCGATGATAATGCGCTGGTCCATAGTGGACACTGCCCTCCTCCTGTTGCACCAATTTCACTTTTGTGGTTCACAATTTTTTTTTGCAAATGTCTTCAAATAAAAACATTTCTTTTTAATTTGATTACCTGTTGTGCACTCTGTTGAGGCAGAATTTACAGCAGCTCTGACCTGCTCCTAAGCAATATTTTTTTTCTTATTTGTTAAGCCACTGCTGAGGGTTCCAAAAAGTATAGTTTGTTTTCCTTCTACCTTGGTGAGAAAAACTTCTATTTCAGTGTCTGAAAAGTTTTTTTTCTTTGACTTCTTTGACTTATCCATGTTGAATGTCAAGAATTAGTGACATTTCCTGCAGTTTGCAAAGGAAAGGTTTGGGACCATGAATGGTCATTTAGGGCAGTTCGAATTTGAAACATATCTTGTCGTTTCGCAGACAGATTTATATGTTTTTAAATTCGGACTCAAAAACATTGGATATTTCTTTTAGGGTGAGACATGGGGAAAGCTCCTTTATAATTTTTGCTAGCACGGACAGTTTACGCTGTTTTGAATGTGGAGACATAATAGGACATAAAAAACGATCTTGCCCACACAAAGAAAGGAATTCTGGTGAGGATTCAAATAAGCCGGCTGATGAAGAGACCGGTGCGGGCTCAGATGAACGGCCCAGTGAGGAGCCTAAAGGTGAGGCTGAGGCAGAAAAGCAGGGCGAGGATGATATTGGTGTTGGATCGGAGCAGCGTAGTGAGAAGGCCGAGGCAGAAAAGCAGGGCGGCGAGGATATTGGTGTTGGATCGGAGGAGTATAGAAAGAAGGCTGAGGCAGAGTCAACTGTACCGGGTGGTGAGGATGTGGGCGAGCAGGATGATCAACCTATACGGGGAACTCAGTCGCAGGATCCCCTCGAAGGCACGAGTGAATATGCTAAATTTATTCTGGACCCCGGTAGATTCGGGAGAGCGGACAAACGTAAATCAAATGGCACATGGGGAACTCGTTGTGAAAATGGCCAGTCAACTGAAAGGAAAAAAGTGAAAGAATGTTTGAATAAGGAAGATGATGTGGTTGCTCCTAAATTAGTTGTAGCCCTGTCACTTTCTGAATCACAAGGTCTACCTGAGCAGGAAGAAAATATAATCGACGTGGATTGTGAAATAACGAGAATCTGGCGGTGTGCATGAAGACGATGGAGAGATTTCTGACTCTTCTATTTTATCAGGAAGTGTGGCCAGTCAAGAGGGAGAACATAGTTTTTATTCCCTCGAAGATATAAATGGGTTTTTAGATGCGACAAAAGGAAAAACAGTAAATGTACTCAATTTCTTTCCCGACGGTGATAAATTAATGCGGACGGTGAAACAAATTATGAGTAACGCTAGCATGAATGAACTATCCACTCAGAAAAGATTCCGATTGAAAAAACATTGCACAGTTGTTCGAAAGTTGAGATCAAAGTCTAAAATTGCGAAATAATAATGGCTTGTGGGCACTTTTCTTTCACTTTTTCCCTGCTTTCACGGTGTCATGTATGTTTTTTTCTTTTACTAATTTCCCTGGAGATATTAAGAATGGGTTCGCTTAATGTTAATGGTGTCAGAGATGGGGTGAAGAGGGGTCTAGTGGCAGAGGTGATGCAACAAAAAAGACTAAATGTGCTGTTTTTGCAAGAGACTCATAGTAATGATGAAAATGAGACGGATTGGAAACTATGGTGGGAAGGAGATTGCTTTTTGAGTCACGGGACAAATTTGAGTGCTGGGGTTGCCATTTTATTTTCATCTGCTCTTAATGTTAAAGTTCTGGCTAAGGAGGACATTGTTAAAGGAAGATTGTTATTAGTGCAGGCAGAAATATTGGGGATTTCTTACGTTTTTATTAACATACGTATATGCTCCAAATGTGGGGACAGACAGAGAGTCACTGTTTGAACAGTTACATCAGAAACTTTTAGGAATTGTAGATAGTGATGTATATTTTATTATAGGGGGTGACTGGAATTGCACATTAGACCATACAAAAGATAGAAATGGTGAAGAGCCTCATTTTAGATCTGCTGAGACACTTAAGAAGCTTTTAAACCAGTTTGATATGTGTGATGTGTGGAGAGAACAGCATCCTAATGTGAGACAATACACATGGGTAAAAAGCACATTAAATACTGTGTGTGCAGCCAGGTTAGATAGGTTCTACTTTCCAAAAAGTAGAAGGCACAAGATAATAAGAGCTGGTATCTTTCCAGTAGGATTTTCAGACCACCATTTAATTGTTGCAGATATGTGCATTAAAAAGAGGTCTAAAGGAAGTTTTTATTGGAAATTTAATGTTAAATTACTTGAAGATGGGTTTTTTTGTACCAAATTTGAAAACATCTGGCAAAAATGGAAAGGGGAAAAAGAAAATTTTGAAACATTAGGCCCGTGGTGGGAGGTGGGTAAGGTGTAAATTAAAACCTTTTGCCAGCAGTACACAGCATATAGTACTGCTAGGAGTAGAAGGGCTGTGGAGGAGCTGGAAAAGCAAATTGCTCAATTGGAGGAAGAGATGATAAGGAGTAATAATGCTGGTCTGATGCAGGCTCTCATGGGGAAAAAAAGAAATTTGTCAACTATCTTGAATGAGAGGGTCAAGGGGGCTCTGATTAGAGCAAGATTCTGTACTCTAAATGACATGGATGCTCCTACTAAGTTTTTTTTAATTTGGAGAGAAAGGTGGTGCAACATAAAGATTTGTGCTGTCTTAATCTTTCCGGTGGGAGAACAACCACTGACCCTGGGGAAATCCGGGAGGAAGTGGTGTGTTTTTATAAAGATCTTTTTAAAGCAGAGGATGTGGACATGCAGCAGGCTGCAGTGCTTCACAGAGATCTCCCCAAGCTAACTTCTGAAGAAAAAGTGGAGTTGGACGCTAAGCTCAGTACAGGAGCTTACTGAGGCTGTGGGACAGATGTCTTCAGGCCGTGCTCCTGGCATTGATGGACTGCCTGCTGATTTTTATAAAAAAATTTGGGGATGTATTGGACAGGATTTTTATGGGGTGGTTATGGAGGGATTAATAAAACATGAGCTTCCACAAAGTTGTCGCCGGGCAGTGCTCACAATGCTGCCTAAAAAAGGGGACTTGTGCCTGTTGAAAAACTGGCGGCCTTTGGCTCTTTTATGTACTGATTATAAAATACTGTCAAAATGTATACCCAATAGACTAAAGAAATATGTTTCTAAAATCACAAGGAAAGATCAAACTTATTGTATTCCAGATCGATCAATCAGAGATAACCTGTTTCTGATTCGAGATGTTGTAGATCTGGCAAATGTATACGACCTAAATTTTGGTCTTTTCTCCATCGATCAGGAGAAAGCTTTTGATCGGGTTGATCACTGTTATTTAATGAAGACACTCTAAGCTTTTGGTTTTGGGGATGGTCTTCTGTCATGGGTGAGACTGCTGTACACAAATGTGTCTTGCTTGTTAAAGGTAGCGGGGGGACTCAGCAGGCCGATAGAGGTGCAGCGTAGCATTAGACGGGTGTCCTTTGTCAGGGCTGCTGTACACCTTGGCAATCGAACCTTTTCTTTGCCTCATTCGGAAAAGAATGAGTGGTCTGATTGTGCCAGGACCTTCATTAGGTAATAAAATTCAAGTCTCAGCATACACCGATGATATCATGGTGGTAGTAAGGGATCAGGGGGATCTGGTAGCTCTCGAAAATTGTATTCAGACCTATGAGCGGGCCTCCTCTGCCAGGGTAAATTGGGAGAAGAGTGAGGGTTTGCTCTGCGGTTCATGGCTAGATAGATCTCCTCCCAAGCTGCCAGGAAGTCTGGTTTAGAGGCGAGAAGATTTGAAAGTACTAGGTGTGTACATGGGGACTTCTCAATATATGCAGAAGAATTTGGAGGGTGTTATGGAAAAGGCGTGTGCCAGGATGTCTAGGTGGAAATGGCTCCTTTCACAGGTATCTTTTAGAGGAAGGGTGTTAATTTTAAATCATTTGGTGCCATCGGCACTGTGGCACAGGTTGGCGGTGTTAACGCCACCAGGTGGTTTCCTAAAAGCATTTCAAAGGTCAATGGTTCAGTTTTTTTGGTCAGGGCAGCACTGGCTCAGAGCAGCGGTGTTGTACCTACCACTGCAGGAGGGAGGGCAAGGTCTTATAGACCTGGAAAGTAGGGTAACAGCGTTCCGGCTGCAGGCGGCCCAGAGGCTCCTGTATAAGAATGTGTGCTGGAGGGAGACCGCATGTGCACTGCTCAGAAAAGCAGGTGGACTGGGGCTGGATCGACATCTGTTCCTGATGGAGCTAGAGCCTACAGACACAGTAGGCTTCAATGCTTTTTACATCTCAGTAACGAGGGCATGGACTGACATACTCCATACTCAGCGGGAGACCTTATGGTCAATGGAACCCATTTTTAGAAATCTGTTTTTGAAAGGCCTGATCAAATTGGACCATCTAAGGAGCGTGGATGGTAGGGACTGGAGAGCAGTGGAAGATATAGCAGCAGAGGCTGGACTTCACTCTCTAAGGCTGGTGGAGAAGATCATGGAGAGAGTCAGAGCACTCTGGCCCTCCCAGTATCAAAATAAAGGTGAAGAAGCTCAGACTGCAGAGGCTCCTTTCTTCCCATCAGTCCGTGTAAGAGCGAAGGTGGGGGACTGGCATGAGGAAGAGGGGAAGCTGTTAACTTTTAAGACTCCTGAGATGGAGAATTTTGAAACAGTGGGCAAAAAAGCGTTGTGTATTTTAAGTGTGAAGGTTCGGCATTTGCATGCACTGGAAGGTCTAAGGGCAGGGGCGTGGCAAGAGGATGGTTTTGTACCCCTGATGAAAAATTGGCGATTACTTTATAAATCACCCTTGCCAAAGAGAACAGGAGACCTCCAATGGAGGATTTTACATGGAGCCATAGCCACCAATAGACACCTGGCACACATTGATAAAGACCAAGAAGTTGGCTGCCCTTTTTGTGGAATTGTGGAAAATGTGTCACACGTATTTGTACATTGTCCTCGATTGTCTAATTTGTTTTTATTATTAAAGGAGCTATGTGAGAGATTTGGGGTCTCCTTTGACATGAGGACCTTTGTTATAGGCACAGGCTATACAGTGCAAAATAAATCTATGTGGTCTCTGTTAAACTTTTTGTTGGGGCTTGCCAAAATGGCTGTTTGGTTAACTCGAAGAAAAAAAATCCAAGAAGGGCTGGTGACTGATCCAGTACTGTTGTTCAGAGGGATGGTCTCTGAGCGCCTTAGGATTGAATACACATATTATAATCTGATGAATAATTTAGATGATTTTAACAGGATCTGGTGTGTCAAAGGTGTAATTTGTAGAATTAGTAATGTAGGATCTTATGAGTTGATGTTTTAAATCAAACTGTGCCTGATAAGTGTTGAGTTTCTTAGTGATTGTTTTACTATTTTTTATGGTTTTTACTGTTTTTAACTGGTTTGGTTTTTAAATGGTTTTAACTGGTTTGGTTTTTTGTATGCGTTTGTATATGCAGGTTGGTAAGTGTGTGTGTATATGCAAACTTTTATGTACATATATTTATATTCATGTATTTATTGGTATTTAAAGAAAAAAAAAGAAAAACATGGATAAAAGATCTGTTTTAATTGTTTTGATTATATATATTTTTTAAAAGACAGACAAATGAGAGAATGTTTTTTAAGATATGTTAGGTGAGTTGTGTTTACAACATATTTGCAATATGTTTTAAATAAAGGTACTTTCAAAGTCAAAGTCTCTCTCTCTCTCTCTCTCTCTCTCTCTCTCTCTCTCTCTCTCTCTCTCTCTCTCTCTCTCTCTCTCTCTCTCTCTCTCTGTCTGTACATCTTGGTAATGTCATTGTTGTAATGTTGTCAATCACCTTACCTGATTAAATGATTAAATAAATTTACTGGTGGGATTTTTCAGTGCGAAAATATGAAAATTGTGCACCATTTTCAAACATTTACAGAAATGATCTCATCATTTGTTATCAGTCAACAAAATTGCATATATCTGAAAAAGTAGCTTAACAGTTTTTCTCAGTCGCTTTGGTGCATTTCTCCAATCATCCTTAACATTTACAAAACAGTAAGTGCATTTCTCCAATCATCCTTAACATTTACAAAACAGTAAGTGCATTTCTCCAATCATCCTTAACATTTGCAAAACAGTAAGTGCATTTCTCCAATCATCCTTAACATTTGCAAAACAGTAAGTGCATTTCTCAAATCATCCTTAACATTTGCAAAACAGTAAGTGCATTTCTCCAATCATCCTTAACATTTGCAAAACAGTAAGTGCATTTCTCCAGTCATCCTTAACATTTGCAAAACAGTAAGTGCATTTCTCCAATCATCCTTAACATTTGCAAAACAGTAAGTGCATTTCTGTCAGGACAGCTCACGTATTTAAATGACTGTTGTGAATGTTTACAGTTTTTCTCAATTGTATACGCACATTTTCTGAAAGTATACCTCATATTCTCAAAACTCTAAACACAAAACACAAAATACACACACAAAATGCTAAATACCACAAATCTCTTGCAAAATGAAACGTTGCTTTCAAAACAATGTTATGTCTTCTCAAAATTTAATTTTGGGTTCAAATGACACACACGGACCATCATATGAATAGATATTTCTAAGCACCAATTGCACACTAATGTGCTCAATGGAAAACACTACTATGAATATCTTATCACTAGGCTTAGGCCTTTTGCATTTTTCAGTGTTACACTTACTACATACGTATAGTAGCCTGGAGTAAAATGTTATGTTTTTATACTCAAATATGAAACAAACACAAATACAGGGACAGAAATATATTTTTTATTTTTTGTCCCCAAAATATCGTATACATCTCAGCAAACACAGTTGAATGTGTATAGTGTTACTATATGCATAGAGAACAAACAATAGAAAACAAAATAGGCCTTTTGTATATTGTAAAGAAAAATAAAATTTAGGCTGCATCCTCTCTTTGGTTTCGGTCTGGCCACAAAACCTCATCAACATCGCAAGCAATGTCCTCCCTGGCCAAGCAGCGGGGAAAGTATCACTTGGCATGACAAATTCTGCCCTGATATGCTTCACCAGCTATATCGCCACATGCCTCCTCCATTGCTTGTAGAAGTGGTATGCGTGCATGGGGATTGCGCTCATAGACCTTCCAACGCCAAGCTGAAAAAAACTCTTCAGTTGGATTAAGAAATGGTGAATAGGGTGGCAGATAAACAACAGTAAATTGTGGATGTTCAATGAACCAGTTGCAGACCAGAGCAGCCCGGTGGAAACTTACATTGTCCCAGATGACAACGTACCTGGGCTGCTCTGGGCCATCTATCTGGTCTGGTGGAATGATGATATTGTGTAGTCTGTCCAGGAATGTCATGAGATGGGCAGTGTTGTAGGGGCCAAGGGTGGTATGGTGATGGAGGACGCCGTGGTGTTTTATGGCTGCGCACATGGTGATATTCCCCCCGCGCTGGCTAGGGACTTCAACAATGGCATGCTGGCCAATGATGTTCCTTCCCCTTTGCCTTCTTTTTGCCAGGTTGAAGCCCACTTACAGTTTTTCTCAATCGCTTGGATGCATTTCTGGAAACTCTAACCTCATTCTCTTAACAGTGCCTCAAAACCCCACACCATTAAGGCAATTGGCCAATACACTATTTCACTTCTCATTGTGTTCACACAGAATGCAAAACACTAAACGCAGTTGTCATAGTGTAGATGCAATCCTCATTCCACTTCGACATTCCAGTCAAAACAGATTGAGTTTTTTTCTCAATTGGCTATGTACATTTCCCATTCGCAATGACACAGTTGTTCATTGGGTAAATCATTGCATGCAAAATACTATGTATAATGAGCATTGTGTTTGTACAAAAGATAAGGCCAACATGATGGGTGATTGGAGTGAGTAACTTCCCTTCACACATTTGAAGAGTAACGGAGAACACATGCTGTCAATTCCATCCCACAGGTGCAAATTGTGAACACAATACTCACAAACATATATAAATGCTAAGGGTTCCAGTGCAAACAAATGGAGCAAGAAGCAGTGCAATGACGCATGCGGTTATCATTTTGATTGTTATAGTTTCTTTTGAACGGGTGGTATAGTGTTATGAAAAATGATTTTACTGTTTTGGGGATTGCACTTAGAGTTTTGGGAATGAGGTTAGAGTTTCAAGAAATGCATCCAAGCGATTGAGAAAAACTGTAAGGCAATTGACCAATACACTATTTCAATTCTTATTGTGTTCACACAGAATGCAAAACACTAAACGCAGTTGTCATAGTGTAGATGCAATCCTCATTCCACTTCGACATTCCCGTCAAAACAGATTGTTTTTTTCTCAATTGGCTATGTACAATGAGCATTGTGTTTGTACAAAAGATAAGGCCAGCATGATGGGTGATTGGAGTGAGTAACTTCCCTTCACACACTTGAAGAGTAACGGAGAACACATGGGGCCCTATCTTGGCGATCTTGGCGCTTAGTCTAAGCGCATGGCGCTAAGTCCATTTAGGGCGTGTCCAAGTCCACTTTTGCTATTTTAACGGCGTGTTTTTTTGGCGCTAAGCACGGCGCATGGCGCAACTGGGCTGAACCTAGTCGCTTCATTAATTATAGGTGTGTCTTGGGCGTGACATTCAATAAACCAATCAAAATGTCATATCCCATTCCCTTTAAAAGCCTGCTTTTCCACCTTGGCGGATTGCTTATGATGGCGAAACAGACATGCTCGTGCGTGTTTAGTGTGATCAAGGAATAGGCTAAATGGAGTATGATCAATATTATTCGGACTAACCATTAGCCTATGAGTTCCCGGTAATTCCAGACAGGGCTGCTATTTTACAAAATATGTGCGGTTAAATTTCGTTAAAAGGACCTGCAACAGCTGAGAATAAGCTATCAATGGCTTCAGTCTCACCTTAGAAAACGCCAAATTAGCCTGCTTGTTCAGCGAATTTCGTTTGATTATGCAATGAAAGTGTCAAACATCAATTCCAAGAGGCTGTTCTCATGGAGTTCTCGAAGTTCAAGCTTCATCCAAAGTTCATTAGGCTACCTGCATAGTAGGCTAATATTGATTAATAACATACATACCGTTATTTTGCCTTAATGATGACACTAAATAGCCATACAATAAAGCTGTCAGGTTCGCAACCCATAAGTTCACGCATATTTCCCCTTGTTTAATAATGTCCTGTTTATGGAAATGTGACCAACCTGTTTTACTCGTAGCGTAATCCTTTAAAACAATCCACTTTCCCAGGAAGACCGTTAAACGTGCGACTTACAGCAGGGGAAACAGAACATGCAGCTCACGTGCAGAGAATGGCATTAAAATTAATTGTGAATTAATTGTGTAACGTGCTGCAAATTTGTTTTAGTTTCTAATTAGACGCTTAGTTCTCTTTAAAATCGTTTTGTTCAGTTAATGAATAACGGGTGAAATCAGCTGGGTTTTAAACGGTGAGAGTATGGAAACCTGGTCACTGTAATTTAAAAAAATATGAAGGACGAAGAATAGCTAAGGTTACAATTTAGTTAACATGGTGACATCTCCGTTTTTTAACCATAGGCTATCGAAAAAAACCTTATGCACAGCGAATTCGCTGTAGCCTAGGCTATTTGAAAAACAATAAATGCAATATTCACTGGACAAGGTTTTGAACTTTTTTCAGTCACAAACCATTCTATTTACTTACAGGCTGTATCAAAGAAAATAAGACACCGGAAAATAATGAAAAAGGACGTGAGAAGAGAGGATAAATTATCAGTGTAACGTTATGTCAAAAAAGATGGCTAAAATGTCGTTGTTTAACCGCTGCTCTGTGATTGGGACATTTAGGAGTTTCATTATCTAACGAAGATCGCAAACTTTACATATCAGTTAGTTATGCTCCTAGGTGTGCTCCATAAAGCTGCACCGTAACATTTGCATTGGTTTCTGTATTATCATTCAGAACAGCTTCCACTGTCACCACTCTCCCCTATCTCATTTAGCTTGTACATTTAGCTACATGGAAGAAATACAAGATCTTTAACGGTACCTGACCATTTTTTGGAGGCAAGCTCTTCTTATTAGCTGAAGTCGAGATGACGAAGATTGAAAATGATCATTTAGCTAATTTAGGTTAGTTATTCGCTTTCCAAATCTACTCATCTGTGCATGGCCAAGCAGCCAATGTTGTGAGATTAGTCTACCGCCAATCAAAACACTGTAGTTTACACTTGGGAGTTGCTACCTAGGGGGGTCCACACACTCCACAAATCTGTTGAGTAGTTGATCATTTCCGAAGACGATTCACATGGAGAGCTTATGCGAACACATTTTCTATTGATTTCAAAATGATAGTAAATTAGTTTTCAAACAATGACGTTTCCATTTAATATTTTTTGACATGGTGGCGAACTCTGTAGGCCTGATGTATTGTAGGCTATGGGAAACACTGGGTTGCTAACGTTAGAAATCAGTTTACGTTATTTTGTCATTTGCTTGAGCTCCCTACACACACACACACACCCACACCCGTAGCCTACGCCATAGCATAGGCTACATACGCTGCGTAGCCAGGGTGAATATCAGAAAGGGATTAGAATTGTTAATTTACTTTTATATATTTTTTTATTATAATTATAAAAATGTTATGAAAATTCATGGGGGGGCTAAACCGGGGCTAAGCAAATTTGTGACGGGGCTATAGCCCACCCTTGCCCCGGTGTAGCGCCGTCCATGTTCATAGATAAACAGAGCTGTATTGTAATGACATCTGAAGCGCATTTTCAGAACTTAAATGTCCGTCTATTGCCGTGCGCGAGTTTTCCATTGAATGACAATTCACGCATTAGGTGCAAAGACAATTCACGCATTAGGCTTGATAGCTATAGGTGTTATCAGCTCCTTTTTAATGGATAGCCATTGTCCCGTACCATCGCACATCGCCTGGATGTTGATGGAGTGGGCTGAGAGCAATGTAATGTGGCATTGTTTCCCTTCGCTGAGGGAAAGGTATGTGCCTGTGGTCTGTGGACCTATGGAACCTTTTATTATTATGCATTTTTGATATAGCCTACACAATAATAATATTTCACATTGTGATCTAGATATTTTAGTCATGCCTGTGCACGCCCCTGTGTGTAACAGACAGGAGGGTATGCGCGTTGTGCACACGCCTATGTAGACGCACTTATATGCGCCGTTAAAATAGCATGTAAACAACTGCGACATGACTTTAGACCAGGTTGGTGGTGGTTCTAGCGCAAGCGCTTTCTGCTGGCTCAAGATAGCAATACGCCAAAAAGAATCCTGGCCACTCCTCATCTTAAGACCAACACGCCCAGTTCACTAATGATGGCGCAAGAGTTACGCCGTCAAACATGCTAGTTTGACGGTGTAAGCGTTAGGCGTTATTATGGACCTAGCGCCGGGTGTAAGATAGCAAAGACACTTGCGTTTGCGTTAGCGCCGCTTTGCGCCGGGTGTAAGATAGGGCCCATGCTGTCAATTCCATCTCACAGGTGCAAATTGTGAACACAATACTTACAAACATATATAAATAAAATACATAAAAAGTAGAACTTGACTGTATTTGTCCCCAGAGGGGCGATTGGTTGTGCAGCAGTGAAAAACAAAAAATACAAAATAAAAAAGTAAAACAACCATACTATAGATGAAAAAGATACATAATAAACATGTTTTTCCTCGTAATTTGTGTGTCCAGGAATTGTTTTACATTGACAGCAACACTATGTACACAATACCTGTCCAGTTTTGATGCAAATACTTTGCATTTTGAGTGTCAGGGTTTACGCAGTGATCAGAAGGTGCTATACATTTGGTGGCATTGTTGTAGCGATTGACTGACTTAGTGTCTTTTGACGCATGCGGTTATCATTTTGATTGTTATAGTTTCTTTTGAACGGGTGGTATAGTGTTATGAAAAATGATTTTACTGTTTTGGGGATTGCGCTTAGAGTTTTGGGAATGAGGTTAGAGTTTCAAGAAATGCATCCAAGCGATTGAGAAAAACTAATCAATAAAGATGAACACATGTGGTATTGCAGCTGCATCTAGCTCAAGAACTCTCTGAAACAGACAACAGGACAATATCAGAAATAGACCTAGAGCAGTCAATATTGTGAAGTACAAAACATTACATTACAATACAGTAATGCTTCTAATCAGTCCTGATAGGATGCAATCAATTGTAGGAATGTATAGGACTTACTTGCACGTAGTCATAATGTAATTCTTTTACTCTTTCCGAGTTTCTCTCAAATGGCACTCTGTAGACCTGCTTCATCCTAAGGTGGTTTCTAGTTTACTTTTTCAAAACAGCTCACACACAGACCTTAACAGAAGATGAAATGACCAAAACACCATATGATGTTTGCAGAATGACACCACCTTCTCAAAACTTGTCACACACCCATCAAAACCAAACATTTCCATCAAAACCTACAATTTCTCATTTATTTAACAATGGAGAACAAAATTGAAACTACAGCTATCAATATCAACCTCTGCAACCATCACTTCAACTTTTGTGCAGCACTCTCACGGTATTGACTGTTTTACCACTGACAACCATACTACAATTTGGGTTTTGTACTGAGCACTCTTACTTAGGGAATATACTGTCAGAAAATATTTGAAATCTCTATAAAAATTTGTATACAGTAAAATATTGTAGTTCTGTTTTTGTATTTCTGAATACTGTAAAGGATATTGTAAACAAGGACCTGTCAACACCATTGATTTACATTTGTTCTACTGTGTACAAAATGGCAAAGATTCTCACACAAAAATAAATATTTATTGCAGTCATTTTTCCACATTACATGTACATACTGTAAGAAATCAAAATGACGCTTCAATATACAGTAAAAAGGTCAAATCTCAAACTAAAAAGTCCATAAAAGCAAATGAAAAGACCCTGCAAATATTCATTTTTCAAACATTATCGACGCAAACCTGATGATTAGGCCACATGTTCTCATCTACATCACAGTTGATGTCTTCCATTGCAATGCAATGTGGAAAAAATCTTCTGGAATGGCGAATCCATCCCTGGCAGTCCTCTGCACAGATTGCCAAGCATGCAGCATTCATTGCATCCAGCAATGACATTTGGTCATGTGGCCTGTGATCATATACTTTCCAACGCCAGCAGGAGAAAAACTCCTCAATTGGATTTAGCATTGGAGAGTAAGGTGGAAGAAACAGCATCATCATACGTGGGTGGGCAGTGAACCAGTCATTCACTACTCGTGAATAGTGGAAGGCCACATTGTCCCAAATGATTACAAAACGGGACATGTCCACCCTGAAGAGGCCTCTCTCGTGGCAGCACCAGCCTATCATGCAAGGCATTGAGGAACGTAATTAGGCGATCGCTGTTGTATGGGCCTATGGTTGGTATATGACAAAGGACTCCATTTGTGGAAATGGCTGCACAGATTGTAATGTTGGCACCTCTCTGTCCTGGCACGGTTACTGTCGCCCTGTGACCAATGATATTACGGCCACGTCTCCTAACTTTGAAGAGATTGAATCCCGCCTCATCCACATAGATGAACACATGATGTGTTACTCTCTACATTCAAAAAGAAATTCAGTGTAAATTACAACATATACAGAAGGTGCTGTTTTCTACAGTATTGTTATGCAGCAAGACAAATCCTTTGCAGTGACAGATCCGTACCTGTACATACTGTGCACAGATCCGTACCTGTACATACTGTGCACATTGTCGCTATTCCTTTGGAATGGTACCTTGTATAGCTGCTTCGTTGCCACCAGATTGCGTTTGAGGATGCGGCCTATTGTTACAACACTGACACTGTTCACATTGACAAATGTCCCCTGGTCAGCTAAGAGGCTGTAAATATACAGTAATCAGATTTCTACTGTATATTTTGAAAGTCAGTTACTCTATTGTAAATGGCTTTAGTGAAACTACAGTACTGCATTGTATTGTGGCAACACACTTTACAAAAGTATAGAAATGATTGTTGCCAAGAGTGCAAATACAGGGAAACACAGTACAGTAAATTAACTGTAAAGGCCGGCAAAGTGACTTACCTATAGTCACTGCAGAACGTACAAACAATTGATGCCACAGTATGACGGCTCAGGTTTGGCACCCTTTGAACCCTTTGGCAAGCCTCTCTCATGGAGAGGCCATGATTGACTACGTGATCAATGATCTTACACGAACGCCACATCCCCTGACAGGGCCCCTCGTCCTTGTCCTCGTCCTCGTCCTCGTCCTTGTCGAGGTTGTTGGTGGCGGCCTCCTCGATCCATGCTTGATATCAACTTCAATCTATTGACCTCTTTTATAGGTTGAGAACTAATTGATAAATTGTGCACAGAGAGTTCACACAGGTGCTGACGATATTTAGAATTGAGAGAGCAGTTTCAGTCGGCTGCTCCTAAGTGTCTGCAATGTGTTGACATGGTTATTCAATTAGGTTTCGTGTCTCTCTCTGAGAAGTGTGTTAACTGTTTTGAAAAGTGTGTTAAAACTCAAAGAAAATTGTGTGAAAGCAATGAGAAATAGTTAACCCATTCGCCAGAGAAGACACTTGCTGTGCAAAGAAGGTGTGAGCATTAGATTAAGTTGACCCATGATTCGCTAAATGTGTGTAAGCAATCAAGAAAGACTGTATTGCTGAAGCTCCGATTGCTAAGTGAATAATTACTATAAGTAACAGGTGTTTGCCCATGTGAGGATTCATGTGGTTAATTGATCATTTAGGTTTAGCATTCTGAATGGCAGTGTTTTCCATGTGAACACAAGAAATTTTATCTATGAAATTGTGCCAAATGTAGATAATTGTGTGTAGTGTTTTGCAAAACGTGTGATTTAAAATTGCAGGTACATGAGTTTCAGATTTCAGTGATTGTGCCTCAAGTTCCAGTTTGAGTGTGTAAACAATTGAGAAAAACTGTAATGAATGAATGTGCTGCATAATTATTTTAGTTTGGCGGTGAATGGATCCGCTTTAGTACTGCTCCGGAGCACGGGCATCTCCCCCCGCTAAACAGGAGATGACCAGAAACCCCCAACAGCAGATCATCCAGTACCCAACCTCGCGTGCTGTCTCCTGAGATCAGGAAGACCATATCAATATCCCTCCAGCATGGAGCTAGAACACAGCTGTGATCTTGGACCCGACATTGGCCATACTACATTATGTGACAGTAGACTATGTGTACAGCAGAGCACCTGCTGTCTCCTGAAGATCAGGAAGACCATATTGATATCCTTCCAGCACAGAGACAGAACACAGCTGTGTTCTTGGATCAGACATTGGCCATACTACACAATGTGACGCCTAAGTAGGCTATGTGTAGCCTGGCCGCCCTGGTCGTGTGGCTTATACTATCTAGTGAGAAAAGCTATGTGTAACAACAGGGCACCTGTTGCTTCCTGAAGATCAGGAGGTCCTGAATCGATATCCCCATTAACCACTGCACAAGAAACCTGATGACAGTGGGATCGAAAAAGGACATGCCCATTTTTAGTCAGTACCCAGCAACCACCATATTTTATTTATTATTATTATTATATACTGTTTTTTTTTTTTGTTTGTTTTTAAGCAAGCAGCAAATGTCAACAGCACAGATGACAGAATTTTGCACAGAACCCGCTGGACTAGCCGTTGCCGGCATCGTTCATGAACAGGCTTATGAGGGGTCGTGGTCATAGAGACACTCACTTTGGATATTGGTAGCAAACCCCCGCCAAAAGTCTTACCCGGATATGTTATGTGACTAGTGGAGCATCCACTATACAATTCAACCAATACCCCACTCGCTTCAAGAGATGTGATGAAATGCAATGCTATTGTATTCCTGAATCGACCTAGTCATTCTAATTTTCACATGAACCTTGCGATTTGAAGCCAGACCACTGTGGTCGTATGGAATACCATCAAAAGCAAGCTATTAGTGTCAACTGCCATAAGGATTTGATTACCATTACAATGCTTAGCCATTTGAATTATTTGCCATTAGAAATGGTTTGCCTTTAGAATAAAGCAATAAGCCCAACATCCCATCAGATATACATAGCCTATAAAGCAGAATAAGCCTTGCTGTAAGAAATTAACCCGGCAATCCAGCAATATGCAATATCCAGCAATCCATCAGATATGCAATGTGAAGCGGCAAGGTGAAACTTAATAGCAGCAGCTTTACGATGCATGAGAGCTCCTGAGCCTTTGAGCACGATAAAGGTTTGTTTTGTTAAAATTAAATCATAAAAGACGTAGGCAGTAATCCAATACTCAGTCTTCCAAAGTTTTTTCAAATTTAGCGCATTTCGATTTGTTCCCCTCATCACGTATTATCTTACGTTTTTATTCCCACATGTAGAGCTTCACATTTAATTTGCCAGGTTCCCAACCACTTCTGCATAGTTTTAAGAACTGTTAATATTTTATTTATATCTCAGGAAAAAAGTTTAGCGGAGAGTGGATTATAGTAGGTTTCGGTTAGCTAATTAATAATGGAATCGGACTCTTATGAGTGTTAGGTTTTGCTCCTGAGAGGGAGCAAGAAGGTGGCCAAATTAGCTAACCGGCTGCTAGTCAAGTGCTTAACGGAGGAAAAAGTGGAAAATTCCCTCTCTGCCCCTTAGCGGCAACAAAGATTTTTTTACCTTAGAAGCGAATCCGTCTTACCGGTTTGATATGGATTTTAAAACTCAAACTAATATCGATTACAAACTGAAGCACAATGCTATCCTCCTCCGTACTTTCCAAACGCTAACAACTCTTCCACCAACTCTACCTCCAAAAAGGAAATGTGCACCTACAGCAGGCACGCGTAGAGCTGCAGTTGAAGTAGCACCTATGCAGAGGGAGTGACTTGCGGAAAACCAGACCCGAGGTAGCATTGACTTGCGTTGAAATGGCCTAAAAGACTTATCCAGGAGCAAAAAGCGCTGGCAGCAAGCAGGAAGTGAGCGTCAAAATGAAGTCCGGTTTTTGCCCCTTGCTTTTAGAGTGTAAACTACGCACCAACGGTGCCCCGCCAGCACCAGTTGCAGACACCGCATACACTAATGCAGCCTCCAAATGCATATAACACACACAAATGCCACTTTTAGCTTCAGAACAGATAGTGCACACACTAGCATTTATTTTAGTTAGCTGCAGAGAGCACATAAACTAAAGGTCTTACGCACTGCCCATACTCATTTACAAGAATAAATCGCATGTTGAAAACAAAATGCAAGCTCCTTATTGTTCATAAATCTTGCACATCAAATTCTAAATGTATTTGCAAGAAGTATGCTGACTCCAGCCATTATGTAATGCTGCTTTTGTTTTAGCTGCATTGAGCACGCATTGAGAAATACGAAATGTGAAAACGATTCCTGCAGTAATGCAGCGTTTACATTTAGCCAGTACGCATGCTCTGGTTCCAAAAAGCACCATAGTCTAACATGGCAGCCTCCATGAATTGGCTTCATGCGCCAATGAGCAGCTCCCGTAGGAATCCACGGAACCGGCAAGCCGTCTCCAGTTCATATACATCTCGATGATGTGAACGAAAGATTTTAGATTTGACAAGATATAAAACTGGCGCTTTGCCCTATTGTTTTTATTTGTTGCACAAGGGGAAGTGATCAGGCATGCACAGTAGTGTTTTCAGTTAGCAACTGAAGTTACATAACGTAGCCTACACTTAGATCGTGCGCATCAGACCGGCGCTAAAAACTCAATTGACCTCCGGTCATTCAATGAGCGCCTGTAGACTGTCTAATAAATTCCAACTGCGGATGTTCCAGCCCTGAAATTAGAGGTGTCTGGCGGCGTGCTGAGGACACCTCCAACTCCTCCCCACATCCTCCAACTCCTCCCCGCCTCGTCCGACACCTCCCAAACCTTCATACTCACCACCGGTACAGTAGGTGGCGATCATCTATACTCTGTTGTTTCATACTCACAAGAAAACTCAAGAGAATAACTTTTTGTTGCAACCACTCATTAAAACTGACAGAAACAGTTTTAATCGATATTGCAGACTGCATACAACAGTCTCGTATGTTAATGTTGCAAGTTTGGCACGTTATTCCTTAACGGTAATCCTTAGAGGAACAAGTGTTTTGATAGTTCTAACGTTAGTTCCAATGCAGTGTTCTATTCTGGAATCATATACTTTTGCATTAGCAGCCCTTTATGTCATAAAATTAGAATGTCATTGTGCATTATACAACGTTTCCACTGGTGTGTCCTTACTTCTTCAAGGGTTAACGTTACTACTTCACATCAGTGTAAAGTTAGCATTTCAATGATACGTTAGGCTATGCTAACGTCACGTCTTAACCCTCATGTTGTGTTCCGATCACCTTTGGCCAATGTATAACCTTCCTCTTTGAAAAATATGGTTTATTTCATCTGATTGCCCTAAGAATTCATACAATCGAAACATGACTTGAACACAGCACAAGGGTAAACCAAATATCCGATTGGCTTGCTTAAGTGACAAGAACAGCTTAATGTTGGCTGCGCTTGGATCAATATATTATTAAACAGTGCCCTAAATTAATTCACATTTTGATGAACAAAATCCAATTTGGCTGTTAAAACAGAATACTATCAGCCTGTTATGTGCTCTGAAGAATAAAGCCCAAGTTATGTTATTATTGTATGTAGTTACGATATTCTAAATACTTAAACCTCATTAGAGGTAATTTAACCGTTAGAACACAATGTGTATGGGCCTCATTCATCAATCACTCTATGAATAAATTTGTTCTTAAGACTTTCTTAACTTTGTTTTTACAAACATTTTGGGATTAACCGATATTTGCATTCTGAGGTTCTGTTCTACCCAAGAAAAAGTCCCAATTAAGAAAACTGTGGTGAATGTTCATAAAACCGTTTTAACCCTTTCCTGCCTGAGAGAATATTGGGTCAACATTCTATTCCATTTTATTTCTTAACATGCATTGCACATATGTTTGTGGTGTGACCATATTACATCAGATACCTAAACTTTATATACCATTGTAAACAGGATAACTGGGGCTTTAAAATGATATAAAAACAATAGGATTACTTGATAACAATATCATCAATTACAGAAAGATATTCACTAACTAAATTTATAAAATGTTCTAAATGGCTATTTATGAGAAACCTACTATTTTACCCATTTCATGTTCAAGATAGAGGGAAACTTACAGTATATGATATCTTCACCATTTTGTGAGTGATATAGTATAGGAATCAGAATAGATTTATCTTCTACTGCTCAAAAGTTATAACTACTTCAGTGATGGGTAAGAAAAGGCTAAAATAAATGCTTTAGAATGTTAGGTTCATTGAAAATATGACATGTGTATGCAAAACTGTTTGTGGTGTAATCATATTATGTCACACCCCTAAAGATAATATACCATTTTAAACAGGATAACTGGGGCTTTCAATTTATATACAATAATATGCCTTCTTTAACACAATAGCATCAATTATCAAGAAAATTCACAAAATTAATAATAAAAAAATGTTCAAAATGGCTTCATGAGAAACCTAGGTTTTAAACATTTCATGTTCAAGATAGAGGGAAACAAACTGTGTGGTATCTTCACCATTTTGTGTAATATAGAGTAGAAATCAGAACAGATTTATCATTAACTGCTCAAAAGTTATAATATCTTGGTGATGTATGGGAAAAGGCAAAAAAAATGTTTTAATTAGAACGTTAGTTTCATTGACATTTCACATTACCACTTATCCATACTCATAATGGGCCACTGTTGAGAATTGCTTGATATAATGCAAAATTGAAAGACACATACACTGAAATATACAATTTATGTGTTCAGTTAAACACACACTTTATTTAAAAACAAATGTATAACACAGTGAATGAACTAAGTAAATGGATAACATTGCAAAACAAATAAAATCAAGATACAACCCATGGCAAATATCAGTTTAGATGCCCGTAAAATGAATGCATTGGATTTATTTACAGTAAAATCATTAATGTATTAGTACAGATACAGCAGACAAATCTATGGTCAAGCATAAATACCTTATACCCAATATATTCAAGAATCAAGAAGATAACAGTAAGTGCATGCCTTGATGGTCCTCCGTGTTGTGCTCTGCAATGACCCTCAGCACCATCCTTCTCTTCAGGGACTGTATCAGATGGCTAAATGTCCATCCTTTGCTACAATCCATAAATATGTAATCATTTAACATTTCATTAATCCACAACATGTCATATAAAACCATTTCTGAGTCATTAAAGGGCTGTATACTTGCAATAATAACATCTTACAGCAAACGCCTTATGCTTATATCAGGAATAGATAAAATAGCTATTCTGGACACGAGCATAATCAGAATCAGAATCAGAATCAGAATCAGCTTTATTGGCCAAGTATGTGAACACATACAAGGAATTTGACTCCGGTTTTACATTGCTCTCAATATACTTGCCCAGAATAGACATACAGCTAAGAACAAGGACAACAAAGCTGAACAAAGGAAACATAAACATTTAACTACTATGTACAGATATAAATATAAATATATAAAAGAAAACCTGTAGTTAAACTACAATTATAATTTAAAATAAATAGGTACAGTGGATTTTTGATGTTACATGTTTATTGCACAGGGATTGTTCCTGACACTGTATGAGTGATTTAAGTGTTCATCAGAGTGACGGCCTGCGGAAAGAAGCTGTTCTTGTGTCTGGTTGTTTTGGCGTACAGTGCTCTGTAGCGCCTACCAGAAGGGAGAAGTTGGAACAGGTTGTGTCCAGGGTGTGATGGGTCTGCAGTGATGTTTCCTGCCCGTTTCCTGACTCTGGAGATGTATAAGTCCTGTATGGAGGGCAGGTTGGCACCAATGATTTTTTCCGCAGTCCTGACTATCCGTTGTAGTCTGTTCCTGTCCTGTTTGGTGGCCGATCCAAACCAGACAGTGATGGATGTGCAGAGAACAGACTGGATTATTGCAGAGTAGAACTGGATCAGCAGCTCCTGAGGCAGGTTGAACTTCCTGAGCTGGCGCAGGAAGTACAACCTTTGCTGGGCCTTTTTGATGAGTGTGACTATGTTGGACGTCCACTTTAGGTCCTGGGAGATTGTGGATCCCAGAAACCTGAAGGTTTCCACAGCAGTCACAGTGCTGTTGAGTATGGTGAGGGGGGGCAGTGTTGGGGGGCTCCTCCTGAAGTCCACTGTCATCTCCACAGTTTTGAGCTTGTTCAGCTCCAGGTTGTTCTGACCACACCAGAGGGCTAGCTGTTCAACCTCCTGTCTGTATGCAGACTCGTCACCATCCCGGATGAGACCGATGACCGTTGTGTCATCTGCAAACTTCAGGAGTTTAACAGACGGGTCTCCTGAGGTGCAGTCGTTGGTGTAGAGGGAGAAGAGCAGAGGGGAGAGCACACATCCCTGGGGGGCGCCAGTGCTGATTGTCCGGGTGCTGGATATGATGTTCATCCATTGCTGAAATAGATAAATATATTATCAATTGCCATTTCATAACAGTATCCATAATCCATAATAGTAATTTTTCTGTTTAATTTCTAAGTGCAACACATCTGAATCAAAGTATTTCCACTATAAATTATTTTCATTTTGCAGTTTGATGTGGCACATACAGTTTCATTGACCACATTCTCTTGAGATGGTAAGATGAAGAGACACAGGGCCAAGTTGCATTAAATAATTTAGGAAAGTTTGGATAGCATTGCTTTGGAATAGAGCTAGTTTATTTAGTGTGAGCTACGATAGGCAATATTGTTAGTTTTAAAGGCAGGCCTAGTTTTTGCAAGTTGGAATTAAGGACTTATAGACAGCGCTATGTAGGCTATGCGTGAGTAACTTGGCTTTTTTTTTTACGTCGTAGACATTTTTGATCTGATACATATTACTCAAGCCATGTCCAACTTACTCTCATTCACAGACCCAAAACCCCTCCAAGTAAAAATAAATAAATAATGAGTCACAAATCATAATAATGAACATTTATTAGAACAAAATAGTAAACAGTCACTCACTCATTCCATCACTCACTCACTCCTTCCATCTCACTCATTCCTTCCATCTCTCACTCACTCATTCTCTCCCTCCCTCCCTCACTCCTTCCATCACTCACTCCCCCAGCCCTCCCAGATGACTGTCTTCGGAATAAAAGGAAGGCCAATTTGTCTTGCCTCGTCGGCTTAAAAAAATGCAGACTGCAAAACGGGCAGTGAAAAAGGCTGCAGCAGCTTTTGCAGACTGTAGCATGATGGATCTAAAACAAATAATAAATAAAATAAAAACATAATTAGTGATAGTAAACATTAATGTGACATGTTCAGTACTATCATATGCCTTGTCAGGTAAATAGGACAAAAATAACATTTCAGTGGACCATTGCTACTGCAACCTATCATATAATCCCGCAAAGACTAGGAATAAGATATAAAACGGCCTTTACGTTCAAAATTGAAGTACCGCTAGCCCACGGACTGGCCAGGGAGAAGAGAGAGGACGCTGTGCCATCTTGGCTTTTGTTAGATCTCCCAGCCTCGCAGGTGGCATTCATCTCACAATTAAGCACCTAGGCTGCACTACGCTGACGTCGCTGGCATTCATGACAGTAGGCATACCTTGCAAGCTAACCCAAGTTAGTTACGAGCGCACACTAAGCAATACGCCATTGTGATAAATATTGCAATTTAGGCAGTTTATAGTTTTAAAAACATTTACTAGCTTGCTATATTACAACATTACACTCCATAATAATGATGTTCATAATTGTTGTAACGTTACTCCATAATTTACAGTCTTTCTCAATGCCATGTTCGAGTTAAAACTGCGTCGTCCAGAACTGCTTCGTCCAGAACTGCTTCGTCCAGAACTGCTTTCTCCAAGCCTGCAGTCAGCTGATATAGAGCAGTCAGTCATGACCGCAAGAGCAGAGCATAACACCCTCCCCAAACCAGACAAGAGCGAGCGTCCGGTTTGGGGAGGGTGTGATATAGTACAAGTGAAATACAAGTGAATCATTGAACAGTTAATATTGGAAACCTCTTTTGCCTTTGCAATAAAAATACATTAATGTGTTAATGTGAAAATAATAACAGTCTAATAAATGAAAAGTACTTAACAGTTGCACATTGTTTTTGTGGAAAATAAGCATATGCCCTGTTGGGCTCGAACCCAAAATCCTCTGTGTGAGAGACAGCAACTCTAACCATTAGGTTACAGTAGCTTCTTGGAAAGCATGAAACCATTAGCTATATTAACATTAAAAAACATTAGTATGAAGCGTTTTTATTGGGTGATAAGCTTGATGACCAGGTATACGGACCATACCCTCAAAGAATAATTCTCCCCATTGGATAACATCGTGACAGAGGCAGGCAGTTTGGCAGGAAAAATAAGAAGAAGAAAAAGAAGAAGAACAAGAAGAAGAAGAAGCGGAAGAGGAAAGAGAAATACGGCAAAATAACCCAAGTTTGGGGCTTTATTGTGTGGATGTGTGAAATTGTATCTGAATGTGTGGTTACATGAGGTCAGAACATACAGAAGTTAATGTTTTTAAGGGCTGGGAGTCTATGGTCATTGTGGTTACTTCTATAGGAAACCCTGAAAAGTGCTAAACTCTCGGTGCTGTATAGGTATGGGGCATGCCCCACCAAGCCGTAAGTTGGCAGATGGCATACCTGCCATCCCAATCTACACTGTATATATGTATACATATGTGTGTGTGTGTGTGTGTGTTTGTGTGTTACAGTATATGTACAGTATGTATCTGTATAAAGTATATTTACTGTATACTGTAAAATGCAAGTGGAATACTGTAATATGAAGCATTACAGTAAGTATACAGTATTACAGTACAGTGCACATTGTTGGATTACATACCTGTTCTGTCTATGAAATGTTTGAATGATTGAGGACACGGTTGTTCTCAACATTCGGCTGCACCCTTCGACCAGCCTTGGCCATTGTAAGGCCATGAATGAGATCATGGTCCACCACAATTGTGGCCCTTATTTAATGGGGAACGTGCCTATGTCCTTGGCCTCTTCTACCTCTTCCTCTGTTTTGCCTCCCTACCCTTCCACCACGCAGCCTTACTCCTCTTCTTCTTCCCGGCTGTTGACCCTGTTCATTTCCTTGTTGTTCTTCCATTGTCAGAAATTGTAATACTGTGTTGTGCTCTGTCTATATATGCTTGCCAATTGAAGGTTCATGAGATGCACCTCTGAGCTATTTTAGAGAACTGGTTGATCATCGGTTGATCTAATGCTTCACACATTCCCCTTCATTGGTGAAAGTCAAGATTCACCTGAGAGCAATTCATCAATTCAGGACACATTTACAAAAAAGTCTAATAGAAATGTATAGAAAATATGCTTGACAGATTATGACAACTGGTTCAACCATTTTGCATGTAATGACTTATGCAGTGAACTAATGCCTAGATGTTTTGGGGGGTAAGACTATTCAACAGAGAACCACTATAATACATTTTGATCAACATGACATAAGCAATGGATAATGTAGGAAACAGCAGACAATTGTGCATGATCATTTGCATGAATGTGCCAAAGCATTTGCAATTTGTTCAAAAGAATGAGAAATTGCTTTTATTATGTGCAAAAGTGACTGGATGATGTGGAAGTTGAACAAGTAGTTTTGGGAATTTCAATTCTGATCAGAGAAATGTACCAAAGTGACTGAGAAAAACTAAAAAACAAGAAGGTGATAATTTGAGTCTCAGGTGTGTCTCAGGTATACCTCAGGTGTGTCTGTCTAGGTCAGTGGTCTCCAACCCTGTTCCTGGAGAGCTACCGTCCTGTAGGGGAGAACCGGGTCGAAAGATTAACTTTTTACATTCATCCGGTTTACTCGAAAGTCAATAGAGCTAGAGAGGCCATATTTTCTGACAAACAACTTGTATGTGTCCCTCACTAATAGCAACGGGAATTTTCTTACCAGCATAAACAAGTCGGATATAAATTGGCTGCAAACAGGATGAGTGCAATGTGTCTTTCGTCCCTGCCGTGCGGGACGAAAAACACACTGAATCGGGACGAAAGAATCACGTGAGGAAAAGTGTGTTTTAGCGGTCTTATCTCTGTCTTGTTGTTTTTTATGCTCATTCCTTTCAACAAATGTACTGTCAGGCAAAATGCCATGTTAGGGACGAGTCAATGAATAATGGTATAAGTTTAAAATCCATGAAAATCAACCATGCGTCAAGAGCATAATGTCGCATAATTAATAGAATTTTGCATCGCAACGTTAAACGGTCTGAAATTGATGATTTAATAGCAACTCACCTTTATTAATAGCTACTAGACATCATTTATTGATGCTTATTATACCAGGCATTGTTGAATACTCGGTTCTGATGGGGTCAATACGCATTCCAAGGTTGTGCATTGATTTTCACCATGGCATTTTAACAGTGTGTCTCTCGTCCCGCTCGTGCCTCGCTTGCTTTCAAGTTGGCTAGCAGCTAAGTCTCGCAAGCATGCCATTCGAAACCTATGCTGTCCTTTAGTCAACAGTTGTGTTAAGAAAATTATGCATGTTTGGAAAATTCAAAACATAAACACACTTATACAACCGAAAAACACTTCCGGTTTCGATATTTTACTTTCAGCTGTCAAAAATAACTTTGGTCTAGCACTCCGCCAAAACGGGACGCACATCACTGGTTTTTTGCAGAGTGAAATGATTACACATGTGTCACATACTGACTGATCTACGGCATTCGGGTTTCTGTAGTTTTCGCAAAAATCAATGTTATTCTTTCGTCCCGTGTTTCTTTCGACCCGGTTCTACCCTAGGTTTTCATTTCAACCCTAATTTGGCACACCTGATTCTACTAATTAGCAGCTCAGCAAGATCTCTCTCTGTTGAATGAGGTGGACTTTGTTAGGGTTGGCGTGAAAACCTACAGGACGGTAGCTCTCCAGGAACAGGGTTGGAGACCACTGGTCTAGTCCTTACAATCCCCTTTTCCTGTGTTTGTGCCGGGACTTCCTGTCTGTCGCAGTCCTTACAATCCCCTTTTCCTGTGTTTGTGCCGGGACTTCCTGTCTGTCGCAGTCCTTACAATCCCCTTTTCCTGTGTTTGTGCAAGAACTTCCTGGCTGTGTCCGAATCAGAGCTCTATCTACTGCGCCCTGTCTCCTGTGAAGAGTGCACTGGTACAAGTGTGCTGTTTAATGTGCACTGTATAGCAGGAAAATATCCGCTATACTATTTCCAAACCATACTGTGGAAGTGTCGTAAGCAGGTCATAAAACGTCCCACCAGTGTTGCCATGTCCGCGGTTTTACAGCTAAATTGGGATACTTTTAAAGTGCAGTCACAGGTAAAAATGAAAAGTCGCAAAGCACGCACTTATTTTAAAAAGTAAAAACATGATGATTTCTATTTAAAATACGTTGGTTTCGGTTAAAAATAGCCTATAAATTGGGCTAGTTTTGAGTCGCCATTTGGCTGGAAAGTCTGACAAGATCTGGAAACCCTGCGCCCCACTCTTGCGCTGCCATGTCACGTGTTTTTTTTGTTGCATTTCAAGGAAAACGTCAGCGAACCTGCCCCTAATTTTTTTTAAATGAAGCTTCACTTCATATTCATGTGATCAAAATGTGTTTGTGTACTTCTTGAAAAGTGTGCTCCCGAATGTACTCAGCGAAACCCCAGAAGTAAGTGTGTCATCTGGGTGTTTGAAGTATACTGCAATTTGAAAAAAAATTGCGTACTTTACGACTTTCTCACCCTATCTACTCACCAAGGCTACTCAACAGTGTGGAAGAGTGCTGATACGGACACGGCCCCTGTCTGTCTCAGTCCTTACATTACCCTTTTCTTGTGTTTGTGCAGGGACTTCCTGTCTGTTTCAGTCCTTACATTCTCCTTTTCCTGTGTTTGTGTAAGGACTTCCTGTCTGTCTCTGTCCTTACATTCCCTTTTCCTGTGTTTGTGCCGGGACTTCCTGTCTGTCGCTGTCCTTACATTCCCTTTTCCTGTGTTTGTGCTGGGACTTCCTGTCTGTCTCTGTCCTTACGTTCCCCTTTTCCTGTGTTTGTGCAGGGACTTCCTGCCTCGTGGCTCTGGCATCGTCACCCGCCGTCCCCTGGTCCTTCAACTCATCCACTGTCCCACAGGTAAGGTTAGAGGCATGTCCCATGCAGGGCATTGTGGGTACTGCACCAGTGAATATTTTACCAGCAGTTAAACAGTGCCCAGAGTTATAAATTAGTTTTCTCTTCTCTCATAGCATTCGTAAAGTTAGGTTGCCTGTTTTTACAACTTATAATTCAGTAGTGCAAGAGTTTTATTTACAACTACATTGCTAGATAGATAATAATGTAATTATTTATTTAGATAATAATGGACACAGGTGCAAATAGAAAAAATACATAAATATGCATTGTTTGATATTTATTAACAGATTAACATTTTTGTAGAGAAAACAGTTCAGCAGGTTGAGGTAACGTAATACCATTTCTGTATAGTTCTGTCCTGAAACATAATTTAAAACCTCAATAAATTCAAGGGAGACTCCTGCATCCTCCAACTCATAACCCCCTTCACTGTGTCCCCCCCATACCCTTGCTGATGGCACTTCTTTGCAAGATGGCTGTAGTGTTTTTCTTTTTTTTGTGTGTGTGTGTGTTTGTGTTTGGATCTGTTCTAAAATCCTGCGATCCTACCATCCTACATCCTAAAATCCTACCATCTGTTCTAAAATCCTGCGATCTTCAGCCACTTCTTTACCGCAGGTGCTCTAATTAATGTTCTTCCCTCCTTTACTGTGGACTTAATGGTTTGAATATGTTACCGTCAGTAGGACTATATGTCATGTTATGGAGCTGGGCATGGAACTCAAAGATTGTTGGTTCTATTCCCAGCTAGGGAGCTGTTGTTGTGCCCTCACAGGAAAGTTCATTGTTCATTGTTAAATTCACTCTTACAGAGTACATGTGGATGTGGTCCCTATTGGACTCACATGTACTCTGTTAGAGTTGAATTAACACTGGACATTTTACTGTGCTTGAGCAAGGTGTTTAAAGGTGCACTATGCAGGATTTTTAGCCTTGCTGTGGTCATGTGTTTACAACCAAAGAAGTCTCCTCCTCTGTCCTAAACCTCACCCATTCACCTCCGTTGAGGGCAAGAAACATGCTTCAGTGCAGCAAGCAAAATGTCAAGTGAAGAAAAATTTAAATAACATTTTTACAACATGCATTGTTCTGTATGGACGGTAACAGTAATTAGGCAGTGTTATAACGATGAAATAACTTTTTCAAAAGTGTTTATCAGCTGAGTCAGCTCCGCTATCACATTGACCCCTGCTTCATCTACTTCATATTTCTCACTGGTGTCTCTTGACGAACAAAGTTGTAATTGGGGATTCTATCAATCACAACTTAAATGTTGCCAGTGGTTTTAAGGATTTTAAGTTGTACTGTTTTCCTGGTGCGAGAGTGGATGTCATAAATCATCAAGCTCCCGCAATCATTAAAAAACACTCAGTGAAAGCTGTAATCATTCATGCGGGCACAAATGACACCAGCTTGAGAAAATCGGAAGTTTTACAGAACGATTTTATTTAATTATATATTATGTATCAAAGCCAAATCCTGTTTTAAACCGTGGCAGTGAGAAATTCAGCTGTCTCGGAGCCATAAATGTTTGGCTGAAAAGTGGTGTGCTTGTTCAGTATTTAGCTAACATTATTCTGAACATTAATTTAGAACTGAAAAATCCGTAAAGACTGATTTTTTTTGCCAGATTGCCAGTGCACTGTAAATGACTGAGCATGGTTAGTTCATAATATTTTCTATGTACATATCCTGCATAGTGCACCTTTAATCTGAATTGCATCAGTACGTATCCAGCTGTATAAATGGAATGTATAAATGGACGTGTGTGCATGCATGAATTGCTCTGCATAAAAGCCTTTGTTAATTTAAAATATAGCCTGATAAAGTATACAATGGCAGTGCCCCAGGGAATGCCTTAGTTACAAGCCTGGTTCCTTCAGCTCTCCAACACACTGCTGTTCCACCACTGATGCACAACCTGGTGGTCTATGACATGGCTGTACTTTCTAGTCCTGTTCATAGACCATAAATTAGTTTCTCTTGTCTTTCACTGGTCCTGGTGACTGTGACGCAAAGGATGTTGGGACAACGTTGTTTTTTCCTTTTTCTTTTTTCTTACAAGCTTTATTCTTCGTTCTCGGATGACCTGCCAACATCTTGCCAACACTGTCACCTAGTGTAGACTATTGTTATTGAGCTGTTGGGTCATTATTCTTCCAGGATAAATCCTGCTCTCTGATCACACTGTTCTCTCTGTTTTCATCCCTGCTTTTTACCTCCATGTCTTTGCCATTTTAATCCTGTGTCCCTATCATCTCTCATATCTCCTCCTCTGTCTCTTTTCTCTCCTCTCCCCTCTCCTCCTGTCCTATCCTATCTCCTCCTCTCCTTTCCTCTCCTCTCCCCCTCCTCCTGCCCTATCTCCTCACCTGTCTCTTTCCTCTCCTCTCCCTTCTCCTCCTGTCCTATCTCCTCCTCTCCTTTCCTCTCCTCCCCTGTCTCTCCCCTCTCCTCCTGTCCTATCCTATCTCCTCTGTCTCTTTCCTCTCCTCACCCCTTTAATCCTGTCTTATCCTATCTCCTCCTCTCCTTTCCCCTCTCCTCTTTTCTTCTCCCATCTGGTCCTCCTTCCTTTCTCTCCTCTGCTCCTCTTCCATCTCCCTTCCATATCTCCTCTCTTCTCTTCTCTCATCACCTCTTTCTTCATCTGTCTTCATCTCTGTTCTTCTCACCACCCCCTCTCCCTCTCCTTTCATGTGTTCTCCTCCTCCAGAGTATGCAGAGTTCCTGCACTGTAAGGGGAAGAAGTTCACTGATTTTGATGAGGTGCGGCAGGAGATCGAGGCGGAGACGGACCGGCTCACCGGGCAAAACAAGGGCATCTCCCCGGTGCCAATCAACCTGCGCGTCTACTCTCCCAATGGTACGCACGCACAAGCAGTAGCACAAGCATGAGCACAATCACAGGCACAAGCATGATCACAGGTATGAGCACAATCACAGGCATGAGCACGATCACAGGCATGAGCAAGATCACGGAAATGAGCACAATCACGGGAATGAGCACAATCACAGGCATGAGCAAGATCACGGAAATGAGCACAATCACGGGAATGAGCACAATCACAGGCACGATCACGGCATGAGCAAGATCATGGAAATGAGCACAATCACAGGCACGATCACGGCATGAGCAAGATCACAGGCACGATCACGGGAATGAGCACAATCATGGGCATGTGCACAATCATAGGCACGATCATAGGCACAAGCAAGATCACGGGAATGAGCACAATCACAGGCATGATCACGGGAATGAGCACGATCATGGGCATAAGCAGGTATAGAGAAAGGTTTTTCTCTGCATTTTGGTTATCCACACTGGCCAATGAAATGTCATAGCAAGTGAGTCAGGTGACTGAAAAAGCTAAATCAGTGCTAATGTTGGAGTACATAATATATGTACGTTATATATGTACAGTAAGCACCATAATTAATTGGACAGTGACACATTTTTTGTTATTTTGGTTCTGTACTCTAGCACTTTGAGTTTGAAAGGATACATTGACAATGAGGTTGAAGTGCAGACTGACAGCTTTAATTTGATGGTATTTTCATCCATATCGGATGAACCGTTTAGAACTGTTGTACCTTTTGTACATAGTCCCCCCCCATTTTCGGGCATAAAAAAATATTGGATAGTTTAATATAATATAGAATAAAGTAATCGGTTTTAATATTTGGTCGCATATCCTTTGCATGCCATGACTTCCTGATTTCTGTGACCCAACAATATCAAAAGACTCTTGATATCTTATTTTCTGGTACTCCTACAAGCTACTATAACCTCTCCACAGTATGGAACACATGGTTGGCTAAATGGCTGTAAGTCATCAAGGGTCTGACCATAGACTGTATAAAAATATGGACAAAGCCACTGTGACATCACCCATTGCCTTCCCACGGCCTCGTAAAAACCGAATTGAAACTCCGGAAGACTTTTTCTCCGCCCGTTTGTACAAACTGCAGCTGTGTTCGGAATGGCTCACTCATTCACTCCCTATACACTACTTAGGGGAATCTACATCGAGCACTAGATAGGGATTCACTGGTGAAAGGAGGAGACGATTTCGGACACTACCGTTTCTGAGCAGGTTAGCAATGCGCGACGCTTGCGTGACAGTGGTCACCAGCTTGGTGAGAAAGCATGCAAGAAACGGTAAAAAAGTGTTCTTTTTTATTTTGAACAAGGGTTTTGTTGTCTCGTTGTTGGTAGATAAGTTAGGTAACTAGGTAGCTAGCTAGCTAATTAAGTTGCATTTTCCATTAAACAGTAATAATTGTTAAATTAAAAAAATAGTTAACACTTTATAATATATTTAATCTACCGCGTTTATTTATATTTCGCTTATAAAGCCGACTAAACTGATTTAATATAGGCTACAAGATGAAACTTGCATTTATATTTACATTTGTAGACCAGTGCAGGCTCAGCCGTCGCCATCTTGACAAAAAAAAATGTCTCCGGTGATGTAGTGTACATCGTTTGTACCCTACATTTTGTGGTGCATTGTGTGGGATATTGAGTGAACTATTTAGGGTGTCAAATTTGACATTTAGAATTTTGGACACCCTACAAAATGGCCGATACCCTAAATAGTGCACTATATAGTGAATAGGGAGCGATTCCGAACACAACCTGCATATAGTTCTGTGGTCTGCTCTGTGGAGCCGAAGCACAGAACTATATACGAACTAGAAAGGAAACGTGGTCACGTGGTTCCACTCAGCCCTATTCAGTTCTTCCGCAATGGCACCGCCGCAAGATGGCTGCCATGGCCCGGAAATAGTATTACCGATGAGCTCTGCCATGTATTTCCAATGGAGCGTTGTGAAAGTCAACAGAGTCGCCCCAGTGCAATTCTAGGTATCAGAAGTTCACAATATGGTAATCAATAGAAGCAGGCAATCACATTTTACATTTTTCCTGGGTCCAAAATTTTTTTAGGCTACACAGAAAAAAGAGAGGCATGATTTTAAAAAACTCATCGGTGAGTGTTGAGTAGGCGCACTGAACTCTGATTGGTTAAGAACAAACCGATGAGATCTGGAACATGCTCACGTGGTAATCCTAGTTACGTCACAGTACAATCACGTGAGGAGGCCTATTCGCATTTTCGCTTCAAATGAAATCTCATCTCCACTGAACTATGGTGGTCAGCTCGCAAGGAGCATACAGCGCGGTAGTCTCGCGAAGGCCAGACTTTGTGATGAACACAAAGTCTGGTCCATAGACTTGCTTAACGTGGTAAAGAGCCGCCCACTTTGACAAGATGGCACATTTGATTGACATGCAAGATAACCAACCACAGACCGTCTATGTTCCGTGACGTTTTGAGGCGCTATAGTTCTGTGGGCGCTACAGAGGGCGGTCGATTCAGAAACAGCGCTACAAGAACAACAGACTGGCATGAAACAAATGTGATGTACTAAAATGGCACGGCGATCTCCTTTAAAACAGTCTATCACACCGAAGAAAGATACAGAACCTGACCGGACCTTCTTAGACATCTTTGTAAACATTACTGTAAACTAATATTAAAACCAAATGTTCACACTAGCAAGCCTACATGCAGAGCACAGAAGCGGTCGTTTTATCCGTTTGCCCTGTAATTAACAATTTAGGCTAACGAGTAACGTTAGCTGGCTAGCTGACTAAAACATTGTAACGTATTCGAGACTGTTTCCATTGTAGTTGAAATAAGAAAATTATATCTTACCATTGCACTACGGTGTGCACTTCACCAACTGGATAGCTGATACATTATGGGAAGGATGTGCATTGTCTTGTCTGTTCTGTAGTGATTTCGATGACGTTTCTGTATGCACTTATTGTATGTCGCTTTGGATAAAAGCGTCTGCTAAATGACTGTAATGTAATGTAACTGCCATTCCAATGAGGCGTTCCAGATAAACTTCTGTTTGTAGCACGTCTCTCCATTTCTTGGTGCCCACAAGAAATTCGGGTGATCCAAACACTATGTTGAATTGCCCTGCTGCGATTTCTACATCGGTGGCCTCACTCTCCCCAACACATGCCACAGACAACCCTTTGTCTGTCAGGTACTTAACCTGATCTTCCATTATCGATGTAAGGGGACAGACGACTAACAAAATAGGTTGAGTTGGGAAGCCTGGTATGTGTTTGCAGAGGGTCGGCCATGCTTGAAATATAAGGCTTTTCACATATCCTGTCGGCAAACATCTGAGTATATCTCGTTTATTAATTATCTGCCTAAAAACAAACTCTTGAATATCTTTCAGAGATGGAATGTCGTGAACTTCTAAAACTTTATTCAATCCAGCGTTAAGCTCTTGGTCCGAAACACTCATTGTTCTTGATGGATTCGCAGCATTCACTAGCTATCGATTAGTTAGAAGAACTTAACGTGTTTCCCGGCGGACTGATAAAACCAAATGCACTGCGTCGTACCGGAAATACGCAGGCACTCCTGTGATTGACAGTGCTACTAGCCAATGAGTGCTAACTGTTGTTTTTCTCCCTGCCGGTTTCAGAAACGTCCGAAACTGTCCCAGTTCGATCTGCTCAGGCGTTTGTCATTTCCGCCTGAGGCAGGCGAGCCGACTGCTCACCGATGTCTACTCGAACACGCCCATAGTCAGAGACCCTCCCCCAGGGGGAGACAACAATCATAGGTCTAAAACGTGTAACGCCTGGGGTCTCGACAGTGAGACCAAAGGCTGTTTCGGGCTGTATTTTTTTAATGGAAGTCAATGGAGAAGATCCCTTAGCACCCTGAACAAGCTTCTGTTTTGTGGACACTGTTCGTGACATAATAAATTGTCTGCCTTGTCGCTCATCTTCAACATGTTTGTCATCACATACTCATTTTAGAGCGAGCTATGATGTGTCTACTACGAAAAAAATACTGTTTTGTGAGATGATAGTGAGATGACAGTAGGGAATGTTGCAGCAGTTAGAATTCAGTTACGACACTACAGGCCCAGCGTCTCCGAGCTAGCGCCCAAACTGTGGGATAAGTATCTCAAATCGATTGCTCCATGCCTGTATACCATTGTTTAATAATAAAATATAAATCGTGTTAGGTTGTGTGTCTGTTAGCGAGTCCGTTTTTGAAAGGATGTTTAACGGTAACTTATACCATCGCTAGCTGGCTAATTAGCTACATAGCTAAACATCCAAATTTGCGCTCTTTTTTCTACTCTTGGAATTGTATTCCACAAACATTCTACTAAAATATCAGTGTATAGATCACATCGCCATGCCACGTCTACGTGCAGCAGTAACGTTAAATTGCAATAATAAGTCGAGACAAGCACTTTTTAAAATTATTTTTTCATTTCCTTCCGATGATTTGCAGTAGGCCCACTACATAGGCTAGCTAGGTAGCACCTGTAAAACGGTTTCCCTTCCCACAAACATTCTACCAAAACATCAGTATATTGATCACATCGCCGTGCCACGTCTATGTGCAGCGGTACCGTTAAATTGTAATAGGTCGAGACAAGGACTTTAAAAAATTTCCTTCCGATGATTTGCAGTATGCCCACGTTACATAGGCTAGCTAGGTAGCACCTGTAAAAACGGTTTCCCTTCCTAATGCAATTAAAGTGTGGCCATGTGTCTTTGGTAAACACTGATATTTCAGTGTAACAGTGGTGATAAGCAAATCACTCTTTATAGGTGCATGGAGTGGTAATATCATAAATGGTCGTTTTTATGTCTTTCAAAATATTAACGGGTGCGTGCAATACTATATTGCCAAATGCCGTAGATAACTGTCGAAAAACTGAAGAGTCTCACTGACGTCAATACTTTGAAACGATTGGCTAGCAACGGTGCACGTGATCCAAGCTAAGCTACTACTAGCCGTTACGCTTTTCACAATGCAAAAGACGCGGAGTCTCCCATCTCCCCCTATAAGAAAATCTCTGGGTAAACAACCAGCTTTCGGCTCTCAAACTCCGCACCGGATATAATGCCGCCCTCTGCTTATATAGATTTGCGCTCAAAAAGCCAGTTTTGCCATTGGGCTCCAATCATTTTTGACAGCAAATTAAAAATAGCCTACTTCCGCTCATATATTGATGTTACCTCTGTGCATTCTTTAAAAATTGCTAATTTTTATAATATTCCTATAGGCTATGGGTGGCATCTCTTAACAAGCTGTTAATTTTTCGTAATTAGGTAGGGTTCATGGATTATTTACCCTCTTAAACCACATGTCAAATAGCTATTCATGCCATGAAGAATAAAATCCCAATGTTCTCATTGTGGGGGTAGCTACAGTGCAGTCCAGAGGTATTTGCAGTGACACAATTTTTCTTGTTTTGGCTATAGGCCTACAGCACATTGGATTGCGTTTTAAAAAATACGCAAAAAAAAAAAGTGTTTAATAATCTGAAGGAAGAAAATGCTACAGGCACTGAAAATGAACTGTTCAGTACAGGGTACTACAGGCTACACAACCCAAATAATTTGAGCATTCGGGTTTACACTGCATGCATTTAGATTTACAATTCGGCTACACAAGTTGAATGAGCAACTCAAATCAAGTGGAACACTGAAGCAACAAAATAGTCAGACGGGAGGAAAAGTAACCTTTTATTAAATTCGTTCAAACAGCAATTTGTATTTACAATACACACGACGGCAATTGTAAATGAGAAAATTGACCAAGGAAACGACTGAAATGCAATAGGCTTATACAACAAAAGCAAGACATTGCAAGACATTTTAAGTTCAGTACAGGGCAGCTACACAACCCAAATAATTTGAGCATTCGGGTTTACACTGCGTGCATTTACATTTACAATTGGGCTACACGAGTTGAATGAACAACTCAAATCAAGTGGAACATTGAAGCAACACAACAGTCCGACGGGAGGAAAAGCAACCTTTTATTAAATTCGTTGAAATAGCAATTTTGATTTACAATGCACACGACGCCAATTGTAAATTAGAAAATTGACCAAGGCAACGACTGAAATGCAATAGGCTTATACAACAAAAGCAAGACATTGCCATTCACAAAAGTAGGTGATTCAATGTAGGCTAAACCATAAGTCAAGACCGTGTAAAGAAACGTTATAAGAAATTTACCTGTAGGCCTACGATGGACGTAGCCGACAAGGCTCAAAAACAAAATGTGTAAAAATGTAACAGTTTGGATTCAAAGAACTTTTCCCAAGGTCAATTAGGTCCACATTACCGTCAATACTGTTCAGTTCAGCATGCTTACATGGACATTTGGTAAGAGAAATCACGGTTTCATTGTGCAGCTTGAATTGAAATTGTCCAGCATCCAAAAAATGCTCTTCGACATCTTCGTGGTCTGCCATGAGCTGCAGGAAACCTTTGTGGTCCAAATAGCAAATAGCTGTGCAAAATGGAATTAGAGATAGTGAGGGTGCGTTTGCTGTCCGCGGTCATAATTACAAGTGTCCCATTACCCATTGCAGTGTAATTTGCCGCTTTTTGATTCATTTTGCACCGTTGACACTTGTGGAAACGAGCGTGAATGTCAAATGTAGGTTGCCGAGTGTGGCATAGGGGGCAGCTGTACAGGATAACGATGTCCGCTGCGTTGATGTGTCCCGTCACCATTGAAATGTCCGCCTCATCATCGGAAGCCGTTTCGGAAACAGGGATACCCTGCATATCGGGCATTTGCAGGATGGTGCTCTTGCGAGTGGCGGTGAGGAAGAGCTTTCCAGCGAACTCACGGGTGCTGAGGTTTGTGAAAGTATATGAAGACCCATTTGCAACTGTACCGATTTGGTCCCCCCACAACTGCAGCTTTATGCAGCCAGTACCATCCTCCATGTGACAGGTTTGTACTTCCACCTTGTCCCCTTGCACCTGAACCACTTCCGTGCTGGCTTTCAGCTGACATACCCTGGCGTCCAAAAGTCCGATCTGCAGGGAAAATGAGCATCATTAAGTAATTTGGAAAATAGATAAACGAAAAACTCCAACCTTTGAGGATAGAACATTACTCACTGAATATGGCATAATGTAGGCTAGCCCCAATGGATCTAACGTAAAGGTACTTGCACATCATCCCCCCTTCCAAAAAAGGCCCACAGTCTAAAATCAAATGCATCATAGTCGAGAAAAGAAACTCACTGGCTTTCGCGAAGGCATTTCTTGTATAACAGCCACAGTCTTCCTAGAGTTGTCCTGAGGCTCCTTTGCCTGGAATGGGGGTTCCTTTAACACCTCCAGCGATGACATGTACGTAAACTGGATGTCATAGCCTTCGCTTCCATCGTAAGCTGAAAATACAGTAAATAAAAGAAAGACGAGCATTTGTGATTATTAATATTCACTCACAGGTAACGGGTTTGCTCCAACATAGTAGTGTTAGTATAACCTATTATAGGTTATACTATACGCAATCGCCCCCTGTCATGAACGTTACCATTGCTTAGCAATGCTGTGTTAGCTAGCTAGCAAGCTAACGATATCTCACGTCACGGCAAGTCGTTTTAACATTTAGCTAGCAAGCTATCGATAGCTTATGGCAAGCCATTTTAATTTAAGTTATTCGACTTCCTTAAAGTCATCCTTGCTGGCTGGCCATATAAGTTCGCTAGCTACCGTGATTGCCTAGCTAACGTTAACCAGCTGCTCTAGCTAGAAATCGAACCGGACATTTGTACACCTGGATAATTTTTTGAAGTCCCAAGAATTACGAAAATGTGCGGGGAATAGAGCCAAAGTTTTAGCGGTATGTTTGTACTGTTAGTTTTAGCCGAACCATCAATTCTGATATTTTGTTGCAAAAAAGTCACCCGCCAAAGTGTCGGGTGGCTTCCGAAACTGACACGCCAAATGAAAAATCTACCCGAAAAAAAATATTCAAAATATGTAATTAAACAACAAGGTGGGCCTCTTTAATACATCCATGGCCCAAGGTGGGCCCCTTGTAATTAGAGCAGCGCGTGGGCCCGGGGCCACCGCCCCTTCCGCCCCCTGTCTATCTCCGCTACTGAACCTATAGTAGTTGCAGTTCAGTTATGAGCGCTGATTAGATACTTACTTACGGCTCTTCGAATCTTCAGCAGCTTCAACGGACTCTTGTTCTTCGCAGCTTGGCAAAAGACGTTATGCTTTTCAGCACTAAAAACTACCATGTTGTGGAACTCTTCGCGACTCACTTGTAGTACAGCGTTAAAATATTTACTGCGCGTTCTAATAGAGGTTTTCACCGGCGTGACATCATGGACATATACAGTCACATCCAGGACGTCATCTGTTCTTGGCAATTTGGCAGGTGGACAGGCCATGGTCTCTTGTTCCAGGTATTTCTGATTTACCGGAGTATGGGACACTACAGCCATTTTTATACCACCACAGGTCATTAAGGACGCACATTGATGGGCCCACTGAACCAATAATAATTATATTATTACCTTCACCTCGTGTTCTTTTGGTCAGTCTCGTGCGGAATGTGGCATTAATGAGTTCTTAAAAGTACCCACTTTTCTTTTCCGATAAATTACTGGTTTTATTTTAAACATCCCCGTATTGAGTTAGTAGCTATAAACATACCGCTAACACTGTCTAGATATGCTCTACTCCCCGCACATTTACTTAATTTTGAGACCGAAAGAAAATCTATCTGGGTGTAGAAATGTTGCTCGTTCCATAATCCGTATATAGGACTAAACAATAACGTTAGGCTATTAATCATAATACCTGCCCGAACCTGTCCTCTTATTTAAAAAAAAAAATTATACCCACCAGTTACGGCTAGCTGCCGTCTGTGGGTTTTATTTTGTAAGCAGGAGCAGCTGGCTATCGTTAGTAACGTTAGCTAGGCAATCACTGTAGCTAGCTAGCCAATTTATGGCCAGCCAGCTAGGATGACTGCATCATAGCTATGATAACGCGGAGCTGTCAAAACTATAACAGCACGGAAACCCTTTAAAAAAATAAATAAATAAAAACCGTAGCTAGGCTACACGTAGCCTATGGCTATGACAAATTAAGGACTAAACAAGCTACATTTTAGTTAATAAAACTCAAGTAAGCTCATTTAGATATCCAGTGAGCACAAGTGGCATACAGAACTAGTTTACTTTTTTTTAGCAGAATTTTTTTGTAAGTATAAACCAAACTATTTTTTTTTTTTAAATACAATTTATTTCATTTATTTATTTAAGTATGAGTAAGTATATCATTACCCAAAAACATGACTGAGGCTCCCTTCACTCAGTTTTCTTTTGTACTAACTGAATGTTGTCCATTAAATTCAGCTGAATATGGCTCTCTGCCAGAAGCTGGACATCGAGAGGAGCTTCGGCGCACCTTACCATCCACAGACCAGTGGATTGGTTGAAAGAATGAACGGGACAGTGACAAAGTAATGTGGACTTGACACTAAACTGACCTTGACCCATTTACACCACTAAATGGTACTATAGTCACTGTGTTAAGTATTCTATTTTGGTATTGTATTAAGCAGTGTGATTTGGGTCACACATCGCAATCATAAGCTATGCTTTACAATCGAAATAGTATTTCATAACAATGTCAATATGTTTCAAAACTCTCACCAAATTGGTGGATGAGAATCCTTGGAACTGGGACCTCAGTGCAGCCATGTTTGGCTTGCGCACCAAAGTACAGATCACCACCAAGCACTCCCCATTCTACCTCATGTTCGAGAAGCCAGATATCCATCTGAGGTCCCAGAGACTTTTGGAGTGAGTAGCTAGGTCTCTACATTTCCTTCACTCTAACTTATAGCTAACAGCATTTTCTCTCAATTCAAGGTAGCTGAGAATATAGAGGAAATTGTGGCTACAAAAGTTTATAAGTACTAAAATGGACTATACTTTCTTAAAATAGGTGTAATAGCCTTTGAGCTTTATTGGACAGCACAGTGTAGAGACAAGAGGAAAGGTCGGATTCGAACCGACAATGTCGCAAACAGCACAGGAATACTAGTTAGGCCACGCTACAGGCTGCGCCACTGGCAGACATGCCAGGAAGGCATACTTTGGCCCATACTTAAATAAATAAATCAAATAAATTGTATAAAAAATTTAAAAAAAGTTTGGTTTATACTTACAAAAAAATGCTGCTAAAAAAAAGTAAACTAGTTCTGTATGCCACTTGTGCTCACGGATATCTAAATGAGCTTACTTGAGTTTTATTAACTAAAATGTGGCTTGTTTAGTCCTTAATTTGTCATAGCCATAGGCTACGTGTAGCCTAGCTACGGTTTTTATTTTTTATTTTTTTAAAGGGTTTCCGTGCTGTTATTGTTTTGACAGCTCCGCGTTATCATAGCTATGATGCAGCTTTAGCAAAAACGGGTATGCAGTAACAGACTAACCTTTTTATATTCATTCGTTTTTTGTTTTCAAAGAGGGCATTTCCCGGTATAATTGCTGACTTGTGACGAAAGTGCCGCCGTGGTGATAGATTTACCTTAACATCTGTCCGATGTCGTCGTTTTTCACGGTAAGAAGAAATTTTATGACAACGTAACCCAGTTTGGCTGCTTGCTCCGAGACGCTGGCCCGGTAGTGTAGCTGCAACATCCCCTGCTGTCTCATCTCACAAAACAGTATTCGTAGTAAACATCATAGCTCGCTCCAAAATGAATATGTGATAACAAACATGTTAAAGATGAGCGACAAGGCAGTCAATTCCTTATGTTACGAACTGCGTCCACAAAACAACAGCTTGTTCATGGTAGGCTCCTAAGGGATGTTCTCCATCGACTTCCACTCAAAAATACAGTGTGTCTCTCTGTCCCATGCGTAGACTGGTCCCAGACGCCACGGCGTGTTTTAGACCAATGATTGTTGTCTCTCCATTCTGGTCCCGCCCCTCCGAGTGAGGGCAGTGAGAACCCTATTGAACCTACTTTGGCAGTGACCTCAGGACTCCCTCTGATTGGTCCTGAACAAATGTTAATACCCTGTCCAAACGACACAATATTTTAAAAAATCAGCACATGCACAGGCATTAGATGAAGGAAAGGCACCTATTGCAATTACATTTTTTTGTGTAAAAAATTTATTGACTGAGTATTTTGACCACATTGCTGCCATTGACTTACATGGTGAAAGACCTGTACTGGAGACAACCGCAGTGGCGCTAGTGAGCACCGGCACACTGGCCGCTCCAAGCCCAACCAGGAAGTGAGCTTCAAATCGAAAGAGGTACTGTATGTCACAGGCCGACAACACGGCTTCCTACAACACCTTTGCTGTTGTAACCAAGAAACAGGGTACCGGAAATGCCACTATCTTAACAGTTCGGGCATGAGCCCGAGTTACGTGAACTCCTGTGAGGTTATGTTTAGGGGTTGTTGGTGGGGTACGGGAATCACGAACTCACAAAAACCAGGGGGTCTTTGAATTCGACATATATCTTGGTTATGACTTTGTAGTACATTCCAGTTTGTGTGCTCCCTTCGAACCACGTCTTTACCCCGAGGTGTGAGCATGGACGCCTGGCCAATCCTAGCGCTTGAATGCTATGCAGGGCGTGTCTTGCCAAGAAAAGCAGTGGGACGCGTGACGTCATATCCTACTACCCTCACACGTGATGTTTTCGGCCTATCACAGCCCTAGCTTATGCATACTAATGAGATACCATTCTGCTGTTGTAACCGAGAAACACGGTACCAGACATAGCTCAATCGAAAGCCCGGTCTTGGCCCCTTGGGTCTGACGTATCAAACAAGCCTTAAACCATCACTCTGCTGCCAGATATTGTATCCTTTCAAACTCAAAGTGCTAGAGTACAGAACCAAAATAAAAAATGTCACTGTCCAATGAATTATGGTGTTCACTGTATATTATATACAAGGTGTTACACAGAGGTATGCAGGGGTAGTTTGGCTGTCACACACTGGGTACGTTTACATGCACACTAATACTCCGATCTGAACCCGGTTATGGCAATACTCTGGTTACTGAAATGGTTATGTAAACACCTTTGTCCGATAATGTAAGGTCATAATCCGTGTTTTCGAAACCTGATTTACACACCTGGTTTTTTGCCCAAACTTTAGATTTTTTGGTGCATGTAAACACCTTTCTCTGGTTTCTTTCGGCTTTTCTAAACTACGCATGTCAGACAGAAGGGGCGGTGTAACATCAAAATTGTTCCACCCGTCAACATTTATTTTTTGGGCTGGGGTTCCTTCAAAATCTCACTTTCAGAATTTTATTATTAAATTAACACATTTCACCAGTGAAAATATATTGCTCAGCATTACGTGCTTGTGTTTGTACTAGCTAGCTGGCTAGCACATTAAATAACTGAAATTATCGGGAAATTGGCCAGATTTAGAGATCGGTAATGCTAGCTAGTACAATAATATAAATCAACCACTACTAGCAATTGGCTATAAATAAGTAGCTATAATAATTACTAGCTAGCTATAATAATAATAATAATAATAGCCTACTAACGTAAATTTTTGACGGGCGGATCATTTTTGTCCTTACAACGGGAAGTAGTTAGTAGCTACGTTTTCCACAGAGCCGATTATGGAGAGAATCATGTAAACGCGGCTTTTGGAGTAATCACATTTCTTATGTCCATGTGAACGCGATCAGTTAAATACTGGTGTAAGCTGATAGTTTCCAGTAATCGGATATTGCTGTGCATGTAAACGTACCCAATGTCTTGTCAATACCTTCCTTATTGCCTCATCTTAGAGCCCACCAGAACAATGGGTATACATTGTTTTATGCTTTTTCGCCCCCATCTCTCCTCTCCTACCTGTACTATCTCTACTCCTCTCTTGCAGTCTTGAATCTGACTCTGGTGGACTTGCCGGGGATGACCAAAGTGCCGGTGGGGGACCAGCCTCCAGACATCGAGCACCAGATCAGGGAAATGCTCATGCAGTTTGTGACCAAAGAGAACTGCCTGCTGCTGGCCGTGTCCCCCGCCAACTCTGACCTCGCCAACTCTGATGCCCTCAAGATCGCCAAAGAAGTGGACAGGCAAGGTGAGTGTGTGCGAAGTGCGGGGACATGGCGTGGGCGGGGAGCTGGCTGAGAAATAAAAACCTATTATACACAGCTGATTCTTGGCTCCTTCTGTGTGTTCATATGTGTGTGTGTGTGTGTGTGTGTGTGTGTATGTGTGCATATATGTGTGTGTGTGTGTATATGTATGTGCATATATATGTGTGTGTGTGTGTGTGTGTGTGTGCATGCTTGCATGCGTGCGTGTGCTTGTGTGTGTATGAGAACAGGTCAGCGCACTATCGGTGTGATCACTAAGTTGGATCTGATGGATGAGGGGACGGACGCTCGAGATATCCTGGAGAACAAGCTGCTGCCACTGCGCCGCGGTAAGACAACCTAATCCTGATAAAGATCATTTATGCAGATGCTAAAAAGAACAGGACCAAGAATAGAACCTTGGTGCACACCATTAGATATCTATCGTTGTGTTGCTTTTGAATTTTGTATTAAATGCTTTGGACCAATCTGTGAATAAACAGCCACATTGTGGTTTTCCGTCCAGGGTATTTTTTGGCATCATTCACAACCTTTGTACATTGGTGGTGCTGTGGCCACATCTAAAGCCTGATTGGACTTTGTTCAAAGTACTATTATCAAAAGTATTGTAAGTAGTATTTTAAATATAAATTCTCAGATCTTTCAAAACAGTTTTAGAATCAGATATTCTTCTCTGTGTAGGAACCTTAGTCTACTTAGTGGTCACACAATGGACCTTATGCAAGAAACGCTCGCACAAATTCGTTCTTATGTGGCAGGTAAGAACGGTTTACACAATTTTATGGTATCCACCATTTTTCTCTTATTTTGGATTTACTTGTAAGAACAAAATTCAAGAGTGGTTGCGACCTATCATATGAGTTATGCACAACGCCCTGTTATTCGCCAAAGCAAATTGGCCTAAATTATATTCCCAGAAATTGGGTTGTTTTAATTTTGAATATTTGAAGGAAAATATGAGTTTGAACTTGCTAATAAATTGCTCACCATAATCACATTACCATGTTTAAATGATCCTGTTATTGTCTGTTTTTGTTGTTTAAATTATATGACTGAAATATGTATTGTCGTCTACACATAAATGTGTAGCAAGCACCCTGAATTTACCTTCCTCAATTGAAACACTAGCCTAAAACTCCATCAATGTCCAGGTTAATAGCCTAGATGCAAAAATGCAATTTGTCCTAGCTCGATGCCTGGTTGAGAGGAGCGCACGACTTGCCAGATATTATCAGCCTGAAATATATCTCGTTTCACTCCATCCTGCAAATTATGAATTAGCCTAGAACATCTTTTTTCCTCCATGCAATTCACTGGCTGAGGCCAGGAAAGCGCATGGCCCCTTATTGGTGCAGCAAGACAGTGCATGTGTGATGTGCTTTGAACATGAAGACTTGTTGTCTTTTTCCTTTTTTTGTCTATCCCTTTTTAGGCAAAATGCCAGTTTTATGACTGCATTTTCCGGGGTATATGGCATTTTGGCATTAATTATGCTAATAGGGAATTCACACGTTTCATTTAAGAACAGGTGAATTTACACTGGGTTGTAAAAATATTTCTGGAGGTTAAGAACTTCTGGTGAATCCGATGTGAAGCCCCTGTACGAACATCTCTCAAGAATGAATATAAGAGAAAATTAAGAGAAAAAATAAGAGAATCTTCTTGCATGAGGCCCAATGCTTTTGGAAGTGACTGCTCTACATAAGAAGACAATTTGATAGGGCAGGTTAGCATAATTCCAGCTTTGTCTTATCTGCCAATACCAAGTACATAATAGCAAGAGAAGTGACCATGTCCAGTGCACTCAATCATTTTAATGCATTTTATCTGGTGAACTTATCCCACTCTCTTCTGATTGGGTCGTATAAAAAAAGCAGGCCATTCTGCTTTACTCAGCAAAATTAGAGTCTTTGTGTCTCTCTCTAGTGGCTGCACTGGTATTGCACTCAGTAAACACTGCGGTCTGGAGTGAGTCCTGTTTATATAAGAGTGAGAAAGGAAAGGGGGGAAAAAAAGAAAAGTAATCTTTATTTCAGTGACACATCTGGAAAAAACGTATCACCCCACCCCCCACATACCCCCCCTTCTGCTGTCCCACAGATTTGTTGCTGATCTTGACAATAAAATATATTTGTGGGAAACCCTGTAATGAAATTTGCTGATGTGATTTCTTTCCATTTGATCCCAAGTTGAGTTACTGCCCATCCACATATACCAGAGACTGGTCTAGCCATGTAATTCATGTCTGAAGCTTTTCTAAAACGTCTTTGCATGTTTAATGTAATCTGCCATTCATGCGTGACACAGTTAGCGTATTTCATTATGAAGAAAAGGTGCTGCTTTCCTTCCCAAATGAAATGAGCATAGGCTTGTGGAATGAACAGGAAAAGGGCAGGCCTCAGGAAAAATGTCAGAGTGAGGAAAATATGGTCCTTCCAGTCGTTCATTTCTCCCTTTACACATTCTTCCTTTTCCTCTTCACTGGAAGAAAAGCTGTACACCTCTCATTTATCCTTTGCCTGTGGGCCAATAATGATTTCAAATGCTCACAGCAATACAACAGAATGTATATGAGAATGGTAATCTGTTGGACATGGCTTAATTTATGACGAGGCTTCTGGAGGATTGCAGCACGTGCCCGATCAACCAGGAGAGGGGATTTCCCTGCCAATGGAACCCCTCCCCTGCTGGGAAATACACTCAGTGGGGCTGCCGAACACATCCAGCCCTGACAGGATTAGGTTAGGAGTCAGTATGGGGGTTAGGGTTAGGTTTAGGAGTCAGTCTGTGGGGTCACATCACTGCACTGAGAATGAGAGCTTTAACTGGAATCATCACCTGGCAACAACTTTTAGGGTTTATTATTATTAGGGGTCCAAACCTATTCTCTTTGTTAGGTTATTTATTTATTTCTTTCTCCAGGGAAAATGCTTATATCTCCCAGACGGTACTCTTGAAACTTGGTAGGATTGTTAGTGATGTATGAAATTGTAATAATTTAGAACATTGCACCAATTGACCTAGTGGTGGCGCTATAGAGCACTTGCAAAAATGTCCATATTTGACAGTTATGGACATGGAATATCGGCTTTGGAACATATTCTTAATTGAAGGACACATCTTTCTGAACAAGGCAAAATTTGACGGTGTCGATAGCTTGAAAAACATGGCTGGTATAAAAAAATTGGATATTTAGCATCGGCGGCTATTGTTCCATCTAAAGAATTAATACTTAAAAATCTTGAAGCATAGGTCTGATCAAAATGCCCTTTGGAACAAAGACACTCTGTTCCACTGCCTAACTAAATTGGAAAGGAAACGTTTCTGTGTTCAAAGATGGCAAAATGATAGCCAATTATATTTTGGTATGTGAAAACTAGCATACAGTGCTAACTGAAGCCTTAATTCTTGGTGTGATTAATTCTAGGCTTGGTTTTCAGCCTTAAAACATGTTGTAGATCAAAGTGCTAGTCGTTCTGATCAAGACAAATGGTGTCGATAGCATGCATAACATGCCCGCCATAAAAAATATATACTTTTTAGCAATCTTCGTCATTGTTGCATGTGAAAAACTTAAAAATGAATTATGAAGCATAAGGCCAATCAACATGACCTTTTGAACCTGAACAATTTTTTCAGCTGCCGAAATTGCAAAGGTGAAGTTTCTACATTCAAAATCGGCGACAGGACAGCCAAGCATATTTCAGTTCATAAAAATTAGCATACGATGCTAGGTCACAGCACTAATTCTTGGTCTATGGTGTTGAAAGATGCTCTGAATTAAGGGACCCATCATTCTGAACAAGGAAAAACTTGAATAATGTCAATATAATAGATGAAAAAACACTGTTGGCCTGAATAATTTACATTCTGCATTGTAGGCCATTTCTCCATTGAAAAAAATCATACGTCATGGTTATTTGCAGCCTTTGTTTTCTACGTTTTTGGTTTCCTTTTTGGCGTCGTCAGGACGCTCTATCGGATTTTTTCCACCTCCGTTCCGGTATTCGTGTCTTGCCCGACAATTATTCCCTTCACCTATTTTGCGTTTCCTGCTGGCTATAAATACCTCGGGATTTCCGCACTTCGAGATTGTCTTTGCTATGTTGACATACAAAGTCGGTAAGATATAGGAATTTCGGTCGCTGCATTTCTGGTTCGTACATATAGGACACGCAGCAAGTCCGTTTATAAGATTTAGGATTAGATTGGTTTTCTCTTTCCTTTCCAATCTTTCTTTATCCTTTATTCTTTTTTCCTGTTGCCAGTTGTGTTCAGCTCTTTTGCCACAAGAGCTCTGGCTAACAGGTCTTTTCTATTCTTTTCCTTAACTCGTTTTTTTCGAGTTTTGTTTTGGAATCGCTGCTTTGCAGCTATATTTGTTATTATTATTGGTGTTATTATTATTGGTATTGTTATTATTATCGGTACTGTTATTATTATTATTTATAATTGCCCTCCATGTCTTTTAAGTGGGGTTCCCGCATCACCCCTGTTTCTCTGCTATTGTCCCCTGTAGGGTACATTGGGGTGGTGAACCGGAGTCAGAAGGACATTGATGGAAAGAAGGACATCACTGCTGCCATGGCAGCAGAGAGGAAGTTCTTCCTGTCTCACCAAAGCTACAGGCACCTAGCTGATCGCATGGGCACGCCCTACCTGCAGAAAGTGCTGAACCAGGTGAGGCAGTGTGATACCTGGCTGACCGCATGGGCACGCCCTGCCTGCAGGAAGTGCTCAACCAGGTGATTCTGTGTGATAACTGTCCGATCGCATTGGCATGCCCTACCTGCAGCAAGTGCTCAATCAGGTGAGTCTGTGTGATAACTGTCCGATCGCATTGGCATGCCCTACCTGCAAGAAGTGCTCAACCAGGTGAGTCTGGTTCATACTCCTCTGGGAGACTGCCGGTTATAACTCCTCATAACGTTATGGTTTTGGCCCCGCCCCATTTACCTCTCCTTGCAGCAATTGACCAATCACATCCGAGACACACTGCCAGGGCTCCGTGCCAAACTGCAGAGCCAGCTGCTCTCTATTGAGAAGGAGGTGGAGGAGTACAAGAACTTTCGCCCCGATGACCCATCCCGCAAGACCAAGGCTCTGCTGCAGTGAGTGAGCCACACACACACACACACCCACACTGCACATAAACTCACACACACACACACACACACACACTGCACATAAACACACACACACCCACACTATACATAAACTCACACACACACACACACACACACACACACACACACACACACACACACTGCACATAAACACACACACACACACACACACACACACACACACACACACACACACACACACACACACACACACACACACACACTACACATAAACACACACATATATACACACACACTACACATAAACACACACATACAGTTGAAGTCAGAGGTTTACATACACTTAGGTTGAAGTCATTAAAACTCATTTTTAACCACTCCACAGATTTCATGTTAGCAAACTATAGTGTTGGGTAAGTCAGTTAGGACATCTACTTTGTGCTTGACACAAGTAATTTTTTCAACAAATGTTTACAGACAGATTATTTCACTTTTAATTCACTATATCACAATTCCAGTGGGTCAGAAGTTTACATACACTAAGTTGACTTTGCCTTTAAATTTTTAATATTTGGTCGCATATCCTTTGCATGCCATGATTTCCTGATGTCTGTGACCCAACAACATCAAAAGACTCTTGATATCTTATTTTCTGGTACTCTTACAAGTGATACTATAATGTCTCTGCATTTTAATGGATCTCTGTGCGAATTGGGGGGTGGGTCTAGATTTAGCTGTGAATTACACTGGAACAGTATGGAACACATGGGTGGTTAAATGGCTGTAAGTCATCAAGGGTCTGACGTATCAAACAAGCCTTAAATCATCACTTTGCTGCCAGAAATACAGTAGATATGGATGGATAACTTGAAGGGTTTCTTCTCTTGAAGGAGTTCAATAGGAACATTTGTCAGGAGAAACAACCCTTAAAGTGATCCATCCATAGCTACTGCATATCTGGCAGCAGAGTGATGGTTTGAGGCGTGTTTGATACGTCAGACCCTTGATGACTTACAGCCATTTTACCAATCATGTATTCCATACTGTTCCAGCATAATTTACAGCTAAATCTAGTCCCACCCCCCAATTCCCATAGAGATCCATTCAAATGCAGAGACGTTATAGTATCGCTTGTAAGAGTACCAGAAAATAAGATATCAAGAGTCTTTTTATGTTGTTGGGTCACAGACATAGGAAGTCATGGCATGAAAAGGATATGCGACCAAATATAAAAAATTTAAAGGCACAGTCAACTTAGTGTATGTAAACTTCTGACCCACTGGAATTGTGATATAGTGAATTAAAAGTAAAATAATCTGTCTGTAAACAATTGTTGGAAAAATTACTTGTCATGCATAAAGTAGATGTCCTAACTGACTTGCCAACAGTATAGTTTGCTAACATGAAATCTGTGGAGTAGTTAAAAATTTGTTTTAATGACTTCAACCTAAGTGTATGTAAACTTCCGACTTCAACTGTACATACACACACACAACACATAAACACACACATATACACACACTACACATAAACACACATACATACACACACACTACACATAAACAAACACATACACATGAAAATCTCTGTTCTATCTCTCTCCTCTTTCTCTCTCTCTCTGTTTCTCTCTCTCACCCTCTCACCCTTGCTCTCTCTCTCCATTTCTCTCTCTCTCTCTCACCCTCTCACCCTTGCTCTCTCTCTCTCTCTACCCAGGATGGTGCAGCAGTTCTCTGTGGATTTTGAGAAACGCATTGAGGGGTCGGGGGACCAGATCGACACCTACGAGCTGTCGGGCGGGGCCAGGATCAATCGCATCTTCCACGAGCGCTTCCCCTTCGAGCTGGTCAAGGTGTGACACTTTACCTTTCCCAAAAGACACCAGTAAAAATGTGCTACAACACGCATGTGTCCCGCGAACAGGCCTCAGGCTCAATAAATCACACACGCACAGATAAACACTCGCTCAGATAAATATACACTGAAGAACTCCCACAAACCCACGTAGGCCGTAATAACTGCACCAGGGACCAAGCCCATAGTATTATGGCCCAGTGAAATGTCATGCAGTATGTTTAAGGCTGATTTGGTTTATAGCGTGCGTGTGCGTGCGTGTGTGCGTGTGTGTGCGTGCGTGTGTGCGTGTGTGTGTGTGCGTGCGTGCGTGCGTGCGTGCGTGCGTGTGCGCGTGCGCGTGTGTGTGTGTGTGTGTGTGGGGGGGGGGGGGGGGGTGCCAAGTTCTGAGCCCAGAAAAAACCCCTGTCAAACCCGCTGTTCCCGAGGCTCAGTGGACTAACCGCACCAAACACCGGAACAGCCCTCTTCCAACTACACCAGCTAAATCAGAGTCAACCAAACTGCAAACTACAACAAAACACTAACTAAATGCCATCACTTATTGGGAAACAAACAGAAAGAACAAAGCAACCCCACAGGTTATCTGGCCTTATAACATGGCAGACTGTCTGACCACACTGAAAAATGACAAGAGCAGAAGAACAGCGGTGAATTGCACCCCGGCTGCGGAGCCTCTCTGACACGGGTGGCCCTGAGAAGAGAGGCTCTGTTCACACTGCAATTTACAGCAGATCGAGACCGAGCTGCACTAAGTCTGATAACTATCAAGACATTACAGAATATTTCTTTCCGAAATACAAAATGATATGCCAAAGGTCCAAGGCCAAACACATGCGAATGTTCTCAGGAGAGGAAAGGTGCTGCATGAATTTGGCTGCACATATCTGGCTGCTGGCCAGAGATGACAACACAACAGCGACCCCCACCCCCCCTCATTAATCGTTCATTAATTTTCTTTTAACTCTTCAACTGTTCTGTTGCTACACGGCCAATAGGCTTTGGCAGTACTTATTTTAAAATGCAGTTTGTCAGGCAATAAAGAGTTTCAGTTGAGAGACGGAGAGAAAGAAGTAGACACATTGAGAGAAAGGGGGCAGAGCAAACGTGAGCAGGTTGAGGGAGAGAGACAGGGTGAGAGAGAGTATAAGAGAGAGAGAGAGAGAGAGAGAGAGAGAGAGAAAGGGAGAGAGAGAGTATAAGAGAGAGGGAGTGAAAGACAGAAAGAGAGAAAGGGAGAGAGTATAAGAGAGAGGGAGAGAGAGAGACAAAAAGAGAGAGGATGAATGATAGTGTATAAGAGAGAGAGAGAGAGAGAGAGGGTGAGAGATAGAGTATAAGAGAGAGGGAAAGGGGGAGAGGGAGAGAGAGAACAAGAGAGAGAGGGTGAGAGATAGTGTATAAGAGAGAGGGAAAGCGGGAAAGGGAGAGAGAGAGAACAAGAGAGAGAGGGTGAGAGATAGTGTATAAGAGAGAGGAAGAGGGAGAGAGAGTGACAGAAAGAGAGAGAGGGTGAGAGATAGTGTATAAGAGAGAGGAAGAGGGAGAGAGAACGACAGAAAGAGAGAGAGGGTGAGAGATACTGTATAAGAGAGAGGAAGAGGGAGAGAGAGCGACAGAAAGAGAGAGAGGGTGAGAGATAGTGTATAAGAGAGAGGAAGAGGGAGAGAGAGCGACAGAAAGAGAGAGAGGGTGAGAGATCGTGTATAAGAGAGAGGAAGAGGGAGAGAGAACGACAGAAAGAGAGAGAGGGTGAGAGATAGTGTATAAGAGAGAGGAAGAGAGAGAGGGTGAGAGACAGAAAGAGAGAGAGGGTGAGAGATAGTGTATAAGAGAGAGGAAGAGGGAGAGAGCGACAGAAAGAGAGAGAGGGTGAGAGATAGTGTATAAGAGAGAGGAAGAGGGAGAGCGACAGAAAGAGAGAGAGGGTGAGAGATAGTGTATAAGAGATAGGAAGAGGGAGAGAGAGACAGAAAGAGAGAGAGGGTGAGAGATAGTGTATAAGTGAGAGGAAGAGGGAGAGAGAACGACAGAAAGAGAGAGGGTGAGAGATAGTGTACAAGAGAGAGGAAGAGGGAGAGAGAGAGAGAGCGACAGAAAGAGAGAGAGGGTGAGAGATAGTGTATAAGAGAGAGGAAGAGGGAGAGAGAGCGACAGAAAGAGAGAGAGGGTGAGAGATAGTGTATAAGAGAGAGGAAGAGAGAGAGGGTGAGAGACAGAAAGAGAGAGAGGGTGAGAGATAGTGTATAAGAGAGAGGAAGAGGGAGAGAGCGACAGAAAGAGAGAGAGGGTGAGAGATAGTGTATAAGAGAGAGGAAGAGGGAGAGAGAGACAGAAAGAGAGAGAGGGTGAGAGATAGTGTATAAGAGAGAGGAAGAGGGAGAGAGAACGACAGAAAGAGAGAGGGTGAGAGATAGTGTACAAGAGAGAGGAAGAGGGAGAGAGAGAGAGAGCGACAGAAAGAGAGAGAGGGTGAGAGATAGTGTATAAGAGAGAGGAAGAGGGAGAGAGAGAGAGACAGAAAGAGAGAGAGGGTGAGAGAGGAAGAGGAAGAGAGAGAGACAGAAAGAGAGAGAGGGTGAGAGATAGTGTATAAGAGAGAGGAAGAGGGAGAGAGAGAGCGACAGAAAGAGAGAGAGGGTGAGAGATAGTGTATAAGAGAGAGGAAGAGGGAGAGCGACAGAAAGAGAGAGAGGGTGAGAGATAGTGTATAAGAGATAGGAAGAGGGAGAGAGAGACAGAAAGAGAGAGAGGGTGAGAGATAGTGTATAAGAGAGAGGAAGAGGGAGAGAGAACGACAGAAAGAGAGAGGGTGAGAGATAGTGTACAAGAGAGAGGAAGAGGGAGAGAGAGAGAGAGCGACAGAAAGAGAGAGAGGGTGAGAGATAGTGTATAAGAGAGAGGAAGAGGGAGAGAGAGCGACAGAAAGAGAGAGAGGGTGAGAGATAGTGTATAAGAGAGAGGAAGAGAGAGAGGGTGAGAGACAGAAAGAGAGAGAGGGTGAGAGATAGTGTATAAGAGAGAGGAAGAGGGAGAGAGCGACAGAAAGAGAGAGAGGGTGAGAGATAGTGTATAAGAGAGAGGAAGAGGGAGAGAGAGACAGAAAGAGAGAGAGGGTGAGAGATAGTGTATAAGAGAGAGGAAGAGGGAGAGAGAACGACAGAAAGAGAGAGGGTGAGAGATAGTGTACAAGAGAGAGGAAGAGGGAGAGAGAGAGAGAGCGACAGAAAGAGAGAGAGGGTGAGAGATAGTGTATAAGAGAGAGGAAGAGGGAGAGAGAGAGAGACAGAAAGAGAGAGAGGGTGAGTCATAGGCTCAGACTGAGCTTCCTCCAGGACCATTACCAGCGGCTTCATGACTAAAACATTCCGTTCTCTGTCCCTGAAAAAAAGAAAAAAGGAAGACTCCCCACATCTACAATGAAATTCTCTGTCTGGAGGGGTACAGGATGTGCTGCGGTCGGGTTGGGTTTGAGTCGCGCAGACTCAAGGAAGCCCTGCTCCTTCCCAAAATGCACTTCTCTAACTTTACACTGAGTGCACCTTAAGGCTGTCACCAGCGAGTTATCCTATCATAAATGCTTAAAGCCGCAGGGGACTAAGCCTAAAATCGTTAAAATGTATGTATGATATCAAACATGAGTTATTAAGCATCCACCAAAGTTTGAATGAATATATATATATATGATGAAACACTGCTCAAAAACAGATGAATTAGCTGATCAGAATTGTTTGGTTGCTTACCCTGTCAACAAACGCTCGCTTCAGTTCTGTGTGTTAAAAAGAATCAACTGCGCTGTACCCAGCACCGGCTAGTGCAGCGATGAGAAGGCAAATGTCACATTATTAGCTAACCTTAGTGCTACACGCCCAACATTAGCCAAGATTCGCGTAACATTACTGAAAGTAGTAGCTAAATCCACAGGGCTAGCTAACATTCGTGTTCAAATAAGGCATTAATGCGGGAACACATTCGTTTTGACAAATGCTGGTGGACAAACTACATCAGCCTTGTGATTGGTTTGGGATTAGTGACGTCACAATTCCCACTTATAGTACCGCCCAACTTCAATCCAAAAACGGGGGTAAAAGTATCCAGTATCTCTGGAATTCAGAAAGTAATTATTTCCAAAACAAGTATATGCATATTGTATGTCCACAAGACCCAAATTAACCTAATTAGAAGGCAATCACGAATATTTGTTCCCTGGGGCTTTAAGCTGCTTTATGACGGCTGGTGTAGAATCATATAGTGCATCTCTCTGTTTCTTCAATAAATCTTTCCTTTTAATTTAAATAGCAGTTATATATATAACCTCGGTTAACTCTAACTGTAATAACTAATTATTTACAAGCCCTCACCATGCTTTATGATGGCTGATTTAGCAATAAGTAGCTCATATTTCCTTGAGAAACGTTTCTCTTGTTACACAATACAGTCATATCACTTGACTATAACTGCAATAGCTGTAAGTTATCATTGTTACGGTGTTTTATATTATACACTCTTATACAATCTAATGGTTCAGTGATGCTAATACCTGTGGTAAAGGACAAGTAGAAAACCTCTTTATACCCACTGCCACATGCTGACAATGATTAACTCGTCTGGACCAATGAATCATTCTGCCCTCCACACCAGAAACACTCTGACTGGTTTGGATGGGCCAGTCATTGCAAACAGATGATCGCGGTCCCTAAAGCCTGTCATTGGTGCATTTTGATAAATGATTTTGAAAGGCCAGGTTGTTTATATTTTGGCTGTGCGTGTGTGTGTGCGTGCATATGTGTATGAATGTGAGTGTGTCTGTGTGTTTGTGTATATGTGTGTGTGTATACTGTATACTGTGTGTGTTTATGTGTGTAAGTGTAGTGAGTCTGTGTGTATGCTTATTCTCAGTGTTTTTATTCTTGTTTCCAGATGGAGTTTAATGAGAAGGAGCTTCGTAAGGAGATCAGCTACGCCATCAAGAACATTCATGGAATCAGGCATGTCTGTCCCACTGTCCCTGAGCCCCCCCCTACTGGTCCATTCTGTCTATGTGTCTGTTTGTCCTCTGTCTGTCCTTATGTCTGATTTATTTCACCCATATTAACCTCAGAACCCAGGTCCCAAACAGACAGCTGTTTTCTGCTGCTGCAGAATTCATGGTTAGCTGCTGAATGTGTGGTTGACCGATGATTCTGTTCGAGGCTCCTCGTCTCTCTGTCCGTGTCTGCCTGTCTGTCTGGTCCTGTAAGAGGTGGGGAGATTTTGCTGTTCTGGGGGGTGACTGGAGCCCTATAACTCAAAGTGGCGAAGCAGATTTTTTTGAGTTGCTGCCACGGCTCACTTGGATGCTTCTCAGGAGAGGCGTGGTCTGCGAGCAGGTGCACGTAAAGCTGCTTCAGTCAGGGCTTTGCTCTCTCATTTTAATTTTCTTATTTTTACTACAAACTCGCAGTCAGCCGTAATGACCAAGAGCTTTTACACGAGCGGCGGCAGGGGTGCTAAAGTTCTGTTGGGGTCAGTCTCAAGGGCCCCCAAAGCAGCAGAGTTATACGGCAGGAGTAGCTCATGTAATTATGGAATTTATCTGGTTTCAGCCCTTTTTAAGCTGCTTTAATTTCCTCACTCTCACCATTTTTGTATCTGTGGTAAAGGCAGGAGTCAGAAGTTAATTGAATAGAGCCGCCAGAATAAAGCTTGGCCCAGTTCATTATTTTTCAACATGATTAGAATATAATATCGTTTATCACACGTCATTCCAACAGGTGTTCTTTACCTGTGCTGGTTGCCGTCAGTACCACAGTCACATGATCTCTGTGTACACCATGGCACACATATTTTGCAATGAATGAGAACACGGCCTGTAATGATATACTGTAGATATAATATTAATAGATCAATCTAGAGTCTATGGTGGAGGGCTGTGCAGTACTGCGGCACCATCATTAGATACATTTTATGACCAGGATCTGTGAGGTGAGAACTGTTTTTTTGAGTTGCACTGCATACAATAATTACCGAATGGAAGTATGAGTATGAACGCTCCTCTTGAAAAGTTTTGATGGTGTAACTGTGTACGACTTTTTGAATAATTATGTTTTTCATGTCGGGGGGTAGGGGGGGCTTCTGTTCGATTAACACTTTTCTTTCTTGCTCGACCCTCCTTCCTTGTTCCCCTTTGCCCCCCCTCCCACGTTTGGCCGTGGCTCTTCTCTGTGCCGCACAGAACTGGCCTCTTCACTCCGGACATGGCCTTTGAGACCATTGTGAAAAGACAGATCGAGAAGATCAAAGAGCCGTGCCAGAAATGTGTGGACATGGTCATTTCTGAGCTAGTCAGTACCGTTAGGCAGTGTACCAAGAAGGTAAAGCCATTGGGCGGGTTCCAGCTCGCCCCCTTCAAACTCCGCCCTCTCCTCCCGCCCCCACCTACCGTAAACCTCAAGCCTCTACCTTTCCCACGTTTCATCGCTGCCCTCGCCCGGCAGAGGGGGCGGGAGTGTGGTGGGGTAGGGGTGCATGAGAGCCTGGGGGCGTGTGTTAGCTGCTTTGGACAGGGTGTTTTGGAGTACAGTGGCCCAGGCATGCCTACTTTAGCTGGCTGTGAAGAATCGGGGGTGTCTGGATGCTGGGGTTGACATTGGCTGCGTATAGATTTTCAGCGAAACACAGAAAAAAAGGTAATAGGTCCCTAATGCCGATCTGAATTTTTTTAAACCGTTTTGATTAGCGGATCACAGGATTGTATTGAACCTGTCAGACTACTTGTAATTGTATCACCCTCACTTAAATATTCTTCCTCCATTATGAGCGATTTAATTCAGGTTTTAAATACGCTGGCTTTCTGTTCTGGGAGTCATCAGTCAACATTGAAAAGCTCACCCAATTGTGTGGCAGTATAGGTGGCACCTGAAAGCTTGTCACAGTACAGGGGTGAATTCAAGAGCACGTAGTGGCTGATGGGAATTGTAGTTCTTTGCAGTGTTTATGTAGTTTGTTATTAATGAACTCCACAGCATTAGACGTTTGTGTCCTTGCTGCTGGGCCCTGCAGCCTGGTTAGAGCTCCCAGCATCCAGGCGCCTGGCTGTGATGGTGACACCGTACATCCCACGGTAGGCAGAGGCAGAGCAGGAGGGTCTGGAGTGTATTTGGGGCTTTCAGGGCCCAGGAGACCAGGGCCCAGATTAATCGAGACCAGCACTGCAGTCTGTAATGAACTGTGGGATGGGATGGGGGGGGGGCGTTGTTGCAGCTTTGTAACAGACAGTGGGATGGGGGGAAGTGGGGTGTGCTCTCATTGGTTTCTGCCTCTCGGGTGTACAGCTGTTGTCACAGGGCTCACAGCTTCCAGCTGTTTGGCCGTCAGAAGGGCAGGCCCAGGTCTCTCTTTTTCCCCTGAGGGGGAATCCTGTTCTGTGGGGGAAAGAAAGCGAAGCCTGGGTCAGCCCTTTTTGTAGGATGGCGTATGGAGATGTCTCACCTGCCTCTGTTTCCCCTGTGTGCTGTTTACTTTCTCTCTTCCTCTCCTCTCTCCCCTTCCACTCTGTTCTCTCTCTTTTCCTGTTCACGCTCTCCCTCTCTCTCTTGTGCTCGTCTTTCACCTTGACGTCTCCTTTTGCTCCTTTATTATTTTCTTGCACTTTCCCTCTGTCCTGCCCTCTTGTGTCTCTCTCTATCGTTCTTCCTCTCCTGGTTTTTTCTCCCTCTCTCACCCTGTGCCGCTCGGCACCCCCTGCAGGACAGGCTTGTTTACCCCAGACTTGGCCTTTGAAGCCATAGTGAAAAAACAGATCCAAAAACTGAAGGAGCCGTGCTTGAAGTGTATAGATATGGTTGTGAGCGAGCTCACCTCCACCATCCGAAAGTGTAGCGAGAAGGTAACTGGGAACGAAAGCCATGCCCTCCTCTCTGCGTTCAGTCTTAAATTCTCAGAGGTGGGGGTAGACCGATGGCTGTACTTTTAGAAAATCAAAGCTAAAAAAAAAACAATTTTATAAATGAAGACCTTTAATGCAAAGTAAGAGAAGCAATCTACCTCTCTGTTTTTGTTGAGAGCAGGACATGACAATGTTTTACCATGTAGTAAAAATAAAAATTCTAAATGTGGGGAATATATTGCTAATAGATGTCAAAATATAGTATGAGGAACATTTGATTAAAAATAAATAATAATAACCTACACTTACATGCATCCCTTTTAGTATATATAATAATATATTCTCTTTAGAACCACAAATAGTGAGTACCATAATTCATTGGACAGTGACACATTTTTTGTTATTTTGGTTCTGTTATAGCTGACAGTCTGCACTTCAACCTCATTGTCATTGTATCCTTTCAAACTCAAAGTGCTAGAGTACAGAACCAAAATAACAAAAAAATGTGTCACTGTCCAATGAATTATGGTGCTCATTGTATATGCATATATGTATATGGCCATAATTTAAATATGTAGAAAGTACAATATATGTTACACATTTTCACACTTTCATGTAAATTTATCTCTCAGTGCCAGGAAACCAACATGCTAATGGAAAGCTGCTTTGCACCGTGATTGGCCGTAACACATTTAGTTTTATATTTAAATATAGTTGGGTGAGTTAATACTAATTATCACTAAAAATAACTATTTCATTTATTTTTGTTTAAGGACAAAGGTTGGCACAATCCAGATCTCAGATTTTTTTTTAAAGATTAAAAGAAAAAACCAACACGTGTGCAGTGAAAGATTCATTTAATTGCGTTTCACTGTATTAATTTTGTGTTAACATCTCATTCCACTGTTGTGCTCCTTAGTTACACTATTTCTGTATTATTTTATTTTATTTTTTTTAGTTATTCTGTCTCTTCATTTGTTTTTCCCCCCATTTTAAAAACCAGGCCTCTGGCCTCTGACCTCTGACCTCTGACCTGTTACTCTGATCAACTATTCTGTTGAACAGGTTTTCGTTCTTTGGTTTTTTCAATGCAGTGCATTGTGGGATTTGTGTTTTTTTTTTGTGTGTGTGCCTTCTGATTGGCGGATGGACATTTTGTAAGATACCTACGGTGGTGTGCAAAAGTTTGGGCACCCCTGGTCAAATTGCATGTTTGGTTGAATCTAAGTGAAAAGACAACCTCTGCAGGGTATGAACTTAAGCACGAGACCTTTTAAAAAAAAGAAAAAAAGAAAAAAGTATTAATGAATAAACTGGAAGGTGCTCAAGCCATGTTTAAGTTTGTTCCCTGCAGAGGTTGTGTTAACCTCTGTTCACTTAGAAAATCAGCAAAACATGGAATTTGGCCAGGGGTAACCAAACTTCTGCATACCACCGTAGATGTGCTTTGCTTCTAAGACACAGTATTCCTGTCTTAACAAGTGTTTTTGCTAAAGGATTTTGGGTTATGTGGCTAAGAAAGGGATTATCACTGACAAAAACAAAAAAACTATCAGTATAGATGATTTTAAATTTCAGTGTATGTATATAGCAGGGCTGTTAATTTTGGAGCTTTCAGCTTATGTGTCCAAAACCTAAAAAATAAAATATACCGTCAGCTGTTTTATTATGGATGCAATGTTATTAATGTTGACACAGATGTGGGATATAAAAATGTATGTTGCACTGAAGCGTGTAGGGAGCGGATTTTTCTCCTCTTTTCTCTCTCTGTCTTATGGAGAGCTCAAGTGTTTTTGGTCCAGCCAGAAATCGGTCTATCCTTACCACAGACTGTATTAATATTATCATTAGATTTGATTTCTGTCATTCTGTTTCAGTTCAGATTTTTCTGTTTTTTTTTGTTCAAAAGTCACTGCCCAAAATAGTCCAATAGTCCTATTTTAGATGTTAACATTTAGCATGCTAAATTATTCTTATTAACCCCTTATTTTCTGTCAGTCATTTTACTTCAGTTAGTTTTTGGTCTCATTTCTGTGTGCTTTTTGTCAGTACGATCGTCTGGTTGTCTTACTGTATGTTTTATTTATGGGTTCCAGTTATTTCGTTATTTACTATATTCCCATGCAAACTGATTTGCTTTGATCGTATTGGTGGGGGTGGGGGTTCATGTCCCACACATTGACTAACAGGGGTTCCAGTCCCACACATTGACTAACAGACAACCCCCCCCCCAAAGTTTTTTCTCTCTCTTTCTCTCTTATTTTCGTCAATATCATCCTTTCATTTACTTTGTGCCACTTTCCTGATCCTTGCTTCTATACCAAGCAAGAGTGTAAAATAGCAAACTGCCCTCCTTTGGATTTTGACTCTTTTTTTCAAATCTTGGTGCACTTGTGTGTGTGTTTGGGAGCATATCTGATAAAGACAGATTGTCAGATAAAGACAGATATTTGACTGCTAAGTTTTTTTTGTTTTGTGCTCTTCATGGGTTGAGCAATACCTTGTTGATGAATGTTTCCATTAATGTAAGCATGATTGAAAGGCTGAAATATAGGCTGTCTCCATATCAGCACCCTTCCAAACTATTGAGTATGCTTGCCAAGACCACTGGATGACAAAATTCCGGATGGTATATATACTTATTTCCGTATGCTGATAGTAGTATGGAGGATATTTTTGCATACTGCATGTTGTGTACTAAACAGTATACAGTAAACATTACACAGCTGCTAGTACACAGGACACAGAACACAGTAGATTGGGCTCTGCCTATGGCTGTGTCTGAATATGCCTATGGCTATCTACTGCGTACTGTCTCTTGTGTACTGTGTACTAGCAGCTGTGGACTGTTTATTACACAATGTGCAGTATACTAATAAATATCCTTCATACTATTTTCCAACTGTACTGTGGAAGTGTCACGTGCTGTTTTTGTTGTTATTAAAGCGAAGCTGCGCAACATATTTATGTGACCAAAATGTTTGCGTACTTCTTGAAAAAGTATGCTCCTGAATATACTCAGTGAAACCCCGGAAGTGAGTATATAATCCGGGGGATTTAAGTATACTGCATTTAGAGAAAATTTTACTTACTTTACTTTCTCATCCTGTCTACTCAACAAGCATACTCAATAGTATGGAAGGGTGCTGATTCGGACACAGCCATAATCTCTCTCCCATTTGAACACAGGTAGACAGGAAGGGAAAAGCTTTTTTTACCAGCTGGATCGAATCTAATAGTGGGTAACACCTGAGATTACAGTACAGAAGAACTTTGTTGTTACAGTATTGTGTGACATACGTATATATACTTGGCCCCTGTACAGTGGCCTGGAGTGGACAAAAAGGCCAGAGAGGATGTTATTTTGACCTGCATCCTGACACTTCCTATGTTCTGATGCTGCAGCACTTTCAGCTCAAAGGCCAAAAGGGGGGGGGGTGCTAAATGAAGTAGCAGCCTTTCTTTTTTTTTTGTAGCAGGGCAAAAAAAAAAAAAAAAAAAATCCACAGGAGGTCACTCTGTCGAAGAATTCCAGATTCCTCCCCTAACCTTCCTCCCCTCCTCTCTCCACACCGTCTCTCTCGTTTCTTTCAGTCCTCTGCATGTGATATTCTGCCCTGCCCACCCGCCTCTCTGTTCGCCTGCATGTATGCCTGCCTGCCTACCTTCTGGACTGACACTCTTAATTTAACCAACAACGCTTCTCTTACTAATTCATCAAGCAATTATTATGATATACTTTTTTGCATGGATGTCAACATAGCATCCCAGCGCTGTCAGGTTTTTCCAAAAAAAAAAAACTGCACATGAAAAGCATGAAGCCGAGAAACCTGATTGGCTGAGAGCAACCCAATTGTGTAATGTCATACAGGCCAAAAGTTGCAATGCATCCTGACAATTTGATTACTCATCTATGTATTCATTTGTCTTGTGAATTTTTGATCAACTACATTTTTTAAACTTAAACATTTTTTCACAGATCAGAGAGCTTAAAAGGTAGTTCAATCAGCATCACAATTTCTGTACTGGCTTCACCGCTTAGCGCTGGTTTGTTGATCCAGTCAAATGTGATAGACTGCTGTTTTGGAGCATATTACCGATGACTAATCACTTGTGACTGAGTTGTCCTATTATGTTATAGAAATGCAAACTGGTCTAGGTCTACTAAGGCTTAGCCAAAGTAGATTTTTTTCCTACATTTCAGAGAGTAGATTACTGGGTGTTATTTATAAAACAAGCCACAAAACTAAGTATACACACATCACCACATCTTCAGGGAGGCATTTATTTTTAGTCTTCACAATAAAGTGGTTGGGTGCATTGTAACTGGTGCTGTAACATTTGCATGCTTTCCTAATTGGGAGTCTCTTTGCTTCATCCCACCTGCCCCTCCGAGTCTGTACAGTAATGTCTTGCCATCAATATTAAGACATGTTTGTGTGTACTTACATGAAGCTGGTGTTTGTAGGTGTCCATGCTGTTTTAATTAGTACAGCAGTATTTCAGACTTTGTACCAGCTGTTAGGTTGTTTATGTGACTGGCGCTGGGGTGGGCTATTCTGTAGATGGAGAGGGACGCGTTGACCACGATGTTCACCATCGTCCCTGTCTCCTGTTTCATGGTGAAAATCTTTACCTGGGTCTGTTGGTTTGTTGGTACAGAGTCTGCAATGTGCTGGGTTTTTGTGCATGCGTATGTATGTGCGTTTGTGTGTGCGTGTGTGTGTGTGTGTGTGTTGTGCTGAGTTTCTGTGCTATATTATGTGACTGGGTGAATATTTGTACATTTGTTGTGGCGTGCTGAGATTGTGTTTTGCGGGTATATGAGTGTGTGTGTGTTGTGGTGTACAGAGTCTGTGTGCATGTGTGTGCATGTGTGTGTATGTGTTTGCATGTGTGTGAGTGTGTGCACATGCATATGTGTGTGTACGTGTGTTCATGTATGTGAGAGTGCGCATGTGTGTGTGGAGCTTAGTGTAAGGTAAATGTGACAGTGACAGTGGTGTCCACACTGTGGCACCTCTGATTGGACAGGCTATATTCACTCCCCCCCCCCCCCCCCCCCCCCACCCACCCACCAGTCTCTGCTGTCTCACCCCAGCTCGCCCAGTACCCCATGCTGAGAGAGGAGATGGAGAGGATTGTGACACAACATATCAGAGACCGCGAGAGTCGTACCAAGAACCAGGTACCCCCACAAACCCCTCACTCAGCTATCACTAGAGAAAAAGAGGGAGTCGTCACCCAGTCATGATTATTTTTCTCGTTGCTAGGTGATGCTGCTGATTGACATTGAGCTGGCCTACATGAACACCAATCATGAGGATTTTATCGGATTTGCCAAGTAAGTGTCCTCCCCACTTTCACTTGTACAACACCTCAAAACTACCTTTCACTACCCCACACAGTTTCGACGGGAACCTCTTGGCTTTTGGAAATGTCACCATGTCATGATTTCAAACGTCAACTGTTCCCATATGGAACAAACGTTATCTCCACAGAAGTTGTTGCTAATGTCTTTAGCAGCACAGATTCCGCCGTTTTTCAGCCTTTGTCTGCTACTTCCTAGGTAGGTCTCCTTGAACCTTTGCTGTATACCAAAATTATAATCTGTCCAAGTGAGATTTGGGGAGGTGTAGAGTCGTAAAAGAATATTCATTTTATTTGCATAGCACCTTTTTCAATGAGACACTGTCCATAGACGCTTTACAGAAAAGCAGGAAATAGGAAATAATTAAGCAAGATTGAGCCCGAACCCCCAGGAATCCAGCAAGTGAGGTAAAAAAAAAAAGCTCCCCTGTGGGAAGAAGTCTTAGGAGGAACCCTGGTATGGAGGGGGAACCCATTATCCGCTGGCTGGCTCAGAGCCAATAGTTAAAGATAAGCTTTGGGAATTCTCTAGCACTTTGAGTTTGAAAGGATACAATGACAATGAGGTTGAAGTGCAGACTGTCAGCTTTAATTTGAGGCTATTTGCATCCATATTTTGGCTGAACCAAAAAATATTGGACAGTTTAACATAATGTAGAATAATGTGATCTGATGTCACGTGGCACTGTAATGGCGACATGTAGTCCAGCTGTCTCTCGTGTTTGTGTTTGTTAATTTGAATCTGGCTGGTGATGGTTTCAGGCTTGTTTGATACCTCAGACCCTTGATGACTTACTGCCATTTCGCCAACCCTGTATTCTATACTGTTCCAGCATAATTTACAGCTAAATCTAGTCCCACCCCGCAATTCCCATTTTCAGTGGCTTATCACAAAAATGCTAATAATTCCAAAACCATTTTACAGAAAGTTATGAAACTTGGTAGGTCTGTTAAGAGTAACATCAGGACTTGACCTCTGCAGTTTCAACCCAATCGAGCCACGTAGTGGCGCTATAGAGATCCAAATATAAGAAAATATTTAAAAATTCAGTAAAAATCATTGACACGCCCCCATTGCATACACCCCGTTTGATCTAGAGTCACAAAATTTGGTGTACATGTCCCGCTGCTCATGCTCAACAAATTTGCCTCATGGAACCCTGAAGTCTGCATCTTCTAAATAGCATTTTTGTAAAACACTTAAAATGCTACTCCTCCTACAGAATTTGACCAATTTACACCAAACCTGTTCGAAGGACACATCCCACATCCCTTCATATATATGTTACTTTTCTAAGGCCTATGTGAAAAAATGGCCGAATGAGAAGCCAATGAATTTTGCATTGGGCGTGGCTTATCACAAAAATGCTAGTAATTCTAAAACCGTTTGATAAAAAGTTCTGAAACTTGGTGGGTTAATGGTCAATTGAGCCCTGCAGTTTTAACCCAATCAATCCACGTGGTGGCGCTATAGAAATACAAATGTTGGGATGGCAGGTATGCCATCCGCCAAGTACACTATCTATGCTTAACAGGCTGTCTACCTACCATACCAACTGTGAAAGTTCCTGTAGCTTAGTGGTTAAGGCATTGTACTACCGTGTAGTAGGTTGGTGGTTTGATCCCCACCTGTTTGCAACATTTCTTTTGAGGCACACAATGTGCTCGTCATGTTCTTTTAACATAAAACAAGTTATTTTTATTGCAAAGGCTAAGAAATTTCACAATATTACCTGTTAACTGTTTGAATTATTAAGTCAGTATGCCAACACAATCTGATACCGCAACACAAAAGTCTTATTTGTCCTCCACCTTTCTGTTAACCTGCTTTGGCCTAGTGGATACAATCTTGGCTTTCTGTGCGTGAGGTCAATGGTTCAATTCCTGCTTGGTAGCAATGGCTAAGTTATGCTTCTTTTAAATGTTCTTTTCACAGTAACAAACGCCTTTTTATTGCAAAAGTTAAGAAATTTAACAGTATTAACTGTTCACTGTTTCACTTGTACTTAAAAGACGTAATATGCAAGCCCTTAGAACCCGGGATTGGGTTAAAATACCATCAACAATGGCAAAAGCCCTGATTAGAAACAAATATTTGTATTTTGGGTCAAAACTGTCTAGAGTTGTCTACCATTTTGCATTCTCTGTGTTTGATAAATGCTGCTCATGCCGCTCGGTCCCCAGGAATCGCTGCTTGCAGCTATATTTGTCATTGTATCCTTTCAAACTCAAAGTGCTAGAGTACAGAACCAAAAGAACAAAAAATGTGTCACTGTCCAATGAATTATGGTGCTCACTGTATATACGTATATATAAATATACTAAGGCCGTGTCCGAATCAGCTCACTTGCCTACTATTGTGTATGCCAGTTGAGTATACTTTAAAAAAAAGCTGTTAAGTACACGACAATTGTGAAAATTGAGTGTTCTTAATATTCCCGGATGATATACTTATTTCCCTGTTTTTGCTGATAATAGTATGGAGGATATTTTTTGCATACTGCATGTCACTAAACAGTGTACAGGAAGCAGTATACAGTATGCTAATACACAGTACAAAGGACGCAGAAGATAGGGATCTATTTCGGACACAGCCAAAGACATCCTTGATGTACCTGTATAAACTTGGCTGTGAAACCACTGATCTCTGAAATACAGAGCAGCCAACCAATGATGTGACTTCTCCCCACAGTGCTCAGCAGAGGAGCAGCCAGATGAACAAGAAGAAGGCCTCTGGGAATCAGGTATGCAATGCTGTCACAGTGCCTCCTAGTGTACTGGAGTATGTCCATGCACAGATTATGACCCCCTCCTCATGTGTGGAAGCCGTGCTGGTCCGGCGGAATGTTGCGTTGGACACGGGCCAAAAAGCGGAAACCTCAGTCGTGTACTTACGGCCCTTTCCTCTCAGTGCTGCTCGACAACACAACAGATTCCATTGGCTAACCAGATGGTCAGCGTTGCATTCTTAACATTGAGGGTTTTGCTTCTCTGCTATTGAAGCAGAGATTCTGTTGGCCAATCAGAGGGCTAGCGCTGCATTCTTAACAGTGAACGTTCTGTCACTCCACTGATGGAGGCTGAAACATTCCATAAATATTTATTGCATAAATATTCATGAAGAGGCATGACCAAGGGCAATGCCGGGGCCTATGAGGTTCTTTTCAGTTAGATTAATGATTGCTCACTTGCATGCCAGGAGCGTTGCACTTCAATACTGTGTCACTGCTTCAGCTAGTAATGATAACCAGGAAGTACTGTATGTGTTCTCCAGGATATTTTGGTTGATGTTGCTTAGCAAAAATATAAGTTTTAAACTATTTAAAAAATAAACTTAATAAACATAATAAAATAATAAACAATAATTTTTGCTCTTATGGCTGCATGGTCAGTGTGTTAACCTGTGGTCTAATAAAACAGAATTGAGCTGGAACAAGCAGTATGTGCAAGCATAATTATTGTAATGGCTTGACACTGGTGCTCAGGCCTTGGACACTGTAGGTGACTTCATAGATGGCTTCTAACTCTGGCTAATCTCATTCACACTGATCTGGGATTACAGCTAACAGATCCCAGAACATTCCCGGGAAAGTTTGGGTACATTTTCCCAGCTCGTTGATTTATCCAGTTTCCTCACTCTGTCTTTCTCTCTCTTTCTCTTGCTTTGCAACTGTAACGTCAATTCCCGCTTCAGGACGAGATAATGGTGAGTAGTTTGTGTGTGAGTGTGTGTGTTTGTGATGGGCAGGTGGCTTTGGGGCTGTCAGCTTTCTCCGTTATCCCTTTAAATAACTTTCCCTCCAGCCAAAGTGCAGTTGAAATATCATAAAGACAATTGACTCTTCCTAAGTGAGTTGTTTGGTAAAACTTCACAAAAACCAAAGAGAGAGAAACTCTTTCTTTGTTTTCCCCTCACTAAACTCTTACAAATGCTGACAAAACATCTGGAGTCAACACAAGATAGCTTCTACATTACGCAACACAAAAAACACTTTCCTGTTTCATTTATAGGTTTTCGCCTGTCCAGTTAGGAGGGCTTTATTGTGAGAGATCGCAGTCTGGTATTGGACGTTTCATAACCTGGCCCCCATCATTTCTGGCCGAGTGATTCCCTGACCTCAGGCACTAGCCTGAGTGAGATAAAAAAAAGTGAGGAAATCGACCATGTGTTATGGAGTGAGGACAGACTAGAGAGAGATGAAGAACAAGTGTGTGTGTGTGTGTGTGTGTGTGTGTGTGTGCGCGCGCGTGCGTGCGTGCGTGCGTGCGTGCGTGCGTGCGTGCGTATGTGTTTTGTTTTTCATAATGTTTGATTTTTTTAAACATAGAGACACAGAGGCCCATTGACCCTTGGTATTTTATAGGTTAGATCATTTATGCATAGGTGCTTAGGAGATGCCCTTATATGCCCTACCCTGCAAGAGCTAGACCCAGACCAAGACCAGACCCTGCAAGGGCTAGACCCAGATCAAGACCAGACTCCCCAAGACTGAGATCCAGACCTAAACCAGACTTGCCAGGAATTCACAAGACCAAGACTCAGACCTTTTACCAAGATCAGCCACTTTTATTCAATCCCAGGCAGCAAAATTATGCTAAATAGAAAATCTATTTTTCAAATGTAATTATAACATGCTTTTCTTCCCTTAACGTTAGACTTTCATCAAATAAATATTTTAGTCATATTATTATGGAAAGGAAATCTCACATTGTCCTTTTATTTTCCATAAAATAGCCTACAAGGAGAACAAACAATAGGTCAATCCAATTGGCAGTGGTAGAAAATGAACACTGACCTGGCATAGGCTCATGTAATTTTGAAATTGGGCTCTCAAGATCATACCGTTATTCAAGTTCAAACCAGGTTTAGTCTGGCAACCACAGTATTATTTGTTGCACAAATTTCGCTAGCTAGTTTACATCCTGCTAATGTGAAACATTGTTTCCCTTGTCTAGAGGTTGAATTTATGTGTGGGGAAAACTAGAGTTATAGGCAAGGGGCCAAAACCGGGCTTTCGTTTTGAAGCTCACTTCCTGGTTGGGCTGGGAGCGGCCATAGTGCCATTGCTCACTAGCGCCACTGCGGTTGGCTCCAGTATAGGTCTTTCACCATGTAAGTCAATGGCAGCAATGTGGTCGAAATTCTAAGTCAATAAATTCTTTCCATAAGAAAATGTAGTCGCAATACGTGCTTTTCCTTCGTCTAATGCCTCTCCATGTGCCGATTTTTTAAAATTATTGTGTTTCAAAATTAACGATTTTGCTTTGTGTGGACAGAAACCGCATGCAAATTGGTTTGTTTTTTGTCAGAATAATAAATAGTAAAAAAGTAAATCTTTACCTGCAGACATTAATTGGCCCACTATTGCTACTGAGTGTATTACTTGCCTGAAGTGATTAATGTTATATCAGCATTTTGTCTATAGTAAATGTTTTTTTTTGATCCTTTACGAATAAAAAAATACATGGAGAACCTATCACTTTCTGCATGAGAAATTATATATTAAAAGTATATTTTACTAAATGGTTGTGTGCTGTGTGTGCGTTACCATCAACATGATAATCTGCTGGGCTGCGCAGCCTGGTTGCATTGTCATGTGAATCTATCGTATTTTCTGCCATTTCGACTTGGCAACTGGGAAATATGAGCTTCCGATGAGCACTTGAAGGATAGAGAGGTAAAAGGTCAGTAGTGAAACGTCACAACTTGGGTAGCAAAATTATCTCCGACTTAAAAAAAATAAATAATAATAATAATTCATATAGATTGGCAATCATAAGGATACATATATACGTACATTATTTGCATAGAATACATACAACTGATTATACATAATTCCTGCTTAACATTGCATTTTTTATTTTCTCCAAAGCTTGGTTTGTTTTTAAGGCCTTTTTGTTATTGATTTTACTGAGGGAACAGATAAATGATTTAACAATCAAATCAAAATAATTTGATATTTGGTTTACATTGAGTCACTGCATTTGTGGATGTGTGATTTGCCTAATAGGCACAATATCTTAGTGGTATTGTCAATACATCAGAAACCAGAGTTACATAATAGGAACAAGATCATTTCCTCGTTAAATACAAGTAGTCTATTATAACTTATAAAAATAAGGAAAGCAACCTCCCTCCAAAACGAGAACGCGAAAGGGCACAGAAAAAATAAATGCAAGTTAGTCTCAACTTCTAAATTGCAAAAAGAGCAAAGTGGTTGAATTTCTCGCTTACATTTTTGTATAAAATTATTACATCGGTAGAAATTGTGTAATATTTTCATATGGATTTCCTTGACCTTATTGGGTAATAAGAATAAGTTTCGGTCTGACCAAACATTCCCTAAAAGGTGTCATAGGGTAAGCTTCCATTTCAGTAATCCTTTAGGTAAGCAAATTGGAAGTCAGTACTCTTCTTATGTGAGTATTGTTACATTTCCGACCCCACCAATAGACAGACTAGGAAAAGTTGCTTTTATAGAACCATTGTTAGAGAACTGATCGGAACCACACGCAGACACCAAGATGGAGTAATAACAGGCTTTAATCGGAGTCGACAGAAACAGGTAAAAGTCCAGCAAACAGTGTAATACAGGATAGGCAGAATTGTAGTCAAGTCCAGGCAGGGGTCAGAGTCCAAGCAACCAGAGCAATGCGGAGAAGGCAGGGCGAAGTCTCAGAACAGGTCGGAACTGGGAGATCAATCAGTGGGGCTGGAGTAGGGCTTGGATGGGGAAAGGCAAACTCGGAACAGGCAAGGAGCAGGTAGGAAATAATCACGGGAAAGTAATGGACACAATCATGAATGTAGGGCACAAGACGATCTGGCACAGAACAGAGAAACAGATGAGCTTATATGCCAGACTGATGACGAGAAAACGAGGAACAGGTGAGACGATAACACATGAGGAAACGCATATCAGGTGCGGGAGGTGGAGACACAATTTCTAATAATAGTTTTCCTTTTAACATATTTAACATATATTTTTCCAAATGAATCTGAAGAGCAGAGAATTAACATCATTACACGTCTTTGTAGTGGGGAGTGTAAGGTTCGGAGAACCAAACCCAACCAATAATGATTTCTAAAAGTGTATCTATAATAATTACTTTATTTATACAGGGGGATCACACTGAGACAAGTCTCATTTTCAGATGAGCCCTGTGTAAACACCAATACAGATACAATAGAAGCAAGGACATCAAAGATAAAAGCAATAAAAAGAAAAATTTAAAAAATAAATAAATAAAAATAAGTAAATAAAGTTAATAGATTATATATCTATATACATATAAATTCATATATACATAAATATACAAGCAAGCCAAATACACAGAAACATCTAAAAACAATTGCATTCATCTATAAAAATATGCATAATCAAGAGTTTGAACTCATCAAGAGGAACAAGGTGTTGGAGCCCTAGCGAGCCTTGAAGGTTGTTCCAAATGTGAGGTGCATTAAAACTAAATGAGGTTTTTCCCAGCTCTGTACTCACTCGAGGGATCTCCAGTGCCAAGCGTTCCTGCGAGCGTGTGTTGTAATTGCTAGTTTTGTATTTGAGTAGTGAGCATAAATAGTAAGGTAATTCTTGAATAAGAGCTTTATAGACGAACAGTATGCTATGTTGGGCTCTCCTTGCATTAAGGGAGGGCCATCCTACTTTTTTATAAAGCTCACAATGGTGTGTACGGTAGCTGTCCCTGGTAATAAAACGCAATGCAGAATGGTAAACTGAATCCAATTTTTTAAGAGTTGAGGGTACAGCATGTGTGTAAATTGTATCAGCATAGTCGAGTACAGGGAGGAGTGTCGCTTGAACAATAATCTTTCTACTCTCATAAGAGAAACATGATTTATTTCTATATAAGAAGCCAAGCTTTGCCTTCAGACCATTCTGCAATTTCTCAATATGTGTTTTAAAAGTTAGAGTATCGTCAAGACGTCAACCCAGATACCCAGATACTTATAATGAGGGACTTTCAATTTCAGTTCCATTCAATGTGTGAATATGCAGATCATCTAGAAAGATACGCCACAAAAGCGGAAGTAGCTGCACCAGGACGGAGATAACACCTCATGTATGAAAGAATGTTCTACTTCTAAAAATAAAATAATCGCATCTTCCTCAATTAATTCAGCATAATCTAAAATATATAAAACTAAACGAATGTTATTGGAAATATGTCTACCTTTCAAAAAACCTGATTGAGTTACAGATATTATTTCCTCTAAACAGTGTAAGTCTTTTAGCATAAATAGCAGCTAGCAATTTATAATCGGAATGTAATAGCGTAATTGGAAGCCAATTATCTAAATACATGGTGTCTTTGTATGGCTTGGGAATAAGAGAAATCAAGACGTGTTTCATTAAATTATCTCCAATTTTCCCACTTGTAATTACGTTCGTTCAAGTGCAACTTCCATGTCGGAAACTCATATTTCTGATAATTCCCACTTGAAGGCAGCATATGTCTCTGGCTCACCGCAATGCCAACAGGGGGGTCTATAAACTTTTCAAACTTTTGATTGACTAGCGTTATAAATTTAATTCAAAAGCGACATATATTAGGGCCCCCTGCTGACCTAATTTGCCCCCCCCCCCCCCCCCCCGAGCTGATCATGTAGTTACGCCATTGTCTGGTTGTGTATGACGGTGTCTAACTGAAAGTCCCAAGTAAGCTGTAGGAAATCTGAATGATTGAAGCAGGGTAACGTTAAGCAGGTTGGGCAGCGCACCGTCTTTGGAGAACACTAACCAGAGCAATCAAGTTGAATGTTGGCGAACGCTGAGCTAGCACTGGCTAATCACATTTCTGTTGCAGTTAGGCTATCTAACAGCTAAACCTAGCTGGTTAACAAGCCCAATAACCGGGAAATATCCTGTTCAAGTAACATGACAAGTTTGTCAAAATACCTTGTGAAAGAGGACATTGTACCTCAAAGTTCACTTGGCGATATCCTACCAATTTTGCCCTCCATTTCTTGTTTGCACAGTCCTCTTCAAAGTTTTAAAACACAAATTTTCCAATGGGCGGTATTCTAACATTTCATCATACCTATCGAGTTGTCCTACCAAGAGTACGCACGCGTAGCCTATATCATAATTACATAGTTTTCTTGTGTCTCACGCCCATAAATTCATGTTACTTTCGCCTCAATTTTTTGAAGTTACTTTTGGAGAACGAGGGAAATTGCAATAAGCGGCATTTAATTGTGGAAAGGCTTATGGCAGACTCGAAAGATGTATTGTGGTTTAATGACAAAACACTTATTAGCACTCATCACACTTCTAATTCGTCTGGCTTGAAATTGAAAGCTGGTCGTCTTTGCTCCATTATTAGGATAGTCTTAGACTCGCATGCAGCGCTTGTTGACGTTTCTGCTATAACGTTAAAGAACTAACGTAATGTCGGTTTGTTTATTTTAGGTTACCCAAACAATCAGCTGTGCGTGATATGAAAAAAGTGGCGTCGGTTGTTAGGTAACAGACATGAAAGTTGAACGATTTCTGATTGAGTATTTACGATTTCCTAACCTGAGATAAGATAGGATGGAGTAAGATAAGATAGGATTTCTAACGTTAGTTAAGATTTGTTTCTGTAATACGAATTTGTGAAAAATCCTATCTTAGCCTTGTCGCATCTTAACTTGGACTTAAGCTACGATGTTTCTGTAATACGGCCCCTGTTCTCTTGCATACATCTTATTCTTGTTTTTTCCACCCACATTTCTGCACGCTACTCCTCCTTTTCTGTCTTTTCTGGTAGCTTGCTAACGACATTGAAGAAAATAGTACTTTTACAAATGATTTTAATTACACAAAAGAAATATGTACGAGGACTGGTTATTGTTTTTATTGATAGAAGTGTCATTTTGAGACCGTTTTAGTTTCCCTATAGAAGTGAATGGAGAGCGACACATACCCTATTCTGGATTATCAGCCCAGGGGAGCACAGAGCAACTAACGAGCATAGTTCGCCACCATTTGGACTCATATGATAGCCAGGTAACTACACAACCCAAAGTTATACCAAAGTTCAGTTGTACTTTAAAGGATTAAATATGGGCTAACGTTAATATTAGCCTACTTAATTTTAACAAGGACTAACGTTATCTTATTAAGCAGGCTTACAAAAAACTGCATATTACCAGGTTTATTTAATCAATTAACATGTTCTTTCAGTGGAATATTGACTCAGCGCTGTTAGCTTGCAAGTTACGAGGGCTGAAAAGTGGCTCAAGTAAGGTATTCAGAGGTTCAAGGCGAAGGCTGCATGCTTACTGCAGGCGAGTAGCTGAAAGCGAAGGTGGTAGGCCTACATTTTATATTTTGTTTATTTTTAATAATCGCACATTTTAGACAACATACAGATAATTAAATATATTTAGTTACACTTGAAAACACTGATAACCATACAGCCCCCCCCCCCCCACCAATTGATTTTAGCATTAAACTTTTAAAGAGTTCGTTTCGGAACACCGATATGGCAGTGTCATTCATTTCTGCCCGGACGCGGAGCAGGCAGGCTTAAACGCCTGAATGCCTGAAAAGTTTGCTGTCTAGCCTTGCTTGCGTGGGAGGTCGGATATCGGAGGTGGCTCATTACCAATTTCAGTGTGTTCAAGCTGCAGGGGACTTGGCGTCATGGACACCCTTCACAGGAAAGTTTTGGCTTTGCTAGCAAACATAGTTAAAACAGCTAACTACAGCAATAACGTTTTAACTTTTAATTGTATATATTTATCATTCAGTAGCCTTACGAAAAGTAAGCAGAATTATTACTTCCAAACAGATTATTTTTTGACTGTGGTCCCGGGGGTGCCCTAAAAAAATCAACCACAGTCAAAAAAAACATTTAAAAAAAAGATTATAGCCTAGTTAACTCTATAAACTTTGCCCCTAGTGGTTGAGACGTATACATCTCAATTACAGTATTAATTTTTGTCTGAAATTATAAACTACAGCTTTAAGAAAACCCCGTAAATTTTGACGCATGATTGTTTAAAAGGGTAGCCGCTTGCAAACACCTCAGCTTCTCCAGTTACACTGCAGGGCAATAAAATAGGAGGAGCTATTAATAGCCCAAAGAACCTACGACCGATCCTCTCGCCACAGCCACAGACTGTAAAATGCATAAAATGCACCATTTATACACGCTAAGAAAATCATGTTCACGTATAGAAACAATATTTTTTTTAAACGTACAAATGAGCATTTGCCATTTTCCCTTGCTTACTGTACACAGTACCTGATGCACTTTGGGTTTAGAAGACACCTAATTTTGTTCTCCAAAATCTCGTATAAATATGTTTAGGAAACCAAGTACTTACCAGTATATTCAGCTACAGCTGTTTTCTGATTAACCCTGAAGAGTTTATCTTGTTACATTTCACCAAAGTCCCGTACAGTCAACATTTCGACATTTCCACACCTATCGCACTTAGGGCTGAAATACGTTGCTGTCGTTGTGTAAAAACACACAAGCTTTTGTACATTTTTGCCTGGACGCAGAGCAGCCAGGCCTAAATCTCTGAATGTATGTAACTAACTGGCTCCATGGCTGCCTGTTACCCGTTGTTGAAAAGCGCAGTAGATGGTGGAGGGGGTGCGGTGTTCCTAGCCCTGTTTGCGTACGAGAGTGGGCAATCGCAAAAGGAATGCCCACTCTCGTTCTCGCCACCGCATGTCTTGACCACTGTGCAGGCTGCGGCTAAGTGACCTAACTCGCCGCAGTTCCTGCACAGCTTGGGCATGCCATTGTTGAACACCACACCCCTGTTTCTCCCCAGCGTGATGGTGCTGGGGATATGACATACCCCCCCCCCCCCCCCACTACAGAGGGGTCGGGTTTCAATTGGACCAGCCACTTCCTGGCCCCGGTCCACACACCGTCCTCATCAAGGACCCTCCTGGCGTCAGATTTTACTTCACCATACCTGCCCAAGCACGTCGAAACATCGTGGTCCTGCACAGTCTCGTTGTAGAGTGACTTTGTTCTCTGCACTTTGTTCTCCGTGTCGGACAGGGGCTCGACTGAAAAGTTGTTAAGGGGGCTCCTGTCTTTCCCCTCTCTATAGAGGTTTCAGAACCTCTCCAGGACATTGAAGTTCCTGAAGCTAACTTCAAAAATGTCCCTTTGACCCGGAATCTTCACCAGGCAGTTAAGGTCAGCCGGCACAAAGCCGGTTAAGATGTAATCAGCAACATTAGACTAAAACACAAAGATTTGCTTTCGGGGCACAGGGGAAAGGAGGTGGTAGTGAAGGAAAGGAGGGTGCATTTTTTGAGTATTTGGACGCACTCAATGTTTTGATTCCAAAAATCCAAAAAGAGCGTAAGGGCAATTCAACGTAACAAGTCTCCTGTCGGCGCTGCTGCATGGTCAGACCTATGGGCCAGAAGCGCTGGTAATAATCCTCTCGGCGTAGGCTCACTAGGCTGCTGGTCCCATTGTTCGAAAGAATACTGAACTTCCACATTGTGATGTCGTCATTGTCCAGTCTTACATTTACTGGTCATAGTTGTAGCCATGCCAACACAACATTTTAATTTGTTCAATTTAAATAGGCTACATGGTTATTAAGAGAATGTAAAAAACTGGTCTTTTAGAGGGTGTGCAAATACAGTGAGTTCCAACTGTATAGCCTATCCACACAGCTGTAAAAAAAAATATGTCAAGGGTAGTCAATGCCACCCTGGCAACCCCTTTAGCTCCGCGCTTGCATAAGGTTACACTGCCAAAGTTTTAAGATGCTAGGCTACAGCTCTCTAACTTTCTAATCTGGTAAACAAACTGCTAAACAATTGCTCAAGCAACCACACTAATGTTTATTCATAAACTTTACATTCTAGTTTTATGTTGGTACCACTTTCTGATGTGGTCATGTAGACTGTCAAAATATGTAACTATATGACTATACTTTGATATAGTTGGTACAGCTATAGGTAGGCTAGTATGGTAGGCAGAACAGTTCAAAAGCCGACGCAAACTAGACACCACATATCCAGTTGGATAGCGCGCCGAACAGTTCAAAAGCCGACGCATACTAGACACCGTATATCCAGTTGCTCTGCGCTACCCAGTTTTTAAGCGAGATATATCCAGTTAACAAGACACTACCTATCCAGTCATCCTGCGCCACCCAGTGGACATCTCCACATATCCAGTTGGGCAGCGCGAGTGATCCAACTGGGTAGCTCTGCGCTATCCAACTGGATCTTGCGGGATGTCGAACTGGGTAGCTCTGCGCTATTCAACTGGATCGCGCGGGATGTCCGGTTCGGTAGCACGAGATGTGAAATTGGGTAGCACTGCGCTATCCTGCTGGATATCTCTCTAGAATTAGCCTACCGAATATGGGTATCTCGTTTGGCCATATGAATTGTTAAACGAACAAAGCTTGCAAGAATTTGTCTAATCTATAAAAATTTTAAAAAGTCTTCAACTACAATTTATGTGACGCCATTATATCATATAGACTATTTACTCGTTGGTTAAATCTTTAGTTATGCTGCTTGTTAGTGGAGCTGGCTGGTCACCAGGGCTAGCTAAGTGTTATTGTGTGTATAAAGTGAATAGGCCTATGTGTGTTTTGTTGACAGTAGTGTAGCTAGATAGCCACAGTAGAGCTATCTAGGACATGCAATATGTTTATGATGACAGTTTGCAGTATTATCACCAGTCCAGTATAGCCTATTACTTGAAGTCTGTGCATTTGAGTCAGTGTAATCCTCTGTGTACTGAGAACATTGGCTTGCAATAAAAGCAATGAGTGAATCCGCCAGGTCTGTCTTTAGATGCGGTCGCATTATATTATTAATACATCGGTGTCAACTGGAAAGAGCTGCACTTATTTTCATCCCTGCAAAACTGTATATTCACTAAAACCGTATAGAACATTATCTATCGTTTATCTATTAAAATCACTAGCCACCACAGTTATTTGTCTGATTCAAGTTTATTTAATATATTCCTGTATTTAGCTTTTCACATAATAATAACTGTGTAGCTACAAATTCAAGGTGCTCATTTTAAAACAGGTAAACAGACACCCCGAATGACTGACCCCACACACTTACAACCCAGCGCAGGAGAGAGATACATACCACCTTTCCTAAATTATGAAATAGTCGTGTTGTTATGCACTTTTAATGCAGTTTTGCAATCTTACTAGCCTACATAACAGCTTTGATAGCCTAAGTAGGCAACGTTAGCATTAATGTAGCCTACATATGGTTATAAAATTAGCTCTCATCTTACTTTGAATAATTTTCTAGTAACAGTTAACATTAAGTTAGACGGGTTACTTTACAATGAAACTTGTAGTAGCTTCTGAGTCATCCACCACATTAATACGTCATGGAACATTATCTAATTATCAAAATTGCATAAACATTAACATTGTCCAGTCATAACCATTTAACTGTTCGCTAGGTTAAATAACGTTAGATAGTTGATGGGTATCTTGTGGGCTACTGCGTCTTCGTGGTTGTCATAAAGTACATTACAGTCCTGATGCCGCTAGGCTAGCTACTTGCTTTCCTCGCAGCCTCAGAAATCAAGAGTAGCCTAGTAGCAGAGAGAGGGAGAAATAAAATATGATTGCTGCGTTTGAATGAATTATGTTGGAAAACGTTTGAAACAAAAAACCTATATAATCTAGATTTCCGGTATCATAACATTATACGCCCGCATACCTTCGAAAAGGTGGAAACCCATATTTTATACGGGCAAACCGTAGCTATGGGTTGATAGTGAGTAGCCTACCCATTTCAGGCTTGGACAACACAGGCTAGAGAACACAAGAGCAACGTGGAAGCTAGCAAAATATATATGAAAGAACAGGGATTATTCTTTTAAATAAATTGCATATTTAGCCTGTTGTTTAATTTTTGCTGTTGTATTCCAACTAAAATATATTCCAAATTAGTTTTAAAAATACCAGAAAACAGCGCTTTGAACTAACTAGGCCTATTTCATTTTATGAATGTGATTAATTGCACACTTATTTTATTTAAAACAATAGTGTTTGCTCCTTCATGTCTGCATTCAGACCAGTCTCTGCTCATGTTCAATGACTGTTTCCCATATTCCTAAACTAAAAATTGGTTAAGTTCTTCCAAATATCGTTCTATGTCTTTGGAATTACAGTGTGAAAATTAAAATGGCAAATAACGAAAAACTTTAATTATCATTATGATTCAAATGACCCTACAAACATTGGTTTTACGTACATTCATTACATGTGAGAGATTAGTGAATTCCTGTCCAATCAGCGACATCAAATTGGGTATCTTCGAGCTATCCAGCTGGGTGGCGCGGGCTGTCCAACTGGGCGGTGCACGCTGTCCAACTGGGTCGCGCGCTATCCAACTGGATATGTGGTGTCTAGTTTGCGTCGACTTTTGAACTGTTCGGCGCGCTATCCAACTGGATATGTGGTGTCTAGTTTGCGTCGGCTTTTGAACTGTTCGGCCTACCATAGGCTGGGACATTTCAACAAGGTGGTAGGATAAATCAATAGAACACTGGCTCCGCTATTTAAAAAGGAAACAGAAACAAAATCAAATCTAACATAAACGTAATGGTTATAGCAGGCAGATAGTCAGATATGATGAGTAGTGCCTAGCCATTTTTCAGTTAGCTTGCATCAAAGAGTCGATCTAGAAGCCAGTTTTAACTAGTAATATTTAGGGAACTAACACCCAGCTAACAAAATTAGGTCTCCGGGACGTCACCTGTCTCGAAATGTCATCAGGACGTCGCCTTGACATCTTTTTGTAGGGTTTTCTAAATGTTACGTGGACGTCACAGAGAACGTTCCCTGGAAGTTCTAGTAACATCCCCCAGACATTCAGTACATGAGGTTATATTGTAACAAGTAACAGACGTTGCAGGAACGTCCCTGAATGTCCCATGAATGTTATGAGCACAACGTCATATCATAACCGCATAGGGACGTTGCTTGAACGTCCCCGAAAAATTCAAGTTTAATGTCATATTGTAACCAAGCAGTGACCTTCCTAGGAATTTAATAACGTCCTAGTAATGTTTTTAGGACATCCCTAGGAAACGTCGCATCATAACTTTGAGGGGACTAAAAGGGGACATCCCTGGGACGTCCACTGTTTGCTGGGCATATACCATGAGATGGTATCAATGTGTTCATATCATAAATACATCATTCATTAACAATATTGCTGGTCTCTTTAGCTTGCTTTGACGTTAGCTTTGGTAAAATTAATTGCTAGCTATGATAATCTAGCTATCATGTGAATGTTTATGAGTGATTCATGATTGTATTCAGGTAATTTTGGGTTAGACAGATATTCATTGAATTACTTGCAGTTTGGGGGGGTCATTAGAACAGTCATCATTTCTTATTTTATCGCCATGTTACTAGGCAGCTATGTAGACGGTAGTGTTTAATATTTTCTCAAAAATTTGAAATTTTTAAACCCGGGATTATAATACCTCGCTCCCGGGTTTCCCGGGAAATCCCGTCTAAAGAACCACGGGCATTCTAGTAGGCTATTATCAAATGTGCAGCAAAATTATCAAACTTTCAGCAGCATGGCATTGTCCACTAGCGTACTATTGGCTGAGATTCTTGAATATCAATAACAACAAACTGTTTTTCAAAGACGTTTCATTAATAAAAGCAACAGCAGCAGCTTATATGGCTTATCCGGTCAGAACGGCTCTGCCCAAGATTATATACTAAGACTATAGGAGCCAGACCAAAAGGGACGAGACCAAGATCCAGACCATGACCACATTCATGTGGTCTCGAGACCAAGACCACAATATCAAGACTCCAAATTACAGTGGATGGCTTACTTTGTTCTTCAGCATACCTTACAATTCAAGTGCCTCCTCAATCAGCAGTTAGGCTACCTGCGGGACTTGAACCTAAAACCCTCTGGTTGTGAGTGTAGCACTGTCAATTCTACTGCTGCCCTATGGGTCCCCATTTACCTCATTTACCTGAGCGGTAAACCCCAAAATCAGCAGGGGTGCTTTAATGAGCTGGGATGATAAGCGATTGTGTTAATGTTTCAAGGGAGACATGCAGAATGGCCACCCTTCCCCGCCAATGCACACTGGTACTCCTGCACCAAAATGAGACCATAGGGCATAGGTCAGGGGTCATAGGTCAAATTGGCAGTGTACGCACAGACTAGCAGCTTTCTCTAGAGCTAGCTTGCTACTGCTGCGAGCTTCTTGCCCTGACGGACTGTTACCCTCCTCACCTCTCCCTAATCTTCTTTCTAAATATTACAGTCCAGTGCCCAGTGCTGGCTGGTGGCATCCACAGCTGGTGTACACCTGCCTTCCCATAATCCTTTGCCTTCCACAACCCTGCCCTTGCTATGCAGATGAGCCTGTAACTCTGCCTCCGCCTTCTCCCTCACCAGGATCAAGGGTCGGTTAATTTGAGAATCACGGAGGTAATTAATGGAAATGTTTAATTTTGGTTGCTTTTTTCCTCTCTCCCCTTACAATCTGCATGAGAAATATAAATCTGGTGCAGTTGTTGAAGGCAGTGGTTTTAAATAATAATTTGCATAGCACTTTTAGTATGTTTCAGTTACCCCCTGATCCACCAGAGGCAGTAGTGAGTCACAGTTCCTGTATAAACATGCATAATGTTAAAACACACACACACACACACACATATACACAGGGCAGCAATAAAGGGTCAATGGGTCCAGTCTAGTTGTGAGCCGTGACTGATAGCTGGAGCTCTTCTACGTGGGTGTTCCTAGCCTACCTCCCCCGTGACCCTCCTTCCCCACCGCCTTGACGTCCCCACCCCCCTCTCTCTGCCCCCACCTAGGTTATCCGGAAGGGCTGGCTGACCATCAATAACATCGGCATCATGAAGGGTGGAGCCAAGGAGTACTGGTTTGTCCTGACGGCTGAGTCCCTGTCCTGGTACAAGGATGATGAGGTGAGTCAGCCTGGGACAAGCGGGTTCAGATGTCGACCTGCACAAATCCTTGTGCTGCCTGTTGTCTGACATGACAAACTCCACTTTAAAGGCTACGTCTGTCATACCCTAAAGTGCTAATAATGCAAAATTGCACCTTAATTGTCCCCCTTCTCCACCCTGTTTCCAATTCTGCTTTCTCTTACAACCCAGTCTAGGGTCAGATCGTAACAAGAGATAAAGGTAATGGGAAATGAATGGGAAATGGTTAATGAAACGGGTTAATGCAACTCCGGTCCCTAACTACCTAACGAAAACCAAATCTACAACCTATCTAGTCTTCAAAGGCTTGCTGGGTACGGGGAAGCTTTAAATGTTGAGCTTCAGGACAAATCAATCTGCGGGCTGAGACCAAAAGTCAGAATAGGGAACCGCCATGGATATTTAGGTTTCGACCCAGTGTCCCCTTCAAAAACAATAAAGGAGAAATAACAAACTACAATTAATAAAATGGTGTCCCGATGGATGGATAACAATCCAGCTGGGTTCACCCTAACTAACTGGAGTTACAATACAGCGAACAAACTAGATGGGGTAGACGAGAGTCAAATTAAACAAAACAGGGTCAAACACAAAAAATCCACTGGGCAAACAAGGGCTAAGGTACAAATCGGAGTCGAATTGAACAAAACGGGGTCAAACCTTTGGTCAAACCAGTTCTGTAGGTCAAACACACAAAATCCACAAAGCAATCACAATGCACAAGTACAGAGCAAATCTGAAGAGTGAGTCTTCACTGGTTAATGGCAAACCGCGTCTTTTCAAACAGAGAACCAGAGACGGAGACGGCCATTCTTATGATGAAACTGAAGAAAAGACACACCCAGCAGCAGCGAAACAAAACAAAACACAAAACTTACAACAGAGGTCATAACATCTCCCACATCTTCTCTCTATCTGCCCTATATTCCCCTATCGCAAAAAGAGCTTTCTCTACCTTCCCTTCCACATTCTAGTGACAAAAGATTACCTATCACAGGGGGGATTGCACTTGTCATTAATCGCTAATTGGGATGCTGATGATTTACGAATCTAAGCCTTTTTTTTGTTTGTAATTATTGGGCCTCATTCATGAAACTAGAGCAGAACTAATTTGTGCGTAAATTGTTTGCGTTAGCAATTTTGTTTCCATTTCGGCATTCATCAAAGTTTTCATATCTGAGATTTGTTCGTACATATGGACAAACTTTACACCTGCTCAGGACCACAGGTACCACATTCGTAAATTCTAAATTCAGCTAAATGTAGCTTCTGAATGTCAATTAGAATGTGAATTTATTTTTATGTTCTGGTTTATTCACAAGACTAAATATAGCCTTTGAAATGCACAATGCAAACATAATAAATAATGATTGTAAAAAGCAAACACATTACATTATTCAGTTGTAGGCTATGAACCTGTTTAATTAGAACCAGAACATAATGAATGCTCCCAGTATTATTTTTCGAAGTTGATAAAAATTTGATTGATAAAAATTTTTAAGCTATATGTTAAATATGCTAATAAAACACACATTTAACCAATTAACAAAATTTTCTTTAAAGCGTCTTACAGGTCTATAGTCAGCATTGCAATGTCTGATCTTGCTCTGTTGGAGGAGTTGGCTTTCCTTTGGAGAGAACGCATCATTAGGGATCCCGCAGTTTTGTTGGTTGAGAGTGATGAATGATTGCTCAATGTTATTGGTGCCATAGACGTGCATGAAGGCTCCATCTGACGATGCGTTTGCATATATGAATAGAAAGGGCTATCACGCCAATAATGTGCAGCTCATATGTAATATGAAATGTGTGTTACTCAACGTTGTGGCCCATTGGCCTGGTATGACCCACGACAGCTTCATTCTGTGGTGCAGTTCAGTTGGCACTCATTTGGAGAACGATGCTGTGAGTCGGCTGGTTTATTGGTAAGAAGATGTTCATCAAAGTACTCGTCCTTTGCCACCTCCTGTAGCTGTGGTGCTTTTGCGCGCAGTTATGTGTTTCGCCTCCAATTTAATGTTGATCCTTTTTTTTTTTTACTACCTTAACAGTTCTTGTGATGGGTGATCCCTTTACTCAACATCTGCTAATAAAACTTTGATTTCAGTGTCGGAATAATTATTTATTTTTATTTTTAGGGACCATTTTCTATTCGTATGCACCTGTAAATTGATTTTGCAACTTCCATATATGGCAATGAATGGGCGTGGATTTATGCTAATTGCAAAATAAGGTGTGCATGCTTGTTATTTATGATGAATCGGAATGTATGAACATACGCACGTGAATACGAACAAATCTGCCTTTCAATAGAACAGGAAAATCCGTCTGACTTTACTTGTTTTGGTGAGTTCTCGGCGCCCCGAGTTGTGCCAGTCATATGACAGTTAGGCATTTCGCTTCCACGCAGTCTTTCATCTTTGGTTTTATTTTATTTTTCCCAAACAGAAATAGAATTAGGTCATTTATTTTGGCAGGGGGAGGAGGGGGATTTGTGTGTGTGTTTTTTTTACACCCCCCCCCCCCCCCCCCCCCCCCAAAAAAAAATATGTCGAAATTAAGCCTTGGCATTCTCGCTGTCACCATGGTTCCCCCTGCGGCCAGTTTGGCAGAAAGAATTCCAGAAATCTCCACCACTCTTTTAAAGGCAGGCTGCAGCCTCCTGAACCCCCAAACATGGGTGTTGCAATGTGTGTATGTGTGTGTGTGTGGCGGGGGGAGGGGCAGTCCATACGGAACATAATTTTTGGGGTGACACTGACACGCATTGGAGGGAACCCTTCATTTGAGTAGCAGAGGTCAGGAGGAGGCTTGGGGTGAGTGGGTGGGTGTCGAGTATGGTGGGGGAGGAGACTGCAGCATGGCGGGCGAAAAAAAGTATGCACACACGTGTGCATACCAGAACTGTACCCTGTCAGAACCGTTTACATGAAGGCAGGGCTGCCTCTCATAAAGAGGGGGTTTCTGGGGCGGGCAGACATGTATCTGGTTAGCTGGTGGGGGCACTCTAATGAGGACCATGTGGGGGAGAAGGATGCTGTGAGCTTCCTTTCATCTACTGGTGTGCAAAAGCCAACCCCCAACCCCACCGCCAGTCCGCTTGGCCTCCTATCCCACCTGGCTGTCTCCTTCTAAATTAGTAACACGCGGGAGATCTCTTTCTGTCTCTGTCTATCTCTCCCTCTCTCTCCATCTATTCCTCTCTCTCCTCTCTCACTCTCTACCCCCCCACTACTCCATGCCTCATGTGTTTATTTGAGTGCGTGGTTTCCCAGTGTGGGAGTGCATTGGGGAGGGGGGGCAGTGTATACTAACGTTGCCTCACCTGTTGCCACTCTCTGTTTGGTGAGCGTGGTGGCTCTTGAAGGAGATGAGGGCCTATGCTTCATTTGAGCTTCACATGTTGGATAATTTGAACTTTTTTTATTTTTATTTTTTTAAATTTTTTTTGGGGGGGGGGGGGGGGGGGGGGGGGGGGGGGGGGGGGGGGGGGGGTGGGGGGGGTGGGGGGTGGTGCGGGGTGGTGCTATCATACTTTATTTTAAGAATGTGAAATGTCAGAATGATAGTAGAGAGAATGATTTATTTCAGCTTTTATTTCTTTCAGCACATTCCCAGTGGGTCAGAAGTTTACATACACTTTGTTAGTATTTGATAGCATTGCCTTTAAATTGTTTAACTTGGGTCAAACGTTTCAGGTAGCCTTCTACAAGCTTCTCACAATAAGTTGCTGGAATTTTGGCCCATTCCTCCTGACAGAACTGGTGTAACTGAGTCAGGCTTGTAGGCCTCCTTGTTCGCACACGCTTTTTCAGTTCTGCCCAGAAATTTTCGATTGGATTGAGGTCAGGACTTTGTGATGGCCACTCCAATACCTTGACTTTGTTGTCCTTAAGCCATTTTGCCACAACTTTGGAAGTATGCTTTGGGTCATTGTCCATTTGGAAGAGCCATTTGCGACCAAGCTTTAACTTCCTGGCTGATGTCTTGAGATGTTGCTTCAATATATCCACATAATTTTCCTTCCTCATGAAGGAACCAGTCCCTCCTACAGCAAAGCACCCCCACAACATGATGATGCCACCCCTGTGTTCTTTGGCTTGCAAGCCTCACCCTTTTTACTCCAAACATAACGATGGTCCATCCATCCATCCATCCCATCCATCCATTATCTAACCCGCTTATTCCTGGTCAGGGTCGCGGGGGGTGCTGGAGCCTATCAATTTTGTTTCATCAGACCAGAGGACATTTCTCCAAAAAGTAAGATCTTTCATGTGCAGTTGCAAACTGCAGTCTGGCTTTTTTATGGCGGCTTTGGAATAGTGGCTTCTTCCTTTCTGAGCAGCCTTTCAGGTTATGTTGATATAGGACTCGTTTTACTGTGGATATACAGTCAAGCCGGAAAGTCTCCCCACCCCTTTCACCTTCTCCACGTTTTATTACGTTACAGACTTATACTACAATAGATTGAGTTCATTTTTTGCCTCAAACATCTACACACAATAGCCAATAATGACGAAGTGAAAACAGGTTTTTAGAAAATATGCAATTTTATTTTACTGACAAAAATAGGTTATTTAGGGGTTACATATCTGTACACACCCTTAGCCTAATACTTGGTTGCTTCACCTTTGGCAGCGATTACAGCTTCAAGGCATCTTGGGAAAGAAGCTACGAGCTTGGCACACTTGTTTCTGGACATTTTTGCCCATTCCTCTTGGCATATCCTTGCAAGCTCCATCAGGTTGGATGGGGAGCATCGGTACACAGCCATTTTCAGCTCTTTCCACAGATGTTCAATTGGATTCAGGTCTGGGCTCTGGCTGGGCCACTCAAGGACATGCATAGACTTTCTCCGAAGCCACTCCTTTGTTCTCTTGGCTGTGTGCTTTGAGTCGTTGTCATGTTGGAAGGTAAACCTTCGCCCCAGTCTGAGGTCCAGAGCGCTCTTATTAAAAATAAACATTTGTAGTTGATTAGTTTCGTGCATAATTTACCTAAGTTAATATTTCCTCTAATTAACAATTAACAGATGATCTATCAAACAGTAAATAACAAGAATATCAAAAAGTTAATCAAAAATATCAAAAATTTTATCAAAAGGTTAATCAAAAATATCAAAAATTTTATCAAAAATTTTATCAAAAATATCAAAAAGTTAATCAAAAAGCTACTGTATTTAATGATTTTTAATGATCATCTAATTTTGATAATCTATAATTATACAAAGATTATATAAAAAGAATTGGATTATACTTGTAATGTCTTCTTCCTCTTCTTAGGAGTCCATATTCTAAGAAGCCTGAGGAGAGGTTACTAGCACTTCACTCAGGCGTCTCCTACCTTCTTCGCCCTTTTCCTTAATCTATTTATGTGTCTGTTTTATCTATCCTAAGGGCCTTTAGTCAGTTGGGGCTTTATTATGTCCCCTTTGAGTTGTTCTTCATGTAGTCAGTGTATGTAATATGTGTGATCATGGGGTGCCAAATGGATAAATCTATTCTGACTTTTTTTTATTATTTATTTTTTATTTTTATTTTTTTTATTTAAAACTAGTTTTTAGAACCATTGTCGCTGCTCAGGGTCTGACAGATCCCGAATCTGGGGAAATTTTCTCTTGCCAAGGCTTTAGCTGCAGTTTTAGAATCCGCATGCACAGTGGGGAATGCTTCTACCCATCTTGAAAATATATCAATGAATATATCAATGATCGATCATATCTACATAGTCCATTACCAACTTTACTACCTTACTTCCTGACAAATTCTGCATCTTGATATCATGCTAGTATAAACCAATGTTTCTGTATTTCTCTCATCATCTCCCCCCTTGCAGAGTGGCCAACACCATGGGCAGCTCTGCAAATGACCTCTATTACTGCGCTTGGTGCAATTGCTTTCCCTGCTTTCCCTGTACATTGCCGCCATATTCCTGTAGACTTATCTAATGTTTAGTCACAGTAGATATTAACAGTGTGTCCTGTACCCCTTCTACAGACTCTTGCTAGGCCTACCAGTTCTGCTTGTTAGGCACTTGTCCCTGGGCTTAGAGCTGATTCTTCGATCGTTTGATATGTCCATGGCCCTTCTTGTTGTACTACAGCATATCCGGCTCTCCTTTTTCCTGTGTGGGGATCAAAGGATGATGAACCGTCCACAAAAAAAACACGTGGTCCGGAGCCATCAGTGGTTCTTGGTGTAGGTCTTCTCTTGCTCTTGCTTCTGCTTCCACCATTCTTTCACATTCATGTGGTTGGCCTTCTTCTGGGGTCATCATTAAAACCGGGCGGGAACACCACGCTGGGTTTACAGCTTTGCATCTGATAATGGTCAATCCTGGCTGTGTGAGTAGGATCTTGTATCCTGATACTCTCCGATAAGTTAGGGACGATTTCCCTCTACTGAGTAGTGCTTCTACTGCATGTGACACATATAGGGTAACTTCATGCCCTGCCGTTATTGGCGTTGCTTGCCTTCTTTACTGCAAAGGCGGCTGCTGCCGGCCCTTTCTCTGGAGTCCTCTTTTTGCAGTACCCCGTCATTCCTAAGAATCTCTGCATTTCTTTCACCGTTCTCGGTCTGGGCACCTTCGTAATTGCTTCAATTCGTTCTGCTGAAATACTTTTGCTCCCTTCCTTAAGAGTATGACCCAGGTATTGCACATGTTCTTGACAAAACTGTAACTTTGACTTGGATTTGTGGCCTTTTAGTGTCAGTTCTTGTAACAGTTTCTTACTGTCCTCTTTGCATGCGGTCATACTTGGGCTGCATAGGAGAAGGTCGTCCATGTACTGGATGAGAGTGCTTCCCCCCTTTGGCGCAAAGTCCGCTAGGTCATTTCTGACGATGGGGTGTACTTAGTGAGTGGCTGTTGTCTCCCTGGTTGGGGTAGGACTTGCAATGGGGCCAGGAAGGTTTCTTCATCCTCTTCGTCTCCTTCTTCCCCTGGATTGTATCGAGCAGGTGCTCTCCTTCTTTTGCCGCTCCTCCTGAGGATTTTGCTGGCACTTTTCTGGATATCACTACTGATGTCATAGACCTGCTTCAATTCTTGAACTCGTTGCTGCGAGTACCCTCCTTCGCGCAGGAATGCTTGTTCTGCTTTCTTCACCTCCTTTAGGGTTTGTTTTCAGCATTTCCTTCGTCACTTTCTTTTTCTTCCTTATTGCACTTTCATCTGAGTCTTCACTATTAGAGGAGCTTGATTCATCTTTGGGAATGGCAGTTGACTTTAGTTTCACTTCTCCTTTGATGTCATATTCTCCTCTCCTTGGGTCTCTTCCAGCTCTTCTTGCTTCTCCTTTCGGTTTCGTTTCTTCTTCTCACATTTCTTCTTCTCACATCTCACATTCTCACACCTTCTTCTCACTTCTCACATCCCTCTGCTTCTTCCATTGCCTGTTGATATCTAGTGGCACATCCTAGCTTGCTGCTCCTTTCAGATTCACGTGCCCCCGACGACTTGACTGTTTCTTTCTTGCAACTTGTCATTCCCTGATTCTCTGGCCCGTCATGAGGTGTGTGGAGGCATGGGAATGGTGTGCTATTTGCGGGATTTCCCTCGTTTCCTCGGCTGTCACTCTGGGCTGTCTCTGATTCTCCTTCCTCTGGGCCTGCTGCTGTAACTTTTGATCTTATTAAAACAGTTTCCAAATTACCTTCTACTTCCAGGGTCCCTTTCACTTTCACCAACTCTGGTCTCATCCTCACAGTAGTCTCAGGCCCCTGGCTCAAATCTTCTTGTTCCTCAGTGCTGTTCAATAGGGGATACAGGCCTGTAGCTCCATTTGCTTCCACTGATTGCAGGTATTGAAGTCCAAAAGTACCTTCCTTAGGCCATACTAAGGGACCACCTCTTGTCCATTTTTCTCATTTTTTCATAATCTTCTCCTAGTCATATTTCAATTCTCATAGTTTGAAATAATTCACTCATGCAGGAGAGAGGTGTCTTTAAAGTCTCGCCCTTCCGCGTTTTCAAATCTTTATTTTTCTTTAGCCCATGCAAGCTTATTCTAGTTAACTGAAAGTGAAACTAAAACTGAAACTAAAATAAAAAATAAAAAATAAAAATAAAAACATTTCAGTTAACTGAAATAAAAATAAAAATAAAGTTACTTTTAAAAGAAAACTAACTGTAGTGGTGGAAAATGAACTGAAATAAAAATAAAAATGAATCATGAATTCTCTTTAGTTTTAGTTTCTGATCCTCTTCCTGATCTGCGATCTGAAATCTGGATTGCATATAGAGTAATTTAAAACATTCAAAACCAATATTAATAATTTACACTTTCTCTCCCTCTAAATTAGAAAGTGAAATTAAAAACTAATAAAATTTAAAAAAATAAAAACTCAATGAAAAACTTACAACTATAATAACTTTGCCTCCATGTTTTCTTTTTAAAATTAAAATAAAATAAAATAAAATAATAAACAATAAAAACACCAAAAAAAATATTTTTTCTTAATTGATTTTTTCTTAATTGATTTTTCTTAATTTATTTATAATTCATTAATTTATAATTCATTAATTTATTCTTAATTGATTTATTATTATTATTATAATTCAGGGGACCACTCTGTTCTTGGTAGCCACGCCTTTACCTTTAATCCTGTTAGTTCACACTTAGTGACTGTGACTCGTGTGGCTCCTCCCCCTGAATGCCCCTGCTCAACTTCCCCTTCTACCTCTTCAGTTCTCAATTCCCTCACTGGGGTACACTCCAGCCAAACGGCTCCGTCTGCCCACCAGTCTAAACATATTTCAAATGTTTCTCCTGTTTCTGTGACCTTGGGTAGGGATTTATCAATCCCTGAATGGCAGCACAGAGATTTTACTCCATATAATTGTTCTCATGTTAATTATTCTCTGTATCTTTTCCCACAATAACATACACAATAACAGACACATAATATTTCCACTTTTCTAGTGGAGTACTATCTATCTAAGTAAAACCCTGTTATTTACATAATTTCCTTCAGCATTATATACAGCATATCCAAAATACAACAAATTCTCATATAATGTTAGCACACCTTATCTTTTTTCTATTGTTCTCCTGTTACAGTATTGTTTAATCGATTATGTTCAGTTTGATTATTTGGCCACACAACATGACTTTTTTTTAAAAATAGTTTTTTTTTCTTTTTAGAAAGATTATTTTCTCACAACACTGTTTCCCTAGTTGTCCCTACCGTAATATAGCAGTGGCAGTATCTTTCAACTGCTTCACTCTATTCACCGTTTGTGGCGGACTTTGAAGGGAAAGGCGTCCCTTTACACACAACCTCTACGCGACCCACAATCCGGAATTGCTCTATATTGCTCAAGAGTTGCTCAGAGTTTTTGGTTAGCTAACTTGGAGTTCAGTACTCCCCCACAGTGTTGTGACACTCAGAGATGATCACACTCAGAGTTCAAATCACAAAATATCACACACTCAGAGATGGTCATACTCAGAGTTCAAATCACAAAATATCACACACTCAGAGATGGTCACACTCAGAGTTCAAATCACAAAATATCACACACTCAGAGATGGTCACACTCAGAGTTCAAATCACAAAATATCACACACTCAGAGATGTTCACACTCAGAGTTCAAATCACAAAATATCACACACTCAGAGATGGTCACACTCAGAGTTCAAATCACAAAATATCACACACTCAGAGATGGTCACACTCAGAGTTCAAATCACAAAATATCACACACTCAGAGATGGTCACACTCAGAGTTCAAATCACAAAATATCACACACTCAGAGATGGTCACACTCAGAGTTCAAATCACAAAATATCACACACTCAGAGATGGTCACACTCAGAGTTCAAATCACAAAATATCACACTCACTCAGAGATCTTGACACTCAGAGTCACTTCTGCTTATTTCTACTTCATCACAATAATTTTTCTACCTATTTATTATCCTCTCTATTTTGTTTTTATAATCAATATAATCAATTAATCCACTCACCCACTGGAGCTCCGTCACCGGTGTAGGACCACACTTGGGGCCAACGGAGTGCGGGTAATCCTTCTCTGCAGACTTTTTTTATAAAGGTGTCTGCTTACCTCTCACTATTGACCGGTCTCTAACTTGAAGAAAAACACCGCACGCCGTTGGTTCCCTCCTGTATCCCCCCCGGGATCTTGGAGTCCTTGCTGGCTCGCCAAATGCGGAAGTAAGTCCTTTGACTCCCTCCTCGTTAAATTCAATTTGAGATGGGTTTTTCGAGTGGAAGAATTCTCAAGATAAAAATGAAGGAAATAGCAGAAGTATAATCTTTTATTAAATGGTCAAACGTTGATTCAACATGGGAAAACCACAAACCTACGCAGAGGATTCGGAATTCCCCGAACAATAACAAACATTAGTTTTTACAATATCATAACTCCTCCTTTACGTTGCTAATACACCAATGATATGTGGTAACACCTTTTCATAATATCTTATTTTATCCAATAACAAATTAGGCAAAACATTAATATGTTATATGACCCTATGCGCTTGGGGGCACTCTTGATCTATCAAATAAAATTGTTTGTGAACTCTCCTCCTACCTGTTCGGTCAGCACGATCTATAAGTACAACTCCTGCTTTGTTATGGAACACAGGAGGAAAACATTCCTGTTTTGACTGGTGTGCTAGATGCCCTCGTCCTTGCTGACAGAGAACTATCCTGCACCCTCTCACAACCCCCCATCTCAGTACTTTTCCACTAGATCTTGACTGTATTATTTAATTATTTCATATGAGGCTTTCTTGGGCCTACGGCTTACTTCCACACATGCCATGGGAAACACAAACTAATCAGCAGGACTCTAACGTTAGCTAGTAACTTAACGTTAACGTTAGAGAGACGATTGTGGATCAGGTCACCAAAAGCTAATTTTGGTAGGTTTTCAGCGGAACTAAGTGGGACCAGCAGCTTGCTAGGCACCAAATGGGCTACGAATCACAATTCACACATCACAACTTTTTTTCATCAGCAGTGTGATGTGCGCGATTTCTTTGTGGCTAAAACGGTAGCCATAGGTAGCCATCTCTCCCCCACCCGCTGACTGAGCGTGAGGGATGGCTGTAGCGCGAAATAGGTCCTAAAGATGGCGCCGTGTTTACACTGTCATTTTGTCATAGAAACCTGTCACCATCATGTGCTCAATACGACCAACCAGAGACGACGGACAGGAGGCTAGCGCAAATCACGTGCTGCTGCCGCCAGCTGACAGATTCCACTGTCTCCGCCTTTGACGCTCCATAATCAGCGCGAACCAGCACGGGTTTTGGAGCGTACCCACAGATTCGCGAGGAGGATGGTAAAAGTGGGGGGGGCCTATGGCCCCTTGGCCCCCCCCTTTCCGGCGCCCTTGCGGTTGTGTGGTCCCATTTGCGACCAAGCTTTAACTTCCTGGCTGATGTTGCTTCAATATATCCACATAATTTTCCTTCCTCATGATGCCATCTATTTTATGAAGTGCACCAGTCCCTCCTGCAGCAAAGCACCCCCACAACATGATGCTGCCATCCCCGTGCTTCACGGTTGGGATGGTGTTCTTCGGCTTGCAAGCCTCACCCTTTTTCCTCCAAACATAACGATGGTCATTATGACCAAACAGTTACATTTTTGTTTCATCAGACCAGAGGACATTTCTCCAAAAAGTAAGATCTTTGTGCCCATGTGCAGTTGCAAACTGTAATCTGGCTTTTTTATGGTGGTTTTGGAGTAGTGGCTTCTTCATTGCTGAGCAGCCTTTCAGGTTATGTCGATATAGGACTCATTTTACTGTGTATATAGCTACTATACAGCAACTTCACAAGGTCCTTTGCTGTTGTTCTGGGATTGATTTGTACTTTTCACACCAAAGCACGTCCATCTCTGGGAGACAGAACGCGTCTACTTCCTGAGCGGTATGATGGCTGCATGGTCCCATGGTGTTTATACTTGCGTACTATTGTTTGGTACCCTCAGGCGTTTGGAAATTGGTCCCAAGGATGAACCAGACTTGTGGAGGTCCACAATTTTCTTTCTGAGGTCTTGGCTGATTTGTTTTGATTTTCCCATGATGTCAAGCAAAGAGGCACTGAGTTTGAAGGTAGGCCTTAAAATACATCCACAGGTACACCTCCAATTGACTCAAATAATGTCAATTAGCCTATCAGAAGTTTCTAAAGCCATGACATAATTTTCTGGAATTTTCCCAGCTGTTTAAAGGCACAGTCAACTTAGTGTACGTAAACTTCTGATCCACTGGAATTGTGATATAGAGAATTAAGAGTTAAATAATCTGTCTGTAAACAATTGTTGGAAAAATTACTTGTGTCATGCACAAAGTAGATGTCCTAACTGACTTGCCAACACTAGTTTGCTAACATGAAATCTGTGGAGTGGTTAAAAATGAGTTTTAATGACTTCAACCTAAGTGTATGTAAACTTCCGACTTCAACTGTACATGCGCACAGTCGCTCAGACGTGCACAAGCACACAAGCATGTGCAAAACCTATGCGGAGATCTGCGGAGATCCAGCAGAAAAGCGTTGGGTGCATTTTGGGTAGGACCCACCCCAGGGAGGTTGTGCTCCTGTGCCTTTCGGCTGTAGTGTGGATGTGCTGCAGGCTTTGGTCGTGAGACGCACAGAGGAGCCCCCCAGGGAAGAGAACCCCCCCTCCCGACCCCCCAGGTTCAGACACTAATAATAACCTTTAGCTGGCTGGGTTTGGGGAGGCAGCACAGGGTTTTGGGGGGTTTTTTGGGGGGGTTTGGGGGTATCTGGTTTCCATTAACAGGCATCTAGACTGCTGTTCCCAAAAGCCTCACAAAACAGGCATTCACACACACTCACACGGACTCTCCAACACACAAACACACACACACACACACACATACTCACGCACACGGACGCACTCTCTCTCTCTCTCTCTCTCACACACACACACACACACACAAATATACTCACACACGCTCACACACACTCATACGCACACTCACACACACACACGCACACACGCACTCGCATGCATGCAGACACACACTCACACACACGCACGCACACACTCATCTACACCCACATTCTCTTTGTTACTCATATACACATATTAACACATATGGACACACTCTCATGCACACATACACACATACCCACACACCAACAGTTTCTATACATGGGCATTTCTCTCCTCTCTTTCTCCCTGTCTCTCTCTCTCTCTGTCTTTCTCTCCTCATTCTCTCTTCTCTGTCTGTATCTCTCTCTCTCCACTCTGTCTCTCTGAGGTTGGTGTGCCCTGATGCAGCCCAGCTGCTGGGTGTTAGCTGTGTCCTGTGCTCCTTGCGCCCCGGCCAGCTGTTCTCCAGCCCTGCCCTCGGGGGACGTCAGAGCCACCCTCACACTTATTTGTCATTTTTGTTTTGTTTAGACTTATTAACTTCGTTATTCATTCTACTCTTTGTGTTCTATTTGTCCCGGACGTGTGCGGGACTTCTCTCCTGGTGAGAACTTCTGACCCTGAGACATTGAAAAAGAAGCAGGTAGATAAATCACAGTAAAACTGAGACCACACTTTTCTGAAGGGAAAGGAGCGGTATCAATACAGGCTGTACATTCTAGAGCTCCGAAACTTTAAACTTGATACAGAATGTTTAAAATTGCCTGAACCAATCACATCAAAGTTTATCCATAAACGTTCAACAATTATGGGACTCAGGCCTATCATTGCCCCATAATTGAGGGATACATGGGTAGCTCAAGAAGCTTGCATATGTAACCTACTGTATTCCCTCCATTGAGAATCTATATCTTTCATATAGCGTAAGATATAGATTTTATTGGCTGTAAATAATCTCGCTCTGTGAAGACACCCCATCACTATCCATACCTGAAGAAGCCTTTTTCCAAAGGAGTTGAAAGGGTGGTGCTTTTATATGTTTCAATCCGTTAGCCTGAACATAACCTGCCTCGGAGCAGACTAGCTGTCCAGCATAAGTTACCATGGCGATATACCTTGATTAAAAGAGTCAGCTTCGTGATATGGAAAACCCAGGGTTAAAGCTGAAGTTAGCTCGCGAACCCCATAATCTTGCTTCGTATTACACCCCCCCCCCCCCCCCGATAGACTCACATGTAATGGCATGATGCTTGCACCCAGGAGGGATAAATAACTTGTTGTGCATGTGCATGTATGCCTGTGTGTGTATGCTGCACTTTCACCACACCATTCAGAGCTGACACATCTAAAGACATTTCACTCATTTTCAGCAGACTCAATGTAGAGATGTGCTAGTGGGGGCTTGTAACATTGACCAAATATTCCATATGCCATTTCTGTCACTTTTGAAAGTGGTGCTTTTATTATAATGTAAAGACCCGATTCTATGCAGGGGACGTGAAATTGTGCAAAATAATTAACAACAGGACAATGAATTTCAAGTGTTTTTATCCAGACTTACGACAGTGTTTTATTGAAATATGTACAGTAGTTTTGAAATGTAAGCATCAATGTTTAAATGCAACAGCACAAAAACCCAAAAAAACACTGTATCCTTATGAGGACTGTCTTATGTATGTGATTTATGACCCCTAACTTTTTTGTTTGTTTTTTTGAGGAGCAAAAGTGGCTGAACTGATTTGTGCCAGATTCGGGCCATGACTCTTGGGTCAGTACAGGTGAACTGTGCAGTAATGATTTAACTCCCTGCGCACACCTGTTTACCCTTAGTGCTGAAGCTAGAAGTCCATTTGACGCATTCTGTGCTGCATCAAAACTGGTGTGTAGACTGGGATAACCCTGGTCGTTCGCAGACGGTAAAGCTAACTTAGCTTGGAGTATCTCTGACGTCAGGGTAATAGTTTCAGTAGTTAGTAAATTGGGGTTTTAAATACATGAAACACTCCCTTTAAATACACACCCTTAGGAAAAGAAGATAGGTTTCAAATTCCTTTCAGCAAACTCTCAAGGCCCCTGAATGATTTTGTTGGATTTCATTTATTTTTTTGAAGAGCAGAAATCAACGTGCAGACATGGAATGGACTTTGAAACAGATGATCATACTTTAAACTCTACTGTATATATACACACACACACACACACACACACACACACACAGACACACACACATTCATGCACAAACCAGCACATACACAAAGGTACACACATACAGACAAGCATGTACACGCTCTGTCCGATGCTTAGAAGCACACATGCATCCATGTACTTTTAAGCACACATACTGTATACATGTACACACATGCACACACACACACACACACACACACACACACTAAACTAAACCACTGGCTAAGTGAAACAACATAATCTGTACACACAGTAATGTCACAGTACCTGAGTTTAAAAACAGAGGGCTGGAATATATTCAAGTGCATTTTACAGCTCCTGTATTAGTGAGAAACAGACTTTATAAACATTACCCAAACAAGTCACAGGAAATGCACAGAACAGCACTCACACATGAAGACACACACACACACACGCATAGACAAACACACATGCACACACACCCAATGTCAGGGTGCCTGCTGTGGGCGGTAGCTACAAGTCTTGTCCCCAACACGCGGTGTTGTTGGCGGTAACTGGGAGCGTTGTCCACCTCGCTGTGATGTCGTGGAAGCCCATGTGTCTTCTCTCACTCGCTTCCCCACACAGCCTAACCAATGTGCAGACTACTGTACAACCACTACTTCCTGAACAGGTAGTCTGAACACTGGGGAGGCGGGGCGGGCTGAGGGTCCATCACTGATGGGGGGGGGGGGGGGGGCACACTGAAACACACACACACACACACACACACACAGGGCGGCAGTGTAGTGTAATGGTTAAGGAACTGGCCTTGTAACTGAAAGGTTGCAGGTTCAATTCCCAGGTAGGACACTGCCGTTGTACCCTTGAGCAAGGTACCTAACCTGAATTGCTTCAGTATATATCCAGCTGTATAATTGGATAATGTATGTAAAAGAAATGCTAAAAAGTTGTGTAAGTCGCTCTGGATAAGAGCGTCTGCTAAAACGCCTGTAATGTAATGTAATGTGTATACTCACGGTGCTCTCTGGCAGAGAGACGGTTGTAGTTTTTATCAGAATTGCAGAGCTTCCCACACCGTCTGGTTCTCATCTCCACACTGGACATCGCCCCATGATGTGAACTTTAACCCTGCCCCCCCCCCCCCCCACCCCCAAGAGCACAGCAGAGAAAGCTGAACTAGGGGTGGGGGTTGGTCACATGAAACCTGTGGCTGGTTCTGTCTTTGGGGGGGGGGGGGGCTGTATTTATGAAGAGCTTGATAGTATGTGATTGGTAGAGTCAGCACTCCTTCCTGCCTCCTGCAGAGAAAGTCACACACCACACATCATTCCTTTTTGGGAGAATACTCAAAAGTGCTCAGCGCATCTGAAATTGATCTCTGCGTACTCATGAGTTTTCCTGCTCGGGAATGCCGGACCACACACGGACAGTCATACTCCCTCACAAGCAAGTAAACCTGGAAAACAAAACCAAGAGAGGTATATACATGCAAACACACATACAAACACATGAAGATGCTCAAAAAGACACACACATGCGCACACACACACACACACATATTGGAATAGCCTTATGATATGAGTCACTGGTCGTTTAGTGATTCAGCAGAAGTGAGATTTTAAAAATTCCTTTAGGATGCTTCAGTCCCACAGAGAATGATAACAGCAATAATAATAATAATCATCATTACCATCAGCAAATAAAACCCTAGAATATGCAAATTTAGTAAGATTCTGAGGGAGCCCTTCCTCCTGACCCCACGGGACCCCCCCCCCCACCCCCACACCCCCACACACCACTGGTTTCGGTGTTCTTGTACCAAGGTTCCAATCTCTGTTCGGTCCCTCCAGTCAGATCGTGGTGACTTAGCGGACACCCCCTCCCCCCCACCCACAGTCCACAAGACCCCCAGCCAGGTCATTCAGCGTAATCAGAGCATTCCAGAAACACAGGACTGTCCCAGGAAAATCAGAGCAAGAAAGAACAGGTACCTGCACATCTGTTGTGACCTCCAAAGCTGCATCCAACCTCTCCTTCCCCCTATCCTGCCGGGACGTCCTGAACAGAGAATCGCTAGTGGCTGCCAGTGGGGAGGCCGGAATGGAGGGGGGTGGGAGGCAAATTCGATAGGTTGGAGAATGGCAACAGAAGACGGCAGCTATTTGGGAAAAGGGGGTGAATTCTTTGCCCCCCCCCATCCCCCCACAAATCCTAGCTGCCTCCCCAAAATCTGAACCCCCCCCCCCCTTCCCTGAGTTAACTGGAAGTCCTTCTGGTGAGCCTTTAAAAGAAAGAAATAGTGTCCTTTGTTCACAAAAAGCGACCAGAAAAAAGTACACCAGTCCATGCCAGAAGAGCAGGGAGCTGAACAGCGCCGGGAAAAATGCGCTTCAGACAGCTCGTATTGCATCCCCCACACTCAGCACCAACTCGCAGTAGCCCTCCGCTAAGCACAAACTTTCAGGATTGACGTGGCAGAGTTCTGTTAACTAACTTTCCTTGGCGAGTGGGGGAAAGAGAGGGGGAGAGAGACGGAGAGAGAGAAGAGGTGGAGCCTTTTTCATTCGTCTGAGTTTGTCGGTTTTTTTTTCCCTCTGGCTTTTGCAGAGTGGTAGCAGGAAGTGGAAGGTCAAGGGTCAACAGGAAGTGAAACACATTAATTTCCCTGTGCCCAGTGTGTGGCATGTCTATGTCTGCGTGTGAGTATGTGTGTGTGTGTGTGTGTGTGTGTGAGCGGGAGCAAGAGAAACATGGTGGGGTGGGGTGGAGAAGAGTAGACGAAAAAGAGAGTGAAGTAGTTTGGCTATCTGCTGAGTGTTTATAATGTTGGGGAGCATGTGTGTATGTATGTGTGTCTGTGTATGTACGTGTGTGTGTGTATGTTTGTATGTGTGTATGCATGTATGTGGCATGTGTGTATATGTGTGCCTGTGTGTGTGTGCGTCTGCGTGTGTGTGTGCGTACGTACGTGCGTGTGTGTGTATGTTTGTGTATGACTGTGTGTGTATCTATGCGTGCGTGCGTGGGAGTGGAGGGGGGCAGCTGACTATAGAGGCTCCGTAGCCAGCAGAGGAATGTTGGGCTTTCTTGGCGTGGAGGCAGCGCTGTAATAACTCCAGATGTGCTGCTCTCTGGCCTCCCAGCTCTCACTCCACTGTTTTTTCTTCTAACTCTGATTTCCTTTCCCTGTCCGGCAACAGACGGCATAAAGAGGCCTTTATCCCACAGAGCTGGAGCAGGGCTGAGCAAGGCGGGGTGTGTGTGTGTGTATGACTGTGTGTGTGTGCGTGTGAGCAGAGATTGTATAGTAAAGAGATATGCCAACCGCATGAATATCATGTTTCACCTCTAGGGGCGACTATGAGCACTAAAACTGGGCTAAACAGAGGAGAATGAATGGGGGTCAATGGAAGTTTTTTCCAAAGACCCAAATCTATGAGATAATTTTTTATTGTAAGTTGGAGAAAATTTGCAGACAGCAGATAAGAAATTATACTTTTCTTACGCACTGAGATTAATGAAATCTTGAACCGTTTAGGGAAAAAAAAAACGTGAGACGTGAGACTCAAAAGCAAGGTGGACGGCGCCACAGGCAGCCAAAATCGTTCGTAATAACAGCACAAGAATGACACTATGTGGAAGAACAAAGTACTAGCTAGTACCGGCGGTACATCACCTTGTATCTTATAGACAATCTGGTTTTAACAAGAATCTTCTAGAAGCTTCTAGAGAATATCTGGTTTTACTGAGCATATATTAATATTTTAAATCGACTGTGATGATAATTTTATAGCATTTAGCTCCATTCACCTCCATGTATTTTTCCAGATTCTACTCTGTTTAGCAGTGCCTCAGCACTGCCCCCTGAAGCTCAAAGAATGCCATTGCACATTTTTCCCTGTTACATTGCAGTCATTGGAGTTGGCAAAGCTTTCTCTCTCCCATAGGCTTTGGTGTGAGTGAGTGTGTGTGTATATGACTTTTTAGTGTATGTGAGTGTCTACGTGTGTGAGCACTAGGTACACTTTAGTGGTAGGAAAATGGTGAACATTGTTGGGCTGAATGGCCTGTTCTCGGCATGAAATTATGTTATGTGTGTGTGTGTGTGAGTATGTGTGTGTGTGCATGTGTGTATATGTATGTGCACACATGTGTCTGTGTGTGTGCGTCTGTGCGTGTAAGTGTTTCTGTGTGTAAATGTGTCTGTTTTGGTGGGGCCAGCTACCATGATGAGTTGGGCAGTTTTTTGATGGAGAATAATGGAGGAGGGTCGGCACTTGGCTGTATTTCCCGGGTGATCCTTACCCAGAGTTCCCCCTTGGTCCCAGGCTCGGTTTGGCGGGTAGTGGAGTGAAAGGGTAGGAGGGCACCGTCGAGCTCCCAGGATGGTTCTGGTCCAAACTAGGAGTGTATGAGCTGGTGTTTGTTTTAGCTACGGTTTCAGCTCTCCATTCCCAAGCGCAGAAATGAAAACAGTGCGTCCGGGGTTCCCATGGGGGCTCGGTCAGCGGTTCTGAAGGTACACAGCCAGGCGGGGGGGGGGGGGGGGGGGGGGGTTGTGCAGGGTGTGTGTATGTGTGTGTGGGAGGACGGGGTGTGCAGGCAACACTAAGTTTTTTTCCACTGCTAGACTGCTAGACTCGAGGCCTGCAGCTCTGAGTCACCCAACCCCCCCCCACCCCACCCCTCTCCTTAAAACAGCAGCCGCACACTGCAAACCCCACCCCCCTCCTTCACAGAAAATATGTTATTTTATCTCACTGCTGTGGAAGGATGCTGTGAGCAGACTGAAGGAGAAATCCCGGGAAACGCTATGGCAAACAACGTTGCAAGAACGTGAGACGAACCTCGCCGTCAAAATGCACTCAAGAACTGGTTCACGCCTCAGGGCCAGAATGAAAGATCATGACCACTGCTCCCGAGACTGCAGATGAGCCAAAAAAAATAAAGAATAAAAAAATTTGGAAAAAGTGTTTTAGGTAATGGCAATGGGGAAGGAAATTAGTCCACCCCCCTCCCCCGCCCCTTTCGCCCTCCGTTTGTTTTACGAGGAGGAGAGGAATGTCCTGCGATTTCACCGCATATGTGGAGCGTTAAGACCAGGGTCTGGAGCCCCTTCCCTCCTCTGACAGTCTTCACACCAGCTCATATTTAAAGTAGCTGCATAACTCACAGTGTGTTTGTGTGTGCGCGCGTCTCTGCGTGTGCATCTGATTGAATAGCACTTAAAGGGTAATTCCACCAAAAAAGAACATCAACCTTATTTAACAGATCAAGGCGCAACTAATTAAGTCTCTCTTTGTGGCTGGCCAAAATTATTTTTGGGCTCAGATTACTGCAGATAAAGATAAAATTTTGGTAGAGGTATACGTCATAATGACGTACACCTCTACCCTTCCTCATTTTTGAAAAACTACAGTGGCATCAAGTGGTTGTAAGTTACATAGACACATAGGCGGAGCCAGCGAGGGGGAAAACAATGCTGCGTCTGTTACTGTTCTGAGTCGGGACACATTGTAGATCGAGCTACCTATCATTGCTGTCCTTACGCAATTACAGAGTGGACAAATGATCCAACTCAGTGGCCTCCGGTATCATTCCCTGACATCTCCTCTGTCTTATTAAATCCCCCAGTAAGGAACCATGTCAACTACATTATGATCCATGACCATGAAAAGTAGACTAACATTACAGAGCTGAGCACAATCAAACCATTTCACTTTGAGCATTCGATTACAGAAGCAATGTTAACGATGTAATTTTCTGGGCTAGTGCGTTAGCTGTTGTTAGCCATGGCTTCTTGGCATTAAAAAAAGGTGCAAATGCGCGTTTTTAAACATTGCCATGCAGTAGCTAAGCCACACATCAGCTTTTCGGCATTTCGAAAATTGCGATGTTTTGAATATATTACTAGGATCCGGAGCTGAACACGCAGCCAACCTGGGACTGCTTCGGCATGAAACTGCCTGGTCACACTCATTGCAGCAAACATTTCCATTTCAGTTGGCATTGCGGTAGTTACCACACGTAGGCTACACCACTTGTTTACCCAGGTTAAACGTTAAAGGTTAACATTAGAGGACCGGGAGGAGAAATTAGTAAGTGTTGTAGATTTCTGGCTTGGCTAGCTAATATTTTTCATGATACCAAAAGTAGGTAAATGAAGGGCTGTGTTTTCTTAAATTAATGGCTGTATTTCCCCTGTTTTTCTGAGACTCCAGCTAATGGTGGTGGTATTCTTTCAGTATAACTAACGTTAGTGGCTAACTTGCAGCTGCAGAACAAGTAGTAAAATGCCCAGCCTTTCCGCTCTGGTTGTATTCCAGTGGGAGTGGCAACCTGTGAGTGGCGTTGTCTGACACCGCCCATAAACTGTAAGTTGTAGTTCACAGAAAAGCAGGTACCTGGTACATGCGCAGTAGTTTGGGGCTATATCTCTGCTCTCACTACAGGTAGAGAGTTGGCTGAGAGCTCATTTTAATCAGGAGAGCTACATTTCTACAAATCAAACAATTCCCCTTTAAACTGAAGATGGCTTGGTGATTTTCATTGAAGGCAGGTGTAAGAAGACAGCATCACCCCTTCCTGTCTCCTGTAAATAATAAAAATGTAATAAAGTATGTGAAAAAGAGGAGATGGAGATAGTGAGAAAGAGAGAGAGGGAGGGTTATTGCTTATCTGTTATCTGTTTATGTCAGTATATGCTTTGGCAATGTAAGTGTACCCTTGCCATGCCAATAAACCTTATTTGAATTATAATTTGAATTATAATTTGAGAGACAGACCTCTACCAGTCCCTGCCCCCCCACTCTGTAGAGAAGTGAGAGGTCGTGTTGGGCTCCTTTACATCACGTGACATTACTCCTGTACTAGCAGAGGTTGGAGAGGTTTGGCATCTTGACCATAGATAGCATTAAAGGTAATCCCTAGTGTTTCCCATTTCAGCTGAGAGAATTCCGTGCTTAGTCGCACTTTGCGGTTTCCTGGTGAAATTCCTGTCTCTCTCAGTCTGCTCATCTAATCGTCCTCCTGTTGAGCTGGAAAAACAAAATTCCTGCCTGTCCTTGTTCTGCTGATGTGTGGTGAGCACAAAACTGGCTGCTTTTCTCCTCCTAGGTGGGGGCTATACACTGGGGCAGTACCCCCCCCCCCCCCATGACTTTCTCACTTTAAAGCCCTTTTGAAATTGGAGGGTTCAGCTTCATTCTTCCATTCATTAACCCCTTTGCTCAAATCCCCTAGTGGCCATGGTGCCGGGTACCAAGATTTTGCTCAACTCAGATATGAATTTCTCCTGCAACCAAACTATGAGTGGAAACAACAAACTCAGTGTTTTAGCTTTATTCGCACACGGTTTGTGACAACTCTGCCCAATACGGAGTTTCTAAGTGTCACAATTTTCCCGTAGCAAGTCCATTTAACAAGCAGCCCCCCATCGAATCTTGCCTGCAACTATACCTACCCATGCGTGATACAGTGGACAATAGCGTCTACAGTATGTTCATAAATATATTTTTTTCATCACCAAAGATTTGTATTCCGTCATACCAACACGATAAACCCAACAATAGCCCGATCGTATGCCAAAAAAGCAGTGAAAAGCCCTGCTCACTCAAATAAATAAACATTATTGGGTAATTATACCACATCATTCTACTATAAATATCTGCTACTAAATATGAAATAAATATCCAATCCTACCATTGGTTTTATGCATAGACATGTCCCTTTCAAAATTCAGTGGTCATTTATTGTCTGGGACAATCCGTTTGAGAAATATACAACACTTTATAACGCTATTACACTATCTGAAACATTGACGTGTAATACCCCCCACGCTCTGCAAACCTGTCTCATTCATTACAGTTCATTCCGGTTTAATTGTCAGCTCTTTTATCTAATATAGTACATTATAACCTTAGAAATGGCGTTTACAATGTCTTATTGGATGCTTTGAAAGATAAATTACAGCCGGGGCGTAACAGAATTTCTAGTATTAGTTTAGTTTTACGCAAACAACTTAGAATGTACATTTGCTTGCATCATAGATCTTTAGTAGTTCTGCATATCACCCTCAGATTTTGCAGACTTGTGAACAGAGTTTTTTTAATTGAGCAACATTTGCAGGTTTTTGATCCTTAGATGTTTTTGGGGCGTAACTGGCTTTAAATGAGTCTGTTTGCAGACTGGAGTTAAAAACTGTTAATGAAAAAAAACAAGCAGAATAGATATTATCCTGTGGTCACATGACCTCCTTACAACCTATGAGCTGCAGGAAAGGTGTCACCTTGCATCTGCTAAGTGATTGATTGTGTGGTAATGTATTTTTGATTGTGATCTCATGTAATATGTTTTTGGGATCTGTGTTGATGTGCGGGTAATGTGCAGACGCACAGGTCTTTAAACAGGATGGGAATCCTCCTATCTTCCTACGTCAGCCAATCCACATGCTGTAAACATCAGGGAATCACAGCAGCATTGATCCAAGGTAAAAAGCAGCTTATGATGCACAGTTCATGTACAGCCAGATATGCGGGCAATAATGGGGTGAGGTATTTGTCTGTAAGGCCTGTGATGATTTGGAATCACATATGCTTGTGTGACCATGGAAACCACAAGTGCCATCCTTGTGAACTTTCAAGATTAATGTTTAACAGTTTGATAATAACTATACACAGACACACGTGTATACACTCACAGCCAATAAGAATTAAAAGTAATCTGCCAAGCATTTATGACATTTTGAACTCCTCTCTTGGCTGAATCCAATGCCTCACGGATACATAACGCACAACAAACAGAAGCAGCTCATTAACCTGTGTGTGCAAAGCAGAGCTGAGTCAGACTCAAAGCTGCCAAAAAGTGACTTAACTGTCCATGAAACTGCACATTCATTATGACTAAAGAAACTAAAACCAAAAGTAACCTGTCTTACGGTCTGGTGATTTATTTAGGAAGGCGTCATACTATGTTTAGCTCACAAGGTTTCTTGTTTGCTCATTGGGAATGAAGTTGTAAATATGAAACACCCTAGAAATCTGTCAATCCAGATCTTTGAATAACAGAATCTTATTTACCTTCAGCCGGTCTAAATGTCCTTACTGACTGATGATATATGAAGATACTGCAACATTGCACAACGTGGGAAAATATACAAACTATTATCGCTTTCAGATGTTGCAGCATATTTTTTAAACTTCTGTAAAATATAGTTATTATATCTTCAAAAAAGCTCGCAATTTTTTGTAGTATGTTCAATTTCCGTAACATTTCCATGTGCAGACGTGATATTTTCAGAATTCGTATATTTTCACTTTGAATTGGTGACAGTTTTTGGTTCAATGTTTCACTGCTCAGAAATGCCTTCCACTCAGATCTGGCCAATAACTGTCTCAGGCGTTCCCTAATTTGTCAAGACACTGATGTGATACAGCTTATCTGCTCATTTTCTTTCAGCAGAGAGAAAGTAAAGAAAGAAAGAGTTTTTCATGGAAAAACAGACTTTTCTGTGTTTTTTTATCGCTTCTCATTTTTTTTGAAGGTCGACAGAGCTGCAGTCTGAAATAGTATCTGTCTGTCACCTTCATCCTCTCGGCCAGATTCAGAAACACCTCTGTCATTTACTTTCTGTGATCCATAAGGTTACCCATCATTTTACTTTATCTTTATAAGATAAGATCTAATAAAGCTCCTAAATCCCCCCGCATTATGTATAGGGTGCAGCAACTACCATGATGTTGTAGCTGAGTGGTAACAGTTGTGTTAGGGGAAGAGCATGTTACTCTTTGGCTGTAGTGGCTTCCATGGACCGAGAGAGAGAGAGAGAGAGAGAAAGACTTGACTTTTGACATCCTTTTTAGATGTTTAAACAAAATCTTCTATCATTTATCATTTTAACCCAATTTACCATTCCCATATCTTGTTTGAAAAGGAGCAAGAAAGACAGAGAGAGAGGGGGTGGGGGGTGTTTTGAAATGACTGTTGGCCCCCACCCAAGACAGCGACTTTTTCGTAATGAGAGGTTAGGAGCTGGATTATGGCTCCCAGATGTGGGCGGCCCCCTTTGATGCAAACCAAAGTCACCAGTGCTATTCAGTCTGCTTTTACACACAGAAGAACGGCGGCTCCTCTTAAAGGGACATTGCCCATCTCCTTGCACTCTTAAAGAGGACCCTACCCCCCACTAAAAAACAGAGCTACACAATCCACATTACTCACCAAAATCACCAGTGTGCATGTGCGTGTGTGTCCATGTGTTTGCTTGGATCTGTGTGTATGTGTGTGCGTGTTTGTTTGGTGCATACCTGTGTGTGTGCGTGTGGGTGTTTGTGTTTCCTTGGTGTATGCCTGTGTGTGTTTGTGTGTGTGTATGTGTGTTTGCTTGGTGCATGCCTGTGTGTGTGTGTGTGTGCACATGTGTTTGTGTGTGTTTGCTCGGTGCATGCCTGCATGTGTTTGTGTGTGTGTGTATGTGCGCATGTGTTTGTGTGTGTGCTTGCACATGAGTGAGTATGTCTTTGTTTGGGCTGAGAGAGAATTGAACAGAACCCTTAGAGTGTGTTTATAAATCTGGATGTGCTCCTTCTCTGTAATCAGCCTAGTATTACTCACACTGAATACAGAGCCAGAGCAAATACAGCAGGTAGGGTTTCATATATGCAAGTAGTGTTATTTTACAGGGGGGTCTTCAGTGTCGTGGCCAGGTCTCAACACCAGATGAGAGTTGGATGTGTGGTTTTCTGTTTAATGTTGAAATTGAAATAGCCAATGTAGATGAAAATGAATTTGATTGCTACTTTGGCCATGAGAGGTTTTACTAGTTTACTGATGGAAACACCTGGGGAAGCACTCAGACTGGAGGTGCCCTGTTTCAGTCTCTACAGGATGGAGTGGAGTTCTTCCCCTAAACCTCATTGTGTGTGTGTGTGTGTGTGTGTGTGTGTGTGTGTGTGTGTGTGTGTGTGTGTGTGTGTGTGCGAGTGTGTGCAGCCTGGTACTTAGTGCACTGTGTGTGTGTAGTGTATGAGTGTGTGTGTGTGTGCAGCCAATTCCTTAGTGCATTGTGTGTGTGTGTGTGTGTGTGTGTGTGTGTGTGTGTGTGTTTTTAGGTCCTTAATGCACAGTGTGGGGGGGGGGGGGGGGGGTGATACGTGGCAGGTTGCCTCTGTTCTGTCTTTCGGCCTCTTTTCCTCTTTCTCTTGCACTCCTCCACCTCTCTTAATCTCTTTTCATGCCATCCATCTTTCCCTTGACCTTTTTTTGCTCTTCCTCCAACTTTCTCCCCATCCCTCATTCTCTTTCCTCTTCTCTGTGTGTAATCATCAGCATTTTAACCAATGACTGGAGTTTCATTCTCTCTATCTCTCCCCCCCATCTCTCTTTCTCTCTCTCTCTCTCTCTCTCTCTCTCTCTCTCTCTCTCTCTCTCTCTCTCTCTCCTCTCTCCTCTCTCTCTCTCCCTCTCTGTCCTTCCCCTCTCCCTCTCTCTCTCTCTCTATTTGTGATCTGGCTGGTACAAAGGAAAAATCTGAGGCCAATGAGTCACAGGCAGTCCTGTCTACTCCCTCAGAGTAAATTGGGGCTCATTTGGAGTGATGGGTCTGTCGCAGACGGTGACGTCACCCCCTGGAGCCGCTGCAGAGTCTTGTTGAGTCTCCCGCGCAGGACACCTGGGTCTTTTGGCATGGCAGACCCGAGTGTGTGTGTGTGGGTGGGGTGTTATGGGGTGCGGGTGCGGGTCTCCAAAGGGGAGGGGGCAGGTCGGCGACCGGCTCCCCGCTTTTCAGATTTCTGTGGGTTTTATGAGAAGCTGTGATTCCCAGCTTAGCGTTGGTGGAACGGGGTGGGTTAATGGGCCTGTGTGAGTGCTGAGCTCACCGGGGGACTGGGGGAATACCGCCCCTCGTCTCTGGGCTCCTGAGCCTGCCAGCCCACTGTGGACGCTGCCCGCCGCCCAGCTCCACCGTTGCCCACCTTGCTTTTATTTTAGCTGCATAACTTTAATCAGTTCCAGACCAATGCGGTGGGGTGTTGTACAACAGCCCTTCTGGTTTCTCTCCCTCTTTCTCTCTCTCTGCTCCTGCTCTCCCATTTCTGACCTGTCTATGTTGCCCCCTGCAGGAGAAAGAGAAGAAGTACATGCTGCAAGTGGATAATCTCAAACTGAGGGACGTGGAGAAGGGCTTCATGTCCAGCAAGCACATCTTTGCTCTATTCAACACTGAGCAGAGGTACATGCACACACCACCATACACACATATACACATACATATACCACCGGAGATCTGTCCATAGAGGACAGGGAGTACCGTCCTCTTCAATAATTTGAAGGGAAAGAAATTCTATAAAAATAATAATGTCAACAAATCACTTTCATATCCATTTCTAAGCCTCTAGGACAGGGGTAGGGAACCCTGGTCCTGGAGAGCCGCAGGGTCTGCTGGTTTTAGTTGTTACTCCTCACTTAATTGATCAATGAATGCAGTTGATTACACAGTTAACTCACCTCACCTGGTTTCTTTGGTTTAAGTAGTTGCTGTATTTAAGGTGAAAACAAAAACCGGCAGACCCTGCGGCTCTCCAGGACCAGGGTTCCCTACCCCTGCTCTAGGATAAACAAAACCCCTATTGCTAATGTTAATTAGTGCAATGGAAAAATGTAGACGGGGAGAACACACTCTTCGCCCACCCAAGCCTCCATAAGCATACATTCAGATATAACCTGGAGAGGTTGTAGGACTTATTTTTGTTATTCATTTTGAGGAGCTTGGCGAAGGAACATACTTTTTCCGACACTACTAATGTTAGCTAACAATATCTAATATTAGCTAGCAGAGAGAGAAGCTTGTGATAAGGTAGCTGTGCAAATTTATAGATTTTTCAACTGTATATTTTTGAAATTGTAGTTTTTAAATTGAGGGTAGTAGGGCGTGAAGAAGATGTCAGTTATTTTTGTTATTCATTGTTGGAGGAGCTTGGCGAAGCTCTTCCAACAATGTATTTCACTAACATTATCTAATATTAACTAGCAAGCTAGCTACGTTAGCTCGCTAATCAAGGGCAGGAGAGGACAGCTATGTTAACATCTAACTTGATTGGAGGGAGCGAACTTAGCTAACTAACAATAGCCAGAATGGAAAAAGCAGAGGTGGAAGTGGTGATTTTTTTATTGAAAAACCCATTCCACTCACTGGAATGCAGGGAGGAGGTGCAGATAAACCCCTATGCGTAGAGGCTTAATTTTGCTCATTTTCGTCTGTTTTGTACCGTTCTGTTTAAAGCCAACGTTACACAAACACCAATAATGGCTTAAATTAAAGAAGACCCTTGTACCATTTATTATCACATCCTAAAATTAATTTATTTTTATAATTCATATGTGAATTATGGGCAGTGAATAGACAAACCCCGGTGAAAAAACAAAGTTCCACCACTCTAGTGAACAAGGGAAGTCGTTAGGCCGATCATTCGGGCTCAAGCCCCGAATATTTTTGGTCCGTAAAAGGTTTGTGTCGCTCTGCCCAGGAGCTGATTTTAATGTACTGTAGTAGAGCGGAACGTTAGTTGTACTTTCAATTGTTATTGGGGGCGTATTAAAGCGCTACACAAGCACTATACTTAGGCTATAGCAAAGATTTTAGATATGAGAAGATACGCAATTGGTGCTTTTCCCCATTGGATTTTTCGTCCGCACAAGGGGAAGTGATCAGGCATGCGCAGTAGTGTTTTCAGTTAGCTTAGGCCTGGTACATACTCTACGCAAGGAACGCGCGCAACGACGCAAAGAGCAACGCAGGGGGCGTTTCTCGCGTTCTTGCGTAGCAAAATGTGCAGTCCAAATTTTGTAATGCGACACAAACGTGTGGTGCAATTCCACGCGTTTCCGTTAGAGGTGCTAAATGTAAATACTGTTCAATAACTGCAGAATTGCAGACTACACACAAATAATTAATAATTTCCGGTTTAAGGTTACTCGCTCCAACCAGATTAGCCTAGGCTGCCAAGTAGCGGACAGGGCAAAAAGAAGCCGGTAAACGTGCGTATAGTATGTAAGCAAAGACCTCGCATATGTCCCGAAACTGCGTTGGCGTTCCTTGCGTAGAGTATGTACTAGGCCTTAGGAACTAAAGTTACATAACATACGCTTAGAGTGGCGCGCAACTGACCGGCGCCAGCCGGATTTAAAGTTGGTTTTCGTTGAATAGTCAAAATAATAACATCTTGTAAGTAGTAGTACTGGGTCCTGACAACCTAGGCATATACACTGCCTGGCCAAAAAAAAAGTCGCACACTCTAATATTTCGTTGGACCGCCTTTAGCTTTGATTACAGCGCGCATTCGTCATGGCATTGCTTTGACAACCTTATGCAATGTCACAACATTTATTTCCGTCCAGAGTTGCATTAATTTTTGGCCGAGATCTTGTATTGACGACGGGAGAGTCAAACCACTCCGTAAAGTCTTCTCCAGCACATCTCAAAGACTTTCAATGGGGTTAAGGTCAGGACTCTGGTGGCCAATTAATGTGTGAAAATGATTCCTCATGCTCCCTGAACCACTCTTTCACAATTTGAGCCCAATGAATCTTGGCATTGTCATCCTGGAATATGCCCATTGATGGGATAACCTGGTCATTCAGTACATTCAGGTACTCAGCTGACTTCATTTTATTGCTGCATAATGTTGCTGAGCCTAGACCTGACCAATTGAAGCAACCCCAGATCATAACACTGCCTCCAGAGGCTTGTACAGCGGGCACTATGCATGATGGGTGCAACGGCGACTTTTTTTTTGGCCAGGCAGTGTATAATCTAAAAAGAAAAGGGAGACTTTTGATTTGAGGGTCATCTGTCTGATAATGACCCGTTTAGCGAACTGTTTTGTAAAAACTCCATTGACCTCCAGTCATTCAATGAGCGCCTGTTGTCTGTCTAAATTCCAAATGCAGACGTTCCAGCTCCAAAGTTGGACCTCTTGCTCCACCTACCCTCTTTGGCTATAGAACAATCATGGAAAGTAAAAAACAAATGAGTCTTCTTGGCTTTTTTCAGAGGAGAAGAAAAGGTAACAAAGAAATAGGCCAACAATTTAAATAGCATCTAAAAAGCAGCAGATAGCGTGAATGCATTAATATTAGCAAGCTAATATGATGAGGATGAGTAAAGATAACCAGAATTTTTACGTAAATTCTGGTTATCTTTACTCATCCTCTTTCTGATGGACAGGTTGTTCACAATCTTTCTACACACATACCTCCCTGACATACTTTGAAGTTGGAACTATTAATATTATATTCCCTCACAAGATGGCGTGGAGTGCTTAATAATAGAAATTATTAGAAATTAAGATTATTGGCTTGAACCATGATAAAACAAGAGTGTTGTTGGAAGGCCCTCCTACTACACAAATGTTTGCATCTGTTGCAAACTGTAATGTTGTGGTGTTTGTCAGTTTTGACTCTTGTTTGGGGTATTCATAGTATAATAGCCTTGCCACTATTATTCAGTCCCTCCAGTATTTTGCGATGTTGCGATCGCAACTATTAACGCAAAATCAACAAAATTCCGCGAAAGTTGCAAGAGCTTGCATTTTTTTCCAATCACCGCAAATTTCCCGTGAAAAATGGTCATATCTTTGTGTTACGACCACGGCTTGAAGGGGCCGCAACACAAATGATTTCAAACACAAATAGGCAACTTTTTTTATTAAAATGTCCTCCGTTGTCTCATAAAGCAGGGTCAGTTTCCCCATCATTACTGAGCGTAAAAATGGTTTCATAATAAAAGCGCGTTTGGGGTCTCCATGTTTACACATAGGCTAGACTACGGGTAGCTATCCCACGAGCATAAACAGAATTACTCCAAAAATGACTCCACGTTAACTGTGATTTTCAGGTCCAAAAAAAATGTTTCACATTTCAATTTACAAATGAATCAAAACATTTTTGTTATATTGAGCCTTTTTTGTATGGTTACTCAGAACACAAGCTCCACAATATTTACAGTTTTGTTATAGGCTACAGTAGCTACTGTTTCATTCTCACTGAACTTATATTAGCCTACATATGATTTTTTGTATTGAAATACATATGTATATATTTTTGACAATATTTTTTAAATCGCAACTTCCACCAACTACTGCAACTTCATCGCAACAAACACACACAGAACATCGCACTTTGCATTGCAACTTTTAAGAAAAGCTGCCACGAAATCAAGCATTTTAGGCCGCAACAATCACAAAAAACTGCGAGATCCTGGTGGGACTGATTATTAGGGAACGAGCACTGCTATAACAACCGCCACTCCTCTGGGAAGGCTTTCCACTAGATATTTGGTATTTTTTGTGGGGATTTGCTTCCATTCAGCCAGAAGATCATTAGGATCAGGCATTGATCTTGGCCGATTAGGCCTGGCTCGCAGTCGGCGTTCCAATTGAACCCAAAGGTGTTCAATGGGGTTGAAGTCAGGGCTCTGTGCAGGCCAGTCAAGGTCCTTCGACACCAATTTCAAACAATTTCTGTATGGACCTCACTTTGTGCATGAGGGCATTGTCATGCTGAAACAGGAAAAAGCTTTCCCCAAACTGTTGCCACAAAGTTGGAAGTACAGAATTGTAGCATTAAGATTTGCATTCACTGTAACAAGGGGGCCAATATACTTTTGGCCATGTAGTGTATGTGAATAAGGTAAAACTTTACATTTTCTGATTCACAAACCTCCTGTCTGCATGTGTACAAAATATGAAACTGATATGTATTGCTGCTGAGATACCATGAGGCAATTTGAAACTGTGTACCTTGGTGTCCCAAATCTATCCAAAATGGATAATTGTGCATCACAGATAAACTCTTTTGACTCGTTGGAAATTAGATAATTTTCAACTTTTGCAAAAGATTAGGGGACTGGCTATAGGTGTCCAAAAACCTACCTGAACCCATGAAAACCCGAAATTAGATAATTTTCAACTTTTGCAAAAGATTAGGGGACTGGCTATAGGTGTCCAAAAACCTACCTGAACCCATGAAAACCCACAAAAAAAGGTAATTTATTACCAACCAGTCTAACTAACAATGTATGAGAACATGCACACAATTTACAATCTACGAATTACTACAACTACCTCCTATACAATCATATGCCAGCCCATGGATTACTATATGGGACACCTAGCTGCCATGTCATTCATTTCTGTCTCTATATTAGCTATGCTTGTCAGGTTTGGGTTAGAAGTTTAGAGAACCAAAACGCGACAGATGAGGATTCAGAAAGCGTATCTAAAAATAGACACGCCACAGAAGCGGAATTAAACCGCACCAGGGAAAAGGGAAAAGGGAAAAGCGGGAGCAAAACTTCCCTAGCACAAGGCCAACACAAAACAACCTCAAACAGAGGCGAATCTCGAAAAAACTGCAAGAAACAATAAAAGAAAGAATCTCATGCACTAATTAATCTGCATAGATAAGAGGTAGAGAAAACAGAAAAGGAACAAACAGAATAGCAAGCCTGTATCTACAGCTCTGTAGGCTAAAGAGCTGAAAAGAAGATAAACAGGCTGCAGGCAAAAAAAAAAAAAGGAATAGAGAGAAATAGGACAGAAAACCAGAAAATCTAATCCTATCACTAGTCGAAATACTGTAGCTGCGTCTCTGTATAAGGCCAAACAAAAATGCAGTGACCGAACTTCCTAAACCTATACCGGCTTCGTAGTCAAGTGGCAACGACAATATAGAAGCACCGGAAAGCGGAAGTAAGTACTATATATAGCCGAAGGAAACCGAACACAGGTGTCGGAGATAATGACCAGGCGAGATCCAAACACCGGGACGGAGGCAGAAAAAATCCGATAGAGCATCAGACGACGCCAAATCGGAAAACAAACGCAGAAACGACAGAGGCAGCCACTACCCATGACAATGCCGGTGCACCCAACATATTGGCTCACCATCATTGCCATTACTTATGGTGTACAAATCCAAGTCGCCTCAGGCAGGGGCTTCCCATACTTACACTATCATTGAGCCTTATTCAGGTTTAGCTTATTGCTAATACCTAATACGTTGTTAGCTAAGTAGGTATAAACTAAAAAAATATATATATAAAAAAAAATAAAAAGGAGGTATAAACTAAAACTAAACCAGAATAAGACGGACAACCTTTAATTCTGAACTCAGCGCCACTTCTGCAAAACTCTGTGACATCATAAACAATAGACCACAACTTCGCTAGCCTTTCTGTGGCTAGCTAGCTATACTACTATGAATACAACACCATAAAACACACGTACAAATACACTTTGTACACACGCAACACTTACAGTTGAAGTCGGAAGTTTACATGTACTTAGGTTGAAGTCATTACAACAAATTTTTAATCACTCCACAGATTTCATGTTAGCAATAGTGTTGGCAAGTCAGTTAGGACATCTACTTTGTTCATGACACAAGTACTTTTTCCAACAATTGTTTACAGACAGATTATTTCACTTCTAATTCATTATATCACAATTCCAGTGGGTCAGAAGTTTGCATACACTAAGTTCACTGTGCCTTTAAACAGCTTGGAAAATTCCAGAAAATTATGTTGTCATGGCTTTAGAAACTTCTGATAGGCTAATTGACATTATTTGAGTCAATTGGAGGTGTACCTGTGGATGTATTTTAAGGCCTACCTTCAAACCCAGTGCCTCTTTGCTTGACATCATGGGAAAATCAAAACAAATCAGCCAAGACCTCAGAAAGAAAATTGTGGACCTCCACAAGTCTGGTTCATTCTTGGGACCAATTTCCAAACGCCTGAGGGTACCAAACAATAGTACGCAAGTATAAACACCATGGCACCATGCAGCCATCATACCGCTCAGGAAGTAGACGCGTTCTGTCTCCCAGAGATGGACGTGCTTTGGTGTGAAAAGTACAAATCAATCCCAGAACAACAGCAAAGGACCTTGTGAAGATGCTGTATAGTAGCTATATACACAGTAAAATGAGTCCTATATCGACATAACCTGAAAGGCTGCTCAGCCTGCTCAGAAGCCACGACTCCAAAACCGCCATAAAAAAGCCAGATTACAGTTTGCAACTGCACATGGGCACAAAGATCTTACTTTTTGGAGAAATGTCCTCTGGTCTGATGAAACAAAAATTTAACTGTTTGGCCATAATGACCATCGTTATGTTTGGAGGAAAAAGGGTGAGGCTTGCAAGCCGAAGAACACCATCCCAACCGTGAAGCACGGGGATGGCAGCATCATGTTGTGGGGGTGCTTTGCTGCAGGAGGGACTGGTGCACTTCATAAAATAGATGGCATCATGAGGAAGGAAAATTATGTGGATATATTGAAGCAACATCAGCCAGGAAGTTAAAGCTTGGTCACAAATGGCTCTTCCAAATGGACAATGAACCAAAGCATACTTCCAAAGTTGTGCAAAATGGCTTAAGGACAACAAAGTCAAGGTATTGGAGTGGCCATCACAAAGTCCTGAATCCAATCGAAAATTTGTGGGCAGAACTGAAAAGGTGTGTGCGAGCAAGGAGGCCTACAAACCTGACTCAGTTACATCAGTTCTGTCAGGAGGAATGGGCCAAAATTCCAGCAACTTATTGTGAGAAGCTTGTGGAAGGCTACCCGCCAAGTTAAACAGTTTAAAGGCAATGCTACCACATACTAACAGAGTGTACTGTATGTAAACTTCTGACCCACTGGGAATGTGATGAAAGAAATAAAAGCTGAAATAAATCATTCTCTCTACAATTATTCTGACATTTCACATTCTTAAAATAAAGTTGTGATCCAAACTGACCTAAGGCAGGGAATGTTTACTAGGATTACATGTCAGGAATTGTGAAAAACTGAGTTTAAATGGATTTGGCTAAGGTGTATGTAAACTTTCGACTTCAACTGTATATCTACAATGAGATTAATTGGACATTAATTGGACATTGACACATTTTTTGTTATTTTGTTTCTGTACTCTAGCACTTTGAGTTTGAAAGGATACAATGACAATGAGGTTGAAGTGCAGCCTGTCAGCTTTAATTTGAGGATATCTTCATCCATATCAGATGAACCATTTAGAAATTATAGAACCTTTTCTACATAGTCCCCCCCCATTATCGGGCATCAAAAAATATTGGACAGTTAATATTTGGTCGCATATCCTTTGCATGCCATGACTTCCTGATGTCTGTGCCCCAACAACATCAAAAGACTCTTGATATCTTATTTTTTGGTACTCTTACAAGCGATACTATAGATATGCAGTAGATATGGATGGATCACTTTAAGGGTTGTTTCTCCTGACAAATATTCCTATTGAATTCTATGGAAAAATAAGTCAGGAGAAAAAACCCTTCAAATTATCCATCCATATCTACTGCATATCTGGCAGCAGAGTGATGGTTTAAGGCTTGTTTGATACGTCAGACCCTTGATGACTTAGAGCCATTTAGCCACCCATGTGTTCCATACTGTTCCAGTGTAATTTACAGGTAAATCTAGTCCCACCCCCCAATTCCCATAGAGATAAATCCCATTTGGAGACATAAAGAATTTGGATTGGGCAACCAAACATCATGACAAATGCAAGGACCACATCGGTGCTGATGTTCGTTACAAGTTGCTAGGAACAAGTCTTTGTCTGCAAAGAAACAGAGATACACTTAAACGTTTGATTGACTCTACAGCATTTCTAGGCATGCAAGTGCTGGCATTCAGGGGGCATGATGGAACAAAGTCTGCTAATAAGGTCAACTACAGAGTTGGCACAGGTAATGGCACCGGTAATTGCATGGTATGACGCCTTACTAACTGATCATTTGCAAACATCAACTGTGTTCACCGGCGAGTTGAAAAACAATCCAGAATTATTTAATTTCTGCAATAGCCACCACTATCAAAAATGAAATCCTATAAAACTCGATGGGGAAAAAAGTCAGGAGAAGAAACCCTTAAAGTGATCCATCCATATCTACTCCATATCTGGCCGTAGAGTGATGGTTTGGGGCTCGTTTGATACCTTAGACCCTTGATGACTTACAGCCATTTCGCCAGTCATTTGTCAAATGGCAATTTTATCTATTTAAAATTAAAAGTGAAGGAGGTTGAATAATTTTGAGTGCAACTGTGTGTATATATATATATATATATATATATATATATATATATATATATATATATATATCAGAGGAGGTTTCTCTAAGACAACAGGTGAAGCAGTGCTTCACTCAAAAAATAAATAAATAAATAAATAAATAAATAAATAAAAGAACATGCATAGCACACACAACACATCTTTATTTAATATTGAATTATCATCACAACTACCATTTCCCTTGTGAAGCTAAAAAAAAAAGTGCCTCGATTCAAAAATGTGCCTTGTATCGTGAAAAACAGCGCCACCCTTAGACTTTTAAAAGGAACTTCAGTGAAGCACTGTGTCTGACTGCTTACTAGACCATTGGAAATCAATGGGGGACTTTATAAAATATGATTGGATAATTGTGGATTATGACGCATTTGTTTAGCCCACCCGTGAAGCACTGCCTCACTAATGTATTTCAATCATGCGTGTTCTTGTGCGCGTTCTCGTCCTGATGATTGACATAATGTCTAACCATACAGAACAGGAGTTCATTTGTCCAGCAAGATATAATCATCCTACCGGCCAATTTTCCCTGTTGGTAGTAGAGACGTTAGTGTGTTACTGTATTGGAGAGAGAGAGAGAGAGAGAGAGAGAGAGCGATTTATTAAATTTATTAAATTTTTATGGTTGTGGCGTTGTCGGCGGTGATTTGTATATATTGTAAATAGTAAAAAAATTGTATCGGTGTTGTAGCGTTATCTTTTTTATCATTAAGCGATCTCAATCATTTTTTTTACCTTAGCTAGCTAGCTAGCTAGCTAATTGCTAACGTGATTTAGCTAGCTGACGTTAGCCAAAACTAGCTCACTTTTTTGAAAAGGTAGCTTTTTCCATTTAATTTGGCTCCAGTTGGAAGAAAATGGAATCTGCGAATGTAACGTCAAACATCCTGGATCGGATTCTGCGGGATTCTTTTCAGTCGTTAAACTACGAAGATAAACTGCGAGTGAAGGCCGAGGGAAGACCGAAGCCTCCTATCAATTTGGTCCAGCGAGTGGGCTCGGTGAGTCGGAGTTTTAAAGTATCACGGTATGACAAGGTGGAGTGGCTAACTGGTAGCTTGCTAACGAACCGCCTGTATTGCTGGCCATGTGTCTTGTTCAAGTGCGCTGCTGCAGGAGATGTATGTTCAAAGTTTGCGAGAGATGGCTTTGAGGATTTACGTAATTTCGACAGGTCTGTTAAGATTCATGGGAAATCGAAGGAGCATGTCAGTGCAACCGTGCAGTTGGTCTTTTGGGAAATGTGAGAATCGAGCATTTAATTGATGAAGGTGCACGTATCCAATTAGCAAAGCACAATGAAATGGTGCGGAAAAATCGTGACATTCTCAGGAGGTTGGTTGATGCGATTGCATTCTTGGGTCGTCAGGAGCTAGCATTTAGGGGGCATGACGAGAGTGAAAATTCTGATAACAGGAAACTACAGGGAGTTGACTGAAATGCTTTCTCGCTATGATGACGTTCTGGCTGCACACTTGAAATCGTCCACTGTGTTCTCTGGCATGTCTAAGACGATTCAAAAAGATCTGATCGAAGCTATTGCAGCTACGATGCAGCAGGAGATCAAGAGTGAAGTAACCGCTGCTCCTTTTTTTGCGTGGAAAATAGATTAAATAACATTTAAACTGCCTATGAAATGTTTTTGCCCAGTATTTGCACTTAAAATATGCAATTGCACTTGAGATACTCTGCATATTTACTCTTGAAAAACTGCTGAATAAATATGTTAAATGTATATTGTCTTTGTTTTCATTTAAATTTACCCAATTCAAATATTGTCTGTTTTTATAGGTGTGGTGAAATGACAGTTAAAATGTCAACTTTACAGAAGTGTAAATCTACAGTAAATTGCTGACTACTGAGTTGCACTATTACAGTTGATATGTCAAAATACAGGTGATTACTGTAATTCTACAGCAGCATATCACAGTAATTCCATGGTCAGGTTGACTGAAATTGCAGCACACGGTTATCATTTCATAAAGATTTACTGATAATATGATACGGAAATTACTGTGAAAGTAATGCAATTAGTAGCCAGAAATTGACTGTAAATTTAAAGTGAACTATTTTACAGTGTGTATTTTACAGTGGGGGGGGGGGGGGGTGGGGGGTGTTTGGGGTTTGCTTCACCAAAAATTTTGGTCAGCAGCCGCCACTGATATATATATATATATACACTGCCTGGCCAAAAAAAATTTTGTTGGACCACCTTTAGCTTTGTTTACAGCGCGCATTCTTTGTGGAATTGTTTCGACAACCTTCAGCAACGTCACCACATTTAATTCCGTCCAGAGTTGCATTAATTTTTGGCCGAGATCTTGTATTGACGACGGGAGAGTCAAACCACTCCGTAAAGTCTTCTCCAGCACATCTCAAAGACTTTCAATGGGGTTAAGGTCAGGACTCTTGTGGCCAATTCATGTGTGAATATCAAGTCTCATTTTTACTATTAGGGGTTATTTTAGGGGTTTATTTTTACTGATATACATACACACACCACCATACACACATATGCACATACACACACAACCATACACACATGTACATACACACTGAAACACAAACACTCTATCTCTGAGTGAGGGTTGGCAAACAGATAGGCAATGTACTGTATACATGACACACTCCAATGTACACACACACACATACATAGACTCTCAAACACACAGACACACAGACACAAACACACACACACACTGGAAGCGGCACTTGAGGAAAAAGCAAAAGTGAGAGATGTGCATCTGGGCATCTCCCATTGTAACAGTGCCCCCTGTCTGCTACTCACAGGAATGTGTACAAGGACTACCGCCAGCTGGAGCTGGCCTGTGAGTCACAGGAAGAGATAGACGGCTGGAAGGCTTCCTTCATGCGCGCTGGTGTTTACCCAGAACGCATCACGGTAGGAACTCTCACAAGGCTTCCTAAAAACCTGGGCTGTGTACGGATCCAAAATGTATCCTTTCTTCCTGTCGTTCCCTTCCCTTGCTTCAAGGGGGGAATCCCCCAAATGGCAGGATGATATATGGCAGCCATACCAAGTGTGATTCGGATCCAATTTAAGAAAGGGGAGGGAGTAATTATATTCCTTTGTTCCCTCGTTTATCCTCCCTTGCACCAAGGGTATAAAATGCAAACTTCCAGCAAGAAGGGAATCCCACAATGCAATGCTCCACATGGGAAAAAGTGGGCGGTCACCAGAGAACTATGTGGCGGTCACATTTCAATTCTATGGTGTTGCACTTCCGAAATGTTGCGAGGGCGGTTCGGTTCCGTTTTTGTTTGTTTCTCGTCAATCCTCCCTTGCAGAGCACCTTTTAAGTTTGCTTGCTGCACGTAGCAAATTGTGTCACAAGATAGCTCCTTCGAGGGGAGACAGCAAGGGAAAGGAGCATGTTAAATTGGATTTGAATGCAGCCCCGCACTGTAAAGTCAAAGGTGTTAAAATCCCGCCAAGCAGACTCATGCGCATTTAAAATCCTGCCAAGCACACTCATAAAAATTTTAATTTCCGCCAATCACACTCATACGAATTGAAAATCCCACCAATCACACTCATACAAATTGAAAATCCCACCAATCACAGTCATACAAAGCACATTCATACGCATATAAAATCCTGCCAAGCACACTCATACGCTTTTAAAATCCTGCCAAGCACACTCAAACGCATTTAAAATCCTGCCAAACCCCCTCATACACATTTAAAATCCTGCCAAGCAAACTCATACGCATTTAGAATCCTGCCAAGCACACTCATACACATTTAAAATCCTGCCAAGGACACTCATACGCATTTTAAATCCTGCCAAGCAAACTCATACACATTTATAATCCTGCCAAGCACACTCATGCGCATTTAAAATCCCGCCAGGCACACTCATACGCTTTTATAATCCTGCCAAGCACACTGATACAAATTTAAAATCCTGCCAAGCACACTCATATGCATTTAAAATCCTACCATGCACACTCATACGCATGTAAAATCCCATCAAGCACAATCATTTGCATTTGAAATCCAGCCACGCACACTCATACGCATTTAAAATCCTGCCAAGGACACTCATACGCATATAAAATCCTGTCAAGCACACTTATATGCATTTAAAATCCAGCCAAGCACACTCATGTGCATTTAGAATCCTGCCAAGCACACTCATATGCATCTATAATCCTGCCAAGCACACTTGTATGCATTTAGAATCCTGCCAAGCACACTCATACGCATTTAAAATCCTGCCAAGCACACTCATATGCATCTATAATCCTGCCAAGCACACTTGTATGCATTTAGAATCCTGTCAAGCACACTCATACGCATTTAAAATCCTGCCAAGCACACTCATATGCATCTATAATCCTGCCAAGCACACTTGTATGCATTTAGAATCCTGCCAAGCACACTCATACGCATTTAAAATCCTGCCAAGCACACTTATATGCATTTAAAATATGCATTTTAAATCCTGCCAAACACACTTATACAAATTTTAAATCCCGCCAAGCACACTAATGCAAATTTAAAATCCCACCAGGCATACTCATATGCATTTAAAATCCTGCCAAGGACACTCATACACATAGAAAATCCTGCCAAGCACACTTATATGCATTTAAAATCCTGCCAAGAACACTCATACGCATTTAAAATTCTGCAAAGCAAACTCGTACGCATTTAAAATCCCGCCAAGGACACTCACATGCATTTATAATCCTGCCAAGCACACTTATATGCATTTAAAATATGCATTTAAAATCCTGCCAAACACACTTATACAAATTTAAAATCCCGCCAAGCACACTAATGCAAATTTAAAATCCCACCAAGCACACTCAAACGCATTTAAAATCCTGCCAAACCCCCTCATACACATTTAAAATCCTGCCAAGCACACTCAAACGCATTTAAAATCCTGCCAAGCAAACTCATACGCATTTAGAATCCTGCCAAGCACACTCATACACATTTAAAATCCTGCCAAGGACACTCATACGCACTTTAAATCCTGCCAAGCAAACTCATACACATTTATAATCCTGCCAAGCACACTCATGCGCATTTAAAATCCCGCCAGGCACACTCATACGCTTTTATAATCCTGCCAAGCACACTGATACAAATTAAAAATCCTGCCAAGCACACACATATGCATGTAAAATCCCATCAAGCACAATCATTTGCATTTGAAATCCAGCCACGCACACTCATATGCATTTAAAATCCTGCCAAGGACACTCATACGCATATAAAATCCTGTCAAGCACACTTATATGCATTTAAAATCCAGCCAAGCACACTCATGTGCATTTAGAATCCTGCCAAGCACACTCATATGCATCTATAATCCTGCCAAGCACACTTGTATGCATTTAGAATCCTGCCAAGCACACTCATACGCATTTAAAATCCTGCCAAGCACACTCATATGCATCTATAATCCTGCCAAGCACACTTGTATGCATTTAGAATCCTGCCAAGCACACTCATACGCATTTAAAATCCTGCCAAGCACACTCATATGCATCTATAATCCTGCCACGCACACTTGTATGCATTTAGAATCCTGCCAAGCACACTCATACGCATTTAAAATCCTGCCAAGCACACTTATACAAATTTTAAATCCCGCCAAGCACACTAATGCAAATTTAAAATCCCACCAGGCATACTCATATGCATTTTAAATCCTGCCAAGGACACTCATACACATAGAAAATCCTGCCAAGCACACTTATATGCATTTAAAATCCTGCCAAGAACACTCATACGCATTTAAAATTCTGCAAAGCAAACTCGTACGCATTTAAAATCCCGCCAAGGACACTCATATGCATTTATAATCCTGCCAAGCACACTTATATGCATTTAAAATATGCATTTAAAATCCTGCCAAACACACTTATACAAATTTAAAATCCCGCCAAGCACACTAATGCAAATTTAAAATCCCACCAAGCACACTAATGCAAATTTAAAATCCCACCAAGCACACTCAAACGCATTTAAAATCCTGCCAAACCCCCTCATACACATTTAAAATCCTGCCAAGCACACTCAAACGCATTTAAAATCCTGCCAAGCAAACTCATACGCATTTAGAATCCTGCCAAGCACACTCATACACATTTAAAATCCTGCCAAGGACACTCATACGCATTTTAAATCCTGCCAAGCACACTCATATGCATCTATAATCCTGCCAAGCACACTCATACGCATTTACAATCCTGCCAAGCACACTTATATGCATTTAAAATCCAGCCAAGCACACTCATGTGCATTTAGAATCCTGCCACGCACACTCATATGCATTTAAAATCCTGCCAAGGACACTCATACGCATATAAAATCCTGTCAAGCACACTTATATGCATTTAAAATCCAGCCAAGCACACTCATGTGCATTTAGAATCCTGCCAAGCACACTCATGTGCATTTAGAATCCTGCCAAGCACACTCATATGCATCTATAATCCTGCCAAGCACACTTGTATGCATTTAGAATCCTGCCAAGCACACTCATACGTATTTAAAATCCTGCCAAGCACACTCATATGCATCTATAATCCTGCCAAGCACACTCATACGCATTTACAATCCTGCCAAGCACACTTATATGCATTTAAAATATGCATTTTAAATCCTGCCAAACACACTTATACAAATTTTAAATCCCGCCAAGCACACTAATGCAAATTTAAAATCCCACCAAGCATACTCATATGCATTTTAAATCCCGCCAAGCACACTAATGCAAATTTAAAATCCCACCAAGCATACTCATATGCATTTAAAATCCTGCCAAGCACACTCATACGCATTTAAAATCCAGCCAAGTACACTCATACGCATTTAAAATCCAGCCAAGTACACTCATACGCATTTAAAATCCTGCCAAGTAAACTCATACGCTTTTAAAATCCTGCCAAGCACACTCAAACGCATTTAAAATCCTGCCAAGCACACTCATACGCATTTAAAATCCTGGCAAGCACACAAATACAAATTTAAAATCCTGCCAAGCACACTCCTATGCATTTCAAATCCTGCCAAGCATACTCATACGCATGTAAAATCCCGCCAAGCACACTCATATGCATTTACAATCTCGCCAAGCACACTCATATGCATTTGAAATCCAGCCACGCACACTCATACGCATTTCAAATCCTGCCAAGGACACTCATACGCATATAAAATCCAGCCAAGCACACTCATAAGCATTTAAAATCTCGCCAAGCAAACTCATATGCATTTGAAATCCCGCCAAGCACACTCATACGCATGTAAATCCCGCCAAGCACACTAATACAAATTTTAAATCCCGCCAAGCACACTAATGCAAATTTAAAATCCCACCAAGAATACTCATATGCATTTAAAATCCTGCCAAGCACACTCACGCATTTAAAATCCAGGTAAGCACACTCATATGCATTTAAAATCCTGCCAAGCACACTCATACGCTTTTAAAATCCTGCCAAGCACACTCAAACGCATTTAAAATCCTGCCAAGCACAATCATACGCGTTTAAAATCCTGGCAAGCACACAAATACAAATTTAAAATCCTGCCAAGCACACTCCTATGCATTTCAAATCCTGCCAAGCATACTCATATGCATGTAAAATCCCGCCAAGCACACTCATATGCATTTATAATTTCGCCAAGCACATTCATATGCATTTGAAATCCAGCCACGCACACTCATACGCATTTCAAATCCTGCCAAGGACACTCATACGCATATAAAATCCAGCCAAGCACACTCATAAGCACTTAAAATCTCACCAAGCAATCTCGTATGCATTTGAAATCCCGCGAAGCACACTCATACGCATTTAAAATCCTGCCAAGCACTCATACGCATTTTAAATCCTGCCAAACACACTTATACAAATTTTAAATCCTGTCAAGCACACTCATAAGCATTTAAAATATCGCCAAGCAAACTCATATGCATTTGAAATCCCGCGAAGCACACTAATACAAATTTAAAATCCCGCCAAGCACACTAATTCAAATTTAAAATCCCACCAAGCACACTCATATGCATTTAGAATCCAGCGAAGCACAATCATATGCATTTAAAATCCTGCCAAGCACACTCATACACATTAAAATCCTTCCAATCGCACTCATACGCATTTAACATCCTGCCACGCACACTCATATGCATTGACTCCACACACTCCGCGCACCAAATTGATCCCAAAAGTTTAAACTGACACAAAATAAATTTTTTGCGCTATTTTTGGCGTATGTTTTGTGCCTCCCAATTCGCTACCCTTTTATCCCTAAATATAAAAAATATGTGATGAAATCTGAATTTCCCTTATGAAAATGTAATATACTGCAGTATTATTTTAAATATATTGTGACGATAATTGCGATATATTTACAATATACTGCAGTATATTACATTTCCATAAGGGTTGGTACAGGACTTTTGGAAATATAACATTATGTTTATTGCATATTTCACTATTTAACCCCAACAAATTAGGAAAAGTCATATAGTGTGAAGATGAAAAAATAGGGTTAACTGGTCTTTAAGCGACATAAAAACATAAACACCCCGAACATAAAACAAGGGTTAAAGTCTCACCAGTAAAGCAATGCAGAGTGCACAGAGAAGTGTGCAACATGAAATCCATTCAGAAGACCTTGTGTGTAAACGTGGCACAATTTTGTAATTCTGATGAGAGGCTTCTAGTAAAGTAATCATGGAATGTGTACTTTAGACAAATGAGGTTTGTATTTAAATCAAAGAATTCAAGAATTTAAGAAACGTCTTTTTGATACATGTAACATACAGTATGCTGTTGAAAAATGTCAGTTACTGCCACCCTCATGAATGTAATTTACATTATAATTACAACAATATGTTCTGGGATAGATGCACAAAATTGTACCTACAGGTCAAATGTTCATGAAAGTGAAGAAATATTATACATTTTGCATACATAAATGAATACACATTCATTTATACCATAAAAAGGTCCCAGAAAGACAAAATAACCAATATGTCATGTGAAAATAAGAAATGCATGTGATTATATGAAAGCGGAGGCATATTTGCACATAAGCGTGCATGTGTGTGTACTCACCATGACAATTTCTGTGCGTGCTCTTCATAAATGTCTGTTTTTTGTGTGTGTCCCCTTCTGGCTGACGGGGTTCTGGTTGCCCCCCAAAGGAAAAAGAGAAGGTAGGTGTGTCATGTCCCTTGTAACTGTTTTGACATACATTGACACATGATGTTTTCTCACCCACAGACACACACACATATGCGCACACACACACACACACACACACACACACACACACACACACACACACACACACGCATGCACAGAAATGCATTCAGACAAGCACTTGTCAATCACACTGTTTCAGTGAAGGAAGAAAGTGTATGTTTATATGTTACTGTAAGGGGGGTGACCTGGTTTTTGATGACCCATATTTAAACGTGCACATGCACGTGGACTTTCTCTGTCCAGTCAGCACTCAGACAAACAGCATGTTGCTCAGTTTGGCTGTGTGGCTCGTGGCATTCTGTGTGTGTGTGTGTACATGCACCAGTAGGCTGTAAGGTTGTTGTGAAAAGTCACTGTACCACTCAGTTGAACTCAATCAGTTTGCTTAATTAATCAGTTGGCAGCGATTGATTGCTTGCTTCATGAAGGCTGAGGCTTCATATGACTCCTCTCAGCAGTTTTATAGACCCTTATAATTGATGGCGACGCTTGTTGTCTTTTGAAAAATTAAACAAACCAAAACAAAAATAAGTTTGATATAAAGCTGAAGAAATTGAATTTGCATTTTGGCTGTAGCCAATCAATCTCTAGTGAAAAATTAGTGACGTCACTGTGGGGAGGAAAGCCAATCACACTTACATCAATGGAATATACTGCAAATATATTGAAATAAAATGTATATGGGTAAATATACATGTCGGTTGCTTTCAGATTTGAAGTGTATTTTCTAAAAATACACTGCTGTGAAATGTACAGTATTTATCATATTTTCAAATAAATTCCATATTTACACTATATTGTCATAAGAGTACTTTCAGACCAGAACACTGGCTGCTACCACAGTCCACTTCGGTTCAGTTCAGTTCGGTTTGGGTCAGTCCCCTTCCCCCCTGGCACAGAAAGAATTGAGATTCAGATCAGTTTTTCATCTGGGGTTTGCAGAAAATACAGAAGTGGTTTCAGCAGTCAGGTGCCAATGCAGAGCAAATTCTAATTAAAATTTGTTTCCCCAGCATGACAAATGCAACTATAGTATTGCCAAAAAGCACAAATAACATCTCTGTGTTTGTCTGTCTGTCTGTCCGTCCCAAGCAGAGTGACACTGGGGAGGAGAACGGCTCCGATGGCTTCATGCACTCCATGGACCCTCAGCTGGAGAGACAGGTGGAAACCATTCGTAACCTGGTGGACTCCTACATGGGCATCGTCAACAAGACTGTGCGCGACCTCATGCCCAAGACCATCATGCACCTGATGATCAACAACGTGAGTCACCCCACGTGTGTCCTATTCATAATCTCTCCACCACAGGTTTCAATGCATCCTACATACAATTCAATTTTATTTGTATAGGTGCTTTTTACAGAGAACTGCCACAAAGACGCTTTTCAGAGAAACAGAAGAAAAATTTGGATAGCTATCCGTGTGCTCCTTCTGCTGGGTTTCAAATCATAGTGCATCATGATGATTGTAGCCATTTTTATGCTTATTGCGAGTTAGCAAATGTTTTCAGGCCCTTTTTTTGCTTAAATTATCTTTAAAAAAATATTTAAATGTTAATATTTTTCATTATTCTGTTTGATAAATTTTAAGTGATAACTTTTTATTAATCATGCAGATTTTCTTGGCCATATGTCAGGCTGCTGAAAATAGCATTTTTTTATTTGATTGGCATACCTTCTGAGCCCCTCCTCTCCCCCCACCCCTCCCTGCCATGCCCCGCCCCCTCTCACCCCGCCCTATTACTGCTCTCGTACCCCACCACAGACGAAGGACTTCATAAATGCGGAGCTGCTGGCGAACCTGTACTCCTGCGGGGACCAGAACACGCTGATGGAGGAGTCGGCCGAGCAGGCGCAGCACCGCGACGAGATGCTCCGCATGTTCCACGCCCTGCGCGAGGCCCTCAGTATCATCGGTGACATCAGCACCACCACCGTCTCCACCTCCATGCCGCCGCCCGTCGATGACTCCTGGCTGCAGGTGTCGGGCGGCCCGTCTGGACGAAGGTACATAATGCGGGGGAGATTCGCCAAGGGGTGAAATCTGACGTAACGCTCAAGTGAGGCTCGGGTTGGGGTTGTGCTGGAAGACTTGGGTGGGTGGGGGTGGGGGTGGGGGTGGGGGGTGGTACTAGATTTAGCTGTAAATTACACTGGAACAGTATGGAACACATAGTTGGCTAAAAGTCATCAAGGATCTAATTTATCAAACAAGCCTTAAACCATCACTCTGCTGCCAGCTATGCAGTAGATATGGATGCATAACTTGAAGGGTTTCTTCTCCTGACTTATGTTTCCATAGAGTTCAATAGGAAAATTTGTCAGGAGAAACAACCCATAAAGTGATCCATCCATATCTATTGCATATCTGGCAGCAGAGTGATGGTTTGAGGCTCGTTTGATACCTCAGACCCTTGATGACTTACAGCCATTTTTACCAATCATGTATTCCATACGGTTCCAGCATAATTTACAGCTAAATCTAGTCCCACCCCCAAATTTCCATAGAGATCCATTCAAATGCAGAGAAGTTATAGTATCGCTTGTAAGAGTACCAGAAAATAAGATATCAAGAGTTGTTTGATGTTGTTGGGTCACAGACATCAGGAAGTCATGGCATGCAAAGGACATGCGACCAAATATTAAAAATGATTACTTTATTCTACATTATGTTAAACTGTCCAATATTTTTTTATGCCTGAAAATGGGGGGGGACTATGTACTAAAGGTTCTATAATTTCTAAATGGTTAATCCGATATGGATGAAAATACCCTCAAATTAAAGCTGACATTCTGCACTTCAACCTCATTATCATTGTATCCTTTCAAACTCAAAGTGCTAGAGTACAGAACCAAAAAAACAAAAATGTGTCACTGTCCGAATGAATTATGGTGCTCACTGCATATACGTATATATATATATATATATATATATATATATATATATATATATATATATATATATATACACACACACTTAAAAGCCAGCTGTGTGAAATGTTTTAAGAGTAGAGAGTGTTGATTTTGGATTGTTTGTGTTTTAACTTGTCCCACGTATAGGTCAATACTAAGCAAATATGTAATTTAGTGTGACTGAACTCCGGTTAGTGTTTGGCAGTTCACAGTGAGGGTGAAGTGTAGCCACCACCAGTATTAAACTGTGTGGAAAGTATTTGTGACTGCGTAGCAGCTGCCGAACCCAAAAAATGTTACGGTTAAAGGTGCATTATGCAGGATTTTTAGCCTTGATGTGGTCCTTTGTTTACAATCAAAGAAGTCTCCTCCTCCTAGCAAATCCTAGTTTGACTCTGCTTTTTGAACGCGCCCTGTTGGTTTGTTTGCGCTTCTTCACCTCCGCCATTTTAGTAGCTAGCTAGCTACAAGCACTCCGCTGAAATCTCACAGGCTATGTAGCCACACAAACACCCCTTCCCACACAGAAAAGAGCGTCACACCCAGAAACGTCCCAGAGATTGCCAGCGTGTCATAGATATGACTGAGCATGGTTAATTTATAATATGTTTTCAAGGTAAAAATCCTGCATAATGCAACTTGGCACACTGAAGGTGTGCCAAGCTTTAAAATTAGTCTGCACACTGGGTTCATTCCAATCGCTTATTTTATCCGTCCTTGTCTCCTTGTCCTTGCCTGACCCGGAAATCGATTGAGGTCCACCATCTTTAACGACATTCCAAACCACTAAATGCTCCTCGGAGGAGCGAGAAGTGAGGAGCAAGGAGGCTCCCGGAGGAAGCTTCAGTGAGGAAACACAAGTGTAGCCTTTGCGGAAGATTTTTCTCGGAACACGTGACGTGTATAAATTATCCACCTCTCCACATCTGCCACGTGGCAGGTACACCCCTACTCAAATCCAAATTTACCATTCCTTTCCATTCATTATAATGTGGTTTAAACCATAATGACACTCATTCTTTATGACTAACAAAAGCCAGATTTTTTCATGAAAAAAGAGGCTTAAAAGCATTATAGTTAAGTGCTTATGCATAATACACTGCCTGGCCAAAAAAAAGGTCGCACACACTAATATTTCGTTGGACCACCTTTAGCTTTGATTACGGTGTGCATTCGTCGTGGCATTGTTTCGACAACCTTATGCAACGTCACAACATTTATTTCCGCCCAGAGTTGCATTCATTTTTGGCCGAGATCTTGTATTAACGACGGGAGAGTCGAACCACTCCGTAAAGTCTTCTCCAGAACATCCCAAAGACTTTCAATGGGGTTAAGGTCTGGACTCTGGTGGCCAATTCATGTGTGAAAATGATTCCTCATGCTCCCTGAACCACTCTTTCACAATTTGAGCCTGATGAATCTTGGCATTGTCGTCCTGGAATATGCCTATTGATGGGATAACCTGGTCATTCAGTACATTCTGGTACTCAGCTGACTTCATTTTATTGCTGCATAACATTGCTGAGCCTAGACCTGACCAATTGAAGCAACCCCTGATCATAACACTGCCTCCAGTGGCTTGTACAGTGGACACTATGCATGACGGGTGCAACAGCGACTTTTTTTTTGGCCAGGCAGTGTATGACGCTGACGGTGACGCTTGACTGAGCAGAAACGTTCCATTTACCTAATGCATGTTGCCTCAATTCCTCCGTCCTTGTATCTCATCCTTGCATCCTTCCCTCTGCTGGGTGGAGCTAAGGAGCGAGGAAAGGACACGAGGAAATGATGCATGTAGTGAAAATAAGCGATTGGAATGAACCCACTCTCTCATACGTTAAAGGAAGAGTGTGCATATGGTGCACTCTGCTGGTGGAATCTGGGAATTGCACATCAGAAAGACTTGCAATATGGTGCAATGCCCCCAAGATTTTCCAAGATTTTCCAAGCTCTGAACTAACTTAAAGAACATTTTCTGACTTACACCTTATGTATCAGAACTTATGATTAACATGTAATTTAAATACAATGTAAAAAAAATTAAATAAAACCTAAATAACCAAGCACATCCTGCTGGAGGATTGTGGAAATTGCAAGCTGTGTGTGTCTCCCTCAGGTCCCCGGCCGCCAGCCCCACCCCACAGAGAAGGGCTCCCCCGCCAGGACCTCCTACCCGGCCTGGATCCCGAGGCTCCGCCCCTGGACCCCCCCCCTGCTGGGGGCCCGCCCGTGCCCTCCCGCCCTGGGGCTTCCCCGGACCCCTTCGGAGGGCCGCCTCCCCAAGTTCCCTCCCGACCTAACCGTGCACCCCCCGGTGTGCCCAGGTGAGTCGCAGGAACAAAAGCGTTTTGATTTTCAGGATGAGATCTGACAGCCACCGTGCTCCCGATTCAAAGCAACGAGCAGCAAGAGTTTGAAATGAGGGGCATTGTGTGTGAGCACAGACCAGGGGATTGGTATGAGGCGTGACCATGTTCATGACATTGTGGAGTCGACAGCCAGGGATTGGCTGTGGTCGTCAGCTAACTGCTGAAGTGGATGGTGTCACACACTGCGAAAAATGTCCTGTCTTAACAAGTGTTTTAGTCTTGTAATAAGTGCATATATGTTAGACAAATATATTATACAATGTATGCATTCAAGTGCATATGTGCAGGTGGCAATGATTCATATATTTGTGTATTGGACAGATTTGGGTTTTCATATTTTCAGTATTAGCTATATTGACATGTATTGCTTTTCCATAAAGGCCAGCTGGCTGATCTCTGAGTCGTATCCAGAGAGGTCAGCCATGCGTCTGGATCTTTGGGTGCTGCGTCCTCCTCTCGTCCTTAATTTGGGTCAGGAAGGTTAACCCCCTTCTCACCCACTGCCTTTAAATAACCTCCCACACACCATACATGCTGACCCCTAACCCCCCCCCCCCCCCACACACACACACACACACACCCACTAACTACTACTAAGTAGTAAAAAAAAAAGCCCTCAGCCTTTACCCTTAGATGGCAGGGTTATTAAACAGACTATGATGTGCTCTATTCACACACTGAGACCAAGCTCAATTTATTTAAATTAACATTTTACTTTGAATTTGGCACCAGTGGATACGTCACAGTCTGTATTTTATGCTGTAACTTGTTTTATTTAGTTTATTGGGTTTAAGAGAAACCCCTTTATCAGTTAAATGTAATGTTGTCATTGAGTCAACTGTGGGTGAGTCTCTCTGTCTGTCTGTATGTGCTCCACCCCACTCCCCAGACAGACAAACCCCTCGTTCCCCTCAGTCGGCCTTCTTCCAGGCTTCCCCACCCCCTCCCGCAAATTCACCTCTTCTTTCCGCTCACTCCCTCCCTCATCCACCTGAGCCACTCTGCCTCCTCCACCTGCTGCCCCTCCACCTCTTCCTCTCTGCGTAAATGCTCTCCTTCACTAATGAAAAATGATAGAGAGAGATTTATCAAAGTGGAAAAATTACCTTTTTTCTTTTCCTAAACACGAATGCCGTTGCCTTGTGTTGCTCTATGATCACCAGTACTGAACCTTAACTGACCCAGTGGTCTGGGAAGAGGGCTGCTAACTCTTAATACACTCTCAAGCACTGCACAAAAACAATAAAAGTGTGCTTAATACAGCAGGCACAACAAAGCCTAATATGGTAATACTTTAAAAGATGGCGTGCCGTCTGTTTTGTCTGTACTTTTGGCTGGAAACGGTGCAGGGGCTTGAACATTTTTGAGTCTCTCCTCTTCCTAAACTGGTGGACAACCACGCTACTCTCTCCCCAGCCTACTCCCTCCTCGAATCCCACCCGTTGATTATGATTATTTTTTCAGAATTACAATCAGTGACCAATGAGGACTAACGCTAATGGTATGTCTGGTACTGTCATAATGCTGCTCTCACGCCATGTGTCATCACGTTGCATGATGTCACTTCCTCTCATGATGTCTGACCCACCCCTTAACCCCTCCATTGCATCATAAACACACACACTCTTGCGCACACACAAAAAAAACACACACGCACACATAGACACATATACAAACACGCAGACACACACGCACACAAACGCACACACGCATACACATACACACACGCACACACAAACACACACACACACACACACACACACTCACAGCTGGCCTGTCCTTTCCTGCTCTTACTTCAGTATCACACCCCAAATCACACCTAGGGTGCAGTGGGTTGGAGTGGGGCACAGAATTTGGGACCTGGAAACAAGAACAGAACTACCCCCAACTTCACCATGATAGTGATCAGGTGTCGAGGATTAGGGGTCAAGGGTGAGGGGTTATTTTGTCAGTGTTTTGTCTGTGTCTCCATGGCATTTCACTCATGCATGACCTTTGTACCTGTACAAATGTGAAAAAAACAAGAAACGCTTCAATTTTTTAAAATGTCTGTCCTGTGGAGAAAATAAGTTTAAACATTCCACTGGGGTGAGACCTGCGAAGGCCCAGGCTCAGCTTTGTGGGGGGAGGGATTGAAACGCGCCCTTATCTCTAATGCACATCTGCACTGATACTGCACCTTGCCTGCCTCAGGTGCATTTACACACACTGCCTCAGGTGCATTCAAACACACTGCCTCAGTTGCATTTAAATACACTGCCTCAGGTACATTTAAACACACTGCCTCAGGTGCATTCAAACACAGTACCTCAGGTACATTTAAACACACTGCCTCAGGTGCATTCAAACACAGTACCTCAGGTGCATTTAAACACACAACCTCAGGTGCAATCAAACACTGCCTCAGGTGCATTCAAACACACTGCCTCAGTTGCATTTAAATACACTGCGTCAGGTGCATTTAAACACACTGCCTCAGGTGCATTCAAACACACTGCCTCAGTTGCATTTAAATACACTGCGTCAGGTGCATTCAAACATACAACCTCAGGTGCATTTAAACACAGTACCTCAGGTGCATTTAAACACACTGTCTCAGGTGCATTTAAACACTGCCTCAGGTGCATTCAAACACACTGCCTCGGGTGCACTTAAACACAGTACCTCATGTGCATTTAAACACAGTGCCTCAGGTGCATTTAAACACACTGTCTCAGGTGCATTTAAACACACTGCCTCAGGTGCATTGAAACACAGTGTAGTAGGTTGGTGGTTCGATCCCCACCTGTTCCAAAGTTTTTTTGAGGCACACAATGTGCACGTCATTGTAAGAATGTTCTTTTTATTGCAAAGGCTAAGAAATTTCACAATATTACCTGTTAACTGTTTGAAGGGTGCATTTAAACACACTGCCTCAGGTGCATTGAAACACAGTGTAGTAGGTTGGTGGTTCGATCCCCACCTGTTCCAAAGTTTTTTTGAGGCACACAATGTGCACGTCATTGTAAGAATGTTCTTTTTATTGCAAAGGCTAAGAAATTTCACAATATTACCTGTTAACTGTTTGAATTATGAAGTCAGTAAGCCAAAACAATCTGATACCGCAACACACAAGTCTTATTTGGCCTCCTCATTTCTGTTAACCTGCTTTGGCCTAGTGGATACAATCTTGCCTTTCCATGTATGTGGTCAGCGGTTCAATTTCAGCTTGGTACCAATGGCTAAGTTAATGTTTTGCAAAACTATTGTGCAAATGCTATGCTTCTTTTAATGTTGTTTTCACATTAAGAAACACCTTTTTATTGCAAAAGTTAAGAAATTTAACAGTATTAACTGTTCACTGTTTCACTTGTACTTAAAAGACTTAATACGCAAGCCCTTTCTGGATCGGGTTAAGATACCATCAACAATGGCAAAAGCCCTGATTAGAAACAAATATTTGTATTTTGGGTCAACCCTGTCTCGAGTTGTCTACCATTTTACAGTTTCTGTGTTTGACAAATGCTGCTAATGCCGCTCGGTCCCTGGGAATCGCTGCTTGCAGCTATATTTTCAATTGTTCTCCTGTTACAGTATTGTTTAACCGATTATGTTCAGTTTGATTGTACAACCCGTGCAATGGATCTATGGTAAAGGCTAACCAGCCCAAACTTATTGTAAAATACACTAATTGCACAACCCAAAAAACTATCAAACCTTGAGGTACACTTCTTGGAGGTGGTATTTGTTCTAATTTGATAAATTGAGATATATGTATATACGTATAGTACTATTAACAAAAAATTATAACAAAAATTATGTATTATTAACAAAAATTATTTACACAGACAACATTGCTCTCCTCTTTTTTTTTATTTTAAATTTCTCACAACACTGCTTCCCTAACTATCCCTACCCTAATATAGCAGCGGCAATATCTTTCGTCTGCTTCACCCTATCACCATTTGTGGCGGACTGTTTGAAAGGAAAGGCGTCCCATTACACACAACCTCTACGCAGCCCACAACCCGGTTATTCTCATCGTTTCAGAGATTTTGGCTAGCTAACTTGGAGCCCTATTGCTCCCCCACAGTGTTATGAAACACGGCTCTCGCCCCCCCGACATTTCACTAAACCTTACACTATTTATTTTATTATTTATATGAGGCTTCTGCATTTTTGGTTTTGTTTGGCCCTACACAGCTTCACAAAACAGCTTACTGTGCACTGAAACACAGTGCCTCAGGTGCATTCAAACACAGTGCGGCAGGTGCAGTTAAACACACTGCCTCAGGTGCATTCAAACACAGTGCGGCAGGTGCAGTTAAACACACTGCCTCAGGTGCGTTCAAACACAGTGCCGCAGGTGCAGTTAAACACAGTGCCTCGGGTGCATTCAAACACAGTGCCTCAGGTGCATTCAAACACAGTGCCGCAGGTGCAGTTAAACACAGTGCCTCGGGTGCATTCAAACACAGTGCCTCAGGTGCATTCAAACACAGTGCGGCAGGTGCAGTTAAACACACTGCCTCAGGTGCATTCAAACACACTGCCTCAGGTGCGTTCAAACACAGTGCCGCAGGTGCATTAAAACACACTGCCTCGGGTGCATTCAAACAGTGCCTCAGGTGCATTCAAACACACTGCCTCAGGTGCATTTAAACACAGTGCCTCAGGTGCATTCAAGCACACTGCCGCAGGTGCAGTTAAACACACTGTCTCAGGTGCATTCAAACACACTGCCTCAGGTGCAGTTAAACACAGTACCTCGGGTGCATTTAAACACACAACCTCAGGTGCAATCAAACACGGCCTCAGGTGCATTCAAACACAGTGCCGCAGGTGCAGTTAAACACAGTACCTCGGGTGCATTTAAACACACAACCTCAGCTGCAATCAAACACTGCCTCAGGTGCATTCAAACACAGTGACTCGGGTGCATTCAAACACACTGTCTCAGGTGCATTCAAACACAGTGCCTCGGGTGCATTCAAACACAGTGCCTCGGGTGCATTCAAACACAGTGCCTCGGGTGCAGTTAAACACAGTACCTCAGGTGCATTTAAACACACTGTCTCAGGTGCATTCAAACACAGTGCCTCGGGTGCATTCAAACACAGTGCCTCGGGTGCATTCAAACACAGTGCCTCGGGTGCATTCAAACACAGTACCTCGGGTGCATTTAAACACAGTGCCTCGGGTGCATTCAAACACAGTGCCTCGGGTGCAGTTAAACACAGTACCTCGGGTGCATTTAAACACACGACCTCAGGTGCAATCAAACACGGCCTCAGGTGCATTCAAACACAGTGACTCGGGTGCATTCAAACACAGTGCCTCGGGTGCATTCAAACACAGTGCCTCAGGTGCATTTAAACACACTGTCTCAGGTGCATTCAAACACAGTGCCTCGGGTGCATTCAAACACAGTGCCTCAGGTGCATTTAAACACAGTGCCTCAGGTGCATTTAAACACACTGTCTCAGGTGCATTCAAACACAGTGCCTCGGGTGCATTCAAACACAGTGCCTCAGGTGCATTTAAACACACTGTCTCAGGTGCATTCAAACACAGTGCCTCGGGTGCACTGAAACTCCCTGCCTGAGGTGCATTCAAACACAGTGCCTCGGGTGCATTCAAACACAGTGCCTCAGGTGCATTTAAACACACTGCCTCAGGTGCATTTAAACACACTGCCTCAGGTGCATTTAAATACAGTGCCTCAGGTGCATTCAAACACACTGCCTCAAGTGCATTCAAACACACTGCCTCAGGTGCATTCAAACACAGTGCCTCGGGTGCATTCAAACACAGTGCCTCAGGTGCATTCAAACACAGTGCCTCGGGTGCATTCAAACACAGTGCCTCAGGTGCATTTAAACACACTGCCTCAGGTGCAATTAAACACACTGCCTCAGGTGCATTTAAATATAGTGCCTCAGGTGCATTCAAACACACTGCCTCAAGTGCATTCAAACACACTGCCTCAGGTGCATTTAAACACACTGTCTCAGGTGCATTCAAACACAGTGCCTCGGGTGCATTCAAACACACTGCCTCAGGTGCATTTAAACACACTGTCTCAGGTGCATTTAAACACACTGCCTCAAGTGCATTCAAACACACTGCCTCAGGTGCAGTTAAACACAGTACCTCGGGTGCATTTAAACACACGACCTCAGGTGCAATCAAACACGGCCTCAGGTGCATTCAAACACAGTGCCTCGGGTGCATTCAAACACACTGCCTCAGGTGCATTTAAACACACTGTCTCAGGTGCATTTAAACACACTGCCTCAAGTGCATTCAAACACACTGCCTCAGGTGCAGTTAAACACAGTACCTCGGGTGCATTTAAACACACAACCTCAGGTGCAATCAAACACGGCCTCAGGTGCATTCAAACACAGTGACTCGGGTGCATTCAAACACAGTGCCTCGGGTGCATTCAAACACAGTGCCTCAGGTGCATTTAAACACACTGTCTCAGGTGCATTTAAACACACTGTCTCAGGTGCATTCAAACACAGTGCCTCGGGTGCATTCAAACACAGTGCCTCAGGTGCATTTAAACACACTGTCTCAGGTGCATTTAAACACACTGTCTCAGGTGCATTCAAACACAGTGCCTCGGGTGCATTCAAACACAGTGCCTCAGGTGCATTTAAACACACTGTCTCAGGTGCATTCAAACACAGTGCCTTGGGTGCATTCAAACACAGTGCCTCTGGTGCATTTAAACACAGTGCCTCAGGTGCATTTAAAACACACTGCCTCAGGTGCATTTAAATACAGTGCCTCAGGTGCATTCAAACACACTGCCTCAGGTGCATTTAAACACACTGCCTCAGGTGCATTTAAACACAGTACCTCGGGTGCATTTAAATACACTGCCTCAGGTGCATTTAAACACACTGCCTCAGGTGCATTTAAACACAGTGCCTCAGGTGCATTCAAACACACTGCCTCAGGTGCATTTAAATACAGTGCCTCAGGTGCATTCAAACACACTGCCTCAGGTGCATTTAAATACAGTGCCTCAGGTGCATTCAAACACACTGCCTCAGGTGCATTTAAACACACTGCCTCAGGTGCATTTAAACACAGTACCTCGGGTGCATTTAAATACACTGCCTCAGGTGCATTTAAACACAGTACCTCAGGTGCATTCAAACACACTGCCTCAGGTGCAGTCAAAAACAGTACATCAGGTGCATTCAAACACAGTAGCTCAGGTGCATTTAAACTCACAACCTCAGGTGCATTTAAACACAGTACCTCAGGTGCATTTAAACACTCTGCCTCAGGTGCAGTCAAAAACAGTACATCAGGTGCATTCAAACACAGTAGCTCAGGTGCAGTTAAACACTGGGGAATTGTCAGTGCAATGACCCATCATATATTCTCTGTCTGTCTGTCTGTTTGTCTGTTTTTGTGTCTGTGTGTCTTCCCCTGCAGCCGGAGGGCGGCAGCCTCACCTACCCGAACCAGCAGGCCCACTGACTCCTCCCTCCTTGACCTTTAACCCCCGGGCTGGCCTCACCCACCTCCCTCACCCTGTGACTGGCTCTGACCATGGACACAGCTGCACCCTCACACCCCCAACCGCACCCCCACACAATGCTACAATCCCATACCCCCCTAACTAGTCCTGCCACTCCACCTTCCTCCCCTCACCGTCTTCTTACTCTCCCCACTAACTGCTACACTTCCTGATGAAACATATTTTATACACACACATACACAAACACACCTACACACTCAAGCACACACACCCAATCGGACACCTTAGTGCCACGTACTTGCAAAAAACCCATGCAGCGTATTGAGTATGAACATGGAGATTCACACACAGTATAGAGATTAGCAAGGGAATCAGGATCATCATTTAAAGAGTAATAATGATATCAGCACCATAGTCCAGTGTATTGTAGCCTGTTATTTCTATCTTGTTCATCTTTATTGAGGTATGGGTTATTAATATTCCTTCCTGTAGATGTGCTTTAGACACACAATGTGTGGCAATATTTAATATCTTATGTATTTAATATCTCAGCCCTCACGTTACTGAGACAACCCAGTAGTCATGTATGTATTATCGCACAGGAAGAGATGCACCATCACTTCAGCTGTCAGGTTCCTTTTTCAACCCCTCAGCCCTCCCATGTCCCCTTTCCCTGACCCATATTGGATCCAGTGTGCTGCCTCAAAAGACACAGCTCTCAAATCGGACAGGGACCCAGATGGGCTAACCCCGCTCTCTAACCCCTGTCTTTGTCCCTGTCATAGCTCCACCAGCTTCATCAGGAGTGCCTGTGCTGTTTATCCCATGGTGATCCAACCCACCATTACCCCCCACCCCCCCCCCCCCCCCCCCTCCCAACACCACCTAACTGGATCTACGCTGTTTTGAAAAGCTACTTTGGGAAATGGTGAACACACAAATATGCACATGCACGCGTGCTGATACTCATTATAATTCAGCCTCTGGATGGGTGGGAGAGAAAGCGTAAAAGAGAGGAGGACAGGAATGAAAGAAGGAATGGGGAAGGGTTGAGGGTAGAAGAAAGGAACACCGTGCTTCTCCGCTTACTTTGATTCATACTTTTTCTTTTTCGTCTCCCTCCATCCCTCCATATTGAATGACAGGTTTGCTACCCTTCTCTGTTCACCCCCTCCCCCCAGCATCTCCCCAGCTCAGCAGTTGTTGGGAGGAGATGCGTTATCCGTGGCGGCGGTGGCGTTTGGGACGGTGGATAACTGCATCTCTCGGACACATCACTGTTGTCTCGATTTGCTTTATTTCTGCTTGGATCAGTTCTGTCCTCCAGAGTCACAGGCTAGACTAGCGAGCGTGCAGACGTACGCGGCTAACGGTCAGCATGCGCTACACCACAGTCGTACACTTATAAACATACGGATAAAGATGCCAATCGTAATCCGTAAATGTCTTCACAAGGTCTGTCCGGAGAATCAAAGCAATAAATTTTAACTCGGATGTAAAAGGGCTTCCTTATTATGTGTCCCTGTTTTGGGGGACCCTAAATTTGCAAATCGGCTTGTTTTTCTGGATGATGTCTGAAACGATGGCAGTCGATAGCCACGTTGACTTTGAGGAACGGTCCCCCTGCTTCCTCAGCTGAGGATATTATCTACCTGTTTGTCTTCTTTTATTGTTTTCACTCCTTCTTTTTCCCCTTTTCTTCTTTTCTCAGCCGGCAGAGCAAGGGCAGCCCGTCCCGTCCGGAGAGCCCCCTTCCACCATTCGACTCATAACTCCCCCCACCCCCGCCCAATCCCCCCCCTCTCCATCAGGCTCTCCCTCTTTCCTGCCCTTTGTGAAAACAGACCAATGCACTGAGAAAGAAAAGAACAGAGACGCCCCGCAAGTGCAGCTGGACGGGCGGTCGTCAGGGGGAGGGCCCAAAGAAAGAAAAGAACGAAAGAACCAGCCCTTCAAAAAGCTTCCCTCATCCGGATGATGGGTACAAAGAGAACAGCGTCTCCGCAGTAGGTTCTAATCACATTGGGGGGGTGCCCCCCCCATGGTGTCTGTCTGACCTAGCTGCGCCTCTGAGACCCCCATGTCGGCATGTCACGAAAGACCTAGCTGTGGTGTTACCTGTGTTGACGTTTCTTTCTTAAATATCCTGAGTCAACCCGTGTTCTGTGTTTAGACTGTGACCTCCCCCCTCAGAAAAGTGGATAATGCAACGCTGTCACCATTGTGGGTTCACCATTTGTCAATCCCCCTCCGAAACCAACAACCCCAATAACCAATCCTGACTGCACCACCGAGTCACCTCATTTTTCACTAGTGAAACTGTATAAAACTGGGGTCTGTACAGAAAGGGCAATATCTCCTTTGTTCTTGTGAAGGGACACACATGCAGCACTCCACACACAAGGGGTGGGGAGGGTGATAACCTCGCATGAGTGCATCCATTTGACAATTAGTTTTACTGTGAGAAGCTGTGGATCGTTTAATATCTGTGCAGCTAGATTTTCATCTTTTCACTTAAAACAATATTTTTAATCTTCTCGTTTGGATTTGGGGTTGACTGACATTATCAGATCAAAAAAAAAATCAGCGCTGGTCTATGCAGAAAAAACTGTAATCCTTAGTTTTACTCTCTTGTAATTTTTTCTGTGGATATTCCGATGATGTGAGTTAAATCCCTGTCCACGTGGACTCTCGTCTTTGTGGTTGTTGTTCGTCGTAGTTAACTTCAGGCATGGTGAATTTCTGACAGTAAACTAACCGTAAGGCGGTAAATACCTTGTATCTGTAACATCCTCACCTATGCACACAGACCCACACACACAACCACCAACCGGGTCTTAGCAACAATATTTACAAAAAATGTATAATTGTGATCTAAGAGTAAATAGATTATCATGGACATATCCTAAATGTGTGATGTAATATCCTTGTGGTGCATATATGGAAATTGTGCTTCCACGGTTTAGTTTAGTCAACATGCAAGATAAATATTATTGAATGTAAAATTAAATGTATAATAAAAATAAAATAAAGCTGGATAAATAATCATCATATACAATGGCATGGGATTTATTTTCAATGTATTATGTCCAATGACTGTTATGAGAGCAGGAAGTAGAGGTGGGGAGAATCCACGGGTGCGTCCCAATACTCTAAAAATGCACCCTCCTCTCCTCCGTGCCCCGGAAATGGATCTTTGTGTTTTAATCTAATGTTGCTGATTAATTACATATTATATAATGTCCCAACACGAACCGCAACGCCAGGTATATTGTATACTGTACATGCAACTACTTGTACTTGAAACATAGTTTGGCATATTTCCGGGTAGGAGACGAGTGGAGGAAAGGAGGTGGAGTGTGAAGAATATTGGGATGCAGCCCTTTTGGCGGACTGAGTGAATGTCTACTTCCCCCTGCTGTGATGCGTTTCCTGTACATTACTGTTGTTGAATGAGTCTGTTGAACAGAACTGTGCTTTGCCCAGAGATATAAAGTCAGTGTACCAACACTGTTGTCTGTTTTCTTTCTCTCCACAAAAATGTTTCAAGAATATTTTTCTTGAAACTCTTTGCATTTAAATACATTTCCCAGTTAATTTACACAAACATATGCATTTGTTTAAACAAAGCTAATAGCCCCGTATGTCCTGACATAAAAGGTACTCATCTTCTATTTTCATGTGCTAGAGCAACTTGATTCACTATGATTTCCAATGGTGCTAAATGTTCTGATAAAACCATGTATATTAGACTACTTACGGAACGATGACCGTTTACCTGGATAATGTAATAACAAAAATACAAAATGGTATATGCGCCTGGGTAACACTTTGGCTGATGATTTGCATGGGTAAAGAGTGAATGTCCGTACAAAATAGATACTCGCACACCAAACAAAGATGTTTACCTGGATACACATTGTGGTCTGACCTGAAGGATTTAGTTACAAAATACCTGAGGTGCAGGGCTTAATCATTAAGAGTCAAGAGTCAGTTTACTTTGCTCATTCAATTTTATTCAGGAAGAGGGGGAAAAAAATCTTACAAGGTGAATCACATCAGTATTTTTTTTTCTTTTTTCTCCATAGTGTTTAAACATTCTACATTTTAAAACTGATTAGTTTTGATAATTATTCCAAATAAATATATATTCATGTAGTTAACCTTTGTATTAAATTACAGACCATCCCACCCATCACCCATTGGCCTAACCTGCCCCTGTACCCCACCCCCACCGTGATTCATTAGATCTACAGGCAGATACAGGTAAATAACACCTAAGCCGCGGCCAAAAAGCAGCGATTCTCAGCCTTCTCCTTCTCCGCCAACCTACTTAGATGAATATACAATATGTTACACAGATACACTATTTACACGCTTTTTTTTGTCACTGGCCGTCCAATTAAACTCAGACAAAATTAAATTCCACAATACCGCCAATAAACTTAAAAAAAAGAAAAAAAAAGAAGCTATTTTTAACTTTTAACTTTCCAGTTCCTTTTTTTAACCCATCCCCACTGACTCCGGTTTAATGTACTTCATTTTATTATTTGCCTCCCCCCTTCAAAAGAAAAACAATGTGTGGCACGGGGGGGGGGGGGGGGGGGGGGGGTAAACATACAGTCACAGTCAAGTCACAACATACTCAGTGTCCTACTGATCTCAGTACTCTGGTCCAGAGTGGAACAGGTACATGAACACCTGTATCGTTGTTTGTCGTTTCCAACTATCAATAAAAAACAAGCAGAGCTCTTGCGTCTCCAGGACCAGGGCTGAAAACCCCTTCACTACGAAAGAACTTCACTACGCTTCTGAAGACCTTCATAGACCCAAATAAAGCAACACCACCCTGTGCCTCCACTGCTGTTCTCATTCAGCAATTCCTCAGGCTCCTTCCTACTCTCACATACAATGACAATCATGCTGGCTGGCTGATGTTTAAGGCGACCTACTAAGAAGTCGCTCAGCAAAGTGCTAACGGGCTTCAAGTGTTAGGAAGGCAGCTGGTAAAGCCATAAACTACAACCCTCAACTGCCTAATAAATTCAATGAAGTATATATTTTTTTTGTTGATTTCATCACCGCCAATCTTGCATGTTTTGTCCAAGTGGCAAAAAATTGGAAACACTAGCTCAAGTTTGTTTGTACACAGAACCAACGATTAATCCACCCCTCAGGAATCTGAGCGGACCTGGCTACCTACTGCTTCGCTTCACTGGTTCACATTCTACAGCACAACCAAAACAAATAATCTGCCCCTTATGAATGCACGCATGCGGCACATACACACTCGAGCACGCACGCATTTTCACTTTCTCCTCACCTTCCCAGCGTCTTCTCAAGGGAAACAGGAAGCACTTCCTGTCCTAAAGGACTCTCAGGCCAGAAGCAATGTATGAGGACTTGGCATCAGAGATATCCTCCATAGAAACACACACCACCAGAATGGACATTCTTATTTAACAGCAGTGGCTTTTTGAACACACGCACACACATACAAAAAAAAATAAAAAAAATAAATTCAAATGCATTTCTCTGTCAACCACAAAAGCTGTTACCCTTCGTAAGTGGTGGGAAATTCCATTGACCATACATTCAAGATGCTGATTTGGAACCAGGATAGTTTCTACGCAAGCCAAGAGAGAACAACCAAAACCCATCTTGTTACTTTACATCTATGTTATTCATCAGACAAGTAGACTGTGTACGACTATGTTGACGAGTGGAATCTTGGGTATGTTTATAATAATTCACTTCACAGAAAGAATGCGAGATGAGAAAACAAAATCGATATGTACTGGCAAACCAAAACCTGGCTGAAACTATATTGCACATAAACACCAGAGACGGAGCTCACAGACCAGCCTCAGTCTACTCTCCTACTACACCGCCATTTCCACTAGATTCTGATGTCCTTCAGGAACTGTCGCATGAAAGGCTGCATGCACTGCAGCCGACCACGGGGTCGCGCACCTCCCCCATTCACTTCCTCTGTTCCTACGACCTTCCTAGAAGGACACACCAACCCCCATGTGCCAACAGGACTGCAACTCTAGTGTGTCCTGGCTCCAAACTCCTAAATCATCGGCGCTTCTTCCAGTCAAAACCCCGTCTAAGAGTGATTCTCCTGGCTAAAACAACCTTCTCCCAAACAGCAAAGTGTTTGTGGAGGTGAAAGAAAAAACTGCAAACGTAGATATTTGTCAACTGCTTTCCTTTTGGAGAGGCTGTTTTCCTGGTTAGCATTTTAAAATCTAGTGTATAGTCATTAACTTTTCATCTGGTTCATGTATTTATTACATTTTAATCAAGTGCACATAAGTAAAACAAAAAGAGGACCTCCAAATTAAGCAAGAAATGCAGGTCTTTTATGTGAGGGGGGCGGTGGCCAGGTCAATATTGGATGCACCCTTGGGGTGATTCTGACGCCTCAGTCACAGCCAATCCTATCATAGGAGGGTCCCATTGCGGCCCCCCCCTCCTACTTCCAAACCACCAGGCTTACACAGCACAGCGCCACTCTTATTGCACCCAGATTTCAGATGTCAGAGGTAGGCGAAGGGAGGGGACGTTTGGGCAGGGGGAAGAGGGTGTATGTCGCTCTCTCCCCCCCCGTGTTTGGGATGGTGGAGCAAAACCTTATTTAAACGTTCATTCACAGTCCGAGTCTTCACTTTCATGGCGGCAGTTGAAGCTAACAACGGAAACCAAAACGGACTTCCAGGGAGACCCTCAAAATGAGCTTTGGTTACCGGGGAACGGGATGGGTCGGGCGATGGAAGGGGGAGAGGAGCCTCAGACCACCAGGATCTTGACCTCGTCGTGCTCATCGGCCCGGTAGAAGAAGGGGATGCAGGGGTTCTCCCCCAGGAAGGCAACAGGTCGGGCCTGGGGGTTCTGGATCTCCTGCAACAACTGCATGATCTGCTGGGCTGTCACGTCCTCCACCGGGGAACGCTGCTGCACCCCTGAGCTCTCCACCCTGACCTCGCCCACGTCCTGCAGCTCGGGCTCCACATCCGACCCCACGGCCACCGCTGGGCCCAGGGCCAGGTCTGACACCACCTCCATGGACTCTGCGGGGGAGGAGGGAGGGAGGGAGGGAGGCGCGAGAGAGAGAGAGAGAGAGAGAGATTAAGCACAGTTCCCAACAATCAGGACGTTCATATCCTTACTAACTTAATCATGTTACAGGTATATGTTAAATAATCCGTCCATAAAATCTTTCAATCACCAATTCCTTAATCAAGCTTTACTGATTAAGTGGGAAATAATGAAAATTGCCTATACATCTACAGTTGTGTTCAAATAAATAGCAGTGCGTTAAAAAAAGTGAATAAAGTGCAAATATTTTTTAATAGCTTTTAGTTCCATATTTCAAATGTAGTGGAAACATTACACATTCAATTCCAAATCAAAGCATTAACAAATTTTATCAAGTCTGCGTTATTCTTTTACAGGAAGCAAAGAAAAGGAATATTAATCTGTTCAAAAAAATAGAAGTGTCAACATTTTTCTCTTCAAACTCAAACACTTACTGTATAAACTGAAGAAATTTTTCAAGATTTAACTTCACTTTAAATTACTGAACTAATATTTAGTTGCATAACCATTGTTTTTGATAACTGCTGCGCTTCTGCGTTGCATCGAGTCAACCAACTTCTGGCACCTAGAAACAGGTATTTCAGCCCAGGATGAACGAACTACATTCCACAGTTCCTGTGAATTTTTGGGTTTTGCTTCTGAAACTGCATTTTTAATGTCAGCCCACAAGTTTTCAATGGGGTTGAGGTCAGGGGATTGAGCTGGCCACTCCATTACCTCAATCCTTTTTGTCTGGAATCAAGATGTTGCTCGCTTACTCGTGTGTTTGGGGTTGTTGTCTTGTGGAAACACCCATTTCAGGGGCATTTCCTCATCGGCATACGGCAACATAATCTCTTCAAGTATTTTGATGTATTCAAACTGATCCATGATCCCTGGTATACGATAAATAGGCCCAACACCGTAGTATGAAAAACATCCCCATACCATGATTTTTGCACCACCATGCTTAACTATCTTCACAGTGTAGTGTGGCTTGAATTCAGTACCCGGGGGTCGTCTGACGTACTGTCGACGACCACTAGACCCGAAAAAAACAATTTTACTCTCAACAGTCCACAGAATGTTACGCCATTTCTCTTTGGGCCAATCGATGTGTTCCTTGGCAAATTGTAACCGATTCTGCACATGCCGCTTCTTGCTGATAGCTTAGCTTCGATCAAACGTCTTCTGACTGTAACAGCACTTACAGGTAATTTTAGATCATCTTTGATCTTTCAGGAGGTGATGATTGGCTGAATCTTTTCCATTCTGACTATTCTTCGATCAATTTTAACAGTAGTTGCTCGTTTTCTTCCGCGTGTTTCGGGTTTTTGTTGCCATTTTAAAGCATTTGAGACCATTTTAGCTGAGCATCCTATAATTTGCTGCACTTCTTTATACGTTTTTACGTTTTCTATAACTTTTTAATCAAATTACGTTGTTTCTCCGAACAATGTTTGGAACGGCCCATTTTACTTAGCAATTCAGAAGGAAATATATTTTATAACAATGTGTGAAACATTTGCTTCCCTTCTTCCTTAATAAAGGACAATTAATGACACCTGTTTTTTCACAGAATGAATGAATTCTCTAATTAAACTCCACACTGCTATTATTTTGAACACGCCCCTTTCAATGAATGAGTCGATTACTCAGAACAAGCAGCGTGCATGTCATGACAGTTGGGTCCTGTTCTTGTTCTATTACACTACTACATCTACAAGTTAATTATTTGCCATGCAGAAATATCACTATTACTAATAACAGTGGTTCATCAGGCTACTGATGTTGTACTGCAATTTTTTTTAACACAACTGTATATACAGTTGAAGTCGAAAGTTTACATACACCTTAGCCAAATCCATTTAAACTCAGTTTTTAACAATTCCTGACATTTAATCCGAGTAAACATTCCTTGTCTTAGGTCAGTTAGTAACTTTATTTTAAGAATAGTAGTAGAGAGAATGATTTATTTCAGCTTTTATTTCTTTCATCACATTCCCAGTGGGTCACAAGTTTACATACAATCTAGTATTTGGTAGCATTGCCTTTAAATTGTTTAACTTGGGTCAAATGTTTCAGGTAGCCTTCCACAAGCTTCTCACAATAAGTTGCTGGAATTTTGGCCCATTCCTCCTGACAGAACTAGTGTAACTGAGTCAGGTTTGTAGGCCTCCTTGCTCACACACGATTTGATTTGAGGTCAGGACTTTGTGATGGCCACTTCAATACCTTGACTTTGTTGTCTTTAAGCCATTTTGCCACAACTTTGGAAGTATGCTTTGGGTCATTGTCCATTTGGAAGAGCAATTTGCGACCAAGCTTTAACTTCCTGGCTGATGTCTTGAGATGTTGCTTCAATATATCCACATCATTTTCCTTCCTCATGATGCCATCTATTTTATGAAGTGCACCAGTCCCTCCTGCAGCAAAGCACCCCCACAAACATGATGCTGCCACCCCCGTGCTTCACGGTTGGGATGGTGTTCTTTGGCTTGCAAGCATCACCCTTTTTCCTCCAAACATAACAATGGTCATTATGGCCGAACAGTTCAATTTTTGTTTCATCAAACCAGAGGACATTTCTCCAACTGTAGTCTGGCTTTTTTATGGCGGTTTTGGAGTAGTGGCTTCTTCCTTGCTGAGCAGCCTTTCAGGTTATGTCGATATAGGACTCGTTTTACTGTGGATATAGATACTTTTGTACCTGTTCCCTCCAGCATCTCCACAAGGTCCTTTGCTGTTGTTCTGGGATTGATTTGCCCTTTTCGCACCAAAGCACGTTTATCTCTAGGAGACAGAACGCGTCTCCTTCCTGAGCGGTATGACGGCTGCGTGGTCCCATGGTGTTTATGCTAGGGTTGGGCGATATGGCCACCGTCACCTCTGCAACCGGCGATTGCCAATGTATTTGTCCCAGGGGAGGGGGATGCTCAACATCGTGGCCTATATTTTCCACAGTAAGTCATCGCAATTTTGACAGAGCGCAATGGAAGAGCTCGTTGCCAAAAAGAGAACCACATCGCCTATTTGGAGGTTTTTGGTTTTAAACCTGATGAAAATGGAAATCCTAAAGATCCAAACAAAGTAATTTGCCTTATTTGCAGGAGAGTAGTGCCGGCAAAAGACTCAAACACGGCCAATTTGCACAAGCATTTGCGGGTACATCATCCAGCAACATGTTACACTAGCACCGACAGCAGCAGCCATGTCAACTGCCACTGGGAAAAGGTCCACTTCACCAGCCTTTAATTCTAAGTACCAAATATAAGTAGGACAGTGCGAGATGGGCGCAGTGCACATTAGCTGTGACTAGATATCTTTCAAAGGAAATGGTCTCTTTTCACACAGTGGAAAAGGATTAATTCAATGAGTTGCTCAAAACATTTAATAAACAATATGAGCTTCCTGGGCGGAAATATTTTTCCAAAACTGCCAATACCCGACCTCTATAATAAAGTCAGGGCTGACGTTTGCAAAGAGCTGGGGGCAGCGCACTTTGTCGCGCTAACCACGGACATGTGGTCAGCTCCCAACATGATCCCTTACATAAGTTTGATCTGCACTACAGGTCTATCGGTTGATAGATTGTTATGAGAAAATAACTGCTTTAAATCACAAGCTGCTATTCGAAATTCTATATAGGCTACGTAACATTTTTTAAATTTAAACAAAAGTGTTAAACTCATATTTGAATGAAGGTTTTTTTCAGGTGTAGGCGTATGACTTTATTTCAGTAAAGAGATACAATTTGGGTTTATTTTCGTGTGTTCTTTATTTTTTCATTGTGTGATACTTTTTGTGGGATTTTTGTAAACGAATATTTATTCTGTATTCAAAATAAATCTGCCTTTAGCATATCATCTGACATCTGCCGTCTTTCTTTACTGATCTTTACTGAAACAGTAGCCTATGCCTGCCCTTCTTCAAATAAGCTAAATAAATATTATTGTTTACATGATTTGAAGTCCACTGATTAGTCAGCTGGTACATTTTTAAGGTTTAAACAAACATTCAATTAAAAGATGCCGAATGATTAATTCCATGCTTCTTTCTTACTGTCGCTCTTACTTCAGCAAAGCGTATTGTCGGCTTGTGCTTTTCAGCGACTAATTGAAATGCGCACAGGTAGGCTACATGTGTAGAGCAGCGTCTCATTCAGCAGATACTGCATGTCCGCGCATGTGTGGTTTAACTTGAACATTTTGGACAAACAGACTGACAGACACAGAAATAAAAATAAACATTAAATCGTCAAAAAACGGGCAAAAAAATAATGCACCGCCGATGCATCCAGCCCATCCAGCCCACACCGATTCCCGATGTATTCGTCCAATCGCCCAACCCTAGTTTATACTGGCGCACTATTGTTTGTACAGACCAACGTGGTACTTTGAGGCGTTTGGAAATTGCTCCCAAGGATGAACCAGAGTTCTGGAGTTCCACAATTTTCCTTCTGAGGTCTTGGTTGATTTCTTTGATTTTCCCATGATGTCAACCAAAGAGGCACTGAGTTTGAAGGCAGGCCTTAAAATACATCCACAGGTACACCTCCAATTGACTCAAATAATGTTAAGTAGCCTATCAGAAGTTTCTAAACCCATGACATAATTTTCTGGAATTTTCCAATTTTTCAAACTACTGAACATAATGGTTGTCTGTGATTTCGGTCGTCAGGCAGTTACCAGGCTAGATAGCAACATTTCCTAGTCCTCTGTGTTTGGGGATTATAGGCTAAATGCTAAAAACTATAAAGTCTAAACGTTACGATGATCCTAGCCAGCCCATTGTTCCTACTAACTTAACCTTAACAGCAGGGAGGACTTGCGTAGCCTAAGGGGCAATAGATTTCCGTTCACTGGGTTGCCTTAGACAGGGCTGTGTGATAAACCAACATTGGGCTATTGCTTAGCCTATATTCCATGTCACTAAAATAAGCAGGCTATCAATAAAATAAGTGCTTATGTCTCTAAACGTGTCTGAGTGGTAGACCTATTTAAATGAAAATGATTCTGTAGCCTATGTTCTTAAAAGACTGAGCATAATGGCACAGTGCCAATACTGACGGATTATTTAAATTTTTACAGTTGTGTGGATAGGCTAGGCTACTGTCAGAACTCACTGTATTCGCACACCCTCTAAAAAGGTTCGTTTACGTTCTCTCAATAATCAAGAGCCTATTTAAATTGAACAATTTTTAAATGTTTTGTGTAAGCTAGGCTACAACAGGAAAATCAGTGTCATAGAGGCTAACCGCCTCATCTTGAGATCTGGAAAGCTCCAGAGACTGTGCGAATAGCCTACCTAGTAGCCTACCAAAGACGGTGAATTGTGTTGTAGGATAGCCTATATGGTGTAACGTTATAATTAAAAATATAATTTAAAAAAATATATTTAATCATCTGTAGGCTATGTTGCTTCATAACAAGGCTATATATAGATTATTACAATAGCCGGGGCTACAGGTAAAATTCCCAAGGTTGATGGGCCTTGTGAGTAGGGAGATCAAAATCGGTTGTGTCATATATCTAAAATCTTTGGTTGTGTCCGCCGGGGTCGTTTCCCCAGTGTTTTCACCACAGAACTATATACGAACGTGGTTTTCACCAAATAAAAAAAGAAGCTGTCATTCAGTTTTTACAAGTCTTTTATTGCCATCTGCTGGGTAAAGACATGAATGACAGTTCATAATTACACAATTTTATATTTTTATTTAATTAGCCTAGATTCTATACATTACACCATACAAAATCCACCGTTTTTGGTAGGCTGTAGGCTCAAGCTGTGTCTCGTATGGATCGCTGTCTCAGGCTTTCTGTGGACTACGTTACCTTTGCCCTGCACATAGCCTAAGGGTAAGGCTATCTAAAAGAAAACAATAATTAATAGAAATCGTGATGGAAATGCCCACGGTGAAAAGGGTAGCACATTTTTCAGGCATAGCCTGCCATGAATAGCCGACTGGTTTTGACAACAGAAACCCGTAACATTAGGCTATCGGCTAGTTTCCACACCAGATTAACAAAAGCAGGCTAAATTGTGAAATTAATTTAGTTAACATTGGGCTGGCTATGGCTAGTCGTAACTTTTAGGCTACCTCGTTTCCTTTTTAATTCCTATCATTTCGCCTATAATCTCCAAACACAGAGGACTAGGAAATGTCGCTATCTAGCCTGGTAACTGCCTGACAACCGAAATCACAGACAACCATTGAATCATATGTTCAGTGGTTTGAACTGAGCAGTCCCCTGTAATGCCCCTTTCTTCGAGACCCCGCCTTGATGGGCATGCTTTGACAGTTTGCATGTTCAGTTCGGATTTTTGGCAGGGTTTGTGTGACCACACGGAAATGATAATGCAAACAGATGCAATGCCACTGCATTTGAATTATGTCACTCTTGTGCCGCAAAAGCATGAAAACGATATGTTAAATGGCAAATTGAATTATCATTTCCTTTTTGTCATGGATCATGCGATTGCAACAAGAAACTGCTAATGCAAATGTGGTTTTTCATTTTCATTAAAATTATGGCAGGGTTGTGTCGTAGAGGGCGAGAAAAATTTAATGTGAAATGGATTTGCATTAACATTTTCAAATTGTCAGATAAAGTGCGTACATTAACTTGCAGATGAAAACGCAAAGTGCGCCTTTTGCATTTTCATTTGAATTATGTCATGGTTTTTGCGCACATCGTATGTAAATGAAATGCAATCGCCGATTTGCATTTTCATTTGAATTTTGGCGCGGATGTGCTTCCATAACCCAGAGGTAGTGGTACAGCTTGGTGCTTCCTGACCACGTCATCGCGTTAGCCAGGTTGCACCGCTGCTGCAGTAGGCAGGAATACCACTGCCTGAGAGGACGCGTTGCCTGATGACATCATCAGTGCGAGACAGGTGAGCAAGGGGAGGGGAGGGGAGGGGCGTACCTGGGCCGTCGACAGCGTTGAGCTCCATGCGTCTCTGAGCAGGGGGGCCGGGTTCCACGCTGGAGGGCAGCAGGTCTGGGTTGCTGACTGAGCTCACGTACTTGCTGTACCACTCATTCCTCTCATCCACCAACCGCATGACCAGGTCCTGCAGCTCCGCAAGTTTCACCTGTATGGTCACAGGCAGGTTATGGCATGGGCAGGGTACCGTCACGGGCAGGGTATGGCACACATTTGTAATATACTGGAATCATAGCACATCTTACTCCAAGAAAAATTGTGATGAGAAAAAAAAAATCAAGACAGTGGTGCTCTCAAGTAAATGAACAGTGTGCAAGTAGTAGCTCATAACTGGAACCCTATTGATGTAAAAAACTGTCTTAGCAAAAACTAACAGTTTGATCCTTATTGAATTATATAAAAACGTATTGTTACAGAAGTAAAATAATTTCAGCCCTCCTGAATTGCATAAAAACTGGAGGTTAGCAGTAGCTAAAAGTTTGGGCCCCACTTACTCAGGTAGAAAGAAGTGTGTTCGCAGCAGGTATGAGGTTGGGCCCTGCTTACTAAGGCAGAAAGCTGTGTGTTCGCAGTAGTTTAGAGGTTGGGCCCTGCTTTCTCAGGTAGAAAGCAGTCTGTTAGCAGTAGCTGGAGGTTGGTCTTGCTTACTCAGGTAAAAAGCAGTGTGTTAGCAGTAGCTAAAAGGTTGGTCCTGGTTACTGAGGTAAAAAGCAGTGTGTTAGCAGTAGCTAAAAGGTTGGGCCCTATTTCTCAGGTAAAAAGCAGTGTGTTTGCAGTAGCTAAAAGGTTGGGCCCTGCTAACTCAGGTAAAACGTTGTGTGTTAGCAGTAGCTAAGAGGTTGGGCCCTGCTAACTCAGGTAAAAAGCAGTCTGTTAGTAGTAGCTGGAGGTTGGTCCAGCTAACTCAGGTAAAAAGCAGTGTGTTAGCAGTAGCAAAAAGGTTGGGTCCTGCTAACTCAGGTAAAAAGTAGTGTGTTAGCAGTAGCTAAGAGGTTGGGCCCTGCTTACACAGGTAAAAAGCAGTGTGTTAGCAGTAGCAAAAAGGTTGGGCCCTGCTAACTCAGGTAAAAAGCAGTGTGTTAGCAGTAGCTAAGAGGTTGGGCCCTGCTAACTCAGGTAAAAAGTAGTGTGTTAGCAGTAGCTAAGAGGTTGGGCCCTGCTTACACAGGTAAAAAGCAGTGTGTTAGCAGTAGCTAAGAGGTTGGGCCCTGCTTACACAGGTAAAAAGCAGTGTGTTAGCAGTAGCTAAGAGGTTGGGACCTGCTTACTCAGGTAAAAAGCAGTCTGTTAGTAGTAGCTGGAGGTTGGTCCAGCTAACTCAGGTAAAAAGCAGTGTGTTTGCAGTAGCAAAAAGGTTGGGCCCTGCTAACTCAGGTAAAAAGTAGTGTGTTAGCAGTAGCTAAGAGGTTGGGCCCTGCTAACTCAGGTAAGAAGCAGTGTGTTAGCAGTAGCTAAGAGGTTGGGCCCTGCTAACTCAGGTAAAAAGCAGTGTGTTAGCAGTAGCTAAGAGGTTGGGCCCTGCTAACTCAGGTAAAAAGTAGTGTGTTAGCAGTAGCTAAGAGGTTGGGCCCTGCTTACACAGGTAAAAAGCAGTGTGTTAGCAGTAGCTAAGAGGTTGGGCCCTGCTTACACAGGTAAAAAGCAGTGTGTTAGCAGTAGCTAAGAGGTTGGGCCCTGCTAACTCAGGTAAAAAGCAGTGTGTTAGCAGTAGCTAAGAGGTTGGGCCCTGCTTACACAGGTAAAAAGCAGTGTGTTAGCAGTAGCTAAGAGGTTGGGCCCTGCTAACTCAGGTAAAAAGCAGTGTGTTAGCAGTAGCTAAGAGGTTGGGCCCTGCTTACACAGGTAAAAAGCAGTGTGTTAGCAGTCGCTAAGCGGTTGAGACCTGCTTACTCAGGTAAAAAGTAGTGTGTTAGCAGTAGCTAAGAGGTTGGAACCTGCTTACTCAGGTAAAAAGTAGTGTGGTAGCAGTAGCTAAAAGGTTAGGCCCTGCTAACTCAGGTAAAAAGCAGTGTGTTAGCAGTAGCTAAGAGGTCGGGCCCTGCTAACTCAGGTAAAAAGCAGTGTGTTAGCAGTAGCTAAGAGGTTGGGACCTGCTTACTCAGGTAAGAAGCAGTGTGTTAGCAGTAGCTAAGAGGTTGGGCCCTGCTAACTCAGGTAAAAAGCAGTGTGTTAGCAGTAGCTAAGAGGTTGGGCCCTGCTAACTTAGGTAAAAAGCTGTGTGGTAGCAGTAGCTAAGAGGTTGGGACCTGCTTACTCAGGTAAAAAGCAGTGTGTTAGCAGCAGGTAAGAGGTTGGCCCGGCTAATTTGGGTAGGAAGCAGTGTGTTAGCAGTAGCTAAGAGGTTGGGCCCTGCTTACACAGGTAAAAACCAGTGGGTGCGTCCCAATAGTCGAAAAATGCCACCTTTCCTCCTCCACTACCACTCCTCTACTCCGTGCCCCGGAAACGGATCTTTGTGTTTTAATCTAATGTCGCTGATTACATCTTAATTACATATTAATGCTTACACATTAATTAATGTCTCGACGCAAACTGCAATGTCATGTACATTGGATACTGTGCATGCAAATACTTGTACTCAAAACGTTCAGGCAGTTTTGCATATTTCCGGGTACGAGAGGAGTGGTCGTCGGGGAGTGAAGAATATTGGGACGCACCCAGTGTGTTAGCAGTAGCTAAGAGGTTGGGCCCTGCTTACTCAGGTAAAAAGCAGTGTTAGCAGTAGCTAAGAGGTTGTGCCCTGCTAACTCAGGTAAAAAGCAGTGTGTTAGCAGTAGCTAAAAGGTTGGGCCCTGCTAACTCAGGTACAAAGTAGTGTGTTGGCAGTAGCTAAGAGGTTGCGCCCTGCTTACACAGGTAAAAAGCAGTGTGTTTACAGTAGTTAAAAGGTTGGGCCCTATTTCTCAGGTAAAAAGCAGTGTGTTTGCAGTAGCTAAAAGGTTGGGCCCTGCTAACTCAGGTACAAAGTAGTGTGTTGGCAGTAGCTAAGAGGTTGCGCCCTGCTTACACAGGTAAAAAGCAGTGTGTTTACAGTAGTTAAAAGGTTGGGCCCTATTTCTCAGGTAAAAAGCAGTGTGTTAGCAGTAGCTAAAAGGTTGGGCCCTGCTAACTCAGGTACAAAGTAGTGTGTTGGCAGTAGCTAAGAGGTTGCGCCCTGCTTACACAGGTAAAAAGCAGTGTGTTTACAGTAGTTAAAAGGTTGGGCCCTATTTCTCAGGTAAAAAGCAGTGTGTTAGCAGTAGCTAAGAGGTTGGGCCCTGCTTACTCAGGTAAAAAGCAGTGTTAGCAGTAGCTAAGAGGTTGGGCCCTGCTTACTCAGGTAAAAAGCAGTGTTAGCAGTAGCTAAGAGGTTGTGCCCTGCTAACTCAGGTAAAAAGCAGTGTGTTAGCAGTAGCTAAAAGGTTGGGCCCTGCTAACTCAGGTACAAAGTAGTGTGTTGGCAGTAGCTAAGAGGTTGCGCCCTGCTTACACAGGTAAAAAGCAGTGTGTTTACAGTAGTTAAAAGGTTGGGCCCTGCTAACTCAGGTAAAAAGTTGTGTGTTAGCAGTAGCTAAGAGGTTGGGCCCTGCTAACTCAGGTAAAAAGCAGTCTGTTAGTAATAGCTGGAGGTTGGCCCAGCTAACTCAGGTAAAAAGCAGTGTGTTTGCAGTAGCAAAAAGGTTGGGCCCTGCTAACTCAGGTAAAAAGTAGTGTGTTAGCAGTAGCTAAGAGGTTGGGCCCTGCTTACACAGGTAAAAAGCAGTGTGTTAGCAGTAGCTAAGAGGTTGGGCTCTGCTAACTCAGGTAAAAAGCAGTCTGTTAGTAGTAGCTGGAGGTTGGTCCAGCTAACTCAGGTAAAAAGCAGTGTGTTAGCAGTAGCAAAAAGGTTGGGCCCTGCTAACTCAGGTAAAAAGTAGTGTGTTAGCAGTAGCTAAGAGGTTGGGCCCTGCTTACACAGGTAAAAAGCAGTGTGTTAGCAGTAGCTAAGAGGTTGGGCCCTGCTAACTCAGGTAAAAAGCAGTGTGCTAGCAGTAGCAAAAAGGTTGGGTCCTGCTAACTCAGGTAAAAAGCAGTGTGTTAGCAGTAGCTAAGAGGTTAGGACCTGCTTACTCAGGTAAAAAGCAGTGTGTTAGCAGTAGCTAAGAGGTTGGGACCTGCTTACTCAGGTAAAGAGCAGTGTGTTAGCAGTAGCTAAGAGGTTGGGCCCTGCTTACACAGGTAAAAAGCAGCGTGGTAGCAGTAGCTAAGAGGTTGGGACCTGCTTACTCAGGTAAAAAGCAGTGCATTAGCAGTAGCTAAGAGGTTGGGCCCTGCTTACACAGGTAAAAAGCAGTGCGTTGGCAGTAGCTAAGAGGTTGGGCCCTGCTAACTTAGGTAAAAAGCTGTGTGGTAGCAGTAGCTAAGAGGTTGGGACCTGCTTACTCAGGTAAAAAGCAGTGTGTTAGCAGCAGGTAAGAGGTTGGCCCGGCTAATTTGGGTAGGAAGCAGTGTGTTAGCAGTAGCTAAGAGGTTGGGCCCTGCTTACACAGGTAAAAACCAGTGGGTGCGTCCCAATAGTCGAAAAATGCCACCTTTCCTCCTCCACTACCACTCCTCTACTCCGTGCCCCGGAAACGGATCTTTGTGTTTTAATCTAATGTCGCTGATTACATCTTAATTACATATTAATGCTTACACATTAATTAATGTCTCGACGCAAACTGCAATGTCATGTACATTGGATACTGTGCATGCAAATACTTGTACTCAAAACGTTCAGGCAGTTTTGCATATTTCCGGGTACGAGAGGAGTGGTCGTCGGGGAGTGAAGAATATTGGGACGCACCCAGTGTGTTAGCAGTAGCTAAGAGGTTGGGCCCTGCTTACTCAGGTAAAAAGCAGTGTTAGCAGTAGCTAAGAGGTTGTGCCCTGCTAACTCAGGTAAAAAGCAGTGTGTTAGCAGTAGCTAAAAGGTTGGGCCCTGCTAACTCAGGTACAAAGTAGTGTGTTGGCAGTAGCTAAGAGGTTGCGCCCTGCTTACACAGGTAAAAAGCAGTGTGTTTACAGTAGTTAAAAGGTTGGGCCCTATTTCTCAGGTAAAAAGCAGTGTGTTTGCAGTAGCTAAAAGGTTGGGCCCTGCTAACTCAGGTACAAAGTAGTGTGTTGGCAGTAGCTAAGAGGTTGCGCCCTGCTTACACAGGTAAAAAGCAGTGTGTTTACAGTAGTTAAAAGGTTGGGCCCTATTTCTCAGGTAAAAAGCAGTGTGTTAGCAGTAGCTAAAAGGTTGGGCCCTGCTAACTCAGGTACAAAGTAGTGTGTTGGCAGTAGCTAAGAGGTTGCGCCCTGCTTACACAGGTAAAAAGCAGTGTGTTTACAGTAGTTAAAAGGTTGGGCCCTATTTCTCAGGTAAAAAGCAGTGTGTTAGCAGTAGCTAAGAGGTTGGGCCCTGCTTACTCAGGTAAAAAGCAGTGTTAGCAGTAGCTAAGAGGTTGGGCCCTGCTTACTCAGGTAAAAAGCAGTGTTAGCAGTAGCTAAGAGGTTGTGCCCTGCTAACTCAGGTAAAAAGCAGTGTGTTAGCAGTAGCTAAAAGGTTGGGCCCTGCTAACTCAGGTACAAAGTAGTGTGTTGGCAGTAGCTAAGAGGTTGCGCCCTGCTTACACAGGTAAAAAGCAGTGTGTTTACAGTAGTTAAAAGGTTGGCCCCTGCTAACTCAGGTAAAAAGTTGTGTGTTAGCAGTAGCTAAGAGGTTGGGCCCTGCTAACTCAGGTAAAAAGCAGTCTGTTAGTAGTAGCTGGAGGTTGGCCCAGCTAACTCAGGTAAAAAGCAGTGTGTTTGCAGTAGCAAAAAGGTTGGGCCCTGCTAACTCAGGTAAAAAGTAGTGTGTTAGCAGTAGCTAAGAGGTTGGGCCCTGCTTACACAGGTAAAAAGCAGTGTGTTAGCAGTAGCTAAGAGGTTGGGCTCTGCTAACTCAGGTAAAAAGCAGTCTGTTAGTAGTAGCTGGAGGTTGGTCCAGCTAACTCAGGTAAAAAGCAGTGTGTTAGCAGTAGCAAAAAGGTTGGGCCCTGCTAACTCAGGTAAAAAGTAGTGTGTTAGCAGTAGCTAAGAGGTTGGGCCCTGCTTACACAGGTAAAAAGCAGTGTGTTAGCAGTAGCTAAGAGGTTGGGCCCTGCTAACTCAGGTAAAAAGCAGTGTGTTAGCAGTAGCAAAAAGGTTGGGTCCTGCTAACTCAGGTAAAAAGCAGTGTGTTAGCAGTAGCTAAGAGGTTAGGACCTGCTTACTCAGGTAAAAAGCAGTGTGTTAGCAGTAGCTAAGAGGTTGGGACCTGCTTACTCAGGTAAAGAGCAGTGTGTTAGCAGTAGCTAAGAGGTTGGGCCCTGCTTACACAGGTAAAAAGCAGTGCATTAGCAGTAGCTAAGAGGTTGGGCCCTGCTTACACAGGTAAAAAGCAGTGCGTTGGCAGTAGCTAAGAGGTTGGGCCCTGCTAACTTAGGTAAAAAGCTGTGTGGTAGCAGTAGCTAAGAGGTTGGGACCTGCTTACTCAGGTAAAAAGCAGTGTGTTAGCAGCAGGTAAGAGGTTGGCCCGGCTAATTTGGGTAGGAAGCAGTGTGTTAGCAGTAGCTAAGAGGTTGGGCCCTGCTTACACAGGTAAAAACCAGTGGGTGCGTCCCAATAGTCGAAAAATGCCACCTTTCCTCCTCCACTACCACTCCTCTACTCCGTGCCCCGGAAACGGATCTTTGTGTTTTAATCTAATGTCGCTGATTACATCTTAATTACATATTAATGCTTACACATTAATTAATGTCTCGACGCAAACTGCAATGTCATGTACATTGGATACTGTGCATGCAAATACTTGTACTCAAAACGTTCAGGCAGTTTTGCATATTTCCGGGTACGAGAGGAGTGGTCGTCGGGGAGTGAAGAATATTGGGACGCACCCAGTGTGTTAGCAGTAGCTAAGAGGTTGGGCCCTGCTTACTCAGGTAAAAAGCAGTGTTAGCAGTAGCTAAGAGGTTGTGCCCTGCTAACTCAGGTAAAAAGCAGTGTGTTAGCAGTAGCTAAAAGGTTGGGCCCTGCTAACTCAGGTACAAAGTAGTGTGTTGGCAGTAGCTAAGAGGTTGCGCCCTGCTTACACAGGTAAAAAGCAGTGTGTTAGCAGTAGCTAAGAGGTTGGGCCCTGCTAACTCAGGTAAAAAGCAGTGTGTTAGCAGTAGCAAAAAGGTTGGGTCCTGCTAACTCAGGTAAAAAGTAGTGTGTTAGCAGTAGCTAAGAGGTTGGGCCCTGCTTACACAGGTAAAAAGCAGTGTGTTAGCAGTAGCTAAGAGGTTGGGCCCTGCTAACTCAGGTAAAAAGCAGTGTGTTAGCAGTAGCAAAAAGGTTGGGTCCTGCTAACTCAGGTAAAAAGCAGTGTGTTAGCAGTAGCTAAGAGGTTGGGCCCTACTTACTCAGGTAAAAAGTAGCTAATTACCTTCATTTCCTCCTTGTCTTTGGCCAGCATGCTGATGTACTCCTCCTTCTCCACGTGTCGCTGCTTCATGATCGCTCTCTGGTTCTGGTACAGAGCAATGTACTCTCCTTCAATCACACACACACACAAACAGACAGACACCCGCACGTGCACACACAGACACAAGCATCCACGCACGCACATAGACACACAGACACAGTGATTAGTGGGGTGGTCTGCATACTTTACAGATTCTCTAGACATTATATTTGACCTGCAGAGGATGAGCTCTGTGTATTGTTGTGTGTCTGGCTGATTACCACACAGGAAAGTGAGGCTTCATAAACCACTCACTACCACGTGTTAAGCAAATCAATCTGCATTTTTTCCCCCACGGAGCGCTGAAGTATTTTGACTGGCTCCAGTTTGGGACAGGGAGTGGGGCGGGGCCTCACCGATGGTGTCGGTCTCTCCTGAGAGCTGAATGCAGCGGTGTTCCAGCTCCTCCACACGTTCCCTCAGGTCGGCCTTCTCCTGCATCAGTGTAGTGAACCGCAGCTGCAGCTTCTCCATAGCTGCCCGCAGGGCCTCGTGCACTTCCGCAGGCACGCTCTCCGAGCTCGGGTCCAAGGCTGAGGGGGGCGGACAGAGAGGGCGGTAAGCACACACCCCTGCCTCCTTTCCCCATGGCGAAATCTGCTCCACATCATACAGCACACACCCCTGCCTCCTTTCCCCACAGCTAAATCTGCTTCATATCGTACAGCACACACCCTTCCCTCCTTTCCCCACAGCTAAATCTGCTTCATATCGTACAGCACACGCCCTTCCCTCCTTTCCCCAAGGCTAAATCTGCTTCATATCGTACAGCACACGCCCTTCCCTCCTTTCCCCAAGGCTAAATCTGCTTCATATCGTACAGCACACGCCCATCCCTCCTTTCCCCACGGCTAAATCTGCTTCATATCGTACAGCACACACCGTTCCCTCCTTTCCCCATGGCTAAATCTGCTTCATATCGTACAGCACACGCCCCTGCCTCCTTTCCCCACAGCTAAATCTGCTTCATATCGTACAGCACACGCCCCTGCCTCCTTTCCCCACGGCTAAATCTGCTTCATATCGTACAGCACACACCCCTGCCTCCTTTCCCCAAGGCTAAATCTGCTTCATATCGTACAGCACACGCCCTTCCCTCCTTTCCCCACAGCTAAATCTGCTTCATATCGTACAGCACACGCCCATCCCTCCTTTCCCCACAGCTAAATCTGCTTCATATCGTACAGCACACGCCCATCCCTCCTTTCCCCATGGCTAAATCTGCTTCATATCGTACAGCACACACCCCTGCCTCTTTTCCCCACAGCTAAATCTGCTTCATATCGTACAGCACACACCCCTGCCTCCTTTCCCCACAGCTAAATCTGCTTCATATCGTACAGCACACACCCCTGCCTCCTTTCCCCAAGGCTAAATCTGCTTCATATCGTACAGCACACACCCTTCCCTCCTTTCCCCACAGCTAAATCTGCTTCATATCGTACAGCACACACCCTTCCCTCCTTTCCCCACAGCTAAATCTGCTTCATATCGTACAGCACACACGCTTCCCTCCTTTCCCCACGGCTAAATCTGCTTCATATCGTACAGCACACACCCTTCCCTCCTTTCCCCACAGCTAAATCTGCTTCCTATCGTACAGCACACACCCTTCCCTCCTTTCCCCAAGGCTAAATCTGCTTCATATCGTACAGCACACACCCCTGCCTCCTTTCCCCACAGCTAAATCTGCTTCATATCGTACAGCACACACCCCTGCCTCCTTTCCCCACAGCTAAATCTGCTTCATATCGTACAGCACACGCCCATCCCTCCTTTCCCCACGGCTAAATCTGCTTCATATCGTACAGCACACACCCTTCCCTCCTTTCCCCACGGCTAAATCTGCTTCATATCGTACAGCACACACCCTTCCCTCCTTTCCCCACGGCTAAATCTGCTTCATATCGTACAGCACACACCCTTCCCTCCTTTCCCCACGGCTAAATCTGCTTCATATCATACAGCACACACCCTTCCCTCCTTTCCCCACGGCTAAATCTGATTCATATCGTACAGCACACACCCCTGCCTCCTTTCCCCAAGGCTAAATCTGCTTCATATCGTACAGCACACGCCCCTGCCTCCTTTCCCCACAGCTAAATCTGCTTCATATCGTACAGCACACACCCTTCCCTCCTTTCTCCACAGCTAAATCTGCTTCATATCGTACAGCACACACCCCTGCCTCCTTTCCCCACGGCTAAATCTGCTTCATATCGTACAGCACACGCCCCTGCCTCCTTTCCCCAAGGCTAAATCTGCTTCATATCGTACAGCACACGCCCCTGCCTCCTTTCCCCACGGCTAAATCTGCTTCATATCGTACAGCACACGCCCCTGCCTCCTTTCCCCACAGCTAAATCTGCTTCATATCGTACAGCACACACCCTTCCCTCCTTTCCCCACAACTAAATCTGCTTCATATCGTACAGCACACACCCCTGCCTCCTTTCCCCACAGCTAAATCTGCTTCATATCGTACAGCACACACCCTTCCCTCCTTTCCCCACAACTAAATCTGCTTCATATCGTACAGCACACACCCCTGCCTCCTTTCCCCACAGCTAAATCTGCTTCATATCGTACAGCACACACCCTTCCCTCCTTTCCCCACAACTAAATCTGCTTCATATCGTACAGCACACACCCTTCCCTCCTTTCCCCACAGCTAAATCTGCTTCATATCGTACAGCACACACCCTTCCCTCCTTTCCCCACAACTAAATCTGCTTCATATCGTACAGCACACACCCCTGCCTCCTTTCCCCACAACTAAATCTGCTTCATATCGTACAGCACACACCCCTGCCTCCTTTCCCCACGGCTAAATCTGCTTCATATCGTACAGCACACGCCCCTGCCTCCTTTCCCCACGGCTAAATCTGCTTCATATCGTACAGCACACGCCCCTGCCTCCTTTCCCCACAGCTAAATCTGCTTCATATCGTACAGCACACGCCCCTGCCTCCTTTCCCCACGGCTAAATCTGCTTCATATCGTACAGCACACGCCCCTGCCTCCTTTCCCCACGGCTAAATCTGCTTCATATCGTACAGCACACGCCCCTGCCTCCTTTCCCCACAGCTAAATCTGCTTCATATCGTACAGCACACACCGTTCCCTCCTTTCCCCACGGCTAAATCTGCTTCATATCGTACAGCACACACCCCTGCCTCTTTTCCCCACAGCTAAATCTGCTTCATATCGTACAGCACACGCCCCTGCCTCCTTTCCCCACGGCTAAATCTGCTTCATATCGTACAGCACACACCCATCCCTCCTTTCCCCACGGCTAAATCTGCTTCATATCGTACAGCACACACCCTTCCCTCCTTTCCCCAAGGCTAAATCTGCTTCATATCGTACAGCACACACGCTTCCCTCCTTTCCCCACGGCTAAATCTGCTTCATATCGTACAGCACACGCCCCTGCCTCCTTTCCCCACGGCTAAATCTGCTTCATATCGTACAGCACACACCCTTCCCTCCTTTCCCCACAGCTAAATCTGCTTCATATCGTACAGCACACACCCATCCCTCCTTTCCCCATGGCTAAATCTGCTTCATATCGTACAGCACACACCCTTCCCTCCTGGCTGAAATCCACTACATTCAAATTGTTATAATCCATTTTTTATTTACGAAAACTGTAAATATTCAAATATTATTTCCTCTGCAGTTTCCTTTTCACAGCAGTCTTTGCTAAAGGTCTCGGGTCTCACCCAAGTCTGAGCAACTTCTCAAACCCTCCTCAGTATGGGCGAACACCGTATCCCATAAGCCTTTGCAATCCTCACCTGCGTCTGTGCAGGTGCTGTGGTGCAGGTGCTCTTGATTCATTGCCGCCACCTGCTGGAGGGAAGCCTGGTGCAGCCTTCTCTCCTCCTCCAGCTGCTGGGTCACCTCGTCCCTCTCGTTCTCCAGGTGGCTCAGAGCTGAGTGCAGGAACTCCTCCTGTGATTGGGCAGAGGGGGAAAGGGGAGGAGCTGAGGCACATGTGACTTACAAAGACCGTGCATCCTAATACCCCAATACTCGCAATATGTATCCTCCTTTCCTCCACTACCACCTTGTTTTCTTCCTTCCCCCGGAAATCGATTTTTGTGTCCTTTTTCCCTAAACTGTCCCAATATTGGAGGAGACTAGCGACACAACTTCAAACTCGGCTACTCGTCTCCTCCAGCGAAGGATACATTGCGGAAATCTTTGTACATTTCTAGGTGACGTCATTGTGCTCGCACCCACAGAGATTAAAAGATGGCTGATGGCTTTGGCAATAATGATGATGCGTATACCATATATGGATTTGCCCAAGATAATGATGCCACAATGCAAGATATTTAGCCTAAATTATGTGCGCTTCAGTATTATCACACATAGGAAATTGCATCCTAGCCGAAAGCTAGATTGCCTTCAGTTTGTTTTTGGGGCTCACAGTCTACAGATAAATTAGGCAATTTAAGACAGGGAAGCAGGTTTATTTATTTGCTTGTACATGAATGTTGCTTAAACGAACATGACTCCAAGCATAAATAAGCATGGCAGCTACCGTAATTTCAGTATGTGAATATGCATGAATTTATTCAACCAACCGTTTCCAAAGGACATATTTAAATTAGATTTCAGACGGTACAGTGGGAAATAATTGTTTTTCAGTGTGAACACTGCCATATGAACATTGGGAAACTCGGATAACTCAAACGTATGAAGTGACAAATTTGTTTCACTAATCTACGGAAATATTTCAGAATTAGCCTATGTGCAATGCAATGAATTGGCAATAGAATGTAGGCTGTCACAGTATAGCTCCAGTACATGAAGTGAATTAGTGCTTGGTATGTTTGAGCACATTGGGATTCTGGAATTACAGTAAATTGTTACAGCGTTTTTTTGTGTGTACACTACGAGATGTTTACATTGATCTACTGTTGCTGATTACATGTTAATTAGTGTCTCAATGCAAATCACCATGTTAGGTACATGTTTATGCTGTACATGGAACTACTTGTCGTTGAAACTTAGAAGATATTTTGCTTTAAATCGGCTGACCATGTGTAAGATCTGTGATTGAGTGTGGGACTATTTGTGGGCACGGCGTCAATCCAAGTTATGATAAGGCAACTTCATCAATAGTCGACGTCAACTTTGATGACGGAGAAGGAGATAGGCTGTCTCAATTGTCTTCACGTCACCTCGTTCTCTCCTTTCCTCTACTCGTCTACTCCCCTCCTTTCCTCCACATACTGTGGCACGAGATGAGTGGTAGTGGGGAGAGGAGGAGGTGAGAAGTGAAGAATATTGGGACGCACCCACAGTCTTTGAAAGAGGGGTTTAATAGAGCATGCACTGTCTCGGTTAGTACTGACTGGCCCAGTGAGGTCTGTGGCTCATTGTATGGAGTGTGTGGGAGTACATTTTATTTTAATTTTGAAGGGATCTCACCATCTGTTCCCTGCTGTCAAAGTCCTCTGGGATGTTGACACGGTCGGATTTCTGAAAACTCTCATGCAAAGACTTGCTCTCCAGCCCATCACCTGAACAGAAAGCAATTATGCAGTACAGGAAACACCCTCTGACCACTCCCCAATTGCTTTGGTAACACCCTCTGACCACTCTACTATCGCCTTGTTAACATACCTGACCACTCCCCTATTGCCTTGGTAACATACTTGACCACTCCCCTACTGCCTTGGTAACATACCTGATCACTCTCCTATTGCCTTTTGGGATGTTAATGACAGTTTTTTGCTAGTTGACGTGTCGTAGGCATTTACCGACTAGTCGTTTTTTGTGTGCGTTTTTTAAAGATTCTGATGTACACCTATCGGCTTAAAAAATGCACTAGGTATATGTTATATGGCTTAATTCACCACAAAATGTATCTCAAAGGGATACAGGATATAGTTCGGAATTTTGGACATAATGTCTCAACTCTGAATTGACCGGTCATGTTTGCCTTGTGACATTAGTCACTGAGGAAAATAAAGTAGGTAGGCTACATTCGTTTACTTTACTAATTCACTTTATTTATTCCACTTATTTTCTAGAACGTCTTGGACTCTGAATTGACCGATCATGTTTGCCATTCCCAGGTTGTGTAGTACTAGCTGGCCAGCACAGCGCATTAATTTAGAACGGTGATCAAACCTGTGACCCGGATGACTGAAGGTTATACATAATAACCACCAGTCATTGACCAATCAGAATCGAGTATTCACCCATACCATGGTATAAAGCTAGTTATTTATAGCTAATTGCTAGTAGTGGTTGATTTATATTATTGTACTAGCGAGCTTTACCGATCTCTAAATCTGGCTAATTTCCCGATAATTTCAGTTATTTAATATGCTAGCCAGAAACTAGCTAGTACGAACACAAGCACGTAACACTGAACAATATATTTTCACCGGTGAAATGCTAATTTAATAATAAAATCCTGGAAGTGAGATGCTGAAGGAACCCCAGGCATAGCAAATGTTGACGGGTGGAATAATTTTGATGTTACACCGCCTCTTCTGCCTCGCATGCGTAGTTTTGAAAAGCCGAAAGAAACCGGAGAAAGGTGTTTACATGCCCCAAAAAATCGAAAGTTTGGCCAAAAAACCAGGGGTGTTAATCGGGTTTCGAAACATTACATTATCGGATAAAGGTGTTTACATGACCATTTCAGTAACCAGAGTATTGCCATAACCGGGTTCAGATCGGAGTATTAGTGTGCATGTAAACGTACCCAATGAAAAAGCTAGTGTTCAACTTATGCAATTATGGTCCACCTCAATCAATAGAACAATCTACAATTCATGGTTCATAGCTATAATCGTACCACAACCCACAGTATTATCGTTTTAATTTTAATTGGAGAAATTAAGCAAAAGTATGGAGAGTTATTGTTAATTACAGTATTTTAATTCAAGGGCGGAGTAATGGCATAGCCTACTAATTCTTCACTTGGTTTGTTGTATATGGTATATACCCTGGTCTCTGTGCGTACCCAGGTCTCGGTCTCTGTGTGTACCCAGGTCTCTGTCTCTGTGTGTACCCAGGTCTCTGTCTCTGTGTATACCCTGGTCTCTGTGTGTACCCAGGTCTCTGTCTCTGTGTGTACCCAGGTCTCCGTCTCTGTGTGTACCCAGGTCTCGGTCTCTGTGCGTACCCAAGTCTCTGTCTCTGTGCGTACCCAGGTCTCTGTCTGTACCCAGGTCTCTGTCTCTGTGTGTACCCAGGTCTCTGTCTCTGTGTGTACCCAGGTCTCTGTCTCTGTGTATACCCTGGTCTCTGTGTGTACCCAGGTCTCGGTCTCTGTGTGTACCCAGGTCTCTGTCTCTGTGTATACCCTGGTCCCTGTGTGTACCCAGGTCTCGTTCTCTGTGCGTACCCAGGTCTCGTTCTCTGTGCGTACCCAGGTCTCTGTCTCTGTGCGTACCCAGGTCTCTGTCTCTGTGTATACCCTGGTCTCTGTGTGTACCCAGGTCTCTGTCTCTGTGTGTACCCAGGTCTCTGTCCCTGTGCGTACCCAGGTCTCGGTCTCTGTGCGTACCCAAGTCTCTGTCTCTGTGTATACCCTGGTCTCTGTGTATACCCTGGTCTCTGTGTGTACCCAGGTCTCTGTCTCTGTGTATACCCTGGTCTCTGTGTGTACCCAGATCTCTGTCTCTGTGTGTACCCAGGTCTCTGTCTCTGTGTGTACCCAGGTCTCGGTCTCTGTGTGTACCCAGGTCTCTGTCTCTGTGTATACCCTGGTCTCTGTGTGTACCCAGGTCTCTGTCTCTGTGTGTACCCAGGTCTTGGTCTCTGTGTGTACCCAGGTCTCTGTCTCTGTGTATACCCTGGTCTCTGTGTGTACCCAGGTCTCTGTCTCTGTGTGTACCCAGGTCTCTGTCTCTGTGTGTACCCAGGTCTCTGTCTCTGTGTGTACCCAGGTCTCGGTCTCTATGTGTACCCAGGCCTCTGTCTCTGTGTGTACCCAGGTCTCGGTCTCTGTGTGTACCCAGGTCTCTGTCTCTGTGTATACCCTGGTCTCTGTGTGTACCCAGGTCTCGGTCTCTGTCTCTGTGTATACCCTGGTCTCTGTGTGTACCCAGGTCTCTGTCTCTGTGTGTACCCAGGTCTCTGTCTCTGTGTGTACCCAGGTCTCTGTCTCTGTGTGTACCCAGGTCTCTGTCTCTGTGTGTACCCAGGTCTCGGTCTCTGTGTGTACCCAGGTCTCTGTCTCTGTGTATACCCTGGTCTCTGTGTGTACCCAGGTCTCGGTCTCTGTCTCTGTGTATACCCTGGTCTCTGTGTGTACCCAGGTCTCTGTCTCTGTGTGTACCCAGGTCTCTGTCTCTGTGTGTACCCAGGTCTCTGTCTCTGTGTGTACCCAGGTCTCTGTCTCTGTGTGTACCCAGGTCTCTGTCTCTGTGTGTACCCAGGTCTCTGTCTCTGTGTGTACCCAGGTCTCTGTCTCTGTGTGTACCCAGGTCTCTGTCTCTGTGTGTACCCAGGTCTCGGTCTCTGTGTGTACCCAGGTCTCTGTCTCTGTGTGTACCCAGGTCTCTGTCTCTGTGTGTACCCAGGTCTCTGTCTCTGTGTGTACCCAGGTCTCTGTCTCTGTGTGTACCCAGGTCTCTGTCTCTGTGTATACCCTGGTCTCTGTGTGTACCCAGGTCTCTGTCTCTGTGTGTACCCAGGTCTCTGTCTCTGTGTGTACCCAAGTCTCTGTCTCTGTGTGTACCCTGGTCTCTGTGTGTACCCAGGTCTCTGTCTCTGTGTGTACCCAGGTCTCTGTCTCTGTGTGTACCCAAGTCTCTGTCTCTGTGTGTACCCTGGTCTCTGTGTGTACCCAGGTCTCTGTCTCTGTGTATACCCTGGTCCCTGTGTGTACCCAGGTCTCTGTCTGTGTATGACCTGGTCCCTGTGCGTACCCTGGTCTCTGTGTGTACCCAGGTCTCTGTCTCTGTGTGTACCCAGGTCTCGGTCTCTGTGTGTACCCAGGTCTCGGTCTCTGTGTGTACCCAGGTCTCTGTCTCTGTGTGTACCCAGGTCTCTGTCTCTGTGTGTACCCAGGTCTCGGTCTCTGTGTGTACCCAGGTCTCTGTCTCTGTGTGTACCCAGGTCTCTGTCTCTGTGTGTACCCAGGTCTCTGTCTCTGTGTATACCCTGGTCTCTGTGTGTACCCAGGTCTCTGTCTCTGTGTGTACCCAGGTCTCTGTCTCTGTGTGTACCCAGGTCTCTGTCTCTGTGTGTACCCAGGTCTCTGTCTCTGTGTGTACCCAAGTCTCTGTCTCTGTGTGTACCCTGGTCTCTGTGTGTACCCAGGTCTCTGTCTCTGTGTATACCCTGGTCCCTGTGTGTACCCAGGTCTCTGTCTGTGTATGACCTGGTCCCTGTGCGTACCCTGGTCTCTGTGTGTACCCAGGTCTCTGTCTCTGTGTGTACCCAGGTCTCGGTCTCTGTGTGTACCCAGGTCTCGGTCTCTGTGTGTACCCAGGTCTCTGTCTCTGTGTGTACCCAGGTCTCTGTCTCTGTGTGTACCCAGGTCTCGGTCTCTGTGTGTACCCAGGTCTCTGTCTCTGTGTGTACCCAGGTCTCTGTCTCTGTGTGTACCCAGGTCTCTGTCTCTGTGTATACCCTGGTCTCTGTGTGTACCCAGGTCTCTGTCTCTGTGTGTACCCAGGTCTCTGTCTCTGTGTGTACCCAGGTCTCTGTCTCTGTGTGTACCCAGGTCTCTGTCTCTGTGTGTACCCAAGTCTCTGTCTCTGTGTGTACCCTGGTCTCTGTGTGTACCCAGGTCTCTGTCTCTGTGTATACCCTGGTCCCTGTGTGTACCCAGGTCTCTGTCTGTGTATGACCTGGTCCCTGTGCGTACCCTGGTCTCTGTGTGTACCCAGGTCTCTGTCTCTGTGTATACCATGGTCCCTGTGCGTACCCTGGTCTCTGCCTCTCTGTATACCCTGGTCCTTGTGCGTACCCTGGTCTCTGTATACCCTGGTCCCTGTGCGTACCCTGGTCTATGTCTCTCTGTATACCCTGGTCCCTGTGCGTACCCTGGTCTCTGTCTCTCTGTATACCCTGGTCCCTGTGCGTACCCTGGTCTCTGGATGGCGTGCCCAGTGCTGAGCTGTTCAGGAGCTCCTGCACCTCCGTCTTCAGGTCATCATTATCTTTGGCCAGCTGGTTCAGCTTCTCCTGCAAGAAGATCATAGCCTGTAAATGAACAGGGTCTCCACCATTAAAACCAGAGCAGTGACCTACAAAAAGGCACCCAGGACACTTACAAAGAAGCTGGGGACACGGCATTCTGTCCGAATAAAGCCCTATTCAAACTAGATTCATTGTATTAGAGGCTGTGCTGCAATGTCATTTTTAAGTGTCAGGCCCATTCAGAACTCTCTATAATTTCCCCCAAATCACCACAAATAGCCCGGATGGAAACGTCATCAACCCACATTTCTTTGCTATATCGTGATGGCTGGAGGCCCTTCCTTCATACTGATCTCAATGTAGTACTGCTGGTGGTGGTGGGTAGATGGCAGGATAAGATCCCTCCGCTACAGAGGGAAGATAATGGATGTGGGCCCCACGTTTCTAGGAACATCTGTGCACGGTGCTCATACACCCTGTTGGTAATTCCTTAAATCACTGAACTTCCCTCTGTGAAACTAATACAGTCCCAATTGGGCTTTAAACAGAGAATTTTCACCGAACATTCACTGCACTGCAAAAAATTCTGATAATCCCCCCATCTTAAATTGAACTCCATACAATTTTCCCCCAGCTAGCATTGACTCCCATACATTTTTTCTTTAAAAACTCCCCTATGAATTTTTTTAATCCCCTAGTCTGGCAACCCTGTCTCCCACATCTCTCCCCACAGATATATCCTACAGGGTAGAGAGTTGGTTGGCCATTTACTTGTGACGTATAACCAATCCGATAATGCTGTGGGACGAGCCAGCCTAAGTAGAGACAGGCGACTGCATCAGAGCCAGAGGAATGCATTTTTTATTTATTTATTGTATCGGAAATCATATCAGAAAAAATTACAATGCCGATAATTATAAAAATGACTGATATCGGCCCCAATTATCGGCCAGGCCGATATCAGTCGTTTTTCTTGTTATCAGCACCGCACAGCCCTGCTCATGTCTGCATGCCTCCTGACCTGTACAGCCCTGCTCATGTCTGCGTGCCTCCTGACCTGCACAGCCCTGCTCATGTCTGCGTGCCTCCTGACCCGCGCAGCCCTGCTTGTGTCTGCGTGCCTCCTGACCTGTACAGCCCTGCTCATGTCTGCGTGCCTCCTGACCTGTACAGCCCTGCTCATGTCTGCATGCCTCCTGAGCTGTACAGCCCTGCTCATGTCTGCGTGCCTCCTGAGCTGTACAGCCCTGCTCATGTCTGCATGCCTCCTGAGCTGTACAGCCCTGCTCATGTCTGCGTGCCTCCTGAGCTGTACAGCCCTGCTCGTGTCTGCGTGCCTCCTGACCTGTACAGCCCTGCTCATGTCTGCATGCCTCCTGAGCTGTACAGCCCTGCTCGTGTCTGCGTGCCTCCTGACCTGTACAGCCCTGCTCATGTCTGCATGCCTCCTGAGCTGTACAGCCCTGCTCGTGTCTGCGTGCCTCCTGACCTGTACAGCCCTGCTCATGTCTGCATGCCTCCTGAGCTGTACAGCCCTGCTCGTGTCTGCGTGCCTCCTGACCTGTACAGCCCTGCTCATGTCTGCATGCCTCCTGACCTGTACAGCCCTGCTTGTGTCTGCGTGCCTCATGACCTGCACAGCCCTGCTTGTGTCTGCGTGCCTCCTGACCTGCACAGCCCTGCTTGTGTCTGCGTGCCTCATAACCTGCACAGCCCTGCTTGTGTCTGCGTTCCACCTGCACAGCCCTGCTTGTGTCTGCGTTCCACCTGCACAGCCCTGCTTGTGTCTGCGTTCCACCTGCACAGCCCTGCTTGTGTGTGTGCCTCCTGACCTGCGCCTGCTCCAGCTGCTGTTGGCTCAGCTCCAGCTGCACCTTGCCCTGGACCTCCTCGTGCTGCAGTCGGTCCATCAGCTGCGTCTGCTGCAGGAAGCGGCGGTGCAGCTCCTCCCTCTCGGATGCCAGCTGCTGGTAGCCGCTGGTGTACTGCTGCAAGTGGGCCAGGTACTGGTCCCGCTGCTCCTGGGCCGAACGAGCCTCCTCCACCTTCAGCTCCAGCTGCAGGGGATGGAGAAAGGGTCACTCAGAGTTATCACAACCATCACAACTCCCTGCCCAAAGGGACAGGGTCAGGTGCATGGACCCTGTACACGGAGACACTGTCAGATTGCAAACAGAGGGTCAGAGGGTTCGTGATATACATGTTTGTGACAACAGGAACATTTTGAGGCTCTCCTGTGTGTATTGTGTAACAGGTGTATTGAGGAGATTAAACCGGCACTCACTAAAAGAAGGATATTTTGAGATGAATCTCCCATCCTAATAAGGAGAGAATTAGCTGTTCTCTAATGTGGTGCAGGTGTGTTTTAGGAGAGACTCCTGTTCTCTAATGTGGTGCAGGTGTATTTTAGGAGAGACTCCTGTTCTCTGATGTGGTGCAGGTGTATTTTAAGAGAGACTCCTGATGTCTGATGTAGTGCAGGTGTATTTTAGGAGAGACTCTCCTGTTTTCTCATGTGGTGCAGGTGTATTGTAGGAGACTCACCTGTTCTCTGATGTGCAGCAGGTGTATTTTAGGAGACTCACCTGTTCTCTCATGTGGTGCAGGTCCTCCTGCAGTTGGCCCATTTTTCGCGCGATTTCCTTCTTCACGTGCTGCTCTGACTGCAACCCACTTGTAAGCTCCATATTCTCATTTGTCTGCCCAGAGAGATTGGGGGGGTGGTCAGTGTGATGATTGGTGTGTGCGCTCTTGTGTGTATAGGGAGCGTAGATGTGCTGTCACACCCCACGTGCACTTGTGCTTGTGACCTGGTGTGTTCTGTCTGTTTTGCCAGTGCTGATGGTGGTAGTATAGCCAAGCTAGATTGGGGAGATTTCCTGCAGCTGGTTAGCAGGCTATCTAGCCCAGATGGCCGAAGCAGTCGGTCCCTCTCTCTCTCTCTCGCCGCACGTACGTTTTGTTTGGTTGTGTTTATTAGTTTTCTGCACCCCACAGTAGGGCTGGGCAATAAAACGATATCGATAATTTTCGTGATAAAATTTGCCACGATAACGATAAGACTTATTTTCGATAAGACTATCATTCGCGTCCGTTTCTTCTATTTACCCAAATACAACATAAACAGCCAATCAGAAATAGACTTACACATTGCTGATGCCCCCACCCACTCAAAACAATGCTACTGAGGGTGTCCACATGTGTTTAGCTGACATCGTAAATGGGTCAACGGTGAAAGCAACCGAAAATGGTAGTTAGTAGGCGTTGGTTGACGTTAACTATTGGATCAACGTTAGATGTCCAATATATTGCTGTAACAAATAAAACGTCAACATTAGGCGCATTGACCTTGCAAACCGTCAGTACGGCTGAAAGTTATATTTCGTCTAGCTTATGCTCTTATTAGTAACGGAACCATGACGGTAATAAAGTTAACTTCGCTTACGCTAGCTATCATAGCTGCTTATACCTGCTGCAGACAGCCCTTCTAAAGCCAGAAAAAAACTCTAACTTTTCTTTTTGCATGTTTACTGTTCATGTATGCTTACAGTTCATAATAAATAACAAAGAAACGTGGACAGGCAGTTGTGAATGCGAAAATAGCTTACGATTTAATCAAATCTTCACTACATGTTTGTATAAGTTGACTTAATGATGAGCAGGCGTCTGCTGGATCCTAATGCTTATTTAATTATACGTGAAATAGTCAGAGCAAAAGGCAGAGAAATCTGTGCTTAGGGCCTATATAATTATATATACATCTTTTTCCATTTTTTGCCTTGAGGCATTGTATTACTGGATTGGTTCTGTTGAATGCTCATGTCAATCTGTTGTTTCTAAATAATAAAAAATATTTTAAACCATAATCAACCTTCTGGCTTCTTGAGGGTTCAGTCATAAGCATAATACTCTACAAACTTTAAATGGTGTATTATTAAGTATATATTGTGAAAATTATCGATATCGAGCAATATAAAAAATATTATCGTGATACACTTTTTTGCAATATCACCCAGCCCTACCCCACAGCATATTTATACACTCATCCAACACATACAATCACACTGATGTTTACAGACTTTCACTCCCCACTTTTTTTTTTTAAACCATTTACATAAATCCCTTTGTTACTTTCAATCGGCGTCATTCAAGCGGTATAGTGCATCTGTGAGTATAGTGTGTATGTATACCGTTTGTGTGCGCACAGGTGTAGTGTGCGTGTATAGTAGTTTGTGTGTGTATGTATGTGTATAGCTGTAATATGTGTGTGTGTGTGTGTGTATGTATAGGTGTAGTGTGTGTATGTATAGGTGCAGTGTGTGTATGTATAGGTGCAGTGTGTGTATGTATAGGTGTAGTGTGTGTATGTATAGGTGCAGTGTGTGTATGTATAGGTGTAGTGTGTGTATGTATAGGTGCAGTGTGTGTATGTATAGGTGTAGTGTGTGTATGTATAGGTGTAGTGTGTGTATGTATAGGTGTAGTGTGTGTATGTATAGGTGCAGTGTGTGTATGTATAGGTGTAGTGTGTGTATGTATAGGTGTAGTGTGTGTATGTATAGGTGTAGTGTGTGTATGTATAGGTGTAGTGTGTGTATGTATAGGTGTAGTGTGTGTATGTATAGGTGTAGTGTGTGTATGTATAGGTGTAGTGTGTGTATGTATAGGTGCAGTGTGTGTATGTATAGGTGTAGTGTGTGTATGTATAGGTGTAGTGTGTGTATGTATAGGTGGTGTGTGTATGTATAGGTGTAGTGTGTGTATGTATAGGTGGTGTGTGTATGTATAGGTGGTGTGTGTATGTATAGGTGTAGTGTGTGTATGTATAGGTGTAGTGTGTGTATGTATAGGTGTAGTGTGTGTATGTATAGGTGTAGTGTGTGTATGTATAGGTGTAGTGTGTGTATGTATAGGTGTAGTGTGTGTATGTATAGGTGCAGTGTGTGTATGTATAGGTGTAGTGTGTGTATGTATAGGTGGTGTGTGTATGTATAGGTGTAGTGTGTGTATGTATAGGTGTAGTGTGTGTATGTATAGGTGTAGTGTGTGTATGTATAGGTGTAGTGTGTGTATGTATAGGTGTAGTGTGTGTATGTATAGGTGTAGTGTGTGTATGTATAGGTGTAGTGTGTGTATGTATAGGTGTAGTGTGTGTATGTATAGGTGCAGTGTGTGTATGTATAGGTGTAGTGTGTGTATGTATAGGTGGTGTGTGTATGTATAGGTGTAGTGTGTGTATGTATAGGTGTAGTGTGTGTATGTATAGGTGTAGTGTGTGTATGTATAGGTGTAGTGTGTGTATGTATAGGTGTAGTGTGTGTATGTATAGGTGCAGTGTGTGTATGTATAGGTGTAGTGTGTGTATGTATAGGTGGTGTGTGTATGTATAGGTGTAGTGTGTGTATGTATAGGTGTAGTGTGTGTATGTATAGGTGTAGTGTATGTATGTATAGGTGGTGTGTGTATGTATAGGTGCAGTGTGTGTATGTATAGGTGTAGTGTGTGTATGTATAGGTGGTGTGTGTATGTATAGGTGCAGTGTGTGTATGTATAGGTGTAGTGTGTGTATGTATAGGTGCAGTGTGTGTATGTATAGGTGTAGTGTGTGTATGTATAGGTGGTGTGTGTATGTATAGGTGCAGTGTGTGTATGTATAGGTGCAGTGTGTGTATGTATAGGTGTAGTGTGTGTATGTATAGGTGTAGTGTGTGTATGTATAGGTGTAGTGTGTGTATGTATAGGTGTAGTGTGTGTATGTATAGGTGGTGTGTGTATGTATAGGTGTAGTGTGTGTATGTATAGGTGTAGTGTGTGTATGTATAGGTGGTGTGTGTATGTATAGGTGCAGTGTGTGTATGTATAGGTGCAGTGTGTGTATGTATAGGTGTAGTGTGTGTATGTATAGGTGTAGTGTGTGTATGTATAGGTGTAGTGTGTGTATGTATAGGTGTAGTGTGTGTATGTATAGGTGTAGTGTGTGTATGTATAGGTGCAGTGTGTGTATGTATAGGTGCAGTGTGTGTATGTATAGGTGTAGTGTGTGTATGTATAGGTGTAGTGTGTGTATGTATAGGTGTAGTGTGTGTATGTATAGGTGCAGTGTGTGTATGTATAGGTGTAGTGTGTGTATGTATAGGTGTAGTGTGTGTATGTATAGGTGCAGTGTGTGTATGTATAGGTGTAGTGTATGTATGTATAGGTGGTGTGTGTATGTATAGGTGGTGTGTGTATGTATAGGTGCAGTGTGTGTATGTATAGGTGTAGTGTGTGTATGTATAGGTGTAGTGTGTGTATGTATAGGTGTAGTGTGTGTATGTATAGGTGTAGTGTGTGTATGTATAGGTGTAGTGTGTGTATGTATAGGTGTAGTGTGTGTATGTATGTATAGGTGCAGTGTGTGTATGTATAGGTGCAGTGTGTGTATGTATAGGTGTAGTGTGTGTATGTATAGGTGTAGTGTGTGTATGTATAGGTGTAGTGTGTGTATGTATAGGTGCAGTGTGTGTATGTATAGGTGCAGTGTGTGTATGTATAGGTGTAGTGTGTGTATGTATAGGTGTAGTGTGTGTATGTATAGGTGTAGTGTGTGTATGTATAGGTGTAGTGTGTGTATGTATAGGTGTAGTGTGTGTATGTATAGGTGTAGTGTGTGTATGTATAGGTGTAGTGTGTGTATGTATAGGTGTAGTGTGTGTATGTATAGGTGTAGTGTGTGTATGTATAGGTGTAGTGTGTGTATGTATAGGTGTAGTGTGTGTATGTATAGGTGGTGTGTGTATGTATAGGTGTAGTGTGTGTATGTATAGGTGTAGTGTGTGTATGTATAGGTGTAGTGTGTGTATGTATAGGTGCAGTGTGTGTATGTATAGGTGTAGTGTGTGTGCACGCCTCTCACCAGCTTTACGAAGCCGTTCTGTAGCTCGGCCAGCTGCTCTTTGAGTTGTCGGTTCTGTGCCAGGGCACGGCTGATGGTGGCCTTGTCGCTCTGTGCCTCCTCCAGGAGGTGATGCCGGTCCTGCGCCTCCTCTGCTCCACGCTGTGCCTCCTGCTCCAGCTCCAGGAGCCGTGCCTCCTGCTCCTGAACCAGCCGACTCAGCTGTTTGTTGTCCCGGACCTTGGGGGCGGAGTCGGAGAGGGTGGAGCCGACCAGCCGCACAGAAAGGCACATAAAGGCCCCCAAAAATGACCCTCCCATGGTTGAGAACCCCCACCTCATTAAATTGTGTGGAGCTTTACCCAGCATCCATTACAGACTGCAACCAAATGGTGATTAAACACACAGGAAACCATGTCTAAATCACAATGGTATTATCTTATGGATTCATCAGACTGCAGGAATGTACAGTGCCCTCCATAGTGTTTGGGACAAAAACATTTTTTTTTTCTTCTTGATTTGGCTCTGTGCTCCACAATTTTAGATTTGTAATAAAACTATTCACATGTGATTAAAGTGCAGATTCTCAGCATTTATTAAAGGCTATTTTTATACATTTTGTTTTCACCATGTAGAAATGACAGCACTTTTTATACATAAGCCCCCCCCCCCCCCCCCCCCATAAACAGAGTGGGAGAGGGTCTTGGTGCAGTGGGCGGAGTTACCCGGGCCCAGTGCTCTCTCATTGGAGGGGGGAGGGGATTAAACTGAAGCAGGGTGGGCAGAGTCTTGGTTACCTGGGCATGGTATTGGGAGCTGACCCCGTCTCTCTCCTGTTGCAGGCTGCTCAGGGCCTCCTGCAGGCTCAGCTCGTTCTCAGAGGGGCCTGCAAGCTGGGGTGGGGCCAGGGCCTCTGCTTCCTGGGACAATAGCGCTGAGGGGGAGGGGCCACATAAGAAAAGGGAGGAGTCAGACCAGTCCTGGAAGTTAATGGGTTGGACTATAGACAGTAGAAAAATATGGACAAAGTGACTGTGACATCACCCATCCACTTTCCATGCGCTTGTGAAAAGCGTTTTGAAACCACGGAAGTGCAGCCAATTTGTACAGGGACTGTGCAGTAATAGGGCTCCTAGGCAAAAAGCAAATTCCGTTTTCCAAAATGGACCCTTTCAAGCCATTTTCCACATTTTCAACCCTTTCCATTCACAAACTACCTTAAAATATATGTATATAATAATTCAAACAGGATTTTGGGAGCCGGTACCAATCACCGATTTTCTTTTTAAAAATTGTCCGATACCGATTTCTTTTAATTGAAATACATTTTATTATAATAATAATAATAATAATAATAATTATTATTAATTAGTAATATTATAATTACTATTATTATTATTATTATTATTATTATTATTATACTTTATAAAATGCAAGAAGACTTAAAGGGATAGTTTGGAATTTTGGACATAATGTCTCAAGACTTACCCATGATGTAGTTGATTGATGGAAACCATTTTCAGCTAATTCCATGCTGTCCTTCTTTTGGAAATACACACGTTGCTAATGCTAGCGCAACTATATGGTAACCGGTAGCATCCACTACCAAACGCATTTAAACACTCCACAGTGCACCCCACAAGCAAATAAAATACGACGCCAGTCTATCGGGGTTATTTTGAGTGTTTATACCATAAGTTTTTAAGTGAAACTATCGTTGAATCCTTTACTTTGTGCAGACCTATATTCTCTGTGGAAGTACGGCGGCGGAGCGAACGTGGCCATTGCAACTTGTTGCTCTTCTTCTTTGTTGTAGTTGACCAGCGCCGGCACTACATTCGTAGGTAACGTAAAGTATCCCTCCGCCGCCGTACTTTAGTAAGTTAGTGCCATTAGCTGTTGTTAGCCACGGGTTTCTTTGCATCCGTTTGCCTTGCAGTAGCTAAGACACACATCAGCCTTTTGGCATTTAGAAAATTGCAATGTTTTTAATATAGCCTATTGCTAGATTTTTTTCGTAGGTGGAAGGCTTCTGTTTTGAGCCAGAATAGGCTATCCTGCGCTGAATGTGCTGCCAATTTGGACTGCTTCGGAATGAAACTGCCCGGTAGCAAACATTTCCATTTCAGTTGGAACTGCGGCAGTTACCACGTTGGCTAACGTTACACCACTCGTTTACCAAGGTTAAAGGTTAACATTAAGCCAGGGATGAGAAACGAATAAGTGTTGCAGACTTCACTTTAGGCTAGCTAATATGATTCACGATACCAAAAGTAGATAAATGAAGGGCTGTGTTTTCCTAAATTAATGGCCATATTTCCCACGTTTCTCTGGCGGTATTTTTTTCAGTAGAGCTGTTACGTTAGCGGCTAACTTGCCAGCAAGTAATGTGGCCTCTGGTATGTGCAGGACAAGCAGTAAAATGCCCACACCCTCTGCTCAGTTGTGTCCACGATTTTGCAGTCGCAGGGGGAAACAAAAAGTCACAAAGCACACACTTTTAAAAGGTAAAAAATATATGTTGATTTCTACCTAAAATATGTTGGTTTCGGTTAAAAATATATTTTTGGCTAGTTTTGAGTCGCCATTTGGCTGGAAACTCTTGCAAGATCTGGCAACCCTGCTTCTGTAACGTTATTCAGTGTGACTGGCATTGTTTGACACTGCCCATAAACTGTAAGCGCTCTTGGCCATTGTAGTTCACAGTAAAGCAGGTACCTGGTACATGTGCAGTAGTTTGGGGTTATATCTCTGCTCTCACTACAGGTAGAAAGTTGGTTGAGAGCTCATTTTAATCAGAAGAGCTATTTTTCTACAAATCAAACATAATTTTTCGGTGGAACGCCCCTTTAACAAATCGGCACATGGGGAGACATTAGATGAAAAAGTACCTATTGGGACTACATGTTCTCGTGGGAAAAATGTATTGACTGTATTTTGACTGCATTTGGTACCATTGACTTGTATTGAAAAACGGGCCTGAAAGATCTATAGCCTACTGGAGTCAATCGCGTTGGCGCTAGAGAGTAACGCTCTCAACAAGACCAGGAAGTGAGCTTCAACAGCGAAGCCTGGGTTTTGGCCCCTTGGGTTGGACATAAAACATCAGTCTCAACCATTCACTTAAAAAGCATCTCTTACAAAGTAGCCAAACCATATTCTTGTTTCACTTCTTGATACTTATGGAGCCGTTCAGGTGAACCCGAGTGACACTGCAGCTGTTTTTAGTGAGAAAGAGGAGGGACACATCAGGCTCTTACCTGCAGCGTTCTTCAGCTCTGTGATTTGAGACTCCAGCTCCTGGATGCGAGCAGTACAGCTGTCCCTCTCCTCCGATATTGATGTCACCTGTTGAGGAAAACCAAAGACAACCCCCCCCCTTTATATTCCGCCACAAACAGAACGTATGCACTGTGCTCCACGCACCAAAGCAAGGATCTCAAAGCCCTGGGGCTGCAGTGTCTGCTGCGTTCTGGTCTGTTTCTGCATTTAAGTGCTTAATTTAAGTCAGTGATTGGCTAGATTCCACACAGCTTGTTTCCAATCTGGAGATAAGGTGTGTGGAATCTGCAGCGGATTGAGAGAAAATCACAAATTCACGGACACCCTCCAGGACTGGAGCTTGAAATCCCAGTTTGCCAGGTGTTTCAACAGCCTTGACTTTCCAAATCTTACGCATTTTGTTTAAGACTAATCTGTTCATATCTCTTCATATCTTCTTGCCCTCATGTTTTCAATTTACTGTGCATCACTGAATGAAAATGACAGAGCATCGCCATTTTCATCTCAAGCACCATAACCATGGTATATTCCTGAGGAAGCTGGAAAAATAGGTAGGGATGCACCGATATGAAAATCTCTAGCCGATACAGATTCCCGATAATTTAGGCGCACCATCGGCCGATGCCAATATCAGTACCGATATTTTGGTAGTTCTGCTTCGATAAGTTCTCTGGTCAACTGTTTACAAACTTGCCATTCTAAAAAAACCACAATTTTTATTGCAAAACGTTAAAGTAATGCAACAAAGTTCTTCACATTCATCCAACTTAAAATGCATTACTCCAACTGAAAGTGCATTCCCGAAATTTCAGTGTTTCCCTGACTATTTTTTAGCCTGGTGGTACGTACTGACAAACCCCTAAAGTGACTTGGCACGTGGGGTGGCATATTGGCGTGGTCAGACGGCACAGCAGGCTCTCTGCAATTTATATTTGTGTTCAAAGTTCTGTTCGCCCTGAATATTCAAGACTTAAAACAAAATCATCACAAGTAGAGGATGACTTGATATGCTGCATTTATTGCATAAAAATAAGATGTGTAATCTATGCCACATTATAATTAAGACTCCACAATTGCATACAGAGCATCTTTAACCCTATAAACTTCACCCCTAGTGGTTTGAGACGTACAGTGCATCCGGAAAGTATTCACAGCGCTTCACTTTTTCCACATTTTGTTCTGTTACAGCCTTATTCCAAAATTGATTAAATTCATTTTTTCCCTCAAAATTCTACACACAACACCCCATAATGACAATGTGAAAAAAGTTTTTGAGATTTTGGCAAATTTATTAAAAATAAAAAACTAAAATTTCTCATTTACATAAGTATTCATACCCTTTGCTTTAACGTATTTTTAAAGTATCATATTTCATATTTGGTCGCATATCCTTTACATGCTGTTACTTCCTGAAGTCTGTGACCATCAACATCAAAAAAACTGTCGATATCTTATTTTCAGGTACTGTTACAAGCGATACTATAACCTCTCTGCATTTGAATGGATCTCTATGGAAATTGGGGGGTGAGACTAGATTCAGCTGTAAATTACACTGGTACAGTATGGAACACATGGCTGGCTAAATGGCTGTAAGTTATCAAGGGTCTGAGCTATCAAACGAGCCCCAAACCATCACTCTGTTGCCAGATATGGAGTAGATGTGGATGGATCACTGCAAGGGTTATTTCTCCGGACTCATTTTCCTATAGGACTCTATGGGGAAAAAAGTCAGGAGAAACAACCCTTAAATGACGAAGTGAAAACAGGTTTTTAGAAAATATGCAATTTTATTTTACTGACAAAAATAGGTTATTTAGGGGTTACATATCTGTACACACCCTTAGCCTAATACTTGGTTGCTGCACCTTTGGCAGTGATTACAGCTTCAAGGCGTCTTGGGTAAGAAGCTACGAGCTTGGCACACTTGTTTCTGGACATTTTTGCCCATTCCTCTTGGCATATCCTTGCAAGCTCCGTCAGGTTGGATGGGTAGCGTCGGTACACAGCCATTTTCAGCTCTTTCCACAGATGTTCAATTGGATTCAGGTCTGGGCTCTGGCTGGGCCACTCAAGGACATGCAGACTTTCTCCGAAGCCACTCCTTTGTTCTCTTGGCTGTGTGCTTCGGGTCGTTGTCATGTTGGAAGGTAAACCTTCGCCCCAGTCTGAGGTCCAGAGCGCTCTGGAGCAGGTTTTCTTCAAGGATCTCGGTGTACAGCTCGGCTGCATTCATCTTTCCCTCTATCAGGACTAGTCGCCCCGTTCCTGCTGAAAAACATCCCCACATCATGATGCTGCCACCGCCATGCTGCACTGTAGGGATGGTATTAGCCAGGTGATGAGCGGTGCCTGGTTTCCTCCAGACGTGACGCTTGGTATTCAGGCCAAAAAGTTCAATTTTGGTTTCATCAGACCAGAGAATCTTGATTCTCATGGTTTGAGAGTCCTCTAGGTGCCTTTTGGCAAAATCCAAGCAGGCTGTGATGTGCCTTTTACTAAGGAGGGGCTTCCGTCTGGCCACTCTACCATAAAGGCCTGATTGGTGGAGTGCTGCCTGGATGGTTGATCTTCTGAAAGGTTCGCCCATCTCCACAAGGATACGCTGGAGCTCTGTCAGAGTGACCCACGGGTTCCTGCTCACCTCCCTGGCCAAGGCCCGTCTTCCCCGATTGCTCAGTTTGGCGGGGCGGCCAGGTCTAGGAAGATTCTTGGTGGTTCCAAACTTCTTCCATTTACGAATGATGGTGGCCACTGTGCTCTTTGGGACCTGTAAAGCTGCAGATTTTTCCGTACCCTTCTCCAGATCTATGTCTTGACACAATCCTGTTTCTGAGGTCTGCAGATAATTCCTTTGACCCCATGGCTTGGAGTTTGCTCTGACATGCACTGTCAACTGTGGGACCTTATATAGGCAGGTATTGGCAATCCCCAATCATGTCCAATCAATTGAATTTATCACAGGTAGACTCCAATTAAGTTGTAGAAACATCTCAAGCAGTATCAGTGGAAACAAAATGCACCTCAGCTCACTTTTGGGTGTCATATCAAAGGGTGTGCACACTTGTGTACATATATTTTACATTTAGATTTTTAATAAATTAGCACAAATGTCTAAAAACCTGTTTTCACTTTGTCATTATGGGCTATTTTGTGTAGAATTTTGAGACAAAAAATGAACTCAATCTATTGTAGAATATGTCTGTAACGTAATAAAACGTGGAGAAGGTGAAAGGGGTGTGCAGACTTTCCGGCTTGACTGTATAACACATTTCCTTCACTATTAATTTAATCTTAGGCTAAGCTTATGTGCCCTATGAATGATTGCATTTCACTGAGGAGAATCTCTAAGAAAGTCTTCTATAGCTAAAAATATATTAAATAGATAGAAAATATATTAAAAATGTAACAAAACATCGTGAAGTGTCATTTGGTGGATTACAACGTTGGAATATGTTCTATTTACAATGGCCGATGCAGTGTTCTGTGGCTTATGACTGACACTCTTACAAACCATTAATGTCGTGCATATTCCCGGGGTAAGGAGGATCCTAAAGTGTGAGATTTCATTTCATGAATGGATAGTTACGTGGCTGGATTATTTGGAAGAGAGAATGCCAAATTGGTAAGTAAAGTAAAAGTTGAATGGTTTCTTTTCCTCCCTGTCTGCCTGTCTTGTATCGTGGACAAGGAGCTGATAGTGTTGCGTTATATATTCCCGAGATAACTTTTGTGGGGAGAAATAAACAGAAAATGGGTCAGATATGCCACTCGTCAGCCTTGCTGAAAAATCAGCTGTTCCAACGTTTACCCTGGGACCGCAAAGATATAGCCCACATTTTCTAACCCTATCGCCAGAATAATGCGTTGAAGATTTTTTCACGGAGTGGAGAATTGCCTTCTGAAAAAAATATCTCTGATGTAGTCTGCTACTCTGTAAAATAGGCTATTGGGCCGGGCGGAGCAGTCTAGTATAGCCTACCGAGGTTGAAGTTCTAGCTAGCATAAGGTAGGCTAATCTCCGTTTGTTTGCTAGCCTGACTATCAGCCATAACCTGTTGGTTTATGTAAGTGTGTAGGCTACGTTACCCAGCAAGTGTGATGGGCTTCAAACGCGTCAAATGAGAGTGTAGCTCTACCTTCTGTAGCTTCGAGCACACCACTTGTAATTCTACACACCACTTATGCCTAGTTAAATTGTGCACATGACCTAAAACTGTCCACACACCGGTTCGGAATCGCCGGTGCAAGACGTTGCACAAGTGCTGAGTCGATTATCCTCGCACAGCGGTGTCGACGTGACAGCAATGGTCAATTCAACAATTTATGTCAATACATACATTAATTTAAATAGCTCAAGGTAGCCTTTATTGTGTTACAATCTCAATCATATGTTGTTTGAATTTTTTATGAATGATATATCCTCATAACTTTGTGTGAAGAGTGGCTAAAGTTAGCTAGAAGCAATGGCTTGTAGCTAGCAAAACAGAGACAGCATGCTTTCGGCAGAGCAGCAGTCATCTTCAGTCTAATGCATTAATAATGCCATACTATAACCAAAACCAACAACCTTATCATGCTCATAATTTACAAATAAAGCTGTCTTACATAAAGTTAACTTTCATTTAAATATTAATTATCTCAGGTACACAATGACATTACCTTGGCTTCGTGTATGGCGCCTCCATGCAAAACGGTGATGTACGTCCCCGCGTGACCGGTGGAGGCTGCGCAGCCATCTGCCACTATCGGAGCCAAGTTCCGCCGATAAGGATAGTTTGTAAAACGTCCTATCGCCGCCGATTAATCTACTAGCGCAAGCCAGGGACCCTCCTGCTCAACAGTCCCCAGAGGCAGCGAAGCCAGGGGCGGGAGCCGTGTGTTATCCTGCTTGGTAATCCCCTGAGGCAGCGAAGAACATGTGGTGTTGACAGCTTGGCTAATTGCTAGCATAGAATCAAGTAGCTATTCATCTTCTTTGATCTCATGAAGTATGGAAATTCTGCCTTTAAGTTCTATAATTTGCTGAGACAACTTTAGGCAGCCATCACATGTAGTACACGGAGACATTTTTCTAAAATTGGAACTGGAACAGCCTGTTAACTCGGAATAACAATAATTTTGGATGCCATATTTCTATAGATGAATCATGACGATTTTAAGGGTTGTTTCTCCTGACAAATTTTTCCTATTGAACTCTATGGAAACATAAGTCAGGAGAACCAACCCTTCAAGTTATCCATCCATATCTACTGCATATCTGGCAGCAGAGTGATGGTTTAAGGCTTGTTTGATACCGCAGACCCTTGATGACTTACAGCCATTTAGCCAACCATGGGTTCCATACTATTCCCATGTAATTTACAGCTTAATCTAGTCCCACCCCCCAATTCCCATATAGATCCATTCAAATGCAGAGAGGTTATAATATCGCTTCTAAGAGTACCTAGAAATAAGATATCAAGAGTCTTTTGATATCCTTTTATACAGTCATGATAGCATCACCCGTTTACCACAGAAGTTGGATGAGAGAATGGCAAGAATGTGCAAAGCCGTTATCAAGGCAAAGGGTGGCTACTTTGAAGAACCTAAAATATAAGACTTTTTTGATTTGTTTAACACTTTTTTGGTCTTTGCATAATTTCATTTGTGTTATCTCATAGTTTTTACTATTCTAAAACGTGGAAAACAGTAAAAATAACAACTAAAAAAAAACCTATGAGTAGGTGTGTCCAAACTTTTGACTGGTACGGCATGGGAAACACTGAATGTGGAAAATAAAGTGCAATTACTTTTTTTTATCTGACAGACAAATGAAAACCAGCTCTTGGATTACAAATAAACAATACACTTTTTTCTTTTTGATTTACAGGACATTATCGGAGCTGACAGCCGGTTGTTTTTCATTTTTAGTATTATCGGCCGATACCCATCGTTGGCGGATATATCGGTGTATCCCTATAAATAAAGTATCTTTCCTGGGAAAGCTGGAGACCACGGAGACGGCAGGTACCTGAGACAGCAGCTGCTCCGTTTTTTCCTTCCACACCCGCCCCTCCTCTTGGATCTGCACAGCGTACTGATCTCTCTCCGTCTGCAGCTGCGCAAATGACTCCATCAGCTGCGCAACACAGGGAGAGGAAAGGAGAGGATGTTACACACTCACACAGACACACACAAACAAGCACATGTACACACACACACACACATCCACACACATGAACATTAACACACACTCACAGTGGTGTAACTCAGTTTCTCATAGCTTAAATACTGTGGCTACATCAGGAAAACTGGGCAGAATGGACTAGTGCTTTAAATACAGGAGTTCAGCAAGATCTTGAGCCTGTCTTATTCTCCTTAAATTCTGGCCTGTGTGTTATGGAACAAGATCTAGGAAACTGAGGAAAGCCTGAATCTGTCAGGAGGCTGCACGCTGCTGCAGTAGAGGTAGCTACTAGCTACCTGCTATTGTCCTATTGTCTCAGTTGATTTTTTAAAGGGCAACTACACTCTAGATCACTTTTTTTTTTTTTTAAGCTGTAAACATGTTTGTATGGCAACCTTATAATGAAACTTATTCATCCATTCCGTTACTTAAATAATTCTGAAATAATAGGCGATTGTATATCAGAAGAAACTGCTCGCAACTCTGCCACCGCCCCAATCGTGATGTCAGAGTACCTCTTTGGAGGTACCTCTAAGTCATATGGATAATTGTTGCCGCCCACAAAGAAAATAGCTGGCACCTGATTGGTTAGACACACTACGGTCCTTTGGTTTCAGCTTAACGTTTTTAAACCGGAACAACGTAACGGCCTGTTCATAAACTCCCTTATTCTACCTAAACAGTCCTCTAAAATATGTTTCTGAAAATATTTGAGGGGAGAAATAGGCCATGCAGTTTGATTCATATTTGATGTGCAACGTCTAGTTTGACAGTTTGATCTGAGTTATACGGAATCATTTGTACATTGTACATTCATTTATGCAAATGACGATGGAAACGCTTCCTCCACCCCTCGTCCTCACTCACCCCACAAAGTATTTTTCAAAATTGTGTAGTAGGCGGAGACAGGCTGAGACAGTGACTGCAGGTAACCTTTAAGCTTCACTGTGTCTTACTGGTCAGAATAATGACGTTATGTTTGGTATTTTATCTTTAGCATCACGGGGGCTGAGGGGGCGTGCACGCACCTGTGCTGTGTGCGCCTCCAGCTGTAGTTTCTCCTCCAGGAGGAGCTGTGCTTGCTGGTTGGTGCTGGGAGGCCCTGATTGGCTGGAAAACTGAGAGGATGAAGATGAAGGACAGGTCAAGCATAGAAACAGAACAAACTATAGATATAGCATTGCATGTGAAATGGAGGAAGTGAAAGATACCCGTTTGTAAATGACAGCGGCTGCAATTTTAGTTTAAGACTGTAGAAAATGTAAGCTTCTGATATTTCAGTTTGAAAAATAATCAATATAACATTATGTGCTTAATGGACCGGACTAGTTATTCTACATCTGTGGAGGGTACAGTGTCCTGGGAACAAGCCGCTCTTTGGAAGTACTATTTCAGTAAATACCCACATTGGATCAGCGCTCCCAGGTGGAAAATACCTAGGTGAGTGGGTGTTTACCTGCTGGATCATCAGGTCGGCCATCTCCAGCCTCTTGCGGAGGTCGTCGAGTTCGTAGCGCATGGCGGCGTTCTCGCTCACTCTCAGCTTCAGTTGCTCGGCCAGCTCCGAGCCCTGCTGCTTCGCCTCCTCATTCCCCTTACTGCCGCACAGTCAAACAGACACACAGACAGGTCTCAATCAATCATAGAACAACAGAGAGAAGGTCCTTACTGCCAGACAGATTGGACAGACACACAGACAAGCCTCAATCACTGAACAACAGAGAGAAGGCCCTTACTGCCAGACAGGACTCAATCTATCATAGAACAACAGATTGAAGGGCAAACAGAAAAATTGGTGAGTCAAGGCATACTGATAAGTTCACTGACTCATAATGAGAGAGGAGAGGAAAAATATGGGACAGGATAGGGGAAGAGAGAGAGAGCTCAGGTGGACCAGTAATCCAGCTGGTGAGATTTACACCAACAGACATTTTTCAAAAGCATAATAAAAACAGAAACAGCAAACAAGACTAGGCAAGCCTAGCTCAGGCCGGACGCCTTTATGCAGCCAGTGGCCTTGCCAGCCATTTGACAAAACAAGGCGGATATTGTTCTGTATGGAAGCATATCCGTGCCAAAATTCAAATGAAAATGCAAATCGATGTGCAAGTTAATGTACGCACTGTATCTGACAATTTGAAAATATTAATGCAAATCCATTTCACATTTAATCTCTCGGCCTCTACGACACAACCCTGCCATAATTTAGATGAAAATGAAAAATCACATTTGCATTAGCAGTTTATTATTGTAATCGCATGATCCATGACAAAAAGGAAATAATTAAATTCGCCATTCACAGTTGCGTCGACTGATTTTGCACAACGGAGTTTCAATGTGCAAAACTGACTTCCAAAATTAATACTCTAAGACACTAAATGCTATGTAGGGACAATGGACTACATTTCCAATCACTCCACAGGAAACCCATAAGACATTTAAAACACGGCCACAGCCAATCATGTCTCTTGGAAATACGAGACACTAAGGGTCATAAAACTAAAACAGATAAGACTGAACGCATTCCAGTCTCCCGATCCTATTCACTTCATTCACTTCGCTTCCTCGATCGTGCTGCACACAGCTGCACAAGAGGCAGCACTCCGATTTTCTATTCCCTTTTGCTAGCTACACAGCTACAAATGTGGATCTCCACTGCACCAGGAACACCGCGGCAGCAGCATCAAAGGCCGCGGAGAGAGACGCAAACGGGTTAGCTTGCCTACGGCATCTAACCATAGATCTGAATTAACGCAACTCCGACAGAGGTGTGTTCCAGCCACGGACAAAGACGACGTCGGACAAAGACGCAAACCAGGAGAAAGACGCCCTGACCATCCCTCACGTACAAGCCAGCTGTAATCGACTCACCGCGGACTTCAGTAAGACTGATCGAACATCCCAGGCATACCTTAGGATTTTAGTCTGAACTGTTTATCGGTAATTTGATTGCATCTCGATTTTGTGCGATAATAGCTGCATAAACGTGTTGCGCTGGTTAGCAAGCTAGCCGGCTGGCCTACCGTTTCATGCTAATGTGGTAATACTGTTAACATTACATTACAATCATTTGGCAGACGCTTTTATCCAAAGCGACGTACAATAAGTTAACTAACCAAAGCAGGCCTCACTGGTTTGTCCCTCTATCCTAACACGTATTAACATTTGCGTGATATGGTCTCAATTCAACTTACTGTAGATAAATACGTTATTTTGTGAAAGAAGTGCGTGAACTTATTTATAGTAATGTCAGATTTGAGATCAATAACCACCACCCTGCTGCGACAGTTAGCTTGCTCCACGTGATTCCTTTGTTCCCTGAACGCACACGTGGCATAGGCCTACACACCGACACATATGTGCATACACACACAAATGCCACAATACGCACACCACACATTATGTCCATTTAGTAGAACGTAATATTCATGTTTGTCTTGTTTAATAAATCTATTTTTGTTAAACCTGGTGTCTGTTTTGATGTTGTATGAACACGAGAGGTGAGTCAAACCTAATCATTAGAACGTAATACCTTCAACCCTTATGAATTATTAGTTATTAGTGCTTTGATGGTAAATTGAAGTAGTAGTAATTATAATCCATAATAATCAAATGAGACTGATTTAATTTTAAACTCATTATTCCATAGTTATTGCCTATATTTCTGGCATCCCATGTAAGAGTTTATATATATATATAGAGGCATATTCCTTACATTTATGGCGCCCCGTCGAGGATATTCTCTACATTTATGGTGCCCGGGTGAAGACTGGTAAGACGAACATGTTTTAATTGTCTATCACCATTACTGCTAAATGTATATGTAAACACCTTGCATGAGTAATACTCCACATGTAGGAATATAGAGGCATGTTCCCTACAGCTACGCTTACATATAAAGTGAAAAACTCTTAATGCAAGTGCTAAACGGACTTGCAGAATTCTTACCTTTATACCATGGCTTGGATAAATATTCGATTCTCATTGGCTGGAGGGTGAGCATTTAATTTGTGTATCCGCCTGGCTATGAAGTAGCGCTGGCAACATTTTAATCACCGTTCTAAATTAATACGTTGTCTGCTGCCAGCGCCATTAGAGTCGACCCTTTTATGAATGGTAACCATAGCAACACCAACAGCTGATTAATAAAGCCGGCAAATACGGTATAAAGTTGAGAAGGAACTATTTATTTCCTTATAGAATCAATTGTTTTCAGAACTACCAACGAGAGGTTTTTACATAACTACGGACAAAATAGAACTAGTAACCAGAAATAGAATTAGCCACGAGATGTTTTCTGTTCAAATAGAACTATCAACGAGCAATTTTGCATGACGGAAAAACAACATGCCAAAATGGCCTTGGAAGGATATTTCAATTTCAGCTGATTAAGTCGATAAAAATCAGTAAATATAAATGTAACTATATATAATCAATGTTGGTAACCATGGTATAAGCGCAATAATGACCTCGGAGCCGGGCATTATACAGTTTGAATGCCCTTCACGGAGGGAAATTGCCCTCGGCAAATTTACTACCTCCGTGTCGGGCATTTAAACTGTGTGATGCCCGGCTCCTCGCTCATTATTGCTTACTAAAACACTACATCCTATGCTGACATACAAAGTGTAAAACTGTTAATACAAGTGCAAAACTCTAAATCATATGTTCCATTCTCAGAATACAGCCACCTTACAACAATGTTCAAATGCTTGTTACTACAAATGCAGATCACTAAATCAATTCAACAGGTGTTTATAGTCATGTCTCATTACTTCCAACAACCTTGCCCAGGTGAGCAGCATTGCAACACAATTGATAATCTCTTCACAACCACATAAAAGGCTGCTTAGAATGGTAGTTTCTGACAACATGGAGCAGGCCAATGAGGTTGTTAATGAAGGACAGGGTCGTGGACGGGGTCGCGGTCATGGCCAAGGAGTCAGAAGGCATGCGGATGTGTCAAATGAAATTAGAGGCCACTGTGATCGACCGTGTTATAAACAGAGGCCTAACACTAGCGTAAGCTGGAAGGGTTGTTCAGCCAAACCTAAAAAGGTCAACCATGGCATCTATAATAAGAGTCTTTAAGAAAGATAATCGGTAAGTCAATACCAGTAATTTACTGAACCTGTATATTGAAATTACAGTAAGTGTAATATAGATGATAATGCTGACTGTGTTACAGTATATTTCATAAATGCTAAAGTGTGGATGTGAATTATCTTTGTTGTAATTATTATCTGTACTGTACTTCAGAACTGAAAGAAAAGCACCAAGTGGAGGACGTGGCCGTCTCCTGTGTGCGCAGCAGGAGAGAGCACTAGTGGACATGGCGGTTCAAAGAAATGACATACGGATCAAGGAAATCCAAAAAAACATTCTGGCAGATAACGGAATATTCCAAGCCATAACTTCAATCAGCCTAACAACAATTGGGCGAATTTTGACAAAGGATCAAGTGACGATGAAACAGATTTACTTGGTGCCTTTCCAAAGAAATGAGGATAGGGTGAAGGCTTTGAGGGTGGAATATGTTCAGGTATGTGTATAGCAATGTTGCAATACTACAGTACCAAATACTTTAGCGACCCATCCTCTATAAATGTGTAGACTGGTTGACATCATGCCCTATGTTCCTACATATCACATTAGGATTATGTTCTATGTGTGTGGGCCTACCCATTGGTCTCAGGACCGGAACTAGGCAAACTAGGCATGCGCCTAGGGCCCAATTTCCCCAGGGGGCCAATCAGCGCAAAGAGACTGTATGTGCAAAAACTGTTATACAGTAAAACCACGCTACAGTAACACAACTACAGTGATGTATAGGGCCAAAAATACAGTAATACCTTGCCTAGGGCCCACCATAAGGTTACAGTAATCCATCCTAGGGTTGTCCCAATATCCAATAATATTGGATATTTGAAAATATCGCAGAGATGATGTCTGTCGCCACAATATTTGAAAAAATATAAATTATTTAAAAAAATGTTATTGATATTTGAAGGACAAAACATGCATACATAGCCTACTTTTAAATAATATTGGTCAGAAATAATATGTGAGTTTATATTTAAAAATTTGTATGACTCAAAATATTTGCATTACTGCATGTGCCATGGCCTGCCCGACAAATCTGAGTGTTGCGTCCTTTCCCGCTCCATTTTCTATTTTAGTTCTGATGCCTCGCAACAAATTCAGTATGCTTTGTTTTTTTAAATATTTGGTTATTATTATTTGCTCTGTATTACTTATTTTGTTACCATTAGGCTATTCGTATACTGGTACTAATAAATTATCTGATGCGCAATGTTAACAGCAGAGTGAGGATGGTTATTACATCGATTTTCCAATTTCCAGTGGAAGGTTAGTGTAAGGTAGGATGTAGGATCGTCTGATTGCTTGCTTTCATCCTCGCAGAGGGGGCTAGTGCAATAGATGTAACAGCCACGGTGTCAATGTATTATCCTACCTCGTGACTGATCGTCATCATTAGTTAAGAGAAAGCAAGAGAATATGGCTGATCTTGTTTCAAAGAAAAACACCACTTCGCCAATTTGGGAATTTTTCGGCTACAAACCCAATGATAACGGAGAACAGGCAAATTTTGACGAGGTAACATGCCGCAAATGCATTAACAAGTCGTCACAACTAAGGATGCGAATACAACAAACATTTTCCTAACTAGCTACACAGTCATTATGCCAGAGTGCATTATAACATTATGCCTATGAGAGCCTACAGGATGGCAATAAATAATTTGTCATATGCAGACATAGCAGCAAACATTGCATCGCAACATTGTTTTGTGGACTTAGTTCGAAAAGTAATAAATTGACGACCGCTCATCGTCATCATGTTTGTCATCACAATAATTTTGGAGCGATCTATGAAGTGTCTAGCTACTAAGTTGTGAGATGAGTGACAGTACGGGATGTTGCAGTTGGCATTCATTTACGACACTACATGCTCAGCGTCTCGGAGCAAGCAGCCAAAATTGTGTGGGTTAAATATAGCCTATAAATCGATTGCTCCATACCTGTATACAATTATAGGCTAATATAAAAATAAATCAGCATTATGTTGTGTGTCTGGGTTTCAAAGGATGTCTAACTAATACCTTATACTAGCTATAGCTAGCTAATTAGTTACAGAATGATAATTATAATATAGCCTACATGTCTATGCAAAAGAAAATCTATGCTCCGTAGCCACTGGACCAAAGTGCGCTGGCTGGAGTGGACCCTTTTCCCTTGAGAAAAAGGAAATCGGAACATGGCGCCATAAAATTTGGAAAGAACAGTTTAAATTTCCTATGTTTAAAATCAGTCAGCAAAACGAATAACCATTTGATTCCCGTTTTTCAATTTCTGTTTTTAAAATGAATATAGGCCTAGCATAACCATTCATTTCTTTTTATTTTTTTTATTTCTGTTTCTGAAATGGGAAACGATTGGGCCAAAAGCACACGGATCCAGAAGCAACGCTAAGGCTACTGCAATTAGAACTCAACGCTGCCACACGTGGTAATTACTTCTGTTCACGTTGTCATTAATCCACTATAACTATATACGAACGATAATATTGAATATCACAATATTTCTTAAAGGCATATCGACGATATGAAAATGGGATATTGTGACAACCCTAATCCATCCCTGATTGGTCAGCCTGTAGGCAACCAACATGTTAGATGAGGAAAAGCACCTGGGCCTAATCATTGGTAATGTAGCCTATTCAAGTTCATTGATATTTGGAAAACGCTACAATATGGTGCATAGAAATAACCTTGTTTTGCATATTGTACATACAGTAAAGCATTGGTCTACTTCCATCTCAGTAATGCTCATGTGTTTTATATTTCAGAGAATGATGGAGACTGATGCTGGAGCAGAGCAACATGAGATCCTGTATGTGGATGAAGCGGGATTCAATCTTTGCAAGTGCTGGCGTCGGGGCTGGAACATAATTGGACAGAGGGCTACTGTTGCTGTTCCGGGACAGCATGGAGCAAACATCACAATGTGTGCTGCCATTTCCAGGAATGGAGTTGAGGCTCGTAACCTACTGCTAGGGGCATACAACTCCGTGCGCCTCCTAAATTTTCTGGATGGGTTGTACAACCGTCTTGGCTCAGATGGTGTTCATCATTGCCTGGGACAACGTGAACTTCCATCATGCATTGGTTGGGCAAGACTGGTTTACGGCCCATCCACAGTTCAGATCACTCTTCCTTCCACCTTACTCCCCCTTTCTAAACCCCGTAGAGGGCTCTCTCTGCCTGAAGGTGGAAGGTGTATGATCGGCGTCTATATGAGCAGGTGACGCTCCTTCAGGCCATGGATGAGGCGTGCGATGACATTACAGCCCGGCAGTGCCAGGGATGGATAAAACACGCCAAAAGATTTTACAGACGCTGTCTTGCAAAGATATCAGATGCGACCTAGATGAAATTCTGTGGTCAAATGCAGCAGAGAGCCAAAATGTTGCTGAAGCACTGAAATGCATTTGTTTTGTTTTTTTGAGTGTAAAGGTTTTTTGTTACAGTAACTGTTGTTTTTGCTTTTACTGTTGTTTTTGTTACTGTAAAATAGAGTTGAGTTTACTGCATTACTGTCTGATTTTTTTTCAATGATTATGTAAACGTCTTATACAGTGATCTACTGTAATCTCATATTTTGTTTGTCTTCCATAAAAACACAAGCTATATACAGTTGAAGTCGAATGTTTACATACACCTTAGCCAAATACATTTAAACTCAGTTGTTCACAATTCCTGACATTTAATCCTAGTAAACATTCCCTCTCTTAGGTCAGTTAGGATCACAACTATTTTAAGAATGTGAAACGTCAGCATAATAGTAGAATGATTGATGTATGTAAACTTCTGACCCACTGGAATTGTGATATAGTGAATTAAAATTGAATAATCTGTCTGTAAACAATTGTTGGAAAAAATACTTGTGTCATGCACAAAGTAGATGTCCAAACTGACTTGCCAGCACTATAGTTTGCTAACATGAAATCTGCGGAGTGGTTAAAATGAGTCAACCTAAGTGTACGTAAACTTCCGACTTCAACTGTATATATAGCTATATATATATATATACACTGCCTGGCCAAAAAAAAAGTCGCACTCTAATATTTTGTTGGACCTCCTTTAGCTTTGATTATGGCGTGCATTAGTCGTGGCATTGTTTTGACAACCTTATGCAACGTCACAACATTTATTTCTGTCCAGAGTTGCATTCATTTTTGGCCGAGATCTTGTATTGACGATGGGAGAGTCAAACCACTCCGTAAAGTCTTCTCTAGCACATCACAAAGACTTTCAATGGGGATAAGGTCAGGACTCTGGTGGCCAATTCATGTGTGAAAATGATTCCTCATGCTCCGTGAACCACTGTCGTCCTGGAATATGCCCATTGATGGGATAACCTGGTCATTCAGTACATTCGGGTACTCAGCTGACTTCATTTTATTGCTGCGTAACATTGCTGAACCTAGACCTGACCAATTGAAGCAACCCCAGATCATAACACTGCATCCAGAGGCTTGTAGAGTGGGCACTATGCATGACGGGTGCAACGGCAACTTTTTTTTTGGCCAGGCAGTGTATATACACAGTACACATCAGAAGTGAGTACACCCCTGTGCAATATCACTTAAATGTCAAATGATTCAAAATTGTATCACCTCTCAATAATTGCATTATTTCTAAGTTGACAAGTAGATTGTTTCCTCTTATGAAGAATCAAAAATAAATACTTTAGAAAGACTATAGTAAAAATACAGGCCTCAAAGTAGAAACTCAATGCATCAAAAGTGAGTACACCTGTGATCACTGACACACAAGTTAGAAAGTTACGCAATCAGGAATTGGCGGGTGGGACTAGATTTAGCTGTAAATTATGCTGGAACAGTATGGAGTACATGGTTGGTAAAATGGCTGTAAGTCATCATGGGTCTGAGGTATCAAACGAGCCTCAAACCATCACTCTGCTTCCAGATATGCAGTAGATATGGATGGGTCACTTTAAGGGTTTCTTCTCCTGACTTATTTTTCCATAGAGTTCAATAGATAAATTTGTCAAGAGAAACAACCCTTAAAGTGACCCATCCATATCTACTGCATATCTGGCAGCAGAGGGATGTTTTGAGGCTCGCTTAATACCTCAGACCCTTGATGACTTACAGCCATTTTACCAACCATGTACTCCATACTGTTCCAGCATAATTTACAGCTAAATCTAGTCCCACCCCCCAATTCCCAAAGAGATCCATTCAAATGCAGAGACATTATAGTATCGCTTGTAAGAGTACCAGAAAATAAGATATCAAGTCTTTTGATGTTGTTGGGTCACAGACATCAGGAAGTCATGGCATGCAAAGGATATGCGACCGACCAAATTATTTGCAGCATTATTTGATAATGGCCATTGTATTTGGAAATGCACCAATAATTAAACTTCAACGATGAATATATCCAATGTTCTGGTGCTATGATAAACTTTTGCATATAATATTCTCTCATTTGACACCGGTATTTTTATTTTACATGCTATATTAGATTTTGAACCCAAAATGAGCAGTATAGCATTCTGTATTAAGAGTTTTGCACATTGAAACTCTGTTGTGCAAAATGAGTCAAAGCAATCGTAAAAAACTGTAACATGGTTGTTATGCTTTTGCGGCACAAGAGTGACATAATTCAAATGCAATGGCATTGCACCCGTTTACATTATCATTTCCTCATGGTCATGCAAAAACCCTGCCAAAAGTCTGAACTGAAAATGCAAAATGTTGTCTGTGATTTCGGTTGTCAGGCAGTTACCAGGCTAGATAGCGATATTTCCTAGTTGTCTGTGTTTTTGGATTATACACTAAATGATAAGAATTAAAATGTTAGCCTAAAAAGTTACGACGAGCCATAGGCAGCACAATGTTAACTAAGTTAACTTTAAGCACTGAAGATTGTGTTTTCTATGCAATAACAAACAAAAACGCACTTAAATAGGCTATATTTTCTTTGACTATGTTTGATTATTTTTAGGGCACCTCCTGGTAAAAAAAAAAAATGGCACAACACCGGGACCACAGTCAAAAAATAATCTGCTTGGAGGTAACAGTTCTGCTTACTTTTCGTTAGGCTACTGAATGATAAACATATACAATTAAAAGTTAAAACGTTACTGTTGTAGTTCGCTGTTTTAGCTTTGTTTGCTAGCAAAGCCAAATCTTTCCTGCGAAGGGTATCCATGACGCCAAGTGCCCATTTGTGCAGCTTGAACGCACCGACGTCGGTAATGAACCACCTCCGATATCCGACCTCCCACCATAAACGCAAGCGTTTGCAAGCGTTCACCCTTTTTACTCAAAATTTTGTGTGCGCGCTTTTCAACACTCGCAATTTGTACACACGATTTTCAACAACGGGGAACAGGCAGCCAGCCAGTCAGTCAGTCAGTTACCCACATTCAGGCGTTTAGGCCCACCCGCTCTGCATCTGGGGAAAAAGGAGTGGACTTTGTGAGTCACTTACTTCAGTCTGTACACCTCCAGCTTTAGGGCATCTCTCTCCTTTTCAAGCTCTTTATTATGCTAGGAGGGAATAACAACACAGAACACAACAGCGTTATATGAAACCAAAAAGGCATTGAAGAGAAGTGCATTGTGGTCCTGTTTGTCCCGTTTAGGTGAGGAATAATGGTGAGCAGAATAATGACATGCATCAGAACGGGGAGCGTGAAAGACGGTGAAGCGGCCCGCGGACACGCCCACGCCACAGTCCTACCTTCTCAAACTGCTTCTGCTGGGTGGAGATGGAGGACAGGGTCCTTTCCAGCTCCGAGACCCTCTGTTTGGTGGCCTGCAGGCGGTTACTCAGCTCCTCTGCCTCCCCTAGCAAACGCACAGTGTTCAGCTCGCACACAGGACCAAAACGTCAACCATACTACCCATAAATCACACCACACACTGATAAACCAGTAAACTCGTCACTCAATTAACTCAAACAAACAGCCAAAATAAACCAATTATGTAGTCGATTAATCAATCTACCAAGCAGTCAACTGATAAACCAATCATGAAATCACTCAATCAATCACTCACTCAAGCAATCAACCAACAATGACATTTGTTAGTCAAACAATCACTCAACAAATCAGTGAATCAACCAAACAAATCAATCAACCAACCAATAGTCGACCAAAGCAATCCCTGAATTGTATTCACAACTTTCCCGAACTCTGACCTTTTCCATGATTCAAAGCGGCATCATAGCGGAAGCCGGTTTCTTCAGTCCGGTCTACTGTGTTTACGTTTGTAGCTAGCTAACTGCTAACTAAATGTATATGAAGACGAACATTATTTAAAATGGCCACATTTCGCAGATGGTTACATGGATCGGATTTATCTAACAAGTACTGGCGATAATACGGTGAAAGTGCCGCATCTGTCTATCCTAACGGAATGGGTAGACGATATGAAACAATGGCCCAACGTTAGCTACGTTGACATTGTCAACTACTTCAGTCTTCATTCTTAGTGAGGGCGTTGATGGCGAGGAACTTAGAAATTACAAAAGCACAGAGGCTTATAATTATCTACATAGCAATAAAATCGGTAAAGTATTGTGTAAAAAAGTCTGCGAGTTTACTTTCTTCTCTTGTTTTCGCCTCATCCTTAGGGATTGAATGTAGCGCGTAGGGTGCCGGACAACAACATGTCTTGCGAGTCTGTCTGTGTTGAAAACAGGCTCCATTCATAAAATCTTTAAGTTTTCGCGAGTTATTTGTGCACCCGACAACGACACATGTTGAGCCCGAAGACATTATCTAGCTATCCTGTGACTGAGAACGGCTTCCGCTATGATGTGCCATTTGGCATAAAAAGTAAACGTTAGGCTGGCTTTAAACGGTGAAACTTTCACGCAACTTTAATTGCTTGAAACGTAGGTGAAACTAAGTTGCAATTCAGTTGCATGGTGTAAAGCCCTCTGCAACGCACTTGAAACTTGTCTGAAACTCAGCCGCAACAGTTGCAAAACTCTCAACTTTGTTGACAACTTGTCAGATGATGTTGTCAAACTACCAATTTCACACACCCTTTTATGAATGGTAACCATAGCAACACCAACAGCTGATTAATAAAGCCGGCACATAACGCTAAATCCGCTGATTTAAAAAGTTTGTATACATCAAATATCTTAGTTACAACAACTATAATCTAGCAAAGCAGTTTTGTGGTTAGAGGTGCAGTATTTATTCAGTTTGTAAATATGAACGTAACATAGTAGGGCTTTACCTAATGTAACGCTAACTTTAGCAACGCTGGTTGCGAATGGGAGCAAGTTACTTCGCATAATCTGTGTATTAAAAACATTTTATCCAGCGAAATGTCTCAGATATGACAAATTACATCTAATAGTATCAAACTCTGTATCTATAGTAGCCTATTTTTTCAGATGTTTTCCCACTTGAAATAATCTAGCGAGAAAACAATATGACAGATGAAAATAATTTACCAATCTAGCTAGCAAATTTTCGTGAAATAAACTATTAAATCGTGTTGCATGGGACTGATTATTTTTTTAATTACTTCGTGTAACTGTCAAGTTGCATGGAAATTATGTTGCATGCAATTTGCAACCTGCAACTAGTTGCGTGAAAGTTTCACCGTGTAAAGCCAGCCTTAGCTACATTTTAGCGTTGGGTAAACCGGAAAGGAATAACCGGCAACCTCTGGCGTCCCGGAAGTGTCGAGTGTCATGACGACACCCATTGTCTCTCGCAGGAAAGTGGTGAATAGGGACCCTGGACAGCCACAGGGTAGATGCTTACCATTCAACTGATTGATTTTGAACTATTACTCATCCCATTTGGTTTCTTGGGTCTAAATTTGTCACTAGTTGGTAACCAATGGACTCTGTGGTTGTGGGCCGTTGACTTAAAGGATATCAGCCAAGCAGAGCAAATGCTACATCATAACGACTGTATATTCTCATTACAGCTCCATCGCAAATGACACAGGTACTGTAAAATAATGAGCATTTCATCATGATGTGGGGAATTCCCCAAGACGTCCCCCCAAGGACTGTGGGATATTTGACCCTTCCACAACATTCCAGAATGAAGACAAATTCAATAGTCCACAAAAAATAACCTCTGTACAAAGTGCCCCATAGATCTTTAGTTTGTGGGAGAACATTCACCCATAGTAAATGAGACTCTCTTATATAAAGTTTTGAAGCAGCTTCTAACTAATACAGGCCAGGCCAGTAACAGCACACAGAACCAAACCAAACTGAACCAGTGAGTAACAGCACACAGAACCAAACCAAACTGAACCAGAGTGAGTAACAGCACACAGAACCAAACCAAACTGAACCAGAGTGAGTAACAGCACACAGAACCAAACCAAACTGAACCAGAGTGAGTAACAGCACACAGAACCCAACCAAACTGGGCCAGAATGAGTAACAGCACACAGAACTCAACCAAACTGGGCCAGAATGAGTAACAGCACACAGAACCCAAACAAACTGGGCCAGAGTGAGTACCAGCACAGAGAACCCAACTGGGCCAAAGTGAGTAACAGCACACAGAACCCAACCAAACTGGGCCAGTGAGTAACAGCACACAGAACCAAACCAAACTGGGCCAAAGTGAGTAACAGCACTCAGAACCCAACCAAACTGGCCAGAATGAGTAACAGCACACAAAACCCAACAAAACTGGCCAGAGTGAGTAACAGCAGACAGAACCCAACCAAACTGGGCCAGAGTGAGTAACAGCACACAGAACCCAACCAAACTGGGCCAGAGTAAGGGCACACAGAACCTACCGGTCTTTTGCCGAGCTGCATGCTGTGTGTACGACAGGGCTGTCTGCAGCTCAGATTTCTCTGACACCAGAATCCCAATGGTCTGGATGTGGACCTGTGCGACAGGAACGACAATATTTTTAAAACAATGCTACTATTAATATTTCCTGGATCAATATTTTTTTTGCTACACTGCAATGTTTTGATACCGTCATATTTACTGTATATTGCGCTTATTTTTATTGATCCCTTGAGTCGCTCCATGTGCCCTTTCTAAAGCAGTAGTGGCTATACCATTTCTATTGAAAATCATTGTATACATTGCTCTGTATGGAGGAACATTTGTACCAATATTAATTAAATAAACAATTTTATGTCAACATAATCATATGTAAAATTTGTTTCCACATTTAATTATGTATGCCCTCATTTATGTATTTATTTCCATATTTAACTATTTAACTATGTATTTCCACATTTAATTTCAGGATTGCTGGAGAAATAATTAAATCTGTCAACATCACCCATCAAAGCCGGTGGGCAGAGTCTAATATCCGATTGGACGGTTGATTTCTTTTGCCTGGTTTAGCAGGTGTATTTTGAATTGAGGCAGCTATGGATGCTGATGTGATTAATGAAAAAAGTTTCTCACACCGTAGCAAATAATATTTTATTATAAGGATCAAATGGATCAAAATGGAAGCTAATGCTCCAAAATGCAGTGTGTGTGTCTGATCTGAAATGCTGATTGTCAGTTGGTGTAGCCGGGCCTTTCCTGCACAGATATGGGCCCGTCGGGGTAAGCTGCTCACTTGAAGTTGCTCTCGCATGGCTCCTTGTTCCTTGACAAACTTCTGCTCAAACTCTTTGCGCTCCTGGACAGAGGACAAGCGTGCAGACATGTAAAAACCCAAGAAACCCATTAAGACAGCTTAGCACCTCAAAATGGGAAGTCCTGCATTTAAACTTCTCCCTTACTAAACTGTGGAGTTTCCACACCCTGGTCACTACAAGTCAGCCCAAGTAGCAAGACAGCAGTGTGGTGTCATGGCTAAAGAACTGGGCTTGTAACCAGCGCCTCTCAAAGTTACTTAAACTGTGTGATGAAAGTACATAGTCAGGGTAATATAATTCATATGTAGTGTAACCACCTTACCTTCTGTAGTTGCTCCGTCAACTCCTGGGACTGATGTGTCTGCATTAACATATGGGAAGGGGGAGGAGACTAATTAGACATCATATCCAACAACCCAGTCCTGACATAATATCCAACAACCCATAGTCCTGACATCATATCCAAAAACCCAACAGCGCAGTGTCCTGATACCTCACTAAAGTAAATGTTCCAGTCAGGTGCAGGATAACCTACCCTCAGCACCTTGGTCAGGTTAACACAGCCCAACCCAGCATGCAGAGTCACAAAAACTCTGCTCTCTCTTCTGCCTACAATACCCCAGTACTGAGAGAAGTGAGACCAGAGCAGACATGGTGCCCAACGGAAAGAGCTGGAAGCTCTTGGCTTCACCATCAGATGCTGAGAATCCTTCCAGCCTGTATTAGTAAATAAGTCATCTAAATTAAATAACTATAGCACAACAAACAGGGATATATACAGTCAAGCCGGAAAGTCTCCCCACCCTTTCACCTTCTCCACGTTTTATTACGTTACAGACTTATACTACAATAGATTGAGTTCATTTTTTGCCTCAAACATCTACACACAACACCCCAAAATGACAATGTGAAAAAAGTTTTTTTGAGATTTTAGCAAATTTATTAAAAATAAAAAACTAAAATTTCTCATTTACATAAGTATTCATACCCTTTGCTTTAACGTATTTTTAAAGTATCATATTTCATATTTGGTCGCATATCCTTTACATGCTGTTACTTCCTGAAGTCTGTGACCATCAACATCAAAAAACTGTTGATATCTTATTTTCAGGTACTGTTACAAGCGATACTATAACCTCTCTGCATTTGAATGGATCTCTATGGAAATTGGGGGGTGAGACTAGATTCAGCTGTAAATTACACTGGTACAGTATGGAACACATGGCTGGCTAAATGGCTGTAAGTTATCAAGGGTCTGAGCTATCAAACGAGCCCCAAACCATCACTCTGTTGCCAGATATGGAGTAGATGTGGATGGATCACTTTAAGGGTTGTTTCTCCTGACTTTTTTCCCCATAGAGTTCTATAGGAAAATGAGTCCGGAGAAATAACCCTTGCAGTGATCCATCCACATCTACTCCATATCTGGCAACAGAGTGATGGTTTGGGGCTCGTTTGATAGCTCAGACCCTTGATAACTTACAGCCATTTAGCCAGCCATGTGTTCCATACTGTACCAGTGTAATTTACAGCTGAATCTAGTCTCACCCCCCAATTTCCATAGAGATCCATTCAAATGCAGAAAGGTTATATTATCGCTTGTAACAGTACCTGAAAATAAGATATCGACAGTTTTTTTGATGTTGATGGTCACAGACTTCAGGAAGTAACAGCATGTAAAGGATATGTGACCAAATATGAAATATGATACTTTAGAAATACGTTAAAGCAAAGGGTATGAATACTTATGTAAATGAGAAATTTTAGTTTTTTATTTTTAATAAATTTGCTAAAATCTCAAAAAAACTTTTTTCACATTGTCATTATGGGGTGTTGTGTGTAGAATTTTGAGGGAAAAAATGAATTTAATCAATTTTGGAATATGTCTGTAACGTAATAAAACGTGGAGAAGGTGAAAGGGGTGGGGAGACTTTCCGGCTTGACTGTATACCCACAATGAAAACAGCCCAACCATTTCATACATACATATATCGGACAATGTTTCAATCGGCAATTTAGTCACCCATCAACCCGCCAAGCTCAGATCAAAAATCAGTAGGTTCCGCTAATGTTGGTTAGTCGTTAGCACAGGTGAGACGTTCTGCTTTTCATGGTTAGTTTTGCACAGGTGACTAAAGGTAACTTGTTAGGACAGGTGACATGGTTCTGTTAGTAATGGCGGTTAGCAGAGGTGAGATTTTCTGCTTTTAATGGTTAGGTTAGCACAGTTCACTGCAATGTTAACTTGTTAGGACAGGAAAGATGGTTCCGTTACTAATGGCAGTTAGCAGAGGTGAGGTATGCTGTTAAAGTTGGTTAGTTGTTAGCATAGGATAGACGTTCTGTTGCTGTTAATACCCCTTTTACACAAAAGCAACGACTCGGGTAAAACCCGTGTTTGCCGTTATCTGGCCCGGGTCCGCGACCCTGGTCACGACCTGGGTTTTACGCGGGTTTGACATGGCTCGGCTTCGGTATGAAAGCATAGACATGGGTTACTCTACACAGCACGGTTAGCTGGCCGACCTTCGACCTTGTCATGCGTTCAACTGCAGAAACAATGTTCTGAAACTTCAATATAAATGATGGAAACCGTATTCATATAAATGTAGGCTATATTAGAACCGAACAACTCAGGAATTAGCTTAATTTTCACTTGCTAGATTCATGCAAGAAGAGCATTGCCAGTTAAATATGTCACAGTGAATATTGAATAACAAATAATACGTTACTACTTTTGTAACCTAGTTTTTACATAAAATAATTTGCAAGATCTGTAGCACATCGATTCATTGGGCTGGGTTAAAAAAAAAAGTACTTCAAGCAAGCTGATTACGGCCGCTTTTAGTGACATCAAAATGCGACAACCCTGTTCGGCAGTGACGTGTACAAAAGTAAACTTGCGGACCCGGGTCTTGTGTAAATGGCGGTATTTACCCATGACCATATTATGGTGTGAATGGGTCAAACACAGGTTGTGTTCAATATATTGTGTCAATCCCAGGTTTTGTGTGTGAAAGAGGTATTAGTGAGTGACACGGGTCACAGTTAGCGTGTAAGACGGGTCTTAGCAATGGTCTATTAAAGAATGCTGTCGTTGCATCCTGCAAAATCAGATCCAGAAACCAACACACCCAGAATATCTTGGTTAAGACAAAAAAAACAAAAAAAAAACAATATACCACATCTTGGTACCTGATTTGGTTATTTTAATGGCTGTTGCCATAGGTAGTTTCCTACAGGATTGAGATGTTGGAACAAGCGCAGTAGCACAAAAGCGAATGGTGAAAAAGCAGCACATTAATGCAGAAATGTCTGAGCATGCAGTTCAGCATGTGTGGGTGAACAAGCCCGGCATGCGGGCACGGGTGTGCGTTGCTGTGCGTTCATTTGCGATCACACATGCTTGCGTGTGTCTGTATGTGGTGGGGGTGACTGGTAGAACGAAGGCTCAGTCTGTCACAGCCTGTTACACCAGCACTCCACACCCCAAGCACACACACGGGTGTGTGCATGGAAGCATAGACACCCCATGCACACACACGCGCACGCATCCAAACACGGGCACGAACATGCACACAAACAACATGCACGCACAAACACACAAACAGGTGAACACGTGCGCACGCGCGCGCACACTCACGTGCACACGTTCTCTTACCAGCTGGTCTAGCTTTGTGCTCAGCTGAGTGTTTGTGAGCTTGCTGGAGTCAAGGGCGGTCATCAGCTCCTGGTTTCGGGTCTGACGTGTGAGCATGCAGAGAGGGGGAGAGTGAAATGGTGAAAAAAATAAAACAAACAAAATTGGAGGGGTGGATAAGTGGGTGGGGTTAAACTGTCAGTCAGCACATCCAAACTAGCGTACAGACGGCAGGGCAGTGCTACGGTGCCTAACCCTACATGGACTGGACCAATCACAGGCAGATGGTTTATGAGAGACCTTTTATACACCTGTTTTTGTTCCACAAGAGTAATGTGTATGCATTGTACACCGACACCTAATGTGTCCAATGCAAATCTATGAAAACAGAGAGCAGAGATTATTCAGAGATAAATCCACCTCTTATCAGCTGACTGCAGGAAAAAACATCATGTATTTATTTAGGGATGCAGTTTCATTGTAAACAACTCGCTCTTTGTTTACATTCAAATGTTCTCCCCAAAAAACATTGTATGTGTCCTTGTGGTCTAATAAACATGCTGAATGTATGCTGAATGTATTTCCTACCTCATAAGTCGTTTGCAAAGTGTTTTTTTGTTAATGTTTTGAATGTTACACTGTTGACATCCCTCCACCATTTTAAAAGCCAGAAACAGCTAAAATTGTGTTAACGTCATGAATGGGCGGTTCCTGCTAATTTGATTGACATGGCCAGGCCATGTGGGCAGGCTTCCCGGTAAACTCTTATTTTAGCTTAGGACCGAAACATGCCTCATGCAAATACGCGAACGTGTACGCTTCGAACTACGCGACAGACATTTGTGAAAGACAAGCTGGAGCGTTGCAGCAAGGGACGCTATAGCAGCAACAACAGTAAACAACTTTCTTGTTCGAGCTGTGCTTTCCTCTGGTTTGTCTTTCACAAATGTCATGGCAAAAGAAAAACTGTTTGCGTAGCTCGAAGCGTCCACGTTCGTGTAGTTATTTGCGTGAGGTATGTTTCTGCCCTTATTCATTAGCAAGATGCTTTCAGCCGAGGAGGTAACAATATCATTATAAAAATAGCGAACATACGCCTAGCTACATTACATTATAGTAATTTAACAGACGCTTTTATCCAAACGACATACAATAAGTGCATACAGAAACATAATCGAAGTAACTACAGAACAGATAAGACCAAGAACATCCTTCCCATAACGTAGCAGCTATCGATAGCTAAGGTTATCTATTGTCGTGATGTTTATTATTGACAATAGTCTATCATGTTTGACCAAACCTTGATCATGTAAATGGAGACTACGTTACATGCTCAAAGCATATAAGTTAGTAATCTTGGCTATTACTCTGTAAATTTGACCACTGTTCATTTTCATAAAATAATTAAAAATCATAATTTTGTAATTCTGCTTGGTTAATTCTGTAGCCATCAACATCCAGTGGTCGCAGCCCCAGAGTAAGGGTGAGGGGCAGTCATTACATTAGAGTCATTTAGCAGACGCTTTTATCCAAAGCGACAATCGTGTTCATGGTGGGCGAGGCAGGGCCAGGGGAAGAGGACAGCTTGATCAGAGTGACCGTGATAGAGTCAACAGACTCCGGGAGGAGAAACATTTGTTGAGACGGAGCGGCACTTTATCACAAAATGCGACAAATACAATCAAATCAGAAATAAATATTTTCCTAAAATAAATCAGATACACCCTCAACTAAAAAATTTTACAGACATCCAAAAACTCCCCATCCTCTTAGGAAAGGAGAGGACGTGCTGTGACCTGGCAGCAGAATATATAGCTGCCTGCCATCGTCTTAGGGACAGTGAGTGACAGAGATCATTATAAACCAATTTTAAATTTTTTATATTTATTATATTCACTTTATAAGATCATATGTGTTGTTCTCATCATCATTATTATCATTTCTATTGATAATTATTATTTTTAATTGTACTTTATTATTTTACATTATTGTTATTTCTAAATCCATAATCAAAGAAAAGTTCTTATTTTCATGTATGGTTACTGTTCATTCGTTTCTAGTCTTTGCTGTTTTGTATTGTTCAGAGTGAGATGTATGTCTTCAACTGTTTTAAAGCAGTATGCTTTGACAATACAGATTCAATGTCTTGTCATGCCAATAAAGCAAATTGAATTGAGTCCACGGTCAGAGAAAATATGTGTGAAACGTCACCACAATGCTCGTGCGTCGTCGTGCATGTCTGAGAAGAACACGTGATAAGCAATTTTTGGGGAGCCTTTTTCTCCTACGTGCTCTATATCGCCATCTGGTGTTCTGAAACTACATAGTATACCTTTAAGTTCTACCTTCAAACTCAGTGCCTCTTTGCTTGACATCATGGGAAAATCAAAATAAATCAGCCCAAGACCTCACAAAGAAAATTGTGGATCTCCACAAGTCTGGTTCATCCTTGGGAGCAATTTCCAAACGCGTGAAGGTACCACCGTTCGTCTGTACAAACAATAGTACGCAAGTATAAACACCATGGGACTACGCAGCCGTCATAACGCTCAGGAAGGAGACGCGTTCGTTGGTGAGAAAAGTGCAAATCAATCCCAGAACAACAGCAAAGGACCTTGTGAACATGCTGGAGGGAACAGGTACAAAAGTATCTATATCCACAGTAAAACGAGTCCAATATCGAGATAACCTGAAAGGCTGCTCAGCAAGGAAGAAGCCACTACTCCAAAACCGCCATAAAAACGCCAGATTACAGTTTGCAACTGCACCTGGGAACAAATATCTTACTTTTTGGAGAAATGTCCTTTGGTTTGATGAAACAAAAATTGAACTGTTTAGCCATAATGACCATCGTCATGTTTGGAGGAAAAAGGGTGAGGCTTGCAAGCCGAAGAACACCATCCCAACCGTGAAGCACGGGGGTGGCAGCATCATGTTTTGGGGGTGCTTTGCTGCAGAAGGGACTGCTGCACTTCATAAAATAGATGGCATCATGAGGAAGGAAAATTATGTGAATATATTGAAGCAACATCAAGACATCAGCCAGGAAGTTAAAGCTTGGTCGCAAATGGCTCTTCCAAATGGACAATGACCCAAAGCATACTTCCAAAGTTGTGGCAAAATGGCTTAAGGACAACAAAGTCAAGGTATTGGAGTGGCCATCACAAAGTCCTGACATCAATCCAATCAAAAATTTGTGGGCAGAACTGAAAAAGCGTGTGCGAGCAAGGAGGCCTACAAACCGGACACAGTTACACCAGTTCTGACAGGAGGAATGGGCCAAAATTCCAGAAACTTATTGTGAGAAGCTTGTGGAAGGCTACCCAAAACGTTTGACCCAAGTTAAACAAATTAAAGGGAATGCTACCAAATACCAATGCAGAGTATGTAAACTTCTGACCCACTGGGAATGTGATGAAAGAAATAAAATCTGAAATAAATCATTCTCTCTTCTATTATGCTGAGATTTCACATTCTTAAAATGAAGTTGTGATCCTAACTGACCCAAGACAGGGAATGTTTACTAGGATGAAATGTCAGGAATTGTGAAAACCTGAGTTAAAATGGATTTGGCTAATGTGTATGCAAACTTTGGACTTCCAACTGTAAGTGAAACAGTTAAATATATACATTTCCTGGATCACAAACTCCCTGTCAACAAGTGTGTAAAATCTGAGGATGATATGCAGAAGTACTAAAGGTCTATGATTCAAAATATAGACAGTGAACGCTGTTGTCCATTAGTCTCCAAATCTATTCAAATGGCTAAATTGTGCGCTGCTCTAAATAAATTTAAAAAAAAGATATATTTAACTACAAATCAACAGTTTTGGCTCATAAAACTTACTTTTGCATCATTTTCAATTGGGAATTACTATATTTTCATCAGTATAGGGGGTAGATATATATGGGTCCAAAACCCCTTTGAAAAACATGCCATAAAATGAATAAGATTTGTTTTGTCCATTATAAAGCCTGTACATTTGCTACTTCTGGTGGTTTAAGATAAAAACATTGATATCACAGTGTTATATACACCTAAATATGTAGTCTAATCATTCACTAGTGTACCTCAATAAAACATCACTTTTCCCTGTACTCTACAGTATGTATACTTTTGCCCAGGGATTGCTTTTTTCTGTAGTTTTTTTTTTTTTTAATGTTCCTATTCATAATGACTCCAAGGAAAATTTTTACATTAATGCGAAAATAACAATAGGCCTATCAATCATATTGGAAAGACAGTGCTCGAGTGGAAAAACTAACGTACATACACTACTCACAAAAAGTTAGGGATATTTGGCTTTCGGGTGAAATTTATGGAAAATGTAAGTTCACGCTACAGTGATATTATACGTATCATGAAAGTAGGGCATTTAAGTAGAAGCATGCAATGGTGATTTCCTCATCTCAAACAATTTATTGAAACAAAAGCCAACAACAGTGGTGGGTATACCACAACAAAAATGTCAATGTCTCAATAACTTGTCATGTGCCCTTGAGCATCAATTACAGCTTGACAACGACGTCTCATGCTGTTCACAAGTCGACTTATTGTCTGCTGAGGCATGGCATCCCACTCTTCTTGAAGGGCGGCCCTCAGGTCATTGAGGTTCTGGGGTACAGAGTTACGAGCCTCTACACGGTGAGTCAGCTGATCCCATAGGTTTTCTATGGGATTCAGGTCTGGAGAAAGTGCAGGCCACTCCATTTGAGGTACCCCAGTCTCCAGCAGCCTTTCCCTAATGATGCGACCTCGATGAGCTGGAGCATTGTCGTCCATGAAGATGAAATTAGGCCTGTGTTGTTCATGCAGGGGCACAATGACTGGATTAATGATGTTATTCAGGTAGTATGGGCTTGTCACTGTACCATTCACAAAGTGTAGGGCAGTTCTGTATTGACTAGACACACCTGCCCACACTGTAACACCGCCACCACCAAAGGGTCGTCTGGTGACAACAGTGGCTGATGCATAGCGCTCTCCTTGACGTCTCCAACATCGTTGGCGGCCATCATTTCTGCTCAACGTGAATCGACTTTCATCAGAGAACAGCACTGAGGCCCACTGGTCCCTCGTCCAGCGTAAATGCTCCCTGGCCCATGCAAGACGATGACGCCTGTGCCTGGTGGTGTGGTCAGGTACCCTTGCAGGTCGTCTAGCACGCAGACCACGCTGATGTAAACGGTTTCGAATGGTCTGACGTGACACTTGGGTGCCTCTCACCTCCCTTAAATGTGCCTGGAGTTGAGTGGCATTCATCATCCGGTTCCGCAGGGCACTGTTCACAATGAAGCGGTCATCAGTGTGGGATGTGGCCAAAGGACGTCCACTTCTATGCTTTTCTGTGGCTCTTCCAGTCTCTCTGTATCTCTGTTGCAACCTGCTGATGACACTCTGTGACACTCTAAGCTCAGTGGCCACTTCCCTCTGAGAACATCCTGTTTGAAGCCTCGCAATGGCGAGGTACTGTTGATCAATTGTTAGGTGTCGTCTTGGTCTCATGATGTCAAAATGTGAACAGCATGATGAAGAGGACTGTTTAAATACCAATTCTAATTGAACCAGGACATTTATTGGTCGATTCATGGATCAAACACCTGTTGTGAATTTTGCCGTTCAGCTCCTTGTTAGAGAACAGCAAGTTGTGCAAAAAGTACTGAAACATTGAATAGTTGGACATGTGCATTCAAAAGTTTAGAGAAGGTCAAATTAATTTCACCTGTAAAGGTTATAGTGCATTTTAGGTTCATCCTGAAATTTCACCCGAAAGCCGAATATCCCTAACTTTTTGTGAGTAGTGTATGTAGCCAGCGAGACCAACCGCATTTTAGACACAAAAATACTTTGGGAAAGGGAATACTCCCCTCCGTAATGCATATTCTATAGAGCTTGCATAATACTAGACCGTTAAAACGAAAACTGCCGTTACGCTGGGCTGTAGTAAATTGTTCAAAGCACCCAAAAAGACATGGCATATACTGTTGCTAAGGTGATAATGTACTATATTGGATTAAAGAGCCGACAATTAAACCAGAATGAACTGTAATGAATTAAACAGGCTTGCAGGGCATGGGGGGGCATTACGAGTCGACGTTTCAGATAGTGTAATATCAGTATAAAGTGTTGTATATTTCTCAAAAAGTTAGTGATTTCCACTAATAGTTTGGCTGCAGGAGCAACGAATGTCTCAGTTGAGCAAAATGATGACGCCGACCTCATTATCACTATGCATCTGCGCGAAGGGGTTAATAGAGACAACAGTTCGAAGTCAAGCTCAGTTCCCGTCGACAGAAGACCTGTGTGTTGGTGGTTGCACATTTGTTCTAAGATGTATAGCCTACCAGCCTAGCCAGAAGCACAAATTGATGACACACCTGAAGTCACACAGACAGCGGTCTGTGCGGCATGGAAGTAGTGCAGTGAAGCAATTTATTTATTTTTTTACCATTATGTTGATGTATTGTGCAACTTCTTAACCAGTGTGCTGTGACAAAAAATGCAGTACACATTTAACTTTGGTCACATTGTCTCAGGTATGCAGACAGTTCTGGGCCATTGTCAGCACATCAGTGTTCAGAAGAAATCACTTGTAAATCACTATGTTATTACTTTAGATGATGTTGAGATTATTTATTATGCACGTATAATTCGTTTTTTATGGCATGTTCATGGTATTAAACTATGGTTAATATAGTACTTAACAGTACAACATTTCACAATACAACTGTACAACTGTTGACATTTCTCGTAAGGTGTGCACTTTTGATGCATTCCATGAATTCAGACATTTACTTGTATTTAAATCAGACATTTACTTGTATTATTAAATGTGATTTCAGGCTGTGTCAATGGGGAATGTTATTCAGACGAATTCAGAAATGAATATCGCACTGAGTACCAGGTCTCAGAATATTTGGAATGTGGCACAACCTATAAAGACATTTCCAAAGGGTTCTGTGGCAATGGGAAGAGTGTTCTATGCTTTTTATTCAACTATGGACTTTCAGGGCTTCTGTTCCAGTTACTGTTTTTATTAAAGTGGCTGTCATTTCTGAGTTGCTTTCTTAAAAAACTCATGGTAGCAGTATTACCCTCGCAGCATGGGAAGAGGTTTAAGGTTTGTTTTACCTTTTTGTTTTGTACAAATATATATCTGCATTAAAATGCACCAGTGAATCTTTCTTGTATTTTTCCCCTCAACATTGATGCTGAAACAAGAGCAGTGATTGCCCGATTACTATACATGATTTGTAACTGTTAGGCTGCATCTTGTTTTTCATGTGTAAGCCTCCTGACACCCTGATGTTTCATAGAAAAAAGAAAATATTGCAATATTATTTTACTGACACAGCTTAATTCCATTTACTCGCTACTCCACGTGATCCACTTGTTCAACATGGTAACCACACACTGAGGTATGTTGGAATACCAGAAAAGGATAGAAGGGGGAGGACAGATAGAGAGAATGGGTCAATCACAGTTATGGTATCATGATGCCAAAATGATAAGATCTGTAAGGTACGCCTCTAACCACGAGACAGCCTTGGGCCCTGGAACAAGTAACCTGTTGGTTCCTCAACAGTGTCATTATGGGCAGTAGACTCACGCAACAACACATGTAACACTTGCTGAGGTATGTAAATACAAAGGAACATGATAAGATTTCTAGATAGATCAAGAATGAAACAAAGGTTATTAAATCTGTTGAAATCAATGAAGTACAGTCAAGCCGGAAAGTCTGCACACCCCTTTCACCTTCTCCACGTTTTATTACGTTACAGACGTATTCTACAATAGATTGAGTTCATTTTTTGTCTCAAAATTCTACACACAATAGCCCATAATGACAAAGTGAAAATAGGTTTTTAGACATTTGTGTTAATTTATTAAAAATCTAAATGTAAAACATCATATGTACACAAGTGTGCACACCCTTTGATATGACACCCAAAAGTGAGCTGAGGTGCATTTTGTTTCGACTGATACTGCTTGAGATGTTTCTACAACTTAATTGTAGTCCACCTGTGATAAATTCAATTGATTGGACATGATTGGGGATTGCCAACACCTGCCTATATAAGGTCCCACAGTTGACAGTGCATGTCAGAGCAAACTCCAAGCCATGGGGTCAAAGGAATTATCTGCAGACCTCAGAAACAGGATTGTGTCAAGGCATAGATCTGGAGAAGGGTACGGAAAAATCTCTGCAGCTTTACAGGTCCCAAAGAGCAGTGGCCACCATCATTCGTAAATGGAAGAAGTTTGGAACCATCAAGAATCTTCCTAGACCTGGCCGCCCGGCCAAACTGAGCAATCGGGGAAGACGGGCCTTGGCCAGGGGAGGTGAGCAGGAACCCGAGGGTCACTCTGACAGAGCTCCAGCGTATCCTTGTGGAGATGGGAGAACCTTTCAGAAGATCAACCATCCAGGTAGCACTCCACTAATCAGGCCTTTATGGTAGAGTGGCCAGACGGAAGCCCCTCCTTAGTAAAAGGCAGCATCATGATGTGGGGATGTTTTTCAGCAGCGGGAACGGGGCGACTAGTCCTGATAGAGGGAAAGATGAATGCAGCTAAGTACACCAAGATCCTTGAAGAAAACCTGCTCCAGAGCGCTCTGGACCTCAGACTGGGGCGAAGGTTTACCTTCCAACATGACAACGACCCAAAGCACACAGCCAAGAGAACAAAGGAGTGGCTTCGGAGAAAGTCTATGCATGTCCTTGAGTGGCCCAGCCAGAGCCCAGACCTGAATCCAATTGAACATCTGTGGAAAGAGCTGAAAATGGCTGTGTACCGACGCTCCCCATCCAACCTGACGGAGCTTGCAAGGATATGCCAAGAGGAATGGGCAAAAATGTCCAGAAACAAGTGTGCCAAGCTCGTAGCTTCTTTCCCAAGACGCCTTGAAGCTGTAATCGCTGCCAAAGGTGCAGCAACCAAGTATTAGGCTAAGGGTGTGTACAGATATGTAACCCCTAAATAACCTATTTTTGTCAGTAAAATAAAATTGCATATTTTCTAAAAACCTGTTTTCACTTCGTCATTATTGGCTATTGTGTGTAGATGTTTGAGGCAAAAAATGAACTCAATCTATTGTAGCATAAGTCTGTAACGTAATAAAAACGTGGAGAAGGTGAAAGGGGTGTGCAGACTTTCCGGCTTGACTGTACATATTTAAAAGGAATAAGTCATGAGGACCTAGGTTTTCATATTGATAAATGAATTAATGGTTTATTTTTACATCCTGCCATGAATAAGACGTCCCATCCCATGTATACATCTTTTTAGTTGTAATTCATACAACTAGTAGATTACATGTAGACAGATGCGAGCAATAGGCGCAGCCTTCAATGCACACTTTATTTTGTGCATCCTATTATTTGATTAATACTTATTTTTCAAACAAATTAGATTTTATCACTGTCATCAAACCAAGAAAATCATAATAAACATGAAACATGACATGAAACATGAGTCAAGTCCGTCAACATCATGAAAGTAGAGTCATACACCTTGTAAGAAAGCTCCAGTAAGAAAGCATCCATGCAATGTAATGCTGAATTTACCAAAATGTTTGGATTCTTTTAACTTTTATAGGCGGCTGGAGTGAATGTACTATACAGGTAAAATGAATGAGATTATTAAAAAGTCATATTATATTATAGGTCATGGTCTATGGGGCCTTAACTATGTCTTGATATTAATGGGTTATAAAATCAAAAGAAATATTGAAAGAAAATACGCTGTAGAATTACTCAACAAAAGATAACTAGGTTGATTGGTATGCAATCATCATTTGACGCTATGTCTAGGCTTTACGGAAACTGTAATGATAATAATTTTGCCAAAATAATGTAAAACATTGCAAATTGAGATGGAAAGTTCCGTCAATGGTTGTTAATGCTAATTTCCATTAAAACGCGAACAGTTTTTTCACAGTCTAATTTACGAGTAAAACGATGTTGGTGTATGTCACTAATTAGCTTATTGAGCCAGGGTAACTGGTGGCAGCAAAAACCTGCATACACACTGGCCGCCCAGGACTGGAGTTGCCCACCCCTACCCAGGGGCCACCAGTTTGTCCCACTTATTTTCTCGCATGGTACTTCAGTCTTTGTCAAGCCACTTCTCAATTATCCCATTTGCACCACCTCAATAATCTAAATTGATAGTAATTGCCACTAATTAAGCACAGACTGATTGACAGTGATGTTTCTAAGCGACACTCATGTGTTAAATTTAGTTGTATTACTTACTACCGTGGACATGCTGCTGTATTTTTGCAAAGGGGCATGTTAGGTTTTGATAGATGTAGTGGGAAGTGCCCCCATTAAAAATAAGAGCAGTTATATAACATTTAATTTGCATAAAAAAGTAAAAAAGAAAAGAATGATTCAACTAATTAACTAATCATGGTCTTCAACCAATACCTTAAAGGGATAGTTCGGAATTTTGGACATAATGTCCAAATGATGACCTATGATGTAGTTGATTGACGGAAACCATTTTCAGATAATTCCATGCTGTCCCTTCTCTTGGACATACACACATTGCTAATGCTAGCGCAACTCTAAGGTAACAGCTAGCATCCACTACCAAACGCACTTAAACACTCCACAGTGCACCCAAAGCAAATAAAATACGACGACAGTCTATCGGGGTTATTTTGAGCGTTTATACCAGGGGTGTCCAATCTTACCCGAAAAGGGCCGGTGTGGGTGCAGGCTTTTGTTCTAGCCCAGCACTATGACACCTGATTCTACTTATCAAGGTCTTGATTGAAGAGCACGATTAGTTAATTAGTTGAATCAGGTGTTGTAGTGCTGGGCTAAAACAAAAACCTGCACCCACACCAGCCCTTTCCGGATAAGATTGGACACCCCTGGTTTATACCATCATTTTTGAAGTCAAACTATCGTTGAATCCTTTACTTTGTGCTGACCTACAGTACCAGTCAAAAGTTTGGACACACCTACTCAGAAGGTTTTTTTCTGTTATTTTTACTGTTTTCCACATTTTGGAATAGTAAAGACATCAAAACTATGAGATAACACAAATTAAATTATGCAAAGACCAAAAAAGTGTTAAATAAAAAAAAGTAATATATTTTAGATTCTTCAAAGTAGCCACCCTTTGCCTTGATAACGGCCTTGCACATTCTTGCCATTCTCTCAAACAACTTCTGGGGTAAACAGGTATTCCACAGTTAAACAGGTGATGCCATCATGACTTTATATAAAAGGATATCAAGACTCCTGATATCTTATTTCCAGGTACTCTTAGAAGCGGTACTATAACCTCTGCATTTGAATGGATCTCTATGGGAATTGGGGGTGGGACCTGTCAGGAAAGCATCCTAAAAGGTATAATAAAATAAAAATAAAATTTTAAGTTCAATGGGTGTTGAGAAAATAAGGTTAAAATTAACGTTTAATTAAAACGTTAACGTTAGGGCTGATAATGAATGACCCCCTCAGAGCTAACGTTAATAAGGCAGGGCAAACCTAAAATATTAGATTTTTTCTGGTTGGTCCAGGTCCAGTTTATTAACGTTATCAATAACCATTAAAGTTAAGTTTTTTGAACCCTGTTAGGTAACGCTTTACTGGATAAATACATTGTATGCTTGAAGAGTTTTACTTTTTAATTCCGTGGCACGTGCATTATGGATTTTGGTTGTTCGTTGAGAGATGCTGCGCATTCTTTAACGTTATATCCATGACGTTTTGTTCCTGTAGAAAAGTGTTGGCCTAGCTAGCTAACGTTAATATAGTGTAACATAAAATATTAAATATTAATTTTAAGAGATGCCTCTTCCTTTTCTCTCCTTTTTTTAATCTCAAATTTATTTTAATCATACTTCATCTTTAGTAGTGAGAGCTGGAAAATGTGATTGTTTTTTTCATTCCAGACTTCTGGACACAAACTTGCGTAACGGTGACTTGGACTCGGAATTGAGTAGTAGTGACTTGTGACTAGACTTGGACTTGAGGCTAAGTGACTTGGATTTGGACTTGAGTAGTAGTGACTTGGGACTGGACTTGGACTTGTGGTTTAATGACTTGAATACAGTACTGCTCCACCGCCATACTTCCACAGAGAATATAGGTCAGCACAAAGTGAAGGATTCAACGATAGTTTGACTTAAAAAATGATGATATAATCACTGAAAATAACCCCGATAGACTGTCGTCGTATTTTATTTGCTTTGGGTGCACTGTGGAGTGTTTAAGTGTGTTTGGTAGTGGATGCTAGCAGTTACCTTAGAGTTGCGCTAGCATTAGCAATGTGTGTATGTCCAAAAGAAGGGACAGCATGGAATTATCTGAAAATGATTTCCATCAATCAACTACATCATGGGTAAGTAGTAATTGAGACATTATGTCCAAAATTCCGAACTAGAATCAGGCATAGTGCTGGGCTAAACAAAAACCTGCACCCACATCAGTCCTTTTTGGACAAGATTAGACACCCCTGCTTTATATGGATGCATTTTTCTTTTTACTGCAGTGATACTCATTCCTGGTCCTGGAGAACAACCGTCGGCTGGTTTTTTATTTTTTCCTTAAGATCAGCAACCTATTCACCAAAGAAACCATGTGACGCGAGTTAACTGTGTAATCAACTGCTTTAACTGATCAACTGCCGTGCTAGGCAAGTGCTAACAACGAAAGCCAGCAGAGCCTACGGCTCTCCAGGGCCAGGAGTGAGGACCACTGGCTCACTCCTAACATGCTTTTCATGGCATTTAAACTTCCATCCATGTTCACTTTCCTTCCTGCCTCTCCCCATATTATATGAACTAACTGTTTTTATAAATGTCTCAATTAGACGATTACAAGTCACTTGATGTTAGAGTGCCAATGGGAAGCCCTGGAGGATAAATACAAGTTTAATACAAACTTGAAATACAGGTTTAAATGCCTGCAGGTCACATGGTGGAGACAAACTGGTGGCCCTAGTGAAAACAGGCTAACTAGTCAAACTGTTGTGTAAACATGACTACTTAATTATAATCTATTAGTACAATTATAATGCTAATGCAATATTTTTTCCCACGTCAGAGAAAAATCACATCTAGCAAGTACGGACAATTGAAAAAAGTAATCACCAGAAATTTTACCAGACTTAAATTCTCGTTTCTGATTCGATTTGTAAATTTTCCTATGAAATCATTCTTTACTAAAAAACCAAGAACATATACACAGACACCACTACAGCCTCTGTTAAGAACCCATACAACTGTGCAGCACGTAGGGTTGCAAAGGAGAGGAACATTTCTGGAAATTTACCATGGGAAGTTAAGCTTGGGAATTTTGGAAATTTTGACCAATTTTTATTACAAAAGTTAGCCTATAACATGGAACTTAAATTTAGTTGGAAATTACAAATAAAATGCAATTCTAGATCTTGCAGCATGCTTTGGTTAAAATAACCCAATTTAATGTGAATTCAGTTGAATTTCAACCCTGCACTGTGCATTCTTCCATCACATGCAGAAATAATTCCCTGCATCCTGCACACCATTGGGGGGGGGGGGGGGTGGGGTGGGGGGGGTGGTTAGGGAATACAAACCCCAATTCCAAAAAAGTTGGGACAGTATGTAAAATGCACATAAAAGCAGAGAGCAGTGATTTGTAAATTCTCTTTTACATATATTTAATTGAAAACAGAACAAAGAAAAGATATTTAATGTTTTACCTTATCAACTTTATTGATTTTTGTATATACACGTTAATTCCAAATTTGATGCCTGCAACACGTTCCAAAAAGGTTGGGACAGGGGCAAATAAATGACTGGGAAGTTGCATATCTGGCAGCAGTGATGGTTTGAGGCTTGTTTGATACTTGCAGACCCTTGACTGTCCCAACTTTTTTGGAATTGGGGTTTGTACATTTATTTTATTCAACATTTATGTTTTCTGTTCAATGAAAGAATCTATTAAAGGTCTACTCACAAACGTTTGCATGGATGTCTGCTTATGACAAAACAAAATTTGTATATTTATGTCTGCAAATAACGAGGTAAATACAGCTAGTACAAATAACGCCAACATTTCCAGTTTATTCCCGTTAATTCCCATGGAAGGTTTCCACCTTCGAATATTCCCGAAATTTTGCAACCCTAGCAGCATGGGAGATAAACAGGAAAAAGGAAACAAAAAAAAACATATGAATCCAGAGAGAAAGAGAGAGAGAGATGTACTCTGGCAGAGAAGTAATCGAAATCATGCTCCTTGCAGGGCAGAAACTGGAGCTGGGATAGCAGGCCAGAACATTCATACAGTCATGTGACACCTGCCCTCACTGCATTCCGGAGCAGCCTGGTGTGACGGAATTATCCGGAGCTGGGGAAGGGCCAGACGTCAGCCAAGCATCGCGCCTCCAAGCTGACAGGGTCAACCACTCACAACTAGCCATAACCCCCCCTCTTCGTCCGAGGCAGACAACATAAAACAACTCAAAAAAGTCTTCTCTGAAGAACTGAGACTCAAAAAGATGTGGATGTGTAATGCTGCCGCCTCAACATGCAGTAGAAAGACAAACTTGTGTTTGAGAAAAAAATTCTACTCCTTACCTCCAGTTCCTTTTCATTGGCTGGTGATGCTGCGCTGTCCCCGTTCACATAAGATGATGGTGACTGACAGGAAGTCAACAGAAACAAACAAGAATTAATATATCAGTTACACTTTCCAATTTAGAGCTTTATAAACCATTGAAATGCTTGTTCCTTTCTTAACACAATCTACAGTATACGGTGCCCTCCACAATTATTGGCACCTCTGGTAAAGTGCCCTCCTCGTTAGGGTTGGGTATCGTTTGAAATTTTTCGATACCAATACCCTTAATTCGATACGATACCTGCACCATACTTTTTTCGATACTTTATACCAGGGCTGCCCAACCGTTCCTGGAGATACCATCCTGTCGGTTTTCATATCAACCCTAATTTGGCACACCTGATTCTACTAATGAGCAGCTCAACAAGCTCTCTAGCTGTTGAATGAGGTGTGCTTTGTTAGGGTTGGAGTAAAAACCTACAGGACGGTAGATCTCCAGGAAGAGGGTTGGGCAGCCCTGCTTTATATGAAAACTTCATATGTTTATCGGCCAACTATGTTTCTATAAATGATTATAACTGATATCTTTACTATTTGTAAACATTTTCATTCTGTAAACATTATGTCACTGTAAAATTACATAACTATTATTCTGTGAACAGTTTGTCATTGTAAAATGACAGAATAAGCACAACAGAAGAAAATAAAGTGCAATTCCAAAACTGTCAGGACATCCATTTTGGAGATTCAACTGTATTGAAAGGATGCAACAGCACGGCGCCATTCATCTTTTTTTTCATTCTTCAGCTTAGTTCTACTTGCTGCTACAGTAAAAGGAGTTACGGAAGGGGTGCAATCAGCAACACTACTGGCTTTCACAGAGGGACCTTAGTATGAAATGAAATAGGAGACGTTTATTAATGATAGCTTCAAAGATACGAGGTAAGCTAATAACGCTAACGTAACTAACATCCACCTTAGCCAGCTACGCATACGTTATTAGGCTACAAGGCAATTGTTAATATCCAAATCAAAAGTTTTGTTTGTGAGAACCGTATCCATATTCAATCGTTGTCAGCAGTCAGAAGACCCAGCACTGGACGATAAAATGCTTTACCATTTTCGATGTATTACTTGCATTTGATGCAATGGATTGTCCGCTGGCTGCGAAAATAGCATTCACGTCGAGAAGTAGCCTACCATAAAGCATCAAAATTTGGTACCGTTTCTTCCAAAATGTTTCGATACTTGGTAGGACCGGCGCATTTTGTTTTTCGATACCCAACCCTACTCCTAGTAAATCGGCACAAGCCTAAGGTAGATCCAAATATACACCATTATGCAGCTAGCTCTCATGGAGTAAATCCCCAATCTACCCTTTGCCCAGCCTCCATCTGGGCTCTTGACCAAAGTAGAGGGGTTGAGGGGGGACAGGTGAAAAGAGAGGCTCCTACCTCAGATAGCAGGCCGTTGAGTTGCTGGGAAAGCTGGCGCAAGCTCTCTGTGGAGGACAGCGGTCTGCAAACACATACACACACACAAAATATAAGCAGAAGATACTACATAGCATTGACCCACTTATCCGGCTCCCAACAAAGCTTCACTAACTGCCAAAAACATTTAATAGTCTGTTTCAGGCTCAGCACTCCAGGAGATTGTGTTGAAGGCTGGGGGTTGGGGCTGGTTGTGTAGAAAGTGATTGGTGAGTGACCACATTTACATACACACCATATTCCTATATTAAACGGAATATGGTAATATTCAGACTATGTATGAGTCATGTAAACACCTTAAAACAATTGACAAATTCTGATTAAAGGGATAGTTTGGAATTTTGGACATAATTACGACTTACCCGTGATGTAGTTGATTGATGGAAACCATTTTCAGATAATTCCATGCTGTCCCTTCTTTTGGACATACACACATTGCTAATGCTAGCGCAACTCTAAGGTAACTGCTAGCATCCACTACCAAAGGCAATTAAACACTCCACAGTGCACCCAAAGCAAATAAAATATGACGACAGTCTATCGGGGTTATTTTGAGTGTTTATACCATCATTTTTTAAGTCAAACTATCGTTGAATCCTTTACTTTGTGCTGACCTATATTCTCTGTGGAAGTACGGCGGCGGAGCGAACGTGGCCATTGCAACTTGTTGGTCTTCTTTGTTGTTGTAGTCGACCAGTGCCGGCACTACATTCGTAGGTAACGTAAAGTATCGCTCCGCCGCCGTACTTCCAGAGAGAATATAGGTAAGCACAAAGTAAAAGATTCAACAATAGTTTGACTTCAAAAATGATGGTATAATCACTGAAAATAACCCCGATAGACTGTCGCCATATTTTATTTGCTTTGTGTGCACTGTAGAGTGTTTAAGTGCGTTTGGTAGTGGATGCTAGCAGTTACCCTAGAGTTGCGCTAGCATTAGCAATGTGTGTATGTCCAAAAGAAGGGACAGCATGGAATTATCTGAAAATGGTTTCCATCAATCAACTACATCATGGGTAAGTCGTAATTGAGACATTATGTCCAAAATTCCAAACTATCCCTTCAAGGCAATATTCTGACTGCTAGAATTCCGAATAAGACACCTGGCATACGCCTGTATTAACGAGAATATTTGGTCAAGTAAACACATTATTCGGAATATTCCCCAGTCTGCTCATGTTCAATCTGCAAGGAATCTTGGGTCCATAATGGTGAAAAGCTCGCATTTCTGGAGCAAAGACGATGTCTACAACTAATGAAAGACATGAATATAATGGAATGCATTTACGAGAGAAAGCACCGTAATAGTGACATTTTTAAAAGGGTGTGTGACAAACTAAATTAAAAAAGCAGGTTTTGTGTGCACCAGTGACCAGGTCAAACATCGCTGGAAAACATTCAAGGCAGCCTACTCTAAAGCCAAAAAAACACATGCTTCTTCATCAGTGGGCACTTTAAATAAATGATTAATCATGGAGCCTACCATGCCTTGACAGAACATGTAGGCTACACAAATCTTTTTACCATAGACTTGTGCACCCGAACTGATTCGCAAACATACGATAGCCTACTCAGCACGGCTTCCCAATTTGTACAGCACGATAGCAACACGCATAGCAAGTGGCACAGGGGCACATACTGCTTTGTCGCAAGGTTTCATAATCCTTTAAGTCACGCTGAGGCGCTGGCTTATCTATGATATAAATCTTAAAGTGGTCAGGGTGTCTTATCTCCTTTTGAGGAGAAACACCAGAACACAAAGATATTCACAGAATCCAGGGCCTAGCCTGGCCAGAGAATACCACATGGCCACATGGTCTCCTTTTTCATTTTAAATGTTGAATGCAAATCTGTTAAATTCAATTGAAATCATCAATTGAAAGTCTTAAGGTTGATGTAGATTATGGTTGTTAGGCCTGCCAGTTTGTAATTTACATTTTTGGCCCAACTCCAGGTTCAAGCATAGGCCAGGGTGTTACCACTGGTCTTCTCACATGGAGGTAATATTTTGCCCAAATTAAAGATTACAAAAACTGCACAGATTTAATTATTGTACTAAAATCATTCAACTTCTGTTGTTAAAAGCAGGAACAAACGTCCCTTTCTGATGAAGTACTCAATAGTACCTGCTAGAATGCCAATGTTTCGACTCATTATAAAGAGGTTAAAACCCTGAATATTTTAATAATTTCATGGTGCTTAGCCATTTTGAGCAACCTAAGTGCACATTAATTAATAAGTGAATTTGTCAGCTATTGGATAAGCAGTCCTGGTCATAAAAGGTGTCTGACCCCCTACACCGTCCTTCCAAACTTACCTCACATCACCCAATCAGGGCTCAGGCCCCCTCAATGCGGGGGCAGAAAGGTATTTATGTTGAAGCCGAAAGAGAAACTTCTGCTTTTTCTTACTGGGGTCTTTTTATTGTTTTGTCGGCAAATTAAGTTGGGGGCTGTGGAGCGGGAAAGTTCTGTGAGTGGAGCGCTGCAGAATTCCTGGAGTCTACAGACAGACAAGTGTTTCTGTGGTATGGTAAACTCGTGACCGCTGAGTTTTATAGCTGCCATTTCTATTTTTCGTCCTGTGCTGAAATTCTAGCAAGTTCTGGTTGATCTCTCTCTCTTTTATGGTAACTTCAATTTAACATCTGGTTTTAATGTCTTCCTTTTTGAAAAGTATAAGCAGTGAGCTTATGTTCATTAATGAATGTACGATTCCAATTCATTACTCTGATTGACGATTATTCCTGTAATAAAATTGTTTCATCTAAAGACCTGATTTAGACTTTGTTTTGACTTGTTGGTTGATCCACCAGGTTACTGTTCGACTGACCTATCAACGAATTTGGCGATTGAATTGATGATTGTCATTTTAATAATAATTATTAAATTAAATCCATTAAATATAATTAAATGTATAGTTGAGTGAGGGGTTTTAGCACACGACACCGCTTGTGTTCAGCATTCAGAGTGCTGGGCATTTTAACTGCTGGATTCAGAAAAATAAACGCATTTTTCCTTAAACCTCACTTCCCCGACAGTACAAATAGCAAATTCTGGCAGATGTGAAGTATAGCTCAATTTGCCATTTCCTCGTGCTCTCGTCTACCTTCCAAACCTTTTGTGGAAAAGGGAATTATAGTGGGAAAAGAACGCGCACGTCCTAGTTCATTCAGAATATGCCAATTAACATGTATACAGGAATACTCACAGAGCTCAACACTCTATGGAGCATGTAAACACTTTATTCGGAATATTGCCTTAAAGAGAATATTGACCTTACTCGGAACATGGTGTGCATGTAAACGTGGTCACTGACAGGTTTTGGGGCAGAGCAGGACATGTTTAAAATGAACAGGCTCCGTTCATCACCAGGCATTCCAGTGCTTACCTGCTTTCTTCCAGTGAATTTTCACTGCAGTTTGCATCAGGGCTCAAGCTCTGTCGTTGAAGAAAAAATTATACATATAAATAAACAGGAAATCACAGAGTTCACCGAACACAGTCTGAAGACACACTATTAAAGTTACAAACAAACAGTTGCACCCGGACACAGCAGGCAAGCCAACACACAGCAACACTTCCCCTGTTACACTTTGTATCGAATATTTATAACATCCTTTCCAACAAGGGACACAAAAGGGAACAGGCAATAACACTCGCACTAAGACAGCAAAGCTTTAGTGTGTTATTATCAAACGGGGAATACATGGTCAGGGCGAAGACAGACAGACAGTCAGACAGACAGACCTGCATGGCAGAACTTTCGCTGTGAGACTCTGGGTTAATAGTGCTAGCGGAGTTAGGCACCGGTGAGCCGCAGACAGGCTCCCCACGCTGGTCATCTTCAAGCGGGGCACCCGGAGACGCCCGGGCTTCACCGTCAATGAGATCCTGCTATGACACACAGCGTCACACAGTGACATACAGGACACACCTTGACACACAGTGACACATTGTGACACACAGTGTCACACCGTCACGCACAGCGGGCTGTCACTTTAGCCAAAAAAGAATATTCGAGCAAACATTTAGATTCATTCGAAATGTATTCAAATATGCGTGGCAAAAAAAGTTTAAATGCTAAAAATAACCATCAGCCGGTAGCCTAACTATGCTTACACGTTTTTCCATTTGTATCCACAAGAAGGCAGAGGAATACAACACATGCAGAAATCTGTCGGTAGAATTTCTTAGTGCAAACTGCAAATTATGAAGACATAGCCTATATAATATAGGCTAATTTCAAAAAGAATTAGCATGAATTATAGTAGGCTACACAAAAATATGTTAATGATAAAGGATATATTGATAAGAAATCCTCACGGTGATTGGGCTTCTTCAGCGATACCAGTCCCTCCAGGATTTTGAAGTCGCGATCGCAACACAAACAATTACACAAACACTATTAACACAAAATCAACGAAACTCCGCGAAAGTTGCAAGAGCATGCATTTTTTTCCAATCACTGCAACTTTCCCGCAAAAAATGGTAAATCGTTGTGTTACAACCCCGGCTCGAAGAACACGATTTGATTTGAAATGATTTCAAACACAAATAGGTAACTTACAAAATGTTTTTATTAAAATATCTCCTCCGGTGTAACGAGTCTCATAAAGCAGGGTCAGTTTCCCCATCATAGAGCTCAACAGTCTGGTTCTGGAAGTAAAAATGCCATTCACCCTCACCGTAGAAGAATTAGATTATTAGTCATAATGCATTAACCGTAAATGGTACGCTTACGATGAGCTACGAGATTGCGAAACGATGGTATATGCTCCTTTAGAAGCCATAAGTCTCATGATTATTATAAGATTTCAACTTTGTTTTTAAGAAATTGTGTTTTATTCCTGTATAACTGGTGAAAGTCTATACTGCCCACAATCCTAAATTGGGATGGCAGGTATGCCATCCGCCATGTTACGGTTTGGCGGGGCATGCCCCATACCTATACAGCACCGAGAGTTTGGCACTTTTCAGGGTTTCCTACAGAAGTAACCACAATGACCAGACTCTCAGCCCTTAAAAACATTAACTTCTGTATGTTCTGACCTCATGTAACCACACAGCATTCAGATAGAACTTCACACATCCACACAATAAAGCCCCAAACTTGGGTTATTTTGCGGTTTTTCTCCTTCTGCTTCTCTGCTTCCCATTTTTCCTGCCTACCCAGAGACCCTCACTACCTATCTGCCTCCGTACCCTCAAAGAATAATTCTCCCCATTGGATAACAATGTCGCATACCTACTCTCCCAAGCTTATCGCCCAATAAAAACGCTTCAAACTCATCTGCACACATCACAGAATCACAGACAAAACCGCTACATGGCTTTGTGTATTTCACAAAGCTACTGTGGCCTACTGGTTACAGTTGCTGCCTCTCACACAGAGGATTGGGGGTTTGAGCCCAACAGGACACAAATTTATTTTCAACAAAAACAATGTGCAACTGTTAAATACTTTTCATTTATTACTTACTGTTATTATTTTCACATTAACAAACGTATTATTATTGTAAAGGCAATAAGTAAAGTTTCCAATATTAACCGTTCAATGTTTCACATGTATTTCACTTGTATTACAGCACAATAGTGAAAGTCAGACGGACACTGACAAATGGCTTATAGCCTATATCACGTGACTGTATCCCTTTGGTCTTCTGGTTAGCGTCAAGCCTTAGAATGAGAGACGTGGGTTTGTACACCACCTGGTTGGTACCAAAGTGTAATTTCATTTTGGACTCAAATAGTGTGCACATGTTCTGGTTTTCACATACAAGAATGTTTTTTTATTGAAAAGGCAAAGACACGTTTACAATATTAACTGTTCACTTGTAGCCTGTTAGTTAAACAATTCAGTCACTGGACACGGCAGTAATGAAATAGGCTAGCTAACGTTATGGGAACAGGTGTCCCATGGCCATTTGTCAAGCAAAGAAAAAAGTTTCAATGCAGAATATCATCTGGTTAACATTGCGTTGTTGCACTAATGTAAAAAAATAATAATAATACTATAAATAACGGTGCCATTGGCTACATATTTTAATCTCACACAAATGTTGACAAAAAATATTTGTCTGTGTGGAGCCTGCTGTGCTCTTGTGCTGCGGTCATGTCTAGACTTACTGTGGAAACCAAACCTGCAATGCTCGCCTCGGCCAACATTTCTTTATTATATCTTCGTTCATTACTTCACTTTAGCTCTGTTCAGTTTATCCTTTTCACACATAACACAACGTCACCATAAAATTAACTACTAGGAAAATTAAGAATTTACGATAATATATTAAGAATTGATGCTAGCCTACTATAAACTGCAATCACTTAAGAGATCGGATTTATAAACCTCCAATTACCCAAACATATCTGTTTCATGGTTAGTCACTTAAAAAAATTTGAATAGCCTCCAAACATTGCTCTATTCTATGCTACTCTGCAGATAATGTAGCTTACTGCAAACACTTTTAATTATAATAATAATAATAATAATAATAATAATAATAATAAGAAGAAAAGTAATCTCTGGTAGGCTACTTTCTTAGTAGTATCTACTGTTTTCCTTCTGGCTAAGTTTCCTGGGAAATATGCGTTGTCCAATTAAGCTTGTCAGCCAACGTTAGTTTTGCCAGAGAAACGTCAGTCAGCTGCTAGTCAGGAAGCAGGTACAAGCTAGGCTACTACGAAGCAAATCAACATGCCTTATACATCTATTGCACTACAGAAAACTAAACTATTCATTGTATTTCATTAGACATTAAATACAGCTCATCTACAAACTCTTTTAATGTAATTGTGGGAGAAATGTTCTCATTCTCGTCAGTACAGGGCGTTATGCTTACGCAAATGTCTGCATGCATTTATTTTGAATGCATGTATTCTGTACGCATTTCTCTCTCGATGTCATTATCTTCATACATTATTCATCATTAGTTAGCTATCAAAAATAAGTAATATCTGATCAAAAATGTCTCAGACGAAAAAAAAGCCAAGTTACTCACGCATAGCCTACAGAGCGCTGTCTATAAGTCCTTAATTGCAACTTGCAAAAACTAGGCCTGCCTTTAAAAGTATTGATATCAAAATGTGACCAAGTTACAACTAACAACATTGCCTATCGTAGCGCACACTAAATAAACTAGCTCTATTCCAAAGCAATGCTATCCAAACTTTCCTAAATTATTTAATGCAACTTGGCCCTGTGTTTCTTCATCTTACCATCTCAAGAGAATGTGGTCAATGAAACTGTATGTTCCACATCAAACTGCAAAATGAGAATAATTTATAGTGGAAATACTCTGATTCAGATGTGTTGCAACTTGCACTTAGAAATTAAACTTTTTTTGGGGCAGAGCAGGACATGTTTAAAATGAACAGGCTCCGTTCATCACCAGGCATTCCAGTGCTTACCTGCTTTCTTCCAGTGAATTTTCACTGCAGTTTGCAAAAAAAAATTACTACACTATAGGGCATGTTTGAACAATTGTCTGCATTCACTGCTTTGGGTCTATGAAAAGCACAGAATGAATAAAATGCATTATTATTATGCATTTATTGATTTATATATTTAGAATATTTGGTTTCTATCAAAACCTGTGTGGTCCTACAGAGCATAGATATCCTTGTGTTCACAAAATTCTGTTCCCAAATATCAAAACTATTTGATACGTTCGTAAAAATGTTATATGTACGCTATTTTCTAGGTAAAAATATTAATCATTTTTATCTGCATTTATTTATTCATCCCACCTTTTCTCTATTGTACATGATGTTTCTTGATATAAATTCAAGTCAATTGTAATGAAATCTGTAGCAGCAGTTAACATTTTAAAACCTGTACATTTTCTAAAGTAAACTGGCCAACAAAGTATAACCATATCCTTTCTGGAATGTAATTATTCAACTGTTAAAAACATTCATTGAAATCATATGTTGTTCCGTGAGGCACAATCTCTTCACATGCAAAGATGAAGAAACACAGGGCCAAGTTGCATTAAATAATTTAGGAAAGTTTGGGTAGAATTGCTTTAGAATAGAGCTAGTTTATTTGGTGTGAGCTACGATAGGCAATATTGTTAGTTGACATCAATACTTTTAAAGGCAGGCCTAGGTTTTGCAAGTTGCAATTAAGGACTTAGCACTTTGTAGGCTAGGCGTGAGTAACTTGGCTTTTTTTTTTACGTCGGAGACGTTTTTGATCAGATAGAGTTCTACCAATCAGAGACGTCGTTATTACCATAGAGCTCCGTAGTCCTGCCCACTTTGGTGAAGAACGTCTGGTGCCACTTTTCAAAAAAAATATAATGGGAGTCAATGGACTCCCATTATTTTTTTCTATATTCAGGCAGCTAGACGTTCAAAACACCCAAGAGAGGAGTTGTCACATTTTAAAATTATTTATAAAATTGGTAATTTGAAATGATGTCCAACAAATAAACAACAAACACGTTTACAAAAAAACAACTAATACGACTACAACATCCGGGCTACTCACTCACCACCACTACTGGAGTGAAAGCCATAAAGCTGACACTTTCGTCATGGCCAGCCTGATTGTGATTCTCACCCTTGGTGATACTCTTAGTTTCACTTCCATAATAAGACAAAGTGATAGCCGTTTTCGCTAGCAGAGCGGCCGATAGCTACTTCCATAATAAGTTACAAGTGCAGACCGAGTGATAGCCATTTTCGCTAGCAGAGTGGCCAGTAGCTACTGCCTTAGCTAGCAAAAGCGGGAGCCAGCGGTGTACGACCAGGGATTCTGGGTAGTGTTGTTATGTTTCTCAAACTCCATTAATTATAAGATTGAAATTTGATTTAAACGCGGTGGTGAGTATATAATGGACTTTGTATCACATACATGTCAAAGTTTAGTCCATACAATGCCATAATATCATCATAAGGGTGACTGAAAGATCCCGAAGTGGGGGAAGGTAATGGCTTCCGGCTGTCCGGGACCAGCCAGGGATAGGAGGGGGCGGGACTACAGAGCGCTATACATGTCCACCCCTCCTAAGTGCGTGGGGGCCAGTGGGAAGCTTTCTACAGTCCGTGGTTGGAAGCCAGCATTAGCCTACTCTACGTTTGGTTCACAAAATCGCTTAGTAGCTAAGGTGTTTTTATCTGGTGAACATCTTCGATGCAAGATTACATCTATTTAAGCATTTTTGTGGTTAGGGGTGCAGTATTTATTTAGTCTGGAAATACTAACATAGCCTAATGTTAGATTCGAGTGAATGACAGCCGACTGGACATCCGGTTTCCAGAAGTAAATTTCCAAACACTGTAAGTCCAAATAAATCCAAAAACACAAAAATATTTAAGAAGGCACTAAAGATAAAATGTAATTAACCTAAAATAATTGCAAAAAGTGGTTGAAACCGGTTGAAAATGAAGGGGAAGTGATTTGATTACATCATTCACAACGCTTTATGGGATGAGTACTTAATTCCCTCTATAATGTTATGATTCGTCTCGTAGCTGGGTAGCTCGGTTCATGGCTTCAAAAACTTTGTAGCTAGGGACTTCCTGAAATGTCTATGGAAAAAATGAATGGGAAATTTACTTCCGGAACCAGGGCCGCTAAAAAAGGGGGCAGTCACTGTTCAGCTCTATTAGGCTACTGAGCGTAAAAATGGTTTCATAATAAAAGCGTGTTTGGGTCCTGCTGTCGCAAGTTTCTGTGTTTACACGTAGGCTACTTCCGGGTATCACACGAGCACAAACATAATTACGCCAAAGATTACTCCACGTTAACTGACTTTCAGGTCCACAAAAATAAGTTTCACATTTTAACTTACAAATAAAACATTTTTATTATATTGAGCCTTTTTTGTATGGTTACTCAGAACACAAGCTCCACATTATTTCCAGTTGTGTTATACAGTACTGTTTCATTCTCACTGAACTTATATTACATTTGATTTTTTATTGAATTGGATATATATTTTTGAAATTGCAATTTTTAATTGCAACTTTCACTAATTACCGCAACTTCATCGCAACAAAAACACACAAAACATCGCACTGTGCATCGCAACTTTTAAGAAAAGCTGCCGCGAAATCAATTTAGGCAGCAACAATCACAAAAAAACACTGCGAGATCCTGGTGGGACTGGCTACCACGACAATTTGGGACGGCTACTTTTATAGGCAATGATAAACAAACTAAACAAAGAAATTAGTAGGCTATAATGCACATTTTTAAATGTGACTTGTTCCAATAGACCAAATGTATGCTTTATCGTTTTCATAATATATCAGCTGCCAGAGGCTAGAATAGCTACGAGCCTAACAAATAACATACAAAACACCCTTCAATAATGTCTTGTTGTGCTGTTGGCTGTCAAAATCAGCACAGCCAAAAAGGAGGTCTTCACTTTTACAGAATACCGTCTAAAAAGGGACCATTTGAAGCAAATAAGAGTTTTGTGGCTGAACTATTGGACTGATGGAATCATTTGTACGTCTCGTCTGTGTAGTGCCCATTTCATATCGGATAAGATATTTTCCTGTACTTAACGACATCTGTAAGCAACATAAGGTTACAAATACTTTGGACGATAGTTATAAGGAGTTAGCATTCGCTAGCTAATGTATAAAGGGGAACGCCATTGACCGATGTTAGCATCGTTAAGAGTTAGCTAACGTTAGCTTACAAAAACAGGTCAAAAGCTAGAATGTTGCAGTTGCTGCAACCAGTCTGTGGGCGCATTATCCAGCTTCAACATTGTTTGTAAACAATAGAATTGGTCTATAGGCCTAGCCTAAGACAAATTATTTGCCAGGAATATAAGCCGAACAAACGCGTTCAGTGGCCAGAGCCAAGCGCTTTTTGTTAACAACATTACCAGCTGTCGAGAAGACGCGCTCCGACTGCACCGATGTCCTGGGAACACTCAGGTACTTTCTTGCCAGTTGTGCGAGGTGGGGGTATTTTGCTACCCGAAGTCTTCCCCCATTCATTACTGGTAATGCTTGTTAATACCTCTCGTTAGCTTGTGTGCAAATGGTCACACTTTTTTTTTCTTTTTAAATATCGAATTTCCCTATTTATCTTCGAAACCGGCATTGGTATGCAAATTAAAAATTTAATTTGACATTGAAATATAATGTGACAGCCCTACCACACACCATCACGCACAGCGACACACCTTCACGCACAGCAACACACCGTGACGCACAGAGACACACCACGATACCATAGCCCAAGCCAACACACCTGCGTGCTTACACACACATACACTCACGCTAAAACAGCAAACATAAATGTAAACACGTACACACAAAAACCCACATATGCATGCACACACAAACACACAAAATGACTCATGTTTCCCATGCCAGGTTAAGCCCTTCGCACAGACCCCCGAGCGGCCATAGCGCCGGTGCCATGAGATTGCTCAACTATTCATTGCTCGTGCAACCAAACTGAGTGGAAACAACAAACTCTGTGTTATAGCTTTATTAATACACAAATTACAGTTTCCACTATTGGCGCATAGCTAGTCTATTTAACAAGCAACCCCCACCACCCAGTCTCACCTGCAACTATACCGACCCATGCTTGACACAGTGGGCAATAGCAGTGTTTCAACCTACCATAGATATTAGTGAGGGGGGCCACCAATCGTTGGCCACCATTTGCCAGCATTTTCCTGATGGTGGAATATTATCTTATTGTACATAATATGGCATATTAATACCTCCCTGGGCTATACTTGTCACTTAGGGCATGAAAAATGCTCATTCTAATTTCCTGTCTGCCGATATGTGCTACATGAATGCAAAATGTTCCTTGGAGTGATTATGAATGGCAACATTTTTTAACAAAACTACAGAGAAATGTCATCCCAGTGTATATAGCAAAAGATGACATACTGTAGAGTACAGACAAAAAAGTTACGTTTGATTCAAGTACAAGAGTGAATGATTAGACTACATGTTTATGTGTGTATACCAGTGTGATATCAATGTTTTAATCTTAAACCATCATAAGAGGCAAATGTATATGCTTTATAATGGACAAAAAGCATTTACTTCATTTTATAGGTTTTGGATAGGTTTTTGGACCCATATACATCTATCCCCCTATACTGATAAAAAGATAGTAACTCCCAGTTGAAAATGATGCAAAGGAGAGTCTCATGAGTAACAACAGTTGATTTGTAGTTACATATATGATTATTTTATACAGTGAACAATTGTCATTTTTAATAGATTCTGAGACACTAATAGACAACAGGGTATACTGCTACATAGATATTTAGTAGTTCAGCATATCACCCTCAGATGTCAAATTTGTGGATGAGTATATGATGCAAGAAATATATAGTTTAACCTGTTTGACATTTGTAGATCTCAGTATTTCATAGCAAACTAAAGAACAACAACTTTGTTTTATATATTTTTTGCATTTGTGGCACTTTATGTTGACCTAAATTATGAAAATAAACAAATCTAAGTATTGTCAATGGTACAACTGTCTTGCTTCATTTAAGCCATTTTTAAAGTTTCTGTGATGCTCACACCTGGAGTTACAAAGCCTTAAATAGAACACACCCTAAATATGTGAGAATTTAACAAATTTGGCATCTGCGCGAAGGGGTTAAAATAGGAGCATTTAATGAAAAATAAACCCACACAAACACAAACAGACACACACAAAAACTCGGTTTTTGGCAAACAATCAAACAAAACATGCCTGGGGGACAAACTACAAGGAACACAGTGCCTATGACCCCACAACTCAAATAGAGAACAAGTACAAAGCAGTAATGGTAAAAATGTATAATAATGGAACTGCTCCCAAGATCCATCTAAACAGCCAGTGATTGCCAGAGATGAGAGCATGCTCAAAATGAGAGGGGGGGGGAACGAGGAAAAGAGGGAGGGGGGGGGGGAAGCAAGCGACAGAGAAGGCAGCTCACCTGGCTGTTACCAAATGGAGGAAGAATGACTCCATTAGTCACACTAAGATCAGACACCAGAACTTTCAAAATGCTCTGTATCTATAGGAGAGGGCCAGACAGAGTGAGAGAGTTAGCGAGTGAACATGTGAGAGGGGGAAAGGGAGAGAGCACTTACACAGGGTGAGAGACAGGTGAAAAAAGATTTTTTAAAAAGAGGGAGTAGCTAGTGTCTGCCATTATCGTATGGTTTTTATCCAGTGAACAGTGGGCCAATTCCACTAATGAGAAAATGATGTTCATAGTATTGACATCACAAGCCAACTGAAGCCGCGTACCCATAAGGCCGTATTTCCTTCCTCAAAGCACAGCGATCACCGTTTCCCTGGTAAATCAGTTATCCTGTTCATCACAGCCAGAAAAACGGGTTTACAACGGCGTGCTCTGCAATTTCAGCATGACTTAAGCTTATCCCAGTGGCATGTGTTACGACAGACCCTTTCCCTGCCACTATGGCCAATCAAAACAACAAACCATAAAGCAACCACATCATGTGCCTAATTCAATTTATTTAAATCCCATTCTTCAGCACAAAAAGGAAGGTTCATATGAACAATGTGGAAATAGTCTGTCATGTGTCGTGTGCACATTTGAATTTCCATTCTGAACACTTACTTGAATTGGAAAAGTTATTGCCTGGCCTAGCTGAACAGGTATAAAACAATATATGAAAAATGCCTGGGATGGCTGGGAGGGGTATGAAACTCCCACAATTCACCTTCTCGTGAGTAGGTGGAGTTGGTGATCGGTTTGTGAGGAGGTGGAGATGGTGACCTGTTAGTGACAAGTTGGAGTTGTTGACCTGTTAGTGAGGAGTTGAAATTGGTGACCTGTTAGTGAGGAGTTGGAATTGGTGACCTGCTAGTGAGGAGTTGGAATTGGTGACCCGTTAGTGAGGAGTTGGTGACCGGTTGGTGGGAAGGTGGAGTTGGTGACCTGTTAGTGAGGAGTTTGCATTGGTGACCTGTTGGTGGGGAGTTGATGACCTGTTAGTGAGGAGTTGGTGACCAGTTGGTGGGGAGTTGATAGCCTGTTGGTGGGGAGTTGATGACCTGTTAGTGAGGAGGTGGAGTTGGTGACCTGTTGGTGAGGAGTTTGCGTTGGTTGTGCTGGTTGTAACCAGTTCGGCGGTGGGGCGTGGGAACTCACGTTATCTGGGGAGTGCCTGTCTCCCTGGGCAGTGTCCAGTTGACCCGCCTCCTTCGCCTTCCTCTTCTTCTTGACGCTTGACCCCCCGGAAGCTGGGGCACTCTTCTGCTGAAACTCCTTCAGCTGGGATGGGCAGAGTGGGATGAGAATGAGTAACAGGGAGTCAGAGAAACGAATGCAAGCAACTGAGATGGAAACTGATGAATAGCAATCAAAGGCAACCGTCCAAAGAGGACATAAAGAGATCAAACAAATGAGAGCACAAGGAAAGGGTAGACTCGTGACAGTGCGCAAAAACATCCTCACAACCATGCAGGCACCACTAACCTCTCCCACCAGCACCACTGACCCTAACCCCCCATAGACACCACTGACCTCCCCCACCAGCACCACTGACCCTAACCCCCCATAGACACCACTGACCTCCCCCACCAGCACCACTGACCCTAACCCCCCATAGACACCACTGACCTCCCCCACCAGCACCACTGACCCTAACCCCCCATAGACACCACTGACCTCCCCCACCAGCACCACTGACCCTAACCCCCCATAGACACCATTGACCTCCCCCACCAGCACCACTGACCCTAACCCCCCATAGACACCACTGACCTCCCCCACCAGCACCACTGACCCTAACCCCCCATAGACACCACTGACCTCCCCCACCAGCACCACTGACCCTAACCCCCCATAGACACCACTGACCTCCCCCACCAGCACCGCCAATACTAACCCCAAAGACACCACTGACACTAAGCGCCCATAGACACCACTGACCTCCCCCACCAGCACCGCCAATACTAACCCCATAGACACCACTGACCCTAAGCGCCCATAGACACCACTGACCTGCCCCACAGACGTGCAGTTATCTTGCCCAGACAACGACTGGAGACATTAATAGACCTTAAATTACATTACCCTGATCTCAAATGACCTTGTTCAAACAGATCGCCAAAGTATTTATGTCACTTGGTTACATTCCAGAAAACCCAACTGTACTCAATAATGCACAATTACATAACATGTGCCAGTCGCTATAAAAATTATGAGGAGAATGGCTCTCCTTTATCCTACGGACAGCAATGGGACATCATTAACGAATTATTGAGCACATTCCAGTCTGGATATAATTTCATTCAGAACTGGAAAGATTAACCTCGGGTTATGGACCATGCCAATGAGATTAAAGTCTCATTTTGGCACCAAATAATTGTATTTTTTAAAATACTTAACTAGAAAAGAATGCTTTAAGGAGTTAAGACAAAAAAACATTGATTCCTCTGTCACATCACTAAAAATGTGCTGGAGTCATAGTTTTTCCACCCATATCAGTTAACGTTATCAATCTACAGGCGTCCAGATATGCATTCATTGCAGGTATTTGTGCTCTGGAATCTAATAAAAACCAAGCAAGGACCAATATATTTCTAAAATAGGAGCAAATGTATCTATTCCTAAGCATGCATGGAAATGAGGATACAGGGTGTGGCGATTAATACAAATCGTGACGGTTTCTAACGTTAACTTCTGCCTGGTCAGAAAATGTCTCATAACTCAGATACCAGATAAGTCTAGTCAAATTTTTTTTTATCGCTAAAGCATTCCTAATCTACGCCACCCTTGGTCAGCAATCCCACGTGCCAGTAGCTGTTTCCAGCACTATAGCGTTCAGGAAGCCTAAATTAATAGTTAGCAAACAAGTGGTTTCTTCCCTAACTATCCTGCAGCTATTCGATAGTTCTGCTTGAAGCACATTTGTTAGGCTCGCCAGTTTAATTATTTGGATTGCTGTGCCATTTTAGAAACCAAAATCGGATCCCACGAACGAGGTTTCAACTTGGGAACTGTTCCAACTGCACTGTTTACATGGGCCAAAGACACAAAGGCGGAAGTCCATGACAGCTGTCATGGAATGGAGGGGGCTCGCCATAAAACACCATAACTCAAATTCCACAAAGTTAACGAAAAGAAGCACAAAAGCATAATAAAAACCCTCAAAGTTTTAGCGAAAGATGCCCGCGGCGAGCAAACACAGGCTCAGCAACGGCGTCCACAATCGCATCATGCGAGCGAATGTAAAACTATCAGATATCAGTTAGCTAACTTTACCCGCTTCAGAGTCAGCTAATGTAACATTAGGCCTGTCTGTCTTTATAACCAAGCCAACTACGTTAACTAGCTAGCTAAGCAAAGTTACCAGGACGCCGATTTTGATAGCGCCCTGGTAACGTTACTTCCTTACTAACGCTATACTAACGTTAACCTATCGATTACGCTAACAATTACGTTGGCTAAAGTTAGCTAGATAGCGTACGCTGTCCACCTTAGTCAGATATCTAACCTTATGTTACACACGTTAACGTTAATAATGTTATTGCTCGCCAGCTAACGTCGTTAGCTAGCTATAAAGCCACCAACCTCAAATAGCAACCTAGCTGGCTAACGTTAACTAACATTAGCTAGCTAGGTATTAAAACTGCATGATATACATTAGCTAGCTAACTAGTTTCGTTAGCACGCGAAGTTAGCTGGTACTGTGAAACCATCATTCGTCGAGGATATCGTTGCTAGGTGGTTAGCTAATAGCTACATCCTAAAAATTAGCTTGCTACCAAGAAAGGTGATGATAACTGTTGTCCCGTCGGTATTAGCTGGCCGAAGCGAACGGGCTAAGTTACACGCTGAACTAAATGAATTAGCTAGCTAATGTTAGCTAACTTAGCTTAGTTAACTAGCAACACTGAAATTACAATTCTCGTTAGTAGTGTGGCAAATAGTGACGTAACGACGAAGGAAAAACGACTCTGCTGCTTAATGTCCATCTTATCCATTATCTTGTCATTGAAGCCCAAACCATGGTAGGCCAAACTGGATCCCCGATATTTCTATCACACGTTCACCCACAAACAAGCCCAGATGGACGAATGGGCGAGCCGAGCGATGCCGGTAGACGTGGAACTTAACCAGCGTTATCACCGGTCACACCCTGACAGTGTAATCTTTAATTCCAGACATAAAGTTACTCCTAGAACCCGTCCATCTCCTGTTTATATTTTTAAAAAAACAAAAGTTTTATACCTTTTTTTTTGCCGCGGCGAGTTTGGTCTGCCTGCTCTGGTCTGCCATTCTGTCTCGTCCGGTAGACGAACGGCACCACCACGTCATCAATTTGGGTACTGTGCTACAACGCAGAGCACGTTTGCATCCTAACGCTAGGAGCAGCAGAGGACCACATGCATACTAAAGCTATATTGTCAGGACAGGTAGCCAATCGTAGATTTCCGTTTTGAAATATATCTATGGACTGACTGTTCATTCCTCGAGCATTATGAACGGCGCCGTAGCTTTGATGATCAAGGCTATCTTTATACATTATGTATTTAAAGCATTATTTATGGCATGATTTATGCATGCAGTGTTGCACCTTCAAATGTAAAAAACACAAGAGGATTGCATGACATTTAGTGAAATGTAGTTTTATGAATCAAAACAACAAAAATACTTAATTCAATATGAAAAAATGAGAACTTTTTTTTTTTAATCATCCTCCTGTCCTCCAGGTTGGGACTTATGTGGGGGAAGACACCAGCATGTGTTAAATGAGTGAAAGTCTGTGAAATGAAAAGTTTTCATCATTCTGGTGTGGGAGTGAAGCCTGGTGGGAGCTTGAGGACCCCTCTTCCTCAGTGGCTGTGCTGGGAGAACTCCTTCAGGGCCCAGCTCTTGTTGTCGATTTCCTGACGGAGGCGAGAGTACTCCTCTACCAGCGCCTCAAAGGCCTGGCCCAGGATCTCGAAGGATGACAGCATGGACTCTGTGGACTGCTTCTCAGCCCGTGCGGCGCTAAGCTCGCAGTCTAGCATGCCCCTGAGACGAGGAACATAAAAAAAACTAAATAAATGTAATAATTAGGGATGCATATTATCAGTAATTCTGGGCCTCCTTGTTTCACATTATAGTTTAAATGCAAACCATCATTTCCATGTCTCTCCATGTTCATTGATGTAGATGAGCACAGATATCAATTTATGAAGGAAAAATTGCATTTGTAACAAATTGTATTTGATAAATATTTGAACTTGCTTACTTTATTATTTAGCAGAGAGAATGATTCTAGCTGCGAGCTACCGAGTCCCTGTATAGATTTGCACATGGGTGTGGCTGGTAAAAAATAATAAATTATAAATAAATAAATAAGTCCAAATGACTACCATTAGGCTACTTTTGCCATCAGTGCCATCTATGCGGGAAACTTGGGAATCTAACCCAGTGTTCATTTGCCTGCGAGTGCAGTGCCTTTCTCTAATGAAGATGCCACACAAATGAGTCAGGTGCTTAAAATCCTCACCTGATTTTTCGGTGGGCGGTTATTGTCTCGGGCATGTAGGTGTCCAGCTGAAGCTCTAGCATTTCTACCCTAGAGGAGGAGTAGAACAAAGCATGTTCTCAGTCAGTGGCGGTTCTAGCTTGTATGGCGCCCTGAGCGAACCCCGCATGTCTATCCACCCCCCTTCCCCCCCGCCAAAAAAAAAAAAGCACCATTCTGCGCTAACTGTAATATTTATTCTATTTTTTATTCAGACATTTGAAACAACACAAATAATCATAACATTTAAAACTAGTGTTGCACGGTACACCGAAACTTCGGTACTTTTTCGATACTTAAAAAAAAAAAAAACGGTTCGGTATTAGAATTTTCCGACGTTCGGTACTTAAAAAAAAAAAATTATATTATTCTTTTTTTTAACATAATCTTTTTTTTCTTTTTCTTTTATGTAGCTGCAATATTTCCCTTACCGCAGAATGCTGGAATGATCAAAATAGCATCTGGAAAAAACCTTGCCAAAACAGCTTCGGTTTCCCGTTAGGCCTAATTAAATTTTCAATGGCAGCGCTGATATTATGAGGGTGTAATTATAGTTTCCGCCTCTACGCAAAATGGCGCACTTTCGTCCGTTTCGCTATCTGACCAGAACTCTTACATTTTAGTGTAGAGTAAAAGCTAATACTGCAGAGGCAGGAGTTTGATTCTGCCTGTTTTTAAGGACTGATTATGGATCAGCACTATGGAGGAGTCTCAAAAGCAGCTCTACAGTGCTGCAAAGATAGCTGATCCAGAAACAGTCCTTAAAAACCGGTAGAAACAAACTCCTTGTCCTGGGTTTAAGTTGTATAGTTCTGAATATCATTTGTGAAGCTAAGGGGGGTTTATTGTATATAAGTTCTGTTTTAAAGGGTAAGTTCGCTATTTTGGACCTTGGACCCTATTTGCGGTCCGTCTTCCATGAACCTGACCCATGAAGTCCATTTTTTCGCTGATCGGTCCAGTATTGAGTTCGGTACAGATTTCCTGTAGGCTCTCACTGGGCTACAATGGAAGTGAACGGGGCAATCAGAAATGTTATGGAAAAACAACGATAAATGTGCTTTTATAGCTCAGTGTGTATTCTTACGGTCTCAGTATGCTCTCCTGTGAAATGTAGGCTATCGCAAACGCAAACCGAACGTTGAAACAACAGTTACATTTGAAACAGAACTATTTCTCCGACCGCACTACCTCGCACTGTAAACTTCAGCAGTCTAGCTACGTTGTAGAGAGGGGCGGGCCGCTTGAAAAGCAGTTGATCACAAATCCTGACCTCCCGTTGGAGTTTACTATCTAGTAGCCTACAGCACAAATATTTGTAACGCAGTTTTTGTAATCATCATTTGTAATAATTCATCACAGCAATGGTGCGCGAATGTGCAGTCCCCGGTTGTGGGAATAAAATGTCTGGACGCTCAAATACCAGTTTTCACAGGCTCCCGTTCTCTGACCCAGAAAGATTGAGACTTTGGCTGGTTGTCTTACGGATCGACATAAACACTCCAGTCAATCAACTCCGTTTGGCAGACTCGCGAGTTTGTGGAGCGCATTTCGACGCTACTGATTTCTGTAACCGCAAATCAGAAGCAAAACACTGGTTTCTAAAGAACACAGCTGTTCCTCGTGTCGGACCTGCAGCACTATCAAGCACCGGAGCGGAGGTAAGTTATATTTAGCTATAACGTTACTAACATTTTTATTTTTTTTGAGCGCGTCCTCTGACCCAGCACTCAATACCAACTAACAAAATCCGAGCTTGACATAAGTTGTTTTCTTGTAACAAAACTGTCGGAAACGTTCATCAACTATAACTTTTTACAATTCTATAATGTTTTATTTACAAATGCTTGACGCATGGTGTCCTGTCCAAAGTTCTCATCTATCACATATCTGTTGGCAGTCATAGTGTAATGGTAATCAATGGAGATGATCCAGTGTCATCCACGGATACATCCAGGTTTTCAATGGCATTCGGTAGCAACAGATCCCACTCCCTACAACACAAACTTTCCTCCTCTCTGGGCATCTGCTTGCACCTCTTGCAAGAACACCAAAAGTCCCCCGAAATTCTTGGTCTAGCCTCGGCAGCGACTTCGGATAACATTACCTGCGCAACTTCAGCCTCTCTCTCTTCTCTTGCTCTCTTATCATCCATCTCTTGTAGTTCCGTGTCCGTGTATTCTGGCTCAAATCTGTAGCCAGTAACGTCAAAGTCAAAATCAAATTCTTCGTCTTCGTAATCATTATAGTCATCCATCATCCAAGTTTTTTTGTGGAAATTGTAGCCTACGTTGCTGCAGGTAAACAAACGCAGACTGCTCAGCTAGATAGTTTCGTAAACGGCCGGCACATCTTCCCGCTCCCCTACCCCCGACACATAGTACTCCGCGAGTGCAGCGCAAACAAGCAACAGAGAAATGCTTACTTCCAAGCCATGCCAAGCACGTAAAAATGTTCGGATTGAGATACATTTCACAGGAGAGCATACTGAGACCGGTAACAATACACCCTGAGCTTCCCGTCTCATTTATTGTACATGAAAGCACATTTATCGAACATTTCTGATTGCCCCCGTTCACTTCCATTGTAGCCCAGTGAGAGCCTACAGGAAATCTGTACCGAACTCAATACTGGACCGATCAGCGAAAAAATGGACTTCATGGGTCAGGTTCATGGAAGACGGACCGCAAATAGGGTCCAAGGTCCAAAATAGCGAACTTACCCTTTAAGTTTATTAATATTATAAATAACTAATATTTATTTACCATACGCCTTTGTGAGCAAATGTTATTTTAGCTCAGAATGGAGAAATGCACCACTTTGTTACCAACACCCTCCCCATGTGTGCGACGACTCTCCGTACCCCCGACCTGCGCGATGATACTACCTCGGCCCCGCACGCGCGTTTGATGACACCGTGTACGCGCAACTACACTGGTAGTTTCGGGGGGCCTACCACCCGGCCTGAAAAAAAATCTAGGGGAAACACTGTACTGTATGTGACTATTCTGAAATAAATGTATTCTGTAGCAAATTTCTGAATGATACAGCTTCTTCTTCAGTTCGAACTTAAAACCATGGATGTGCAGGGAATATTTTTTTAGATATTGACATTTAAATAAAACTAGTAGAAACGAGGAGGAAATTGCCTCTGAAGGGCCAAAGTAAATAGGGTTAAGGTCATTTCAGTAGAGGTACCGAGTATCGAATCAGTATCGTTTCAGTTTCAAGTACCGTTTCAGTATCGAGTATCATGATACTAAACCTGGTATCGGTATCGAAGTCAAAATTTTGGTATCGTGACAACACTATTTAAAACTATATAAATATAAAAATATATACAAAAATAAGACTCATCAACATCAAAAAGTAACAAAGAATTGGCTAATTCCAGGCATAAGACACCCAAAAAGACTCAATATATAACAAAAGATACAAAATATCAGCATAATATAGACATATTTTAAGTTAGCCTACAGCATTGGAAATTCCCCTTACTGAGCTCAGGACCTAGTCAATACAATCACAGAAAACCTTTATGATGTCACCTCTATGAAAGTTAACCACATCAATAATGTGCTAGTTAGGTTGTAGCCTAATCGTTTTGCTGCAGGCTACACACATTATCATGATCAGAGTTGGGGGTAACGCATTACTAAAGTAATGCGTTACTGTAATAATATTCGTTTTTCGAGTAACGTGGTAATATAACTCATTACTATATAAGTGTGTGTAATAGCCTAATATTACTTTACATTTTCAAAATTAGCAACGCGTTTCATGCTGCGTTTGATATGCTAAGGCTATTTATTACGAAGAACTCTCCAATCGATTAATAATCGAGTGTGAAAGCCCTATATTTCATTTGATTAGCTTAGCTGATATTTGTCAATGTCATTTTAAAAGCAACATTTTGAACACCCTGTTACTACGTTTATATTGTCAATTGAAACGAGCTGAATACATTTAAGAAGGTTAATTAAAAAGGCTATTTTCCATATGTCTTGTCTGTTGAATTAATCTCAATCAACTGTAATGTAACAAAAGAGCAAAGCATTGTCGTGCGCTATTTGATAGATTCCCCCGCTCCCCCTACCTTGGGCTTCCAGTGGGGAGACCTGAGGTAAACCTACCCCCGCCCCCCCTCCCCATCTCGTACTTCTGAGTGGGAGACCTTCCCAGGCGCAGGCAGTAGCCTGCCTAGCTCACAAACTAGAATCAGGGCGCCCGCTCCGGCGAGGTTCATTGACCCACACAGTGACATGATATCACTGACGTGAGTGATGTGCAAATGAGCGATAGAAAACCGATCACGCAAATGTCACCATTCTGAATTATTTTGTGTGGGCGCCCCGTGCCGCCCCGGCAAGATGCTGCCCTGGGTGGCTGCCGATGTCGCCCATACCTAAATCCGCCACTGTTCTCAGTGCCTAAAGACATGCATTATCACGGCAGGTCAAATGCTCTCAGCCGGTGTTCCAAATTCACATACATACAGCCACCCAGGCCAGGGTTCACACTTAATTTTGCCACCAATTTAAAGACATTTCAAGTCCCTTTAAGGTTTAATTTCCTCAAGAACCCATAAGAAACTAAGTTAACTACATTGTAGAAGTGGCAAACCACCAATAATGCAATATAGAAATGGCCACTATATCTGTGACAGTGAATGCTGTCCTGTGATCAGCTCTTTCCAGCCCAACCCAAACCAAACGATTAGGACACGGTTTCTGATTCAGGATCTGATATTAAAAATGTCTACATCAGCTACTTCCCACCTGATCTTGCGGATGATAATCTGACACTTGGCGTCCAGGTACTCCACTTTCTTCACATCCAACTCCTTCTGGGCTTTCAGACGATGGTCAAGAATGATGGACTGTAGGATCTGGACACAGCCCAGGATTTCCTGCAGACGACAGGGAGGGAGCGAGAAGATGCATTAAAGCTGGATTATGTAACTTCTATTTTGAAAAATGTCAGGGAACCGTTATGCTTAGTTGGTAGCAATCATAGAAAGAACTGTTCTAAGAGAAATCCAGCACCATAAACTATGTTTATACCCTCAAATTCTGCATTCTAAAACCAGCAATTCGCTCCAAATTGTGTTTTCAAAACAGTGGCTTAACCATGACCACATCGGAGACCAATCAACTGTGAGATTGACCTTGTTAGTAGCTAGCAAGTTCACCAGCAAGACATTTCACAGCAACCCGTTCACCGCGCTTCACGGAAAGAAAAATAAAAAAGTGAATTGGATAAAGCTCGCTCGATAACTGGAGTAAACATAGGTGCTAATTTCAAAAGGTGGTGAGATTTTCGGGAACAAATTGGTTTAAAGACAGATTGGACAGGGAGGTCAAAAGTTTCAACATGAATGGACCTTCTGCTTGCCATACAACTGTAATTACCTGTAATGAATAGTAGCTAGGTTGGTAATTGGTATTATTGATAACGTTACTTTATTCAGCGGCTAATTCTAGGAAGAAGAGCATGCTTGCTAACGTTATATGTCGTATAGATCAGGTTAGCTCGAAATGGCTTCGCGGCTATAAATTACCAAAGCATAGCTACCAGCTGTAGCCAGATCATGCCTGGTTCAGACTAATGCTACAAACGCACAAACGCAGTGTTATGCAACAACTGAAAAGATTTTGTTGTTTTACCTGGATGACATTTCTACTGTAAAATACCAATCTGTAATCCTGAAATTGTATCTAGCAGACTTTCACGCTCACAATGAGTTCTGTGGGGTGGGGGTGTGTCTCTTTCTCTATACACAGGGCCAAGGATGTTGTGACAACAAATGGAAAACTGCATACTCTAGCTTTAAAGGGCAATTCAACCCCAAAACAACATTAACCTTATTGAACAGATCAAGGTGCAACTAATTAAGTCTTTCTTTGTGGCTGGCCCAAACCAAAATCTCTTCTGAGTTATTTGAATATAAAGTTGAAAATTCGGTAGAGGTATATGTCAAAATCACGTATACCTCTACCACTTCCTAGTTTTTGAAAGACAGTGTTTTCAAGTGGACGTGTAAATTACATAGCAAGTAGGCGGAGCCGGCGAGGGAAGAATTGCTGCCTGCTCTGAATAGTGTGGTAAGGACACATCGTAGATCAAGCTAGCTATCATTGCTATTTTATTATAATGTCAGAAAATGACATTGATAATTACGTTATTTCCTAAAGATGTTTTGGCAAACTAAACCAAACAGGACTCGAGTGCTGTGGGTTACAGAGTGGAGCTCCTCTAGTATTCCCTGTAGCCTACATCTTCCTCTGCCTTATTGAATCACCCGGTAAGGAACCATGTGAACTAACGTTACATTATGATCCATGACGAAATATGTTGACTAACATTAGCTAGCTGATGATAATTGAACAGTTTCGCTTTGAGAATTTGATTACAGAAGCAATGTATTTTTTCTGGGCTAGTACATTAGCTGTTGTTAGCAACGGGTGTCTTGGCTTAAAACAAATTGGTTTTTAAAAATGTTTTCCATGGAGTAGGCTATAGTAGCTAACCTTGCATTCATTAATGAAAGGAGGTCGGATATCGGGGTGATAAATGCGTCGTTTCCATGTTCCATGACATCAGTGCATTCGAGTTGCACTGGGAAAGTCTTGGCTTTGCTAGCAAACATAGCTAAAACGGCTAACAAGTAGCCTACAACAATGACGTTTTAACTTTTAATTGTACATGTTTAATATTCTGTATAATATGTTGGTCAATACAAAAGCAATCCACTGAAAAACGGGAGATCGGGGTTGATTTTCGGACATGGAACCGGGGTGTAGATAAATGAAGGGCCGTATTTTCCAGGGAGTTACATGGCCTCTCTCGTCTCTATTAAGAAACGCTGCAGACAGGCAAGCAGGCACTAGCAGTAATTTGCCCAGCTCCTTGGCCTCCGCTTCTGTAACGTCATTCAGTGGGTGTGGTAACCTGCTGTCTGAACTGTGTAAGCATTGTGGCTGTTGTAGTTCATTCTAAGGCAAGTACCTGGTACATGCGCAGTAGTTTGGGGCTATATCTCTGCTCTCACTACAGGTAGAAAGTTAGCGGAGAGCTCATTTTAATCAGGAGAGCTACTTTTCTACAAACCAAACATCATTTTTGGGTGGAATTCCCCTTTAACTGGGGGCCCTTGGAAGATGGACCACACTGGAGAAAATCTGGGCCCAGAGATAAAACTTAAGAAGCACTGCAGTTAGTTAATTAGTCAGTTTGTTATCAGAAGATGGTAGTGCTGGGAGAATGGGGGGAGAAACCCCCCCCCCCCCCCCCCCCCCCCACACACACACACACACACACACATAACTCTTAAATTACATATAACACATTAATTAGGGGACCAAATCTCTTAAAGACCCCCTCCACTCAAAAACATGTTTTTTTAATGGTAGCATTGGTAGCATAGAAAGAATCCGTGTTGTAGCACACATTTTACAGATGACTGCTTCCAGAAACTAATGCAAAGGTTGATATGTTTTGCAAAAATGCAGCATTTGAATCCGGATGCAATGTCAACCATATATACCGGGACCACCGCAGGAAGCGGGAGTCAACATGTAATAGTTATCCATTTCAGTGACCGATGTCTGAAAAGTCAGCAACTTTCACTATTTATACTTACTATTTATATTTATAGGTAGCCTATCTATTGTAGCTCATTGCTAAATAAGTTGTTGTTAGTTGGTTAAATCGGTCGGTGTGTATTTACAATAGTAGAGAGATCTATAACGATGTAAGAACTTGGCAAATGTAATTTAGGCTACGGTTACACTAGTGACTTCATGCAACTTCTGGAATTGGAATTCCAACATCCAATCCCATCAGGCCAGATTTGAACTGCTTCCACATTTGACACATTTACAAGTAGGCTATTGCACTTCTGGACGCATCTGCTGTTACGGTGGAGAGGAGGCTATGGGTCCGCAAACATAGCCAGCACTGGTGGAACCATATTGTGCTTAATTTCAGGGATTCTGACTGCGTTCTCAATTTCCGTATGCGACAGCACACCTCCAACTACATTTGTGAACTTACAGCAGCGTCTTTATCACCAGCATACTCCTCTCTGTGCGCCCCTAGCTCTGTTGGCTTACGTGGGGAAGGGGTAGAAGGTGGGGGCCATGAGGGCATGGGGGTGGTGTTGGTGTCAATTTGCATATTCATACATTCTGGCATTCTCAATGAAGGCAAAGGTGTAGAGATGCTACCAAGCCATTTTCAGTAGTTTCAGTCGTTTATTGTTAATTTATTGATTATTAACATTTTTCTGGTATAAAAAACATATTAAACAAATTATTATTCAATATAGAATATTTTTTAACAGTTTAAAATATGTGTGGAGGGGTACTTTAATGGTAGCCAAAAATGTAACTTCAATGCTTGTCCACTTGTTTTGTGCATCACATAACCTAAATAAACCTACCTAAATGTAAAGCCAGCTGTAATGAAATCAGACAAATTACAGCAATATGGGGTACAATTACACAGGAGAAAACGGGCATTTGCACTTACGGAAAGGTAGCAGTGAGTCTGCCGCTGCAGCAAGGCCGCACTCTCCTTGTACTTCTCCCTAAAGCTCTCTGCCCTCTTGCTCTCACTTTCCAGGGTCTCTGGCAGACGAGAGAGCTTCAAGCTCTTCAATCCCTCACTCTCATTCTCTGTGCAGGACGGTAGTCTGTGAGTTGCTAATATTTACACACAATATCAACAGAAATCAGAAATCAACAACAGAAATCAATCTATGTCCAGATATTATTACAGCCAGAATCAAATGTGACAGAAGTCGATAATATCAGTGTATCTCAAGGAATACAAAAGTGTGATATCACCAAGAAGGCACAGAAGACCCATTTATAATCAATAACTGTTAAGTTAACTGAACTACCCAACAATTAGTAGCAAAGTAATAGAGATAACATATCTTAACACAGCAATACCTATAACATTATCCCAAAAAGAAATCCAAAGAAAGAAAGAAAGGACAGCTAAAGAAGTTCAGGAGAGTGAATGGTGCAATCTGAAGAGGTGGGTCTTCAATTTGAGTGGGAAGATAGTAGGATTTTTGCTGTCCTATGGGGGGTGAAAAGTGCCAAAATACTGTGAAAGCTGACTGCTACGGCTGAGGACTACAGTGATTGTGGAAGTTGAAAGCGAAGGCTGGCGGTGATGGCTGAGGGTGACCATGGAAGCTAAAGCTGAAAGCCAAGGCTGAGTGCAACGTTGACTGCGGAAGCCAAGGCTGAAGGCGACGGCTTAAGTAAAAATTTATTTTTTATTATTCAGTAATATGAATTAGGCTACAACACACATTTTAGACAACATACAGATGATTTAATACCTTTAATTACATTTGTAAATACTCGGATAACCCTACAGCCCTCCCTCCATTGGATTTTAAAGGGTAACAAAGCACGGGTTTAGCTAGACCCCGCCCCCTTTTGAAATTTGAAAAATGCGAAAATCTGGGTGTGATAAAGTAATAATATAGGGGCTGAGCTCCAGGTATCAAACCACGCCCTAGACTGACTGACTGACTGACTCGCTGACTGACTGACTCACTGACTGACTGACTCACTAAACACGCTAACTCCAGCTCCTGCCGAGCCGCAAGTAGCAGCGGAGGCAGAAGCAATGGTGGACAATGACAGTATGGGCAATGTTTTAGAGTGGTAGGCGGGTAGCACGCATAGCCTCGTTTGGGCTTATAATAATGCGGTCAACAAACAACAAATCACACGCTGTACAAATAGTTACCCATCCCATGTAGGCAACTAACTTTACACGGGCTGTAGGCTATCACACTACCTGCAAGATATCAACAATATTGGTTTCCATTTCAACGGGTGCACTTGTGGTCACTGCACTGAACGCTCTCCAAGAAATAATGTCTGTTGTAGGGACGTTGCAAAGGTAAACGTGTAGCATGCATATGCTACAACTCCTGGCTCAACTAGCCTATGCTTTATACCATATAGACTTACTTTTAATAAAGTTTATATATATATATTTAAAAAAATAAACTAACTAACTACTAGACAGGAAAACTCAAACAAGGGACTATCAAGCTAACTATAAAAAAAAAATATATAAAAAAAATAGGCTACTGTAACTTACTAGAATATTCAAAAAAGCAAAACTGCAAGCTAGCTATATCTATCGCTCGCTCTCTTTCTCTCCTATCTCATCTCGAGTCCACGCAGATCAATCAACTGCTGAGATTCACTTTTATAGCCGGGGTGTAGCCCACCCTTGCTCCAAAACTTCAGGGCGTAGCTGTACAGGTTTAAATTTCGTCACCGGGAGTCATACGTCAGCTGGATGAAGTTTCTGGCCAGTGACAGACTGAATGTGCAGTACCTAACGTTTTAACACTAAACACTTTAACACTTTTGAGCCAGATCCTTTGGGTTTACACTGTTTCGCGCTGAATGTCAATATTTGGACCAGAATCAATCAGTTAGGATACTCTAAATTGCCCATAGGTATCTGTGTGTGAGTGAATGGTGTGTGCCCTGTGATGGATTGGTGGCCTGTCCAGGGTGTATTTCTGCCTCTCGCCCAATGAATGCTGGGATAGGCTCCAGCACCCCCCGCGACCCTGACCAGGAATAAGCGGATTAGATAATGAATGGATGGATGGACTTTGAAAGACTTTGTTTCGGAACACACTTTGCAGATTTGGTAGTGTCATTTCATTCTTTATGATTATTTGTTTTGTGAAGCAATTTACAGTTCAGGCAATGTGCAAGTGCAATTAATCTCAATCACATAGGCTAGCTATCTGTAAATAAACAGACCTAAATAAACTAGCCATCAAACTACCTATCAATCCATTTAACCGTTGTGTTTTGTGTTTGTTTGAGACACGTGTGCAGACAGCACGTTTTACGCACCAGTGGTAGCCTATAGCCAACCCAACATGTTGGAATAGACTACACAATTCAATTTGTTATTCTACATTAACGGTATGCTACCCAATAGGCTGAAAATAAACTGAGCAATCTAATGCATGGTCAATCCTCTTACCCAACTGATTGAACATTTTTTTTAAACTATCACCCTGGCAACTGGGTAGCTTGATCCTCTACACATTCCTAGCTATAGCTAGCGATTCTAAATTGATCATCAACCTAGCCATCATCAAAATAATCAAAATTAGTCAGTTAGCAAGCAAATTGGTTAGCTAGGTGTCTAAACATATTTCAAACCTTACTCATTCGCTAGCAGAATTAATCGATGAACACTGTAGCCTACATTCACCTAAGTTTAGCTATGACACATCTACGTAGTAGAGTTGTAGTACCCGAGACTGGTCTTGGTCTCAAGACCATATTTTGAAGGTCTCGGTCTTGTCTCGGAATCGACTGCATTTTGACTTGGTCTTGTCAAGGTCTCGGATGAAGAGGACTCTGAATTTTTTTTCAAGACCGGTCGAGATCAGGGGCGTGTCCGGGGGGGGGATGTGGTGGCACCCGCCCCCACAGAAATTTGATTGGCCACCACGGAAAACTAGTTACAGATGACAAAATACACTGCCTGGCCAAAAAAAAAGTTGCACACTGAAATATTTAGTTGGACTGCCTTTAGCTTTGATTACGGCGCGCATTTGTTGTGGCATTGTTTCGACAACCTTATGCAATGTCACAACATTTATTTCCATCTAGAGTAGCATATAAGTTTTTGGCTGAGATCTTGTATTGACGAAGGGAGAGTCGAACCACTCCGTAAAGTGTTCTCCAGCACATCCCAAAGACTTTCAATGGGGTTAAGGTCAGGAATCTGGTGGCTAATTCATGTGTGAAAATGATTCCTCATGCTCCCTGAACCACTCTTTCACAATTTGAGCCTGATGAATCTTGGCATTGTCATCCTGGCATATGCCCATTGATGGGATAACCTGGTCATTCAGTACATTCAGGTACTTCGCTGACTTCATTTTATTGCTGCATAATGTTGCTGAGCGTAGACCTGACCAACTGAAGCAACCCCAGATCATAACACTGCCTCCAGAGGCTTGTACAGTGGGCACTATTCATGACGGGTGCAATGGCCACTTTTTTTTGGCCGGGCAGTGTATGCTACTATTTGATATCATTGACTTATAGGTTTAGTGGACGGAAATTTTCCTAGATCGCTAGATAAAACCACACATTAACGATTTAAATATTAATTTACCTCAAAGCGTAGGCCTGGCTGTAAATAACGTTAGGCTAACCACTTATTTTTTTCCTGTACCCCAAGTCGCATCACATACATCACAAAGACCGACAGCCAGCTCACTCACCAGAGTCGGTCTGCACTCTGCAGTTGAACACTGAACAGTAACAGTGCCATTATGTGGGTCTCACGAGTCGTCGTGTTACAATCGCAATAATATTTTGTAGCTCAACTGAAACTGCTACTGCAGGAGAAACACAGCCCCTCTCTTTGTCGGACGTTCACTCTCAGTGTGAGAAGGCGCGAACGTTATTGTTCAGTAAGTATTAACCCCTTGGCGCAGATGGCAAATTTCACCTATTTAGGGGGTGCTCTGTTTAAGGCTTTATAACTCCAGGTGTGAGCATCACATAAACTTGCTAAATGGCTTAGATTTGTTTATTTTCATAATTTAAGTCAAAATAAAGTGCCACAAATGCAAAGAAACTTTGGAAAAAAAAAATTTAAATGTTTTTTTTAATTTTGCTGAGACCTACATAAGTGAAATCGGTAATATATATACATTTCCTGGATCATAAACTCCATGTCCACAAGTTTTGCTAAATCTGAGGATGATATGCAGAAATACTAAAGGTCTATGATGCAAAATATAGGAGTGTACCCTGTTGTCCATTAGTGTCTCCAAATCTATCCAAATGGATAAATTGTACACTGCTGTAAATAAAAAAAATTATGATATATTTAACTACAAATCAACAGTTTTGGCTCATAAAACTCACTTTTGCATAATTTTCAAGTGGGAATTACTATATTTTCATCAGTATAGGGGGGTAGATATCTATGGGTCCAAAACCCCTATGCAAAACATGTCATAAAATGAATAAAATTATTCATTATTGTATTATAAAGCATAGGCCTATACATTTGCTCCTTCTGATGGCTTAAGATAAAAAACATTGATATCACAGTGTTACATACACCTAAGTATGTTGCCTAATCATTCACTCTTGTACCTCAATAAAACATCACTTGTCCTTGTACAGTATGTATACTTTTGTCCTGGGATTGCATTTTTCTGTATTTTATTTATTTTTATTTTCCTATTCATAATGACTCCAAGGAAATTTTTTACCTTAATCTACCACATATCAGCGCACAGTAAATTGGAATGAGCATTTGTCATGCCCTAAGAGACAATTATATACGCCATAGCCTATATTATGTACGATTACATGAACATAAAATAGTATTCCACCATCTGCAAAATGCTGCCAAATGTTCTATCTTCAATGAACATCGGTAGCCTACATCAAAAATACATTTAACGATTGCACTACAGTATGTGAAATGCACTCAAAATGCGAAAATAACAATAGGGCTATCAAACATATTGGAAAGACAGTGCTCGAGTGGAAACACGAACGTACATATGTAGCCAGTGAGACCAACGGTATTTTAGACGCAAAAATACTTACATATCGGAAAAGGGAAACTCCCCTACCTAAAGCATATTCTATAGAGCTTGCGTAATACTAGACCGTTAAAACCAAAACTGCCGTTACGCTGGGCTGTAGTAAATTGTTAAAAGCACCGAAAAAGACATGGCATATACCTTTGCTGAGGTTATAATGTACTCTATTGGATAAAAAAGCAGACAATTAAACCAGAATGAACTGTAATGAATGAGACAGGCTTACAGGGCATGGGGGTATTACGCGTTGACGTTTCAGGTAGTGTAATAGCGGTATAAAGTGTTGTATATTTCTCAAACCGATTGTACCAGACAATAAATGACCACTGAATTGTGAAAGGAACATCTCGATGTGTAAAACCGATGGTAGGATTGTATATTTATTTCATATTGAGTAGCATATATTGCTAGTAGAATACATTGTAGAATGAGACAGTACTTTCACAGTTTATTTTGCATTTCAGTGAGCAGTGCTTTTCACGGCTTTTATGGCATACGATCAGGCTATTGTTGGGTTTATCTCGTTGCTATGACGTTATTCTAATTTTATATAATGAATAAATATATTTATGAACTCAAACATAGACGCTATTGTCCACTATGTCACGCATGGGTAGGTATAGACTAGGTGGGGGGTTGCTTGTTAAATGGACTTGCTGCGGGGAAATAGTGACACTTAGAAACTCCGTATTCAGCAGAAATAGTCACGAACCGTCTACCAATAAAGTTAAAACACAGAGTTTGTGATTTCCACTAATAGTTTGACTGCAGTAGCAACGAATGTCTCAGTTGAGCAAAAAAGGAGTTAACCTATGTGAACCAGATTCTCATAAATATACATAATTAGGCCTCTATAATTTTCCATTTTCTTTTTCATCCCCAGTGAACAGCAGTCGTCCATGGATGGCTAAATTGTGTTGGAAACGCGTCTTGGAGGCCTTTTCAACGGCATTTTGTGGCATTTCGCGCACTGGGTCAGATTACACCAAACTGTTTATCTATACGTCATGTTTTCGGTCAAGAATGTTTGCCAAATTCAATAAACCTGTGATCTGTGTTAGGTTACCTGATCCTGAGGTAAAAGGTAACTAGCTAAGCAAACGTTACTTTACCCACGGTTTACCAACCATATCAAATGTAAGTAAATTTTACATGAACCTAATCGTTATATTACTATATTATGACTATACCATTTTGTTTATTTAAACGTTAAATTTAACATTAAGTCTGAATGTTACAGATTCAAATTGCTTCGAAATGCAGCATAGGCTGAAGTTTCATTAAATTGAGAGTAATTCATTTTTCATTCTCGTCACTGTTGATTATTGATGTTGACTTTTGTAGGTAATCCATTGTATTTGATTTTGGGTGTCTCTTTTAAAATGTAATCAGTACTCATACCCTCAATGTTATAATCTATAAAATCTGACTTCAACTTCGCTGCTTTTTGAAGAAATGTTTTTAAACAGGAAGTGTAGGCTAAATGGGCTAAATTCTTAGTTTTACACAATCCATAAAGACTATTTTGTCATACTTGAATGAGCTACATGGTATTTTCTCTTATTGTTTCAAAAGGTTAGTTAACCAACATAGGGACTGCCACAGTCATATCTGTACAAGTATAGCTCTGTAATTGAAATGGTAAACAAGCAGGCACTTTAAGGATGCCAACCTGCATTAGCATATAGCAAAACAAACACAAATTATTGATCCTTTGTAGCAGTGCAATGCCTACTAGCAAAGAAACCCACCTCCTGTAACTAGACTGCATTGACTGCTCTGCTTGGTTTAGTGGTTTAGTGCACCTGCTAAATGACTGCAACTGAAGTTTGACAATTATTTGAGAGCCGTAGGGAGATTGTGGAGGGGGTCCTGCAATATACATATTTTATTTAGTGGGATTGCAATATGATCAGTCTGTCCGTCTCTATATTTTTCCCTCCCTCTATCTCCCCCCTCCCTCTATTTCTCCCTCCATCTCCCCTATCTCTTTCTCCCTCCCTCTCACTGTATTTGTTCCTTCCTCTCCCTCTGTATCTCTGCTTCTTTTTCCCTCTGAATCCTATATTTTTTCTCTCTCCTTTATTTCCTCTATCAATCCCCTCTAGAATATTTACCCTCTGTCTAACTTCTGTTTATCCTGACCTCTATCCTCTCTCAAACCTCTGTCCTCTATATATGTTCATAAGAAGAAACACTCTACTTGTCAACTTGCAATTATTGCAATTATTGAGAGGTGATACAATTTTGAATCATTTGACATTAAAGTGATATTGCACAGGGGTGTACTCACTTCTGTTGTATACTGTACATCAGTATTTTCACAAAAATAATGCTTTCTTTATTAAAATTCCTAAATAATGCTTTCTGTGTTTTGAATTTTAGCAGCGAAATGGTGTAAATGTTGAGCCATCACTATGATGGTAGACAAACACAATTACAGTCATGGTCTTGAATTGGACTCGCATTGGTCTGGTCTCGGTCTTGGTCTTGGTCTCGCCCCCCCTCAGTCTTGGTCTTGACTCGGTCTCGCCATCTCAAAGTCTTGGTCTTGACTCGGATTTGATACGCTCTGGTCTTGGTCTTGACTCGGATTTGATACGCTCTGGTCTTGGTCTTGACTCGGTCTCGGTTTAGGTGGTCTCAACTACAACACTACTACATAGCTTATTGTTCAGTCAGGTCATTTTCCCCCCATATAAGTAGGTAGCCTAGGATACATTATTATCCTAAACATGACGCAAATTAATTTCTGTAGCTAAAGCAGGGATTATGTTCAATAATCATTATATAGCCAATTTAATGTACAAACCCCAATTCCAAAAAAGTTGGGACAGTATGTAAACATAAAAGCAGAAAGCAGTGATTCGTAAATTCTCTTTTCCATATATTTAATTGAAAACAGTACAAAGAAAATATATTTAATGTTTTACCTTTAACTTTACCTTCAACTTTATTGATTTTTGTAAATATACGCTAATTCCGAATTTGATGCCTGCAACACATACCAAAACGGGCAAAAAAAGACTGGGAAGTTCAAAAAACACCTGTTTGGAACATTCCACAGGTAAACAGGTGATGCTATCATGACTGAGTATAAAAGGATATTATTCGATATCTTATTTTCAGGTACTCCGACAAGCAATACTATAACTCTCTGCATTTGAATGGATCTCTATGGGATTTGGGGGGTGGGACTAGATTAAGCTGTAAATTACACAGGAATAGTATGGAACCCATGGTTCAAGTAATCAAGTCATCAAACAAGCCTCAAACCATCACTCTGCTGCCAGATATGCAGTAGATATGGATGGATCACTTGAAGGTTGGTTTCTCCTGACTTATTTTTCCATAGAGTTCAATAGGAAAATGAGTCAGGAGAAGAACCCTTAAAGTGATAAATTCATATCTACTGCATATCTGGCAGCAGAGTGATGGTTTGAGGCTCGTTTGATGACTTGATCACTTACAGCCATTTAGCCAACAATGGATTCCATACTATTCCCGTGTAATTTACAGCTTAATCTAGTCCCACCCCCAAATTTCCATAGAGATCCATTCAAATGCAGAGAGGGAATAGTATCGCTTGTAAAAGTACCAGAAAATAAATTTTTTTGATCTTCCCAGTTTTTTTTTTTTTGTTTGTTTTTTTTGCCCGTCCCAACTTTTTTGGAACGTGTTACAGGCATCATATTTTAAATGAGTGTATGTATGTATATATATATATATATATATATATATATATATATTAGGGGTGGGAATCGCCAAGCAACTCACGATACGATACTACCACGATACGTTGCCCACGATAACGATGGTATCACGATACAGCGATTCTGCGATTCTCGATACATTGCAAGACAATTCATCTACAATACATCACGATATCTGTGTAACTGAAGAAGAAAAAATACCACAAAAGGCAAAAAGCAGGAATTATGTATTTATTCACTGCATTGTGGTGTCAGTTTCACAGAATTTGACAACTGAGATGAAACGATGTATACCATATTTCAACGACAACATATTTCTATTTTTTATCTGCATTTATTTAATCATCCCCCTTTCTCTATTGTAAATGATCATTCTTGGTGTAAATGTCTGTTTGTGAATTGTAGAGAAATCTGTAGCAGCAGCGAACATTTTAAAACTTTACAACAAAGTATAAAAATATCCTTTCTGTAATTATTTGTCAACTGTTTAAAACATTCATTGAAATGATATGTTGTTCCATGAGCCGAGGCCATTTTTGTTATTTCACATTTAAAATTTGAATGACCACAATCTCTTCACATGCTAAGATGAAAAAACACAGGGCCAAGTTACATTAAATAATTTAGGAAAGTTTGGATAGCATTGCTTTGGAATAGAGCTAGTTTAATTAGTGTGAGCTACAATAGGCAATATTGTTAGTTGTAACTTGGCCACATTTTGATATCAATACTTTTAAAGGCAGGCCTAGTTTTTGCAATTTCAAATTAAGGACTCACATTGCTTTGCAGGCTATGCGTGAGTAACTTGGCATTTTTTTTACGTTGAAAACGTATTTTTTGGTGAGATAATAACCATAACATAAGTAGCCTAATGTATTTAAATAAGTTTTTTTTTTTTAAACGTACAAAAGAGTGTGTTTCTACACAGTAACAGCAACGTATTTTAGCCCTAAGTGCGATAATTGGTCGCTGTGGAAATGTGGACTGTATGGGACTTTGGCGAAATGTAACAAGATAAACTCTTCACGGTTAATCTGAAAACAGCTGTAGCTCAATATACTGGTAAGTACTTGCTTTCCTAAACATATTTATACGAGAGATTTTGGAGAAAGAAAATGAGGTATCTTCTAAACCGAAAGTGCATCAGGTACAAACCATGTTTACCATGTTTTTTTCAAATATTATTGTTACTATACGTGAACATGATTTTCTTAGCGTGTATAAACGGTGCATTTTATGCATTTTACAGTCTGTGGCTGTGGCGAATCCGTTTAGAGCGCCTGCATGGTTTAATAAAAATATCGATATTTGGCACCAGTGTATCGATAACGTATCACAAGAAGAAGTATGACGATATATTCCAGAATCAATATTTTGTCCCACCCCTAATATATATATATATATATATATATACAAATCACTGCTTTCTACTTATGTGCATTCTACATACTGTCCCAACTTTTTTGGAATTGGGGTTTTTAGACAGGCTAACTTGTTATACAAATTAATGATGATTGAAAAGTAGCCTACAGTCTAGATGCTGACTGAATAACCTCACTTTTTTTACAAGTGTGACTGCTTCTATCCTAGAGTTTGACCTGGTTAACCTCATTGCGCAGATGCCTAGTGGCCAATGGTGCCGGCGGCAAGATTTTTCTCAACTGAGACATTCGTTGCTCCTGCAGCCAAACTATGAGTGGGAACAAGAAACTCTGTGTTGAATCTTTATTAGTTACAACTCTGCCAAATACGGAGTTTTTAAGTGTTACTATTCACCCGTAGCAAGTGCAATTAACAAGCAACCCCCCCACCCAGTCTCGCCTGCAACTATACCTACCCATGCGTGACATAGTGGACAATAGCGTGTAGATCATAAATATATTAGTGAGATCATAAATACATTTCTTCATCATCTAAAATTAGTACTCCGTCATAGCAACAAGATAAACCCAACAATAACCCAATTGTATGGCAAAAAAGCTATGAAAAGCCCTGCTCAATCAAATGTAAAATAAACGTGAAATTTTTGTGTAATGATATCACATCATTCTACTATCAATATCTGCTATAAAATATTAAATACATATACAATCCTACTATTAGTTTTACACATAGAGATGTTCCTTTCAAAATTCAGTGGTCATTTATTGTCTTGGATAATCTGCTTGAGAAATACACACCAGTTTAGACCATTGTTACACAACATGGAACGTCTGCGTGCAACACCCCTATTACTGTATCTGCAGCTCTGAAGTATTTCACATCATTCCGGTTTTATTCACAACCGTTTTATCGAATATCCTTCACAACGGTGTTTGCAATTTGTTATTGGGTGCTTTGAACAGTAAATTACAGCCCAGTACAACAGAATTCGAAATTGTATCAATGTAGTATGACGCAAACAGCTACAGAAAACGCATTCGCTGACAGGAGTTTTTCGTCCTCGATATGAAAGTAGTACCGCTTGTAATATGCAGTTCTTCTCGCTGGCTACATACAGTGAGCACCATAATTCATTGGACAGTGACACATTTTTAGTTATTTTGGTTCTGTACTCTAGTACTTTGAGTTTTAAAGGATATAATGACAATGAGGTTGAAGTGCAGGCTGTCGGCTTTAATTTGAGGGTATTTTCATCCATATCAGATGAACCGTTTAGAAATTATAGAACCTTTTGTACGTAGTCCTCCCCCCCATTTTCAGGCATCAAAAATATTGGACAGTTTAACATAATGTAGAATAAAGTAATCATTTTTAATATTTGGTTGCATATCCTTTGCATGCCATGACTTCCTGATGTCTGTGACCCAACAATATCAGACTCTTGATATCTTATTTTCTGGTACTCCTACAAGCGATACTATAACCTCTCTACATTTGAATGGATCTCTATGGGAATTGGGGGGTGGGACTAGATTTAGCTGTAAATTACACTGGAACAGTATGGAACACATGGTTGGCTAAATGGCTCTAAGTCATCAAGGGTCTTACGTATCAAACAAGCCTTAAACCATCACTCTGCTGCCAGATATGCAGTAGATATGGATGGATAACTTGAAGGGTTGGTTCTCCTGACTTATGTTTCCATAGAGTTCAATAGGAAAATTTGTCAGGAGAAACAACCCTTAAAGTGATCCATCCATATCTACTGCATATCTGGCAGCAGAGTGATGGTTTAAGGCTTGTTTGATACCTCAGATGATCCCTTGATGACTTACAGCCATTTCACCAAATGTTCAATCAGCTAGTTAGGTAGAGGACTGACCATGCATTAGTTTGCTCAGTTTATTTTCAGCCTATTCGGTAGCCTACCGTTAATGTAGAATAACAAATTGAATTGTGTAGTCTATTCCAACATGTTGGGTAGGCTATCGGCTACCACTGGTGCGTAAAACGTGTGGTCCGCATAAGTGTCTCAAACAAACAAAAACACAACAGTCATGTTAAAATTTTCACAGTTCAGATTTATTGTAGGACTGATGGCTATTTACAGATAGCATGCCTACATGATTGAGATTAATTGCACTTGCACATTGCCTGGCACTTTTCACCCCCCATACTGTCCTGACTGTAGTGGGAAGCTCATTCAACCACCAGGGGGCACTGGAAGTGCAGGCATGCAGTGTGGAGGGGCCAGGCACCTGGGAACTTTTATACCCTGTTACAGAGTGTTTAAAACAGGGAGCAGACACGTACATGGACAGACAGTCCACCAGACTGTCCACAGACTTTTACTTTTCATTGTCAAGCCAATTGTAGACTACATTTCCCATATTTCACAACAATGGCATCCTTCATGGAAGATGACAGTACACATGTAGGTGAAACGACAGGTCCGTGCGGACAGGTCTGCGTGGACACAAAAAACGACTGCTGCGCGGACTGCCTAGGCGGACATCCGCTCAGGGTCTGTTTTGGATCTGCTATGATGTCATTTAAGTCCGCGTGGACCCTGCGGACGTCCGTACGCATACTTCTTTTGGCGACTATGAATTGGCCTTAAGGAGTACAAGTGTAGGACAGAAAGGTCCCTCATCAGAAGACAGCAGTGAGGGAAGAGTCAGGCTCATCAATCACAGACGCCTATGAACCAATCAGAAGGCTTTGCTCTCCAAAAGAAACACTGACTAATTACAAACACTATTTCATTTGAACGTGAATCACTCATAAAAATATTACGGTTCCACCCATTTTCCCATCACTACATAAGAAAACAGCACAGATGACAACTCACACAAACCACAGGTCTTACCATAATCTGGCTGGTAGTATGAGAGGATGGCCAAACACTTCTCTTTCATGGGTTTCTCCAGCTCAATCAGCAGCCGATGTTTCATGCAGCGCACGTCCTAGTGGGAGAATAACCTTTGATGATCAAACACGACCTCCAAAAAGGTGCCACTTCCTCTGCGTGTCGTGTGTGTGTGTGAGACAGGTTTGGGTGCATGTGTGAAAGAGTCAGTGAGTGAGAGTGAGAGAGAGTACCTGTTCAGGAGGCATGAGGCCTAGCACATGCTGGGCAGAGAGGCCCAGGAGGTGGGGCTGGTCCTGGCCTACAGTGGAGCTGGGATCCAGCTGTCTGACACACTGAGCCACCAGCAAGCACTGCTCCAGGGTCTCATAGAACTGGCCATAGAAACAACCCTCACTCAGTCAATCAAAATCATTTTGACATCCTCCTCTCACTTGGAAAACATATTTTAAAAATTGCGTCTCATCTAGTTACATAAAGGATAGATGCAGAAATAACCCAGTACAGTATGGTACAGTACCTTGTCATCTTCGGCGGTGGTGCTGGAGTGGTGCTTTCTGACACAGTGCTCCTGAATCATTTCCCGGAGCAACTGGAACAGACTCTCGGACCGCAGCCAACCCAGTCTCTGCACCTGGAGCTCCTGTTCAGCCTGCGGTCACATGATCACATTCATATTCACCTGTACAAATTCAGTCCTATTGGGAAGCTAAAGAGGATGCTCCGTTATATCCTCAACAGATCATCAGACCCCACACACCAGCCACACCTCACCAGTGTAGTTCATTCTGGGTGCCATTTCAGTAGTGCGCAGTGAGCTTATGGTACATATTTCCTGGTCATGATTCATATGTTGTTACAGTGCCTACCAGAATTATTGGCAACCCTGGAAAAGATGAGCAAAAAATGCTATTAAAATATCTGTCAATTATTCTGACCTTAGACTCTAAATATGAGAAACATCTCATCTTTAATTCGGGCAAAATTATTTTTATTCACAAAACAATAAAATAAAATAAAAAAGAAACACATCACAATTATTGGCAACACTAGAAATAGTTACAAACAAAACCTACTTGAAGTATATTCCCATTCATATTTTCCTTTTTTTTTTTAAGCACACCTGAGTCTTTAGAAACTATTAATCGTTCATTCTCAACTTCTTGTTTTACTGGGGTATAAATATGAAGTGACACAGGCCAAAACCCCTTAGTCATCCATCAACATGGGGAAAGTGAGACAATACTCAAATGAAATGAGATGAAAGGTTGTTGACCTTAAATCACACAATGGCTATAGAAAAATAGCCTCATGTCTGACACCCATTTTCACCATTAGGGTAATAATTCATAAGTTTAAAGCAAGTGTAGTTTGTCCCCACGCACAGTGAGGAGGATGGTTTAAGAAGCAGAAATTTCTGCAAGAATCAGTTTGAGAATTGCAGAAGCTGGTTGCATCCTAGGGTCACCAAATCTCCAAAAGTACAATTACATGCCAACTCTATGCCAACAAAAACAGAACTTTTTGCCAATAAATACCAAAGGTGAGTTTAGCCTAATAAGGCATAGTTGTGAGCACTGTTCGCTCAATTTAAAAATATTTTTACTTCTGCGCAAATCACCATGACCAGCTGCACAAACCAATCATATGAAAGGAGGGTCATCTCATTAGAACACGTCATTTCCCTTCAAACCGTAGTTTGTAGCTTTTCATAATTGCTTCGGCTATTAAATCTTTCCAAACTAAATTTGTTTCAGTTATGTTCCAGCTTGCATAGCTAGCTAACTAAACAAGCAGAAAACCTTTTTACCCAGCTTGCTAACTAACTATGCTGAAGCGAATCTCCTCCGAACCTGACTGACACCAGAAGGGAACGCCCACATTACGAACTTCAACGCTGTCATTTTCAGCACCAGCAACACTTACCTGCGACACTACATGGCAAAACGCCACTTTTGTTGTAAATCCGGTATTATTCCCACTGTGAAATATGGTGGTGGATCTGTGAGGTTGTGAAAGCTGAAAGGCCCTGGGAATCTTTTAGGATACATGGCATCATGGACTCAATCAAATACCAGGAGATTGTTGACCAAAATCTGGCTACCTCTGCCAGAAGGTTAAAAGTGGGTCATGTTTGGCTCTTCAAGCAGGAAAATTATCCAAAGCATACCTCAAAATCTGCACAAAAATGGTTCACTGACCACCACATAATCAATGGCCATCCCACCTGTGATCTGAACCCCATTGAAAACCTGTGGGGTGAGCTGAAGAGGAGAGTCTACAAGCGAGGACTAAGGGATCTGGAGACTGTATGGAAGAAAGGTATCAAATCCCTTGCTATGTGTTCTCCAACCTCATCAAACATTACAGGAGAAGACTCAGTGCTATTATCTTGGAAAAGCAAGGGTGCACAAAGTACCAACTACAGGGATGCCAATAATTGTGGCACACATCTTCTTCTTCAAAAAAAAAATTAGGTTGCATTAAAAATTATTACTCTGATCAATGGTATCACAATTAAACTATATAATGTTCTCATCTTTCTGAGCATAGAAGGGATAGAATTTGATTCAGAGACTGGGAAGAGATTAATGTGTGTGTGTGTGTGTGCTTGTCTATGAATGTGTGTGTGGAGGAGGCAGGGTTTTGGGAGCACCCCTTCACCTTCTCCAGTTCCCTCCTAAGGGACAGGCCGAGGCCTGTGTGGTCCACATGCCGAGAGAGGGAAGCCAGGAGCCTGCAGAACAGGGGGTTCTGGTCCAGGTCCTCTTCAGTCAGCTGACATAGAGGGAAAGAGGCCAGAACTGCAAGTAGGACAGAAAGACACTCGTCAAATACCCAGGTGAATGCAACTCGGGACACAAATAAAATGAGTAATTTAATTACACCGTGCTTAAGATCTTATCCGTGAATTACATCTTATGTTAACAATAACATTAATTCAACCACAGTGACAACAGTGTGGAGAACTACACTTCGGGATGTGGTCGATAATGATTTGGTATCAGCACAGATAAATCGCCTACTTCACTAATTAGCTACTATTTGGCACCATACATTTATTTAGTCTTTACATTCTGCCTGTTTTAAACGAACGGCTAACGCGCTAGCCAGTCACCCAGTTACCTTGTTGGTGGATGTCGTCTCCTTGTCCCAGGGGATGCACAGAGATGACCGAATCAGGACCCACCGCCATCGCGCACTAATGGTTGGGAGTAGTTTGTCAACGTTACCTCGCTTGTAAACTAAGTTACTGAGTAAGACGTTTAAAACATCAAAATAAATCGATGATAAAATAGATCCTTTCACCCTAAATCGAGCTCAAGATAGCTTGCTAACTAGTGGCAACAGATATATGGCAGCTAATGAAACGTACATTCATGGAAACATTGCTACTTGAAATCAGACATTTCTGAAAATATTTTCAAACTATCAATAAATAAAGTCAACAACGTCTCAGAAATTTCGTGCACATACCTCTTTCCAGCCTTCCCAAAGCGCGCGTTTCCAGAGACTCCCGACTCTCAACTTCCGCCCTGGGTGAAACCATTAGTAGAGAAAGGGATGTTTCTCTGTAGTATAGAGTACATTTGGACTAACTTTGGGTTTATACATATTTACGTTTTCACAATATATTTAAATATATTTGTTATATATTGTAAATGCATGTTATTTATAAATTGGCGGAGGATGTATGATTATCTTATGTTTGCCGAGTCAGATTTTGGTCACTGTCCCCTCAAGCATAACACTGCAATCAAATCATCCACTAAATAGAACAAAACGAAACAAGTGAGTGAGTCTTCTCGGTTCTCACTTAATTAACCCCTTCGCGCAGATGCGAAATTTGGTCAATTGCTACTGTTGTTATATTTAACGGGTAACAAAGCACTAAAACCACTTATTTATGGAAGCATATCCGCGCCATAATTCAAATGGAAATGCAAATCGGCGATTTCATTTCGTTTACATTCGATGTGCGCAAAAATCATGACATAATTCAAATGAAAATGCAAAAGCTGCACTTTGCGTTTTCATCTGCAAGTTAATGTACGCACTTTATCTGACAATTTGAAAATGTTAATGCAAATCCATTTCACATTTAATTTTTCTTGCCCTCTACGACACAACCCTGCCATAATTTTAATGAAAATGAAAAACCACATTTGTATTAGCAGTTTATTATTGCAATCGCATGATCCATGACAAAAATGAAATGATAATTCAATTCGCCATTTAACATATCGTTTTCATGCTTTTGCGGCACAAGAGTGACATAATACAAATGCAATGGCATTGCATCCGTTTGCATTATCATTTCCGCTTGTTCATGCAAAAACCCTGCCAAAAATCCGAATTGAACATGCAAACTGTCAAAGCTGCCCATCAAGGCGGGGCCTTGAAGAAAGGGGCGTAACAGGGGACTGTTCAAACCACTGAACATAATGGTTGTCTGTGATTTTGGTCGTCAGGCAGTTACCAGGCTAGATAGCGACATTTCCTAGTCCTCTGTGTTTGAGGATTATAGGCTAAATGCTAAAAACTATAAAGTCAACGAGGTAGCCTAAACGTTACGATGATCCTAGCCAGCCCGTTGTTCCTACTAACTTAACCTTAACAGCAGGGAGGACTTGCCGTAAGGGGCAATAGATTTCCGTTCACCGGGTTGCCTTTATGGAGGATTATTCAGAAAATTAAAAAGAAAATGAAAATGGAAAATGAAAATGGAAAATGAAAATGGAGGATTATTCAGCCCAAAATTAAAATGAAAATTAAAAACTTTCCATTTTCATTTTCATTTTCAAACTGTAGCTATGTAAATGAGGGAGTATGGTCCTCCTATCAATCAAAGCAAGCAGGGTGGGCCTCTTACAGGTTTAATGCGATAGCACTTAATGAACACTTGGAGGAGCATAGCATAGGAATGGGTAACAGTCTATGCTTGATACTAATGTGACACAAGACTCAAAATGCTCTCAGGGCACTCGTAAGTTTTAATGGATGAAATGATGAAGAATCTGAGCAGTGTTATAAAGTATTCTTGTTTTATGAAAGAAACCGTATTCATTCATATTCATTGTCTAAAATGCTTCTTGTTTTCTTCTGACGTGGTCGCCTTTGTTCATTGTTCAGTGTGATATGACGCAGTATTGTTTTTGTTTTGTACTCACAAGTGGGCTACACTGACTCAGACACCACTATGCTATTCTCTAACTAACACACAGTCAGGAGCTAGCTAGCCAGCGCTACGCTGTGTAGGCTATAGGTCAAACCTGCGAGGTGGAAAATCCAGGTTCAGAAAGTGAAAGTCCTCCCCAATCATTTGTACCAATCACCTGGATTTGCTAATTATCACAATTCTTCAGCCAAGAGGTAGGAGCTAACTAGGCTAATTAGTGAAATCGTGAGTTCATGGGTGGAAGAAACACAACAGGACTTTTACTTTCTGACCCCTGGACTTTCCACATCTGCAAACCTGGTAGTAGCCTACGGTAGGGTACATTGTGCCCGGTTAAACGTTGGATTGGATCAGTTGTGTTGGAAAATATGCGTGAACATATGGGTTGCCAACCTGATGTATTTAGTGTCATCATTAAGGCAAAATAACGGTATTTATGTTATTAATCAATATTACTATGCAGGTAGCCTATAATGAACTTCGGATGAAGCTTGAACTTTGAGAACTCCATGAGAACAGCCTCATGGAATTGATGTTTGACAATTCCATTGCATAATCAAACGAAATTCGTTGAACAAGCAGGTTAATTTGGTGTTTTCTAGGGTGAGACTGAAGCCATTGATAGCTTATTCTCAGCTGTTGCAGGTCCTTTTAACAAAATCTAACCGCATATATTTTGTAAAATAACAGCTCTGTCGGGAATTACCGGGAACTTATAGGCTAATGGTTAGTCTGAATAATATTGATCATACTATTGATCCATTTAGCCTATTCCTTGATCGCACTGAACACGCACAAGCATGTCTGTATCGCCATCAAGCAATCCGCCAAGGTGGAGAAGCAGGCTTCTAAAGGGAATGGGATATGACATTTTGATTGGTTTATTGCATGTCACACCCAAGACACACCTATAATTAATGAAGAGACTAGGTTCAGCCATAGACTGTATAAAAATAGGGTTCAGCCCATTTGCACGTTGCGTTGTGCTTAGCGCCCAAAAAACATGCCGTTAAAATATCAAAAGTGGACTTGGACACGCCCTAAATGGACTTTACGCCATGCGCTTAGACCAAGCGCCAAGATCGCCAAGATAGAGCCCCTGGTGTGTCATAAATGTGTGCTTCTGGCTAGGCTGGTATACACTTCAGAACAAAAAAGGGCAACCACCAACACAGAGGTCTTCAGTCAACGGTAACTGAGCTTGACTTCGAACTTTATGGGTCTCTAAGCAAAATAACGAGAGCATTTAATTAACAAGAACAACCTTTAATCATCTACGTTAAATGAAGTAGCCTGTTCCAATTTCCTCACACTGATGTAGCCTACCAGTACTTGTTAACTAGCTCATAGACTATTAATCAACTAAAGTTAACGTTAAGTTGTTAGCCTCACTTTTAATATAGTTTTGACTTTGCTACAGTGGGCGATAAAACACATAGCTACTGTACAATTTCCTGGCGATAATTTCAAAACGCCATTTTGAAATTATATAGGCCTATGCAACACTTTCCGTAGGCTAAATATCACAGCTTTTGTTTTCAGTCATTATTTACTCACCGACATGCTTGCGTGCCTACCGATAGAAATGTAGGAGTCGCACTTCCTGAAGGCTTTGGATACACCTACGTCTTTGGAGGGTGCTTTTGATTGGATAATGTGTTTGACTAACAGAATTATCGACCAATAGAAAATTACTTTTGGCATCCCCCCTTCGTTTGATTCTTTCGAACTACCCGAGCCGCAGCTCCCAGCAGCGCAATCTGGAATTTAAAGCTGCTTCAGACAGCAGAGTCTAGCTGGTAGCAAATTAAGTTAGTAAACCAGCTTTGATATTTTATTACATTACATTACATTACATTAATTTAGCGCTTTATCCAAAGCGACGTACGATAAGTGCATACAGAGACATCATCAAGATCACTACAGAACAGACAAGACAAAGTACATCCTTCCCATAATGTAGCAGCTATCCCTAGTAATGAACGTTGACTGTAGTTCACAGTAAGCTGTGGGTAAATCAGCAATACTACACTTCTATTCTAAATACTATTATAAACTATAATAAACAGACAGGAAAACACAGGGAACTAGTAAACACAGGGAACTGATATTCCTAGGTTAGAATATCAGTCAAGGTGGAGTCTGAAGAGGTGTGTCTTCAGGCCTCGACGGAATGCAGGCAGGGTTGGAGTAGAACGTAGGGGAATGGGAAGTTCATTCCACCACTAAGGAGCAAAGGTGGAAAAACTCCGCAGTCGGGACGAGTGAGAGCCTTTGACACGGAGGGGGGGAAGTGCGAGTCGCCCTGCTGTAGAAGAGCGAAGTGGTCGAGCAGGAACATAGTTCTGGATTAAGTCCTGCAGGTAGGCGGGGCCTGTCCTATTGGCTGCAGTGTAGGTCAGGGTCAGAACTTTGAACCTGATCCTGGCTGCAACTGGCAGCCTGTGGAGTGACCTCAGCAGGGGGTTACATGGGAAAATTTCGGGAGGTTGAACACAAGCCGGGCAGCTGCATTCTGGATCAGTTGAAGAGGCAGAATGGTGCAGGCTGGTAGGCGTGCGAGCAGGGAGTTGCAGTAGTCCAGGCGTGAGGTGACCATGGTCTGGACAAGAAGCTGGGTGGAGTAGGTGGTCAGGTACGGTCGAATCCTCCTGATGTTGTACAGGAGGAACCTGCAGGACCGAGCCGTCACCCTGATGTGCTCTTTGAAGTCCAGCCGGTCGTCCAGGACCACCCCCAGGTTCCTTGCAGAGCGGGAGGCAGCCACCACGGTCCCGTCAATGGTGATGGAGAGGTCATGTAGTGGGGAGGTCTTGTACGGCATGAAGAGGAGCTCTGTCTTGTCAAGGTTGAGCTTCAGGTGATGGGTAGCCATCCACTCAGAGATGTCAGTCAGACAAGCAGATATCCTCTCCTTAACCTGTGGGGTAGAGGGAGGGAAAGAGAGGAAGAGTTGAGTATCATCAGCATAGCTATGGTATGAGAAGCCATGTGAATGAATTACTGAACCAAGAGACTTAGTATACATAGAGAACAGCAGAGGACCCAGTACAGATCCCTGCGGGACTCCTGTAGACAGGGGATGGGGAGCAGAGACGGAACCCTTCCAGGAGACTTGGTAGGATCTATCAGTGAGATACGATACAAACCAAGAGAGGGCAGTTCCAGAAATGCCCATCTCAGCGAGTGTGGAGATCAGGAGTTTGTGGTTGACCGTGTCGAATGCCACAGACAGGTCAAGGAGAATCAGAACAGAGGAGAGAGAGGAGGCTCTAGCAGTGGCGAGTGCCTCCGTCACGGCCAGGAGAGCAGTTTCAGTGGAATGGCCGGTTCTGAAGCCGGACTGATGCGGGTCAAGCAGGTTGTTCTGGTGGAGAAAAACATTATTCAGACCTACATCACCTGATTGATAGGCTACTCATTTTCTAATAGCCTATGCTCAATATTTTCTGTTCACCCCCACTTACTTTTCAAGCTAGATTGCAATCGCATCCAGTTTACATTTATTTAGGCTACGACTTTCCCATCTCCGTTATTCTAGCAGAAGTGTAAAATATCGCTGTCGGTCATTGATTGTAACGTTAGATATTACATGTAACAACAGACATTGAATGGTTATATTTGCATAGGCTATAGCTATTTTATTAGTCTATGCAAATATAAATCTTTTTTTTTTTTTATCAGATCCTAGAATCCAGTAGCCTACTGAAAATGTGGTGGATGGATGTCTGTGTAGGAGAAATAGCCAGCCAAATCTGACAAACAAGCCAGATCTTGATGTGTGTGTGTGTGTGTGTAGGCTACAGGAGCCTGTTGTTATGATTCCGTGAAGGGACTGGACTCAAACGCACGACTCTCACACAGGAATTTCAAGAATTCAATAATTTATTACTTCGTCAACAACTCCAGAATGGAGTTAGCGTTAGCAGGGGGTTGAACGGGAGTGGGAGTACGCAAGGGGCTGGATGGTGGCGGAATCCTGGGCTGGTGTAGCAGAGGATGCGGGAGACAGGGGCTACGTGGAGTGGGCTAGGACAGCTGCAGGCTGGTGAACAAGCAAGGCAGAACAAGGTGTTAATGACAGCAAGGCATAACAAGACAGGCAGCGAAATATGCTGAGCTAGGCAAGACTAAAGCAGGAAGCAAGGCAAGGCAAGGCTAGATTACTAGACACGAAGTGAAACAAGACAAGAGTTAATTCAACAACGAGACTTAACAAACTGGCACAAGACAAAGAACACCGGGAGAATATATAGGAGAGTTAATGAGTACTAATTACATGCATTGTGAGAATGTATGCGTGAGTGATTAACAGAGCAGAGAGCGTGAGGAATGCAGGCGGAGAAAGGAATGGGATAGGCGGAGATAATACAAGGGAAATGAGTGACACGAAGGGAGAAACCCACACCCAGCCTGCAGCACGAGGGAAACAAACAGGAAACATGAAAACAAACACGACACGTGAGGGAAAAGGTTGTTGTTGTTCTAAAATAAAAATGGCACCACTTTTAAATAATAATCTGTTTTATACTGCAATTCGGTTGCAAACAGCCACAATTTTGTAATAAAAAGTAGGCGTCTCGGACTATCATTAGATATAACAGAATACCTTTGTCAACGTTTCTGGTTGATCCGACGCTAAGTAGGCTAAAACCGATTATTAATAGTGTAGGCTACAGCATTTCTTCTCTATTAGCCTAAAACTCGAAAGGACTTTGGTTTGTGTCACGGCTCTGGAACCGTGTGATATTGCCGCGGTTCACGGCTCTGAGTCGAGTTGATTTCGTGCTGATGAGAGTTGGGTAGTAGGCGACTGTAGGTAGCCTACATCTTTTAACCATTAGCAGTAGTTGCCTAATAATCACTTTGGAATGAGCTGAGGCGATTATCTAATTCACAAAAATGTGTGCAATATTGTTAGATCAAATTAAAATGTATTCGTAAATGATTATAAAACAGATTTGTGCGACATCACTACTGCGGCTCAACCTAGGTTATAACTAGTGACACGGCTCCCAGCTGTAGTAGAAAGCAGGCAGAGTCAAGAGCCAGAGCCGTGGGTAAGCACGATTCCCTCGAACTGTCGAGTCGACTCAGACGACTCAACATAAAGAGTCATTCAAAAATACAGATTCGTTCACGAACTGCACATCACTACTGTTTCCTTATTTTGAGAGGAGATAGGGGAGAGAGCAAGCAAGCGATATATATAGCTAGCTAATAGCTCTTTTTTTTGTGTGCTGTGGTGTATTTCCATACCAAATGGTGATTGATAGAATGTTAGTTAGGATTCTTTGGATGGTGGCTTTTTAGAATTGAACGAGAAGATCTTTCTTACCTCAGTGTTTTTTCAGTTGCCGGAGGAAGTAGAGTCTTTGTTGGGCTTTCTTTATTAGGTGGTTCGAGTTGAGGTTGCTACTGATGTGTGTTCCAAAGAACTTGGAGTTGGTTATGGGGATTAGTTAATTGTCGATGAGGATAGATGTACAGTATTTGTTGACTTTTTTGTTCTGAAATTGATTATGATTTTGTTTGTCTTTTTCCTTGTGCCATGCGACTCTCCTCTCCACCTCTTGCCGGTAGGCTGCCTCGTTGTCCCTTGATATCAGTCCTACAATGGTGGTATCATCTGCATACGTCAGAATCCTGATGGAGTCTGATGTGGATCTGAAGTCATTATTGAAGATTGTAGGATGTCTAATATTTAGATATAAGTACCCCCCCCTTCTCTCTATCTCTGTTGCTCTCTGTCTCTCTCACTCACCCACACAAACATAAAAGATAAGCCAGTCTTTGTCATAAATGACCCCTCTCCCCCCACCCCCCCACACCATAACCCAATCAGAACAGGGATGCTCTTCCTGTGGAGGTATTTTTATTAGTGTAATGAAGAAAAAAGGTTAGTCAGTTTGGAGTTTGTTTGGGGAAGAAGTCAGTCGTCTTTACTGGTATCTTCTAATTAATGTCTGGTCTAATTGACTGTTTTTCATTTAATACAATTATTTAATCTCAAGACCGGATTTAGACTTTGTTTTGGCTTGTTGGTTGATCCACCAGGTTACTGTTCGACTTACCTATTAACGAATTCGGCAATTTAATTGATGATTGTCATTTTTAATAATAATTATTAAATGAAATAACGTAAAACTTATTTTGAATGTAGGTTAAGTGAGGGGTTCTAGCACGCAATATCGCTTGTGTTCAGTATTCAGAGTGCCGAACGTTTTAACAAGGGCATTGTCAGATAATACACATTTTACCTAGTCCTCACTTACCCGACAAGATGAACAGTTTACATATGACAATGGTCACAAAGTGTAGATTATGAATGAAGATAGAATTAACAAAAATAAAAAGAGTACTACAAGTTGTAGTTTTTACTTCCGGTTTACTTCCCAAAATTGTTGGATGAGTGCACAGTTCTGTGGATGAGTGTGCTCCTGAATCCCCTCAACAAAACCCCGGAAATAAGGGGATTTTAATGATATTATAATTATATTACAAACTACTTGCTCACTTGTTTGGAAAGAGTTTTGCAGGATTTCTTTTGCACACTGTTTGCAAAGTGAGGGGAGAGGGCACATAGTAAATGGGTCTGAGTGGACACAGGGCAGGGAACAGGGATAATATATGATTATGGCCTGAGGCAAGGGCCTAATTTAGGACAGGTTTGAATTGATTGATTTCTGTTCTAAATTATTAGAACGTTAGATCACAGTGTACCTGCTGGTGGCCTAGACTATACTCAACTGGTACCTGGTGTAGGCCTGTCATAAGACCCAAGTCTGTTCTTATGGACATTGCTTCGAATCCAGCCCATTTCATGATCTCCGATGTAGCCTAATTCCCGTCAGATGTTCCTGTCATTCAATGAATGTCACATAAAGCAGAAATCCTAAAAACATATGAACTTGCATGTAAAAAAAAACCCTGTACGATTATTACCCGCTGAATACAAACCCAGATATACATGTTAAAATGTTGGTGAAATATGGAATACCATCCAACTCTCATTAAGCCCTTTTTTAGACTGGCTAAAATCTACAATATAAACGTGCCATAAAGCACATTTTATTTAATATTTTTCATATGTAATTCAGTTGTAAATGCTCCCAAAATAACATCTTGTAATGATGTGGCAATAATGTATGGGGAATGCTAGCAATGTACTCCGGTCTCACAGTAAGGGAACGTTAAATCCAAGCATTAGAGAAACCAAAGGGAACGTTTCTACTAACATTCCTAGAATATTCCACTATTGCTACATAGAATGTACCTGTAATGTTAGTGGAATGTGAAGGGGAAGTTCCACAATCAAGTTTTAGGAATGTTCTGAGGACTTGAAAGGAACTCAACATTATGACATCCAGGGAACGCATTGCAACATTTGTGACATTTATGGGATGTTCCTGGAATGTTCTTTTGTTATCTTGGAGTAACATTCCCCTATACACCCAAGAATGTTCCCAAAGTAATGTTTTGTAATGACGTGGCAAGTATGTATGGGGAATGTTACCAATGTACTCCGGTCTCACAGTAAGGGAACATTAAATCCAAGCATTAGAGAAACCCAAAGAGAATGTTTCTGCTAACATTCCCCTAATGTTACATATACTGTTCCTGTAATGTTAGTGGAATGTGAAGGGGAGGTCCACAATCAAGTTGTAGGAATGTTCTGAGGATTTGAAAGGAATTCAACATTGACATCCAGGGAATGTATTGCAACGTTTCTGACATTTAGGGGGCGTTCCTGGAATGTTATTTTGTTACCAGGGAGGAACATTCCCCATAGACTTTTCTCTAAGCATAAGAGAAACCCAAGAACAAGAATGTTTCTCAGAGCCCCCAGCAATGTTAGCAATTAACCTATGAATGTTCCCCATACTCCCCTGAATGTTCCCAAAGTAATGTTCTGTAATGACATTACAGGGCTGTATAGGGAACGTTCTTTAAAGATCCCAAACATTCCTCGTTACCTGGAAAGCTAGCTATAATAATAATAATTGCTATAATATAAATCAACCAGTAGCAATTAGCTATAAAATAACTAGCTACAATAATAAGTGCTCGCTAGCTATAATAATAACAGTAATAATAATGTTTGGTGAGCGGATTATTTTTGTCCATACAACGGAAATCAGTTAGTAGCTACCTTTTCCACAGAGCCGATTATGGAATCATGTAAACGCGGCTTTTGGAGTAATCATTACTTATATCCATGTGAATGCGTTAAAGTTAAATACTGGCATAAACTGATAGCTTCCAATAATCGGATATTGCTTTGCATGTAAACGTACCCACTGATACAACATCCACTAAATTTGTGGTTATTGAAGCCTTGCCCTTCCATCATTAGTTCATGCTTCATATCTGGTTTAATTTTTTACTGCATCATTAAACTTAATATGTGGATTGGCTGAAGTGGACACAGCACCTAGAGTGTACCAATTAGATGGTTTCTGCACCAGTACATTTTCTATAGCGCCATAAACACCAACCCTAATCCTACACATTGGCTATAAATCTTATTAGTTTATTCAGTTTGACTTCAGCTGGAAAATCCATCAATAGAGCAATACTGTTTCATGAACATTAAAATAGTAAAATTGTATTGTAATTAAAATATATAAAGTATATTTTCACCAAACGGCTTCATGGGCTAGGAAGGTATTTCAGAACATTTGAACTAAATAACGAAGAAACATTTACTTGCCTCTACTTGAAAATGCAAGTTCATTCATAGCAGCATTATCAATACATTTTGGTAGACCTATGCAATGTCTGAATTATTCAGTAACACACAAGATATCCAAGGTTTGGGTTTTAATAAAGAAATAATATTTTTTTAAACATTTGAAAAACTACTAATAATAGTCATTTCCAGACAATAGGTGGATATAAGTGGTCCACATTCATGGCAACACAGTGGCAACACAGTCACTGTGGATCACACCATGGGTGTCCATTCCCCCAAAGATAAAACAGAGGCTGACAGTCTCAGGTTCGGAGACCTGGTCCCCCACTCCACACTCCTCTGTTCTGACCCTCCATGGCACCACACACATGGAATGGTCCAGTCTGTTTGGGGGCAGGTCTCCCTCAAACTTAAGCAGGGTCCAGCGCTGTCTGTCTGCTCGACAGGAAAAGACACGAGGAAGAAATTTAGGTCCACAATAGAAGATGCAGGTGCACAAATGTAAGCTTGAGCAAAATGAGGCAGCTCCACAACAACATTATCCCTCACTTCCTCCCAGTGATGTACACTCAGTTATATTACTAATGCAAATGGAATTAGGCGCTATACTCCTTCAGTGGTAGGGCTAATTACGCATTCATAAGAATGCAATAGACTGAAAAGCGTTAAACTAGGAAAGGCGTGTTGCGTTCATACAGTACATGACAACACAGCCCTGTATCTCACACGTTTTTGTAATACTACTCCGAATTTGAATGATTTGGTGCGTAAATGAGTGAAATGGTAACAATATAAAGTATTAATATGGCCATAAAAAAGCGGCTGCTGAAAAAAATGGCTGTATATATAAAAATGGCTGTAAACATACACTACTCACAAAAAGTTAGGGATATTCGGCTTTCGGGTGAAATTTCAGGATGAACCTAAAATGCACTATAACCTTTACAGGTGAAATTAATTTGACCTTCTCTAAACTTTTGAATGCACATGTCCAACTATTCAATGTTTCAGTACTTTTTGCACAACTTGCTGTTCTCTAACAAGGAGCTGAACGGCAAAATTCACAACAGGTGTTTGATCCATGAATCGACCAATAAATTTCCTGGTTCAATTAGAATTGGTATTTAAACAGTCCTCTTCATCATGCTGTTCACATTTTGACATCATGAGACCAAGACGACACCTAACAATTGATCAACAGTACCTCGCCATTGCGAGGCTTCAAACAGGATGTTCTCAGAGGGAAGTGGCCACTGAGCTTAGAGTGTCACAGAGTGTCATCAGCAGGTTGCAACAGAGATACAGAGAGACTGGAAGAGTCACAGAAAGGCATAGAAGTGGACGTCCTTTGGCCACATCCCACACTGATGACCGCTTCATTGTGAACAGTGCCCTGCGGAACCGGATGATGAATGCCACTCAACTCCAGGCACATTTAAGGGAGGTGAGAGGCACCCAAGTGTCACGTCAGACCATTCGAAACCGTTTACATCAGCGTGGTCTGTGTGCTAGACGACCTGCAAGGGTACCTGACCACACCACCAGACACAGGCGTCATCGTCTTGCATGGGCCAGGGAGCATTTACGCTGGACGAGGGACCAGTGGGCCTCAGTGCTGTTCTCTGATGAAAGTCGATTCACGTTGAGCAGAAATGATGGCCGCCAAAGATGTTGGAGACGTCAAGGAGAGCGCTATGCATCAGCCACTGTTGACACCAGACGACCCTTTGGTGGTGGCGGTGTTACAGTGTGGGCAGGTGTGTCTAGTCAATACAGAACTGCCCTACACTTTGTGAATGGTACAGTGACAAGCCCATACTACCTGAATAACATCATTAATCCAGTCATTGTGCCCCTGCATGAACAACACAGGCCTAATTTCATCTTCATGGACGACAATGCTCCAGCTCATCGAGGTCGCATCATTAGGGAAAGGCTGCTGGAGACTGGGGTACCTCAAATGGAGTGGCCTGCACTTTCTCCAGACCTGAATCCCATAGAAAACCTATGGGATCAGCTGACTCACCGTGTAGAGGCTCATAACTCTGTACCCCAGAACCTCAATGACCTGAGGGCCGCCCTTCAAGAAGAGTGGGATGCCATGCCTCAGCAGACAATAAGTCGACTTGTGAACAGCATGAGACGTCGTTGTCAAGCTGTAATTGATGCTCAAGGGCACATGACAAGTTATTGAGACATTGACATTTTTGTTGTGGTATACCCACCACTGTTGTTGGCTTTTGTTTCAATAAATTGTTTGAGATGAGGAAATCACCATTGCATGCTTCTACTTAAATGCCCTACTTTCATGATACGTATAATATCACTGTAGCATGAACTTACATTTTCCATAAATTTCACCCGAAAGCCAAATATCCCTAACTTTTTGTGAGTAGTGTATATGGCTGTTAAGTCCCGTTTCACTCACCGGTGTGGAATCTGTACATACAGTTGGTGGCCCCATCAGGAGTCATCCCTCCAAAGATGTAGATGCTCTTCCCAAGGGTCATGGCCGAGTGGGCGGCCACTCCCCCCGGGATGTCACCCTTTGCTCGAACCCGCTCCCACTTCAGTGTTGCTAGAACAAGGTCAAAAGAACACTGTCAGTCAGACATCCCACCGTGATATAAAAACATAAATATAAACAGCCAAATTTTTAATTTTAAGTTGGAAAAATACAAAAAGAAAAGGAGTGCTGCACAAAACCAAAGGAAGAAAAATAAAGACAAATGTGGTCTACTTCTTTCCAGTTGCTCTTATTTGCATACACTATGTTGTAAATATACTACAGATATTTTTCCACACAGACCATGTTTCATGGTAAATTTTTTTCCAAGAGTTTCTTTGCACTTAGCGGCTATGACACATGGCTAAGCATTATTACAGTCACAGCTAATTCCACTTACTGGTGTCCAGGCAGTGCATGTCACTATGGAACTTTTCTCCTGCGAGGCCTCCGTGGATGTACAGTTTAGATCCCACTGCTGCCACCATGTGGCCGTGCCTTGGAGAAGGTGGTCTGCCCTGCATTTCGGGCTTTAACCAGGTCAGAGACACTGCAAACAGGGTGGGGTTCAGTCCACAAGGCCTTGACACAATCTCCAATTACTTCTTGGGCGTGACACTTCTGTCAGAATGACTTGAGGCACAGAACTGCGTTACTCTCAAGGTCAGAGCTCAACTGATAATATATGGGTCCAAGACCTTGATTGAGAACCACTCAAAAAGCGGATGCATTAAAAATTGTGCTCATTCATTTCAATGGGAATGACCTGAGTCGAAGATGTGGAGCTGAAGGTCAGAGACAGGCATGGCCCCCGTGTCTCCCCCAGAGAAGACGAACAGCCTGTCCCCCACGCAGGCAGAGTTGGTGTGGTACGTCCTGGCTGAAGGGGGAGACCCTGTAACCTGCACGCTCCTCCATGACCCATTGCCTACACACAGATGCAGCCAAAACAAGCAATCAGGATACGTTTTTTAGCCTAACCTTTTCCAGCATTTTTAGTTAATAACCTCACAGAATAACCTCTTTAATACACACTGTCCTTTTTACTTAATTAGCCAGAGTACTGACAGATCTGTGTATATAAGAGGTGCCTGATGTATGAAGAGGAAAATGTTATTGGAAACAATAGGTGCTCGTTGTTTACAGGGAGACTCACAGCAAATAAACATAAATAGACAAAGGCTGCTCGCATACGCACACACAACCTAAGTACAGTGCCCTCAACCATTATTGGCACCCCCTGGTAAAGATGAGTAAAAAGGGTTATAAAAAATTCACCGTTTGGTGAATTAGCTTAATCTCACACTGAAAAAATTAGAAAAATCCAACCTTTAATTGAAGTAAATTTATTCTGAGAAAAAAAATCCCTCATCACGAAATCATTATTTTTAACAATTATTGGCACCCCTGCATTTAATAGTTTGTACAACCTCCCTTTGCTAATGAAACAGCACTGAGTCTTCTCCCGTAACATCTAATAAGGTTGGAGAATACAGAGCAAGGAATTTGAGACCATTCCTCTTTACAGAATCTCTCCAGATCATCCAGAGTCCTAGGTCCTCTCTTGTGCACTCTCTTCAGCTCAGCCCACAGGTTTTCAATGGGGTTTAGATGTCAGGGGACTGAGATTGCCATGGCAGAAGCTTGATTTTGTGTTCAGTTAACCATTTTTGTGTTGATTTGGACGTATGTTTTGGATCATTGTCCTGCTGGAAGAACCAATGACGACCCAGTTTTAGTTTCCTGGCAGAGGCAGTCAGATTCAAATTAAAGATTTCCTGGTATTTCATGGAGTTCATGATGCCATGTACCCCAACAAGGTTCCCAGGGCCTTTGGAGGAAAAACAGCCCCGCAACATCACGGAACCTCAACCATACTTAACAGTGGGGATCATGTTATTTTCGGTATAGCCATTCTTCTTTTTACGCCAAACCACCTTCAGTGTTGGTTGCCGAAAAGCTCAATTTTCGTTTCATCTGACCATAGAACACGGTTCCAGTCAAAGTTCCAGTAGCGTTTAGCAAACTCCAGTTTAGCAAACTTCACAAATGTCATGGCAAAAGAAAAACTGTTTGCGTAGCTCGAAGCGTCCACGTTCGCGTATTTGCGTGAAGTATGTTTCTGCCCGTACTCATTAGCAAGATGTTTTCAGCCGAGGAGGTAACAATATCATTATAAAAATAGCGACCATACGAAATACAATAAGTGCATACAGAAACGTCATCGAAGTAACTACAGAACAGATAAGACAAAGAACATCCTTCCCATAACATAGCAGCTATCGACAGCTAAGGCTATCTATTGTCATGATGTTTGTTTATTGTTGACAATAGTCTATTTATCATGTTTGACCAAACCTTGATCATGTAAATGGAGACTATATTACATGCGCAAAGCATAGTCAAGCCGGAAAGTCTGCACACCCCTTTCACCTTCTCCACGTTTTATAACGTTACAGACATATTCTACAATAGATTGAGTTTTTTGTCTCAAAATTCTACACAGAATAGCCCATAATGACAAAGTGAAAACAGGTTTTTAGACATTTGTGCTAATTTATTAAAAATCTAAATGTAAAATATCATATGTACACAAGTGTGCACACCCTTTGATATGACACCCAAAAGTGAGCTGAGGTGCATTTTGTTTCCACTGATACTGCTTGAGATGTTTCTACAACTTAATTGGAGTCCACCTGTGATAAATTCAATTGATTGGACATGATTGGGGATTGCCAACACCTGCCTATATAAGGTCCCACAGTTGACAGTGCATGTCAGAGCAAACTCCAAGCCATGGGGTCAAAGGAATTATCTGCAGACATCAGAAACAGGATTTTGTGTCAAGGCATAGATCTGGAGAAGGGTACGGAAAAATCTCTGCAGCTTTACAGGTCCCAAAGAGCACAGTGGCCACCATCATTCGTAAATGGAAGAAGTTTGGAACCACCAAGGATCTTCCTAGACCTGGCCACCCCGCCAAACTGAGCAATCGGGGAAGACGGGCTTGGCCAGGGAGGTGAGCAGGAACCCGAGGGTCTCTCTGACAGAGCTCCAGCGTATCCTTGTGGAGATGGGAGAACCTTTCAGAAGATCAACCATCCAGGCAGCACTCCACCAATCAGGCCTTTATGGTAGAGTGGCCAGACGGAAGCCCCTCCTTAGTAAAAGGCACATCACAGCCCGCTTGGAGTTTGCCAAAAGGCACCTAGAGGACTCTCAAACCATGAGAATCAAGATTCTCTGGTCTGATGAAACCAAAATGTAACATTTTGGCCTGAATACCAAGCGTCACGTCTGGAGGAAACCAGGCACCGCTCATCACCTGGCTAATACCATCCCTACAGTGAAGCATGGCGGTGGCAGCATCATGATGTGGGGATGTTTTTCAGCAGCGGGAACGGGGCGACTAGTCCTGATAGAGGGAAAGATAAATGCAGCTAAGTACACCGAGATCCTTGAAGAAAACCTGCTCCAGAGCGCTCTGGACCTCAGACTGGGGCGAAGGTTTACCTTCCAACATGACAACGACCCGAAGCACACAACCAAGAGAACAAAGGAGTGGCTTCGGAGAAAATCTGTGCATGTCCTTGAGTCTTCAGCCAGAGCCCAGACCTCAATCCAATTGAACATCTGTGGAAAGAGCTGAAAATGGCTGTGTACCAACGCTCCCCATCCAACCTGACGGAGCTTGCAAGGATATGCCAAGAGGAATGGGCAAAAATGTCCAGAAACAAGTGTGCCAAGCTCGTAGCTTCTTTCCCAAGACGCCTTGAAGCTGTAATCGCTGCCAAAGGTGCAGCAACCAAGTATTAGGCTAAGGGTGTGTACAGATATGTAACCCCTAAATAACCTATTTTTGTCAGTAAAATAAAATTGCATATTTTCTAAAAACCTGTTTTCACTTCGTCATTATTGGCTATTGTGTGTAGATGTTTGAGGCAAAAAATGAACTCAATCTATTGTAGTATAAGTCTGTAACGTAATAAAACGTGGAGAAGGTGAAAGGGGTGTGCAGACTTTCCGGCTTGACTGTATAAGTTAGTAATCTTAGCTATTGCTCTCTAAATTTGACCACTGTTAATTTTCATAAAATAATTCAAAATCATCATTTTGTAATTCTGCTCGGTTCATTCTGTAGCCATCAACATCCAGTGGTCGCGGGCCCCAGAGTAAGGGTGAGAGGCAGTCGTGTTTGTGGTGGGTGAGGCAGGGCCAGGGGAAGAGGACATCTTGATCAGAGTGACCGTGACAGAGTCGACAGACTCCGGGAGGAGAAACATTTCCATCTCAACGAAGTTGAGACAGAGCTGCACTTTATCACAAAATGCAAAAAATACAATCAAATCAGAAATAAATATTTTCCCAAATTAAATCAGAGATACCCTCAATTTAAAAAATTAACAAACATCCAAAAACTCCCCATCCTCTTAGGAGAGGAGAGGACGTGCTGTGACCTGGCAACACAGTATATACCTGCCTGCCATCGTCTTAGGGACAGTGAGTGACAGAGATCATTATAAACCAATTTTAATTTTTTATATTTATTATATTCACTTTATAAGATCATATGTGTCATTCTCATCATCATTATTATAATTTCTATTGATAATTATTCTTTTTTTAATTGCACTTTATTATTTTACATTATTGTTATTTCTAAATCCATAATCAAAGAAAAGTTTGTTTTCATGTATGGTTACTCTTCATTCGTTTCTAGTCCTTGCTGTTTTGTATTGTTCAGTGTTAGATGTATGTCTTCAACTGTTTTAATGCAGTATGCTTTGGCAATACAGATGCAATGTATTGTCATGCCAATAAAGCAAATTGAATTGAGTCCACCGTCAGGGAAAATATGTGTGAAACGTCACCACAATGCTTGTGCGTCGTCGTGCGTGTCTGAGAAGAACACGTGATAAGCAATTTTCGGGGAGCCTTTTTCTCCTACGTGTTCAATATTGCCATCTAGTGTTCTGAAACTACATAGTATACCTTTAAAGGTTGGATTTTTCTCATTTTTTCAGTGTGAGATTAAGTTAATTCACCAAAAGGTATTTATTTACTCATCTTTACCAGGGGTGCCAACAGGCCCGGTTCTAGACTGTTTTGATTGTGGGGGCATGAAGAGATGTTGGTGGGGCATAAAGGGGAACAAAGTAGCGGGGGGTCTGAGGGGGTAGCGGGGGGGTCCTCCCCCATACAATTTTGAGCCTTTTAAAACTTATTTCCTGCATTTCTACACAACCTCACACAGGGTATTTTCTAAAATAAAATGTTTAATCTATCGGAGAGAATCGCTGCGCATATAGCGGCCCTGGGCGAGTTGGAATCACGGTCGGGCTTGGAGGAGTCGCGCCCTGAATCAGGACGTGGTAACCTCCGTCTACTACTGGCTGACGGGGTTGTGCAGCGGTGATTCTCTAGCGGTTGCTACACGGGGGGAATTGAATTCGAATAGGGGTTCAATTGGGGGGGAAAAAACGGGAAAAAAATCTGAAACAAATTATATTAAAAAAATTCAAAAAAAAAAAAACGTAGGCTAGCCTACTTTAATCCATATCAAGAGCCGATGTAATGGCCTTCTCATGAGCAAGAATAACCAGATTTTGCTTTCGCCCATGCAACATGGTATGGCGGAAGGGGTTAAAGATGCAAGATAACTTGGAGAAATAACTTGTTGCAGATGAAACCGATAATATCCAATTTTCAAACGGTCACATGCACATTTTCTCCTCTCTCTGAGATTACTGTTTTTGTACATGATCCCTGACAAAAATAAGCTCAATAAACAAAAACTTAACTAAAGTTAAACTAACATTTAGAACACTAATTTGCCTTGCCCTATGTGTGTGCAATCTGAGCCATCAGAGTTCATAGTTGTCATGGCAACACCCCTCCCCCTCGGCATGACACTGAGACTCCGAGAGACACTCTGTGCAGCGGACGGGTCTGCTTCAGAGCTCTGTGTGTTTGTGCCTGAACACGACGAGAAGAGGGGGTGAGCAGTGGGAGACTTTGGAGGCGGGCTGTAGGTTGCCCACCCAATCAGAAGTTAGAAACGGTACTGGTATTTTCTGTGCTATTTTTCCATTGGCTGAACAAAATGTATTTTTTTTCTTAACTTTTGATTGGGTGGGCAAGACGCACGTTTGGGTCACCCCTGCCCATAGCTACCGCCGGCCTTGGGTGCCAATAATTGTGGAGGGCACTGTATATGAATGGCAAGAGATATATTAAGAGCAAAGGGTTTAGAGAGTATACAGTGCCCTCCACTATTATTGGCACCCCTGGTAAAGATGAGTAAAAACGGTTATAAAAAGGACTATACGAACCCTGCTTATTGTACGGTAATGCAGTGGTTCCCAAACGTTTTCAAACCAAGGCACCACCACGCCCCCCCCCCCAAAAAAAACATTTCATTGTTTGAACTAAGGCTATTTTGTTGCTGTGTGTGCATATTTACAGATCAATGTTTAAAGGATAAGTTTGCTATTTTGGACCTTGGACTCTATTTGCGGTCTGTCTTCCATGAACCTGACACATTGAGTCCATATTTTCGCTGATCGGTCCAGTATTGAGCTAGTTACAGATTTCCTGTAGGCTCTCACTGGGCTACAATAGAAGTCAACGGGGCAATTTAGAAATGTTATGGAAAAACAACGATAAATGTGCTTTCATGTACAATAAATGAGACGGGAAGCTCAGGGTGTATTGTTACCGGTCTCAGTATGCTCTCCTGTGAAATGTATCTCAATTCGAACATTTTTACGTGCTTGGCATGGCTTGGAAGTAAGCATTTCTCTGTTGCTTGTTTTCGCTGCTCCAGTGGAGTACTATGTGTCGGGGGTGGGGGAGCGGGAAGGTGTGCCGGCCGTTTACGAAACTATCTATGTGAGCAGTCTGCGTTTGTTTACCTGCAGCAACGTAGGCTACAATTTCCACAAAAAAACTTGGATGATGGATGACTATAATGATTACGAAGACGAAGAATTAGATTTTGACTTTGACGTTACTGGCTACAGATTTGAGCCAGAATACACGGACACGGAACTACAAGAGATGGATGATAAGAGAGCAAGAGAGGAGAGAGAGGCTGAAGTTGCGCAGGTAATGTAAATTATTACAAATGATGATTACAAACACTGCGTTACAAATAGTTCTGCTGTAGGCTACTAGCTAGTAAACTCCAACGGGAGGTCAGGATTTGTGATCAACTGCTTTTCAAGCGGCCTCTCTACAACGTAGCTAGACTGCGGAAGTTTACAGTGCGAGGTAGTGCGGTCGGAGAAATAGTTCTGTTTCAAATGGAACTGTTGTTTCAACGTTCGGTTTGCGTTTGCGATAGCCTACATTTCACAGGAGAGCATACTGAGACCGTAAGAATACACACTGAGCTATAAAAGCACATTTATCGTTGTTTTTCCATAACACTTCTAATTGCCCCGTTGACTTCTATTGTAGCCCAGTGAGAGCCTACAGGAAATCTGTAGCTAGCTCAATACTGGACCGATCAGCGAAAATATGGACTCAATGTGTCAGGTTCATGGAAGACATACCGCAAATAGGGTCCAAGGTCCAAAATAGCTTATCCTTTATCCTTTAACTTAAAATAATAATAATTACATTTGTTTAAAAAAAAAGTTAATTTGTCGTTTTTTTTTTTTTTTTGCTTCGTACAAAATGTTACATATGCCTACTTTTTAGGTTAATAACAAAAACAAAGAACATAAACAACTCCATGTATGGAGCTAGCAGGCATTTTAGTGTTGAAAGCACAGTCTCTTGATGCGGGAGAGATTGAAGAGAGTGCAACGCGTAGATCTGACTCCACTGACAGGTGACAGGCTTCTCTTGCTTTTCACGTACAGTGCCTTGCGAAAGTATTCACCCCCTTGGCGTTTTTCCTATTTTGTTGCATTACAACCTGTAATTGAAATGGATATTTATTTGGATTTTATGTAATGGACCTACACAAAATAGTCCAAATTGGTGAAGTGAAATTAAAAAAAAACTTGTTTTAAAAAATTCTATAAAAAAAACAAAAACGGAAAAGTGGTGCATGCATATGTATTCACCCCCTTTGCTTTAATGTATTTTTAAAGTATCATATTTAATATTTGGTGGCATGTCCTTTGCATGCTGCTAATTCCTGAAGTCTGTGACCCATCAATATCAAAAGACTCTTTGATATATTATTTTCTGGTACTCTTACAAGCGATACTATAACGTCTTTGCATTTGAATGGATCTCTATGGGAATTAGGGGGCTGGGACTAGATTTAGCTGTAAATAACACTTGAACTGTATAGAATACATGGTTGGTAAAATGGCTGTAAGTCATCAAGGGTCTGAGGTATCAAACGGGCCTCAAACCATCACACTGCTGCCAGATATGCAGTAGATATGGATGGATCACTTTAAGGGTTGTTTCTCCTGACAAATTTTCCTATTGAACTCTATGGAAAAATAAGTCAGGAGAAGAAACCCTTCAAGTTATCCATCCATATCTACTGTATTTCTGGCAGCAGAGTGATGGTTTAAGGCTTGTTTGATAGGATAGACCCTTGATGACTTAGAGCCATTTAGCCAACCATGTGTTCTATACAGTTCAAGTGTTATTTACAGCTAAATCTAGTCCAACCCCCTAATTCCCATAGAGATCCATTCAAATGCAAAGACGTTATAGTATCGCTTGTAAGAGTACCAGAAAATAATATATCAAGAGTCTTTTGATATTGATGGGTCACAACAAAATAGGAAAAACGCCAAGGGGGTGAATACTTTCGCAAGGCACTGTATGTCAAATATGGAAATGAACAGATCTTGCGGCACCCCTGGCCAGTCATTATGGCACCCACTTTGGGAACCACTGCGGTACTGTACAGTGTCACACACACAGACACACACACACACACACACACACACACACACAAGCAGATATGCACACATGCACACACACGCATGCGTACACACACACACACCCGTGGGTAAGTGTGTGGACAGTGGCTGTGCCCTTTACCTTCCATGTGTAAGGCCTGGATGCAGTTACGGTTACCGCTCTGCTGGGCACCGGCGAACACCCACAGACTGCAGGGGCTACTCTCCGGCACAAAGCTACAGTGTTCGTACCGTGCAAGCAGCCCCCCCCACTCCGGAATGTCCCACTCGTGGCTGTCTGCACAGGGAAGAGCCACACATTCTATAGGCTAACTTGACGGTCAGCTACTGTTTTGCTTTCATCCTGTTCTCCTAGTAATGGGGGTTTCAAGGCATGAAATTTATGTTTTCACCCACTGGCCAGAGTGGTTTGCGGATTCTAAAAATGACTTTTTCAACATTTTACCAGCCACATTACCTTTTACAATACAACATAACCTGGTTGGTTACCTGCCAAAGTAGCCGCTAGATAATCAAATCTTACCAGCCATAATAAAAGTTTTGCTAATTCTGGTGATTCTGACAAAAGCAAAACTTTGCTTCTCTAAAGGAAACTCCACCTTGGGAGTTATTCCTCGCCACCATAGCCATAGGCTTGCTTTTATGGAGGTTTAGACGAGAAAACACATTGAGATCTTTACCCAGATCCAAGACGTGAGACTCTGAGAAGCTTCCATTAGGGTTGGCTCCTCCGACGATAAGGATCTTCCCTTTGCCTTCATCCTTGCCCGGAATGTAAGTGCAGGTGTGACCCACGCTAACACCAGGACCCCCTCCTCGGGGTACCACAGCGTACCTGTGTTAGTAGCATTAATACATGCGTCAGCATATTTAGCCAACTTAGCTAATATGAACATTACATCGCTTTTAACATTACTTGCCACACGATATTTCTTAGATCATCTTAAACACAGACAGTGCGTTAATTAAAGATCAAGAATTGTGGCTGATGTGGCATTTTAGAGACGTCACTGAAGCAGCGAATAAAACGAAATGTAACCTTATATCACGTTAATGTAGGCTATATTAACACATGAAGTACTTCATTAACTTTACCAAATTGAATCTCGAGGCTTGTCTTCTGGTTCAAGGATAGGAAGAAATTCCATTGTAACTGTTACTAAAATAAAGAAACACATCAAATACTGTTGTGATCTCTGCATAATGATAACTTGTCTTGATGTTAGGTGGCGTATGAGTGTGGTACTTCAGGCCTTGAATCATTTTGAACGTTGCCATGACAATGGACAGGTTAGACTTATTTAACGTTATCTCGTTTCAATTACACAAATACACAATAAAAAAAGCGACCTATGTTATGTAAAGCTATGGTTTTCTTATTAGCTAGCTAACAGACGTTTGACATTATGTGACATCAACATGAGCGCAGTGATTTTAAATTGACTAATTTACGTTAGCTATGTGTTATTTAGCTAGCATCCGTGTTCAAAACAACGCAAAGACCACACGTTATTTACGTTGCCAAGATACATTCGCATGATCAATGTCGCCTGGTTAACTTGGACTTCTTGTTTTCCAAAACACTCCTAATAAATGCGATAAACGTTAGCTAGCCTACAGGTAGCTAGCCGTAGCTGAATTTTGTTATAACGTTAAATATTGAGAAACTAGCTGCTAGCCACAGTGCTAACTTACCTTTGAACTTTGAGCACTTTCAATGCACCGCACCAATCAAACCACAACGTCGAGGTACGGGATTGGTTCGCGAGATTGGGCACGCTCACCATTGGAGGAGACTGTTCTCTTCTTCTTCTTCTTCTTCTTCTTCTTCTTTTGGTTTTATGGCGGGTTGCAACAATTACTTATAAGGTGCATACCGCCACCTACTGTACCGGAGTATGTAGTATGGTATATTTCCAGAACTACTTTATATCATTAGATAACTAAATAATAATTAAATGATATTAAAAATAAAATAAAATAAAATAAAATAAAAATAAAAGAATAAACTCTAAATTACAGAATCACTTACTAAATTCTATGGTATAATCCTATCTCCTTCAAATATTCTACAACCGCTTTCTGTGTGTCCTGTACCCCATCTCCTGTTGTTCCCAGAATACCCACAAGATTCCATTCTCTTCCTGCCTTACCTATCTTTTGCGCTAGTCTTATCCTCTCTTCCCTATACTTTCGACATTGCATGAGTACATGTTCCGCATTCTCTGTCCTTTTACATTCCGAGCATTCATCTGATATACTTTTCCCTATCAAATACAGTGTTTTATTTAATCCTGTGTGGTCAAACCTTAGTCTAGTTATAATTGTTTCCTCCCTTCTGTTTCCTCTAAACACACCCTGTGCATTGATGGTTTTCTGCACGCTGTAATATTTTCTTCTGCTGTTGTCCCTGTCCCATCTGTCCTGCCATTTCTTCATTATTTATTTCTTGAGCCTTAACTTCTCCTTTGCCAAAAGGTACATCGATGATATCTCTCATCCTGGTTGCTTTTTTGGCTACTTTATCTGCTCCTTCGTTCCGTTTTATGCCTACATGAGCAGGTACCCAACAGAATCGCACTTCCACCCCAAGCCTGTGTGTTCTGAATAAACTTTGCTGGATTTCCAGCATTAAATCTTCCCTAGTGGATTTCATATTTTTTATATTGTGGAGTACTGCTACCGAATCAACACAGCATACCACTCTGTCTGGTCTCACTTCCTCCACCCACTGTAGGCCTATGATGACCGCCATCATTTCTGCTGTATAAACTGACATCTGATCTGTTATTCTTTTCCCTATACTTACATTCATTGAGGATATATATATTCCAATGCCTACTTTATCCTTTTCATCTTTGGACCCGTCTGTATACATATCTAGGTAATTATAATAATTGCTTCTTACATAATGACTTGCCATATGTCCTTCCTCACTCTCTTCCCATTCTCTTTTTAATTCCATAATGTTTATGTCTATTTCAGGTCTCGGAAATAGCCAGGGGGGGACATTACTAAGAGGGGTAGGGGAGTTAAAACAAATATTTTCCAGTCTGTACTCCTGTGTTTTAGCCTTTGTTACCCAACCAAATCCATTACCTTGGAATCTGCTGTATTCCCAACATTCCTTTATTACGCTCTTGGTAGAATTTCCATTGCCACACCCCCGTAGATGGCTCCAATACGTAAGCATGAGTTTATCTCTTCTTAAATCTAAGGGAACCTCTCCTAGTTCTACCTGGATTGCCTTAGTCGGCGTTGATCTCATTGCACCAGCGCAAATTCTCAATGCTTTGTTTATTACTCTATCAATTTTGTTTAAATGTGTTTTGGCTGCCGCACCATACACAAAACAGCCGTAATCTATTGTCGACCTCATCAGGGCCCTATATATATACATCAGTGCTTGTTTGTCAGCTCCCCATTCTTGCCCAACTACCACTCTCAGTAAATTGATAACTTTTTTGCATTTTGTTTCCACCTTCTCCACATGTGTTTTCCATGTACCCTTTTCGTCTAACCAAATACCCAAGTATTTAAAAAGATTTACCTTTTCCATGGTTTTTCCATATAACGTCAGGCTCTGTTTGTCTATCCCTGTCTTTCTTGTTAAAAGCATGTAACAGGACTTATTTGTAGAGAGCTTAAAACCCCAATTATATGACCACTGTTCTATTTTTTCTATTGCTTCCTTGATTTTACCTATTACGCTTGGGGTATCTCGTCCCCTTACCAAGATGGCCCCATCGTCTGCATAAAGAGCTGACTCAATCCTTCTGTCCAAATTCATAAAAATATCGTTAATCATAATATTAAATAAAACTGGGCTAATGACACTGCCTTGTGGAATTCCATTAATAATTACATATTCATCAGACAACTCTGATCCCACTTTTACTCTAAATCTTCGTTCAGATAGAAAATCTAATACCCAATTATAGAACCTTCCTCTAATTCCCATCCTATTTAATTTAATTAATAACCCTTCCTTCCACATAGAATCATAAGCCTTTTCAATATCAAAGAACACAATAGCCATCAGTTATTTCATTTTAAACGTTTTTTAAAATTTATTTACTTTTACGATAGCATCCATTGTTGACCGTCCTTTTTGAAAACCACTTTGATATGGTGCAAACAATCCTCTCTGTTCTAGAGAGTAATTAATTATTCTAACTAATATCTTCTCCATCCATTTACATAGGTGAGATGTTAGGGCTATGGGTCTATAGTTACCAGCATTATTCGGGTCCTTGCCAGGATTATTAAAAGGTAAAATTAGCGCAATCTTCCAACTTTTTGGCATTCTTCCTTCTTCCCATATTTTATTGAATAGTTGCAAGATTAATTTTAACACTTGTTCCGGTAATTTTCCGAACATAGCATAACTCAGTTGGTCCTCTCCTGTAGCAGCATATTCAGTTCCGTGTATTGCTATTTTTAATTCATTCATGGTGATTTCCATATCCATGGCACTTTCCTCATTATCTTTCTTTCTGTACACATCCCTATTTTCATTTAAAATCTTCTCTTTCCTTTGTCTGTGGATATCATCTAGATGGTTACCACTGTGCACACTTGCAAATTTCTTTCTTAATATGTTTGCCTTTTCTTTATCTGTTATTGCCAGTGTTCCTTCATCCTCTAGTACTGGTATTTTAACAAATACCTTTTTCCCATTCATTTTCTTTAGCATCGACCAGACATCTCCTATTTTAACTTCTCTCCCTATAGTGGAACAATAGTTTCTCCATGCATTTCGTTTACTATTCTTAATTATTCTACGAACTAGAGCCTTTTTACTCTGATAATTAATTATATTCTCTTGATTCAAATTATTACTCAACATTCTCATTGCTCTATTTCGTTCTTTTATAGCTTCCGTACATTTATCATTCCACCATGGGACCATTTTCTTTTCCCCCTCTACTGAGTTCATTGGTATGCTGTTCAGTGCTGCATTTAGTATCAATTGTGAAACTTCAGATGCGCATTCCTCAATAGTACCCTCCATTGTAATTGAATCTGCTGATTGATTACATAATTCTTTAAATTTTTCCCAATCAGCTTTTGTAAAACACCACTTCTTATGACTAGGCCTTTCTTGGATATCTATCTCTACATTTATAGAGGATATTATTGGAAAATGATCACTTCCAACACTTGAACCATCCTTAATATTCCATTCACATGAACTTGCCAAACTGTTAGAAATTAAAGTGAGATCAATACAAGACATTGTATTGGAACATATATCAAATCTTGTGCCATTTCCATTATTGAGGCAAATTAACTGTCTTACGTCCATCAGTTCTTCCACTACATCTCCATTATTGTCAGTGTGCTTACGTCCCCAAAGGCTATTGTGCGCATTGAAGTCTCCGCACCATACTTCTTTTCTATTTCCTTGTCTATTTATTATCCTCTCTAAGGTTTCTAGGCTTAGTTTTTTGCAAGGGTTATATAAGTTAACTATTATAAGATTTCCATCTATTTTACATATTTCAATAACTATACATTCCATTTCTGTTGAAGTTGCTATTCTTCTAAATGCTATCCCATCCCTAATAAATGTTGCACAACCACCACCTTGTTTCTCACCTCTATCACATCTCACTGACTCATACCCAGGTATAATAAAATCAAGGCGAGGCCGAAGCCATGTTTCCTGCATGCAAACAATATCAGGTTTAACTTCTGAGTCTGCTATAAACTTTTTAAATTCTTGTCCATTTGCTATAAGACTCCTAGCATTCCATTGTAAGAGGTGGAGTACCATTATAAGCTTAACTATCATTCTGAGACCCTCCATCATTATTTACATTCAACATTCCATGTACATCTTCAGCTCTCAAATCTTTAATTCCTAGAAATTCCACTGCAGCTTCCACCACTGTCTTGATTTTATCACTTTTCCTTTTTTGTTGTGTAGCAACATTAACAACTTTGCACATGAAAGCTATAAAGCTACAATCAAGGTGTTCTCCTTAACATTACATTTGTGAATGCATGGCTGCTGTTGGGGTGCTGACCTTCCTGACTGAGATCTCCTTAGGCCTGAACTCTGGGGTACTGCATAACTCTGCATCCCGTTATCATTCAGATTTTCATGAGCTTCTACTGGCCTACTTTGCTTCCTTTCATCATTACCAACATTCCTTAATGCCTCTGCATATGACACCTTATTTACAATCTTATATCTCTGCACTTCCTTTGCTTGTTTCTGTACCACACATCCAGCATATGCAGCGCTATGCTCACCTCCACAATTGCAACATTTCAGCTTAGCATCCTTATTACATTTGCCATAGTCGTGCTCACCTCCACATTTTGCACATCTTTGCTTCCATTTACATTGTTGTGCTTTGTGTCCCATTCTTTGACATTTAAAGCACCTTAAAGGCTGTGGAATGTATTCTCTCACCTTATACTTTATCCAGCCCATTTTTACCTCAGGTGGCATTATCTTTTCAAATACAAGCAATACTGACAAGCTATCAGATTTAACACCACCTTTATTAGTTTGGAGTCTTTTGGCATCTACTACCTTACCACCTTGGATCTCTTTTTTCACCTCTTCCATGGACATTTCCAATGACCCCTCTCAGCTTTGCTGCCATTCCCAGTACATGTACCGTAATCTTTCCACCACCTAGGTTGCTCATTTTCAGAATAGTTTCCTGCTTCTTCTTATTTGCTACTGAAATTAGAATTCTTCTATTATTCAGCAATTTAGCATACTTTATTTTTCCGATTTCCTTCTCTATTGCTTTAGTCACCTGTACTGGGTGAAAGTGTCCTTTATCGTTGCAGAGTGTTATAATAACTTTATATTCTTCCTGTTTATTGGCATCGTCACTACTTCTTTTAGCATTAGCTCTAATCTTTTTGGTGTTAGGCCTTGGGTTACACTCTCCTCCACTACTTACTTCAGACCATGTCTGTTTCCTTGCGAATTTCATTTGGCTAGCCTCCATCTCTGAGGGTCCCCCGTCACCATCTGAACTATCACCCATTACTACACTCACGGTACAGTTTGATTGCAACCCGCCTTCTCTCCGTCCAAACAATTCCGGGTTTTCTCCCTTCCGCCTTCGTAAGGCGGCCTCCTTCTTCGCCTCCAAAGACGCTAAATAATTTTTCGTCCTTTCCATCCGCTTTCATTACTCTCCTCACACTCATTCGATCAACTCTCTTTCAGACGGCTTCCTCAGTCGAAAATGGCGCCTAAACGCTGCAGTCGAACCAAAAACCAATCGCGCCGCTTCTCGACAGCCGATGTCACTGTTCACCCCAGAACATGTTGGTACCAAAAGGTCAACAAACGTGTTTTCGAGACTGTTCTCTCTGCGGACCGCGGACATATAGGGCGTGTTCGAGTAGACCATGGGCTGTGTCCGAATCAAAGCCCTACACCCTTTTGAGTATGCTTATTTGACTTCACTTCGTCAAAAAGCTTTTGTGTTGGCGACTTTTTCCCACAAATGGGGGCACTTAAAATACCAGGATGAACCCCTTATTTCCGGGGTTCATTTTGGGTTTTGTTAAGGGAATTCAGGAGCACACTCATCTGCAGAACTGTAGCTATATTAACATTAAAAAAACTTTAGTATGACACGTTTTTATTGGGCGATAAGCTTGATGAGCAGGTATACGGACCATACCCTCAAAGAATAATTCTCCCCATTGGATAACGTCGCGACGGAGGCAGGCAGTTTGGCAGGAAAAATAGGAAGAAGAAGAGGAAGGAGAAAAACGGCAAAATAACCCAAGTTTGGGGCTTTATTGTGTGGATGTGTGAAGTTGTATCTGAATGCTGTGTGGTTACATGAGGTCAGAACATACAGAAGTTAATGTTTTTAGGGCTGAGAGTCTATAGTCATTGTGGTTACTTCTGTAGGAAACCCTGAAAAGTGCCAAACTATCAGTGCTGTATAGGTATGGGGCATGCCCCGCCAAGCCGTAACTTGGCGGATGGCATACCTGCCATCCCAATCTATGGTACAAGAGTGTTTTTTTATTTTTGTTAATTCTATCTTCATTGATAGTCTACACTTTGTAACAATTGTCATATGTTAAGTGATTGATATTCTCAATAAAAAAATAAAAATAAAAATAGATATTACAAACTACTTCCTCACTAGTTTGGAAAGAGTTTTGTGGGATTTCTTTCGCACACTACTTGCAAAGTGAGGGGACAGGGCACATAGTTGACAGGGGTCTGAGTGGACAGGGGACAGTGGACAGGGAACAGCGGTCGTATTCGGACACAGCCCGAATCAGAGCCCTATCTACTGCGCCCTGTCTCCTGCGTACAGTGCACTGGCAGAAGTGTGCTGTTTAATGTGCACTGTTTAGCAGTCCGCAAAAAATATCCGCCATACTATTTTCCAACCGCACTGTGGAAGTGTCGTAACCAGGTCATAAGACGTCCCACCAGTGTTGCCATGTCCGCGGTTTTACAGCTAAATTGGGATACTTTCAAAGTGCAGTCACTGGTCAAAATGAAAAGTCGCAAAGCACAAGCACTTATTTTAAAAAGTAAAAACATGATGATTTCGATTTAAAATACGTTGGTTTCGGTTAAAAATAGCACCCCACTGTTGCTGCCATGTCACGTGTTGTTTTTGTTGTATTTGAAGGAAAACGTCAGCGAAGCTTCGTTTTTTTAAAACGAAGCTTCACGTCATATTCATGTGACCAAAATGTTTGTGTACTTCTTGAAAAGTGTGCTCCCGAATGTACTCGGCGAAACCCCGGAAGTAAGTGTGTCATCCGGGTGTTTGAGGTATACTGCAATTTGAAAAAGTTTTGTGTACTCTATGACTTTCTCGCCCTATCTACTCACCAAGGCTACTCAACAGTGTGGAAGAGTACTGATTTGGACACGGCCTTGGTCTTTTCCCTTATTTCATTGATTTGTGTAGTAAAATCATGATTATCAAATCTTAGATAAAAACCATTGAGTTCATCTGCCAGCTGTTTGTTTGAATTAAAACCATCAAGTGATCTCCCTCTTGCCCTTGTCCAGTGATCGTCCAGTCATAGTTTTCATTCCATTCCAGGCTTCCTTTTTAAATAGTTACTGCTAAGCTCAGCCTTAATCTTATCCTTGTACCTCAGCTTAGCCTTTTTTATTTCAGACCTCACCTCCTTCTTTGATTCTCTTCTCTGTATTGACATCATCTTGATTAAAAGCATATTTCCTCTTACATATTAGCCCCTTAAGGGCTTTAGAAACCCATGTTTTGTCATTAGGAAAAAACTTAACATCTTTGGTGGGAATCACAGAATCTTTGCAAAAGGAGATAAGTTTGTCCATAAGTTCATCATTGTTGTCAGAAGATTCCTTGTCAAAGGAAAATCCAGTGAATGCTGAATGTGAGGTCCAACAATGTGATTTAAATTTGATGGTTGTGGCTTTAATCTGGGAGATATTTACGTGGATATAATAGCATATCTGTACATTTTGTGTGGATGTATCTGTATTCATGTTTGTAACTATTTGAAACTTCTGCTTTAAGATGCAAGATATATTTCTGTGTAATCAGACAATAGTATTATCATATTTTGAATAATGTCTCATCAAGGACTGAGTCGTGACTCAATTAAGAATTGTTTCTCTTCATTCCTGGCTACGGTACCATAACCTTATAAAATGGCATGCTGCCACTCCCATTTTCTTTTATGTGTTATGCCCGTACAGAACATAAGTTGATTGTGAAAAAATTGCATGCAGTTGAGCATACGGATGGTTTTATAAATCAGGATATTTTTGAGCGTAAGCAACTGTGTTGCAGGGCTGGGGGTGGCCGCTGCTCACGTGGTCAACAGACAAGATAAAGAGACAAAATAACTGTTTGGGTTGTCACCTTTTACTTGAGCTATAAACTGAAAGGTACCAAAATCTTATAAAACAACAAAAAGGCCAATCTGACAACCAAACTCCACAAAAAGAACCAAGGGTACAAAGGAGATCAGAAAAAGAAAAGCAGCCAAGTCATGCAGAAACTTCCAGGAAAGGAGTCCAAAAAACTGTCCCCCTTATTGAGCCTACTAATTAGGTAATAGGCAGCAGCTGCATTAATTGCAATCAAATACAGCTGCTGCCATACCTGTGAGTAGGGCCAGTGCTGCCCCCTGGTGGATATCACCCCAAATCCCTTCCTGGCACCACACAGGTTTCTCCTTTTGGGTGCATGTAACCTTTTAGTGTAGAAAAGTGTTATAAATAAGCCCCCTGCTTTTTCCCATATGGACTGAGCTTCTAGTGTGATTTACAGGTAATTCACAGAGGTACACTGGATACATCCTGCACTCCGCCCATTTCCTTGTTAATGTATAAAATGCCAGTTACTTCAGTAATGCTGGTAGTTATTCAGAGCCTTTATTAGGAAATGGATATTTCTAACAGCTATGCATACATAGTGGATGTATTATTAATACACTGGTGACATTTCATACATTTCAACCATGAATGTGTGCACATATGCACACACACATGAATACACACACCTAAGCAGTCATGAAATATCCTAGGGAAATATCCACGATACTGTGGATACTAACAGCAGATATGATGCCAGTGAAATTTTGTCAGGCTTAAATTAGCATTCCGTTTACGGCTGTGCTAAATAAAATTTAATTAAGAACTCTGCTGGAATGCAAAGCAGCATGGCCAATTAGCTATCTGAGTGAGAGCAGGCTAATGCAGAGCCTGACCACACCAGAGCTGTGCTGGGAGACTTTGGACCTGCAAAGAAAACTAAAATCATGATATTTTACACAGGGGAGGGGGGGGGGGGGGAATCAAGGAAACTGATTGAAAAATGATTAAGACCAATAATCAGTTTAAAGGGAAGTTTTCTGCCCCCCCAATTTTCAGCTCAGGAGCCGCCACTGACCTCCTCTTCTCTGAAACCGATCTTTGTGTCCTCCCTCCCTCTACTGTCCCAATATTGGAAAAGACAAGCGAAGCAGCTTCAAACTGGGGTTCTCCTCCCCTCCGGCGAAGCATACATCGATGGGTGTGTCCCAATAGTCGAAAAATGCCACCTTTCCTCCTCCACTACCACCCCTCTACTCCGTGCCCTGGAAACGGATCTTTGTGTTTTAATCTAATGTCGCTGATTACATCTTATTTACATATTAATGCTTACATATTTATTAATGTCTTGACGCAAACTGCAATGTCATGTACATTGGATACTGTACATGCAAATACTAGCACTCAAAACGTTCAGACAGTTTTGCATATTTCCGGGTAGTAGAGGAGTGGTAGTGGGGGAGTGGAGGTGGGGAGTGAAGAATATTGGGACGCACCAGATGTATCCTACTGCGGAGGTTTTTTCACATTTTTTTGGGTGACATCATCGTGCTCATGCCCACAGAGATTTAAAGAAGAACAGTGATGATGCATAGCTATGCCTTATCAGAGGTATAAAATCCAGGTTCAGAAAGTAAAAATCCTTCCTAGTGTTTTGTTCCAATCACCTGGATTTGTTAATTAGCACAATTCTTCAGCCAGGTGGTAGAACTAATTAGTGAAATCAGCTGGCTGAGTTCATAGGTGGAAGAAACACGTTGGCAGGACTTTTACTTTCTGACCCCTGGATTTTACACCTCTGTGCCTTATATGGATTTCCCTAGATAATGATGCCCCAATGCAAGATATTTAGCCTAAATTGTGTGTGCTTCAGGTTATTATCACACATAGGACATAGCATCCTACAACGGATAACAAAATGCCAGTTAGTTTTTGTGGTTCATATCCTACATATAAATTCGGGGAAACAGCTTTATTTGCTTGCACATTAATGTTGCTTATTCATAAATATAGCCTAAGAGTGACAGTTTTGATCAATTTGATCTCAGATGTTACAGTGGGAAATAGGCCTAATTGTTTTTCGGTGTGACTACTGCGATACTATGAACATTGAGAATGATATCTCCGATAATATGACGATAATTCGTTCCACTAATCTAGCCCACGGAAATGTTTCCGAATTTGCCTATGTGATATGCAAGGAACTGGCAATATTAGGCTGCAGTGTAGCTACAGTAGCCTATATGAGGTGAATTAGTGCTTGGTATGTTCAGACATCGGGAACATCGGGATTTTGGAATTACAGGAAATTTTTATGTTTGCATAGGCTATACTATATAATGTTTACTTTGATCTAATGTTACTGATTACATATTAAATAGTGTCTTGACGCAAACTGCAATGTTAGGTAGGCGACATGTTTATAGCTACTTATATTTAAAACGTGAAAGATATTTTCTAGCTTTAAATGGGCTGGCCATGCATAAGATCTGTGATTGGCGCTGGGACTCATTGCGGGCTCAGCGTCAGTCAAAGTTATGATAGGGCAACTTCATCAATAGTCGACGGCGATTTTGATGACGGTGAAGCAGATTCGCTGTCCCATTTTTCTTTACAGCTCCTTTCCTCCACTCCCCTCCTCCCCTCCCTTCCTCCACATACTTCCGGGTAGTAGAGGAGTGGTAGTGGGGGAGTGGAGGAAGGGAGATGGGAAGTGAAGAATATTGGGACGCACCCACAGACAAGCTGTTGTGCATCAATGACGTCATATATGGCACGAACAGATTTGAAATGAGATGGATAAGCTCTGCATTGAGGCTATTCTAAAGGCATTTAGTGCAAGTGAAAGAATGTATTAGTTTAATTACGCATTTGTAATCAAGCAATTGCCTGAAAGGGTACCAAAACTGTGAGAAAACTGTTATTTTTCGCACTCCTAAATTCAACAATTCACCTGACCTATGCACACACATCAAATTAGCTAATTAAACGGCCAAATTCCGTTTCAAAATTGAGTTTATCTACGGGTCAGCCCTGGGCTTTTGAGATGTAAATTGCATAAAATTGCTGAATAATAATCAGATCCAGCAGAGGTTTCTCACAATGAAGACCTATACTGATACTCTAGAGCCCTGTTATTTGGCAAGGGGAAAGAGTCTCATTAGTGGCAGCACTCTCAAACCCAAATTGGAATGCATCGAAGGCAACACACCATAATCTTCTGGAAAGCGCCTTCAAATGCATTTCATTCGTCATGAGGAAATTGTTCACAGAAACACCAAAAAACATTGTAATTGTGAGTTTGGGGTTATTTTTATTTCTGTTTTATTGTTAAAGTCAGCTAGCATTGTGCTGTGTCATCTTATTTTGCTCTCTTTGGCTTCCCCAGTAGCCAGAATACGGCTCTTCTAGTCTAACATCACTGTATATCAGCACAGCCTCTTTTTCAACAGTAGGAGGAGCTGACTGCAAGAGAAACACCTGCTGTGGAGCTTTGAGCCCGGTCTAACAGCATCAGTCCCAGGACTTCTGTTATGGGCTTCTCTCCTCAGCCTGCAACACTGTGTTAGGTGGACATTCCTATGTTGTGTAATGAAGGACTGCCTCTGTCACCTGTGCTAGCTATGTTTGGACTCATTTAATCAGTCAGTGTAGTCACCTGAGTGCTCGTCTCCCAAACAGTCATGCAGTCATATGCTTTGCACAAAGACGTCAGTCACGAGCCGTGCATCTTGCGCATGCTTCGGGAAAATAGCGCAGGTTACTGTACATTAGATTGGTTCACATAGTCCAGCACATTTTTAGAACATTCAACATGTGTGAGTATGTGTGTGTGTGAAATGCATGATGCTTCAGTGCCACACACATGCGTGTGTGTGTGTGTGTCATACTGCCACACACATGCGTGTGTGTGTGTGTGTCATACTGTATTTTTAGTGTATCCTTTAGTGTCATTATACTTTTTATGGTTTTTGTATATGTATGATGTGTGCTTCTGTGTACAAGTACTGTATATGTGTGTGTGTGTGTGTGTGTGTGTGTGTGTGTGTGTGTGTGTGTGAGCATGCGTGAGTATGTGCATGTGTGTTGTGTCTGTCTGTGTGTATGTAGTGTCTGTGTGTGTGTGTGTGTGTGTGTGTAGGTCCTGTATAAAGCTGGGTTACAGCAGCGTCTGTGGGCGGCTTAGATATGTGAGTCACAGCTCTCCCCTATCTGCCACGCTCTAATAAGCAGCAACAGCCTGTGCAGGCAGCGCTTGGGACGGCCGCTTGGGAAAGGACCCCCTCAGCCCACAGCCAGCATGGCCTGTGCTCTCCTACAGAACACAGCAGCACTCATTAATAACACTATGCAGAAAATTATACTGCAAGAATAAATATGATTATACAGAAAAATTTGAAATGGGAACACGCCTGGTTTCTATCATTTGTAGGCCAAATTTCCTGTTGGAGTAGAGGAATGAATTAACAGTGTGTGATTGAGCCAAAGCGACACCACACAGCTCATTACAGCGCTGACCTCAGAATCACGCACTCTGAGCACTGCTGTGAAAAAACGGGAATAAAGTCCCAACACCGCGATTACTGCTCCCAGGGTTCACCACAAGTTTATTTACCAAACTCTTATTGAGGGGAATAAAGCTTTTTTTTCTGGGACCAGGAATCATGGTCTGATCAAATTGGTCTGAACCAATTTTCCATGTTACCTCTGTTTTTCACTTGCATTATTTATCTGGATGTGCATAAAGATTCTAAACATATTTTATTTTTATGGACACATTATAATTTTCTAGCTAATTCCTTTTGCTCTGTGTAATTCATGCCACTTTGAATCTTTGGTAGGGAGTGACAGTTTGGGGACCGGGGCAGCAGAGTTTGATCTATCTTTGTCCTTTGCCACCCACAGTTGCAGGCTCATGGGAAATTAACTGTGGTCATGTGACTTCTGCGTCAAGGTAATCGGCTTGCTACCTCTTCCATATATTCCTAATATCTAATGATGCAGATATGTGCAGTTTGTGGGGGGGGGTTTCTAGGAAATGGTGTACATGCACCCCTCGCCTTTCAGGGGATATCTGTCTTGTCCCTGCCCCATTCTATCAATAACAATCCCATTGGATGCCAGCCCCTCTCCAACCACCAATCCACATTGACCCTGCTACAACTTTAGAAATGAAACACATTTCACTGTCACTTGGGGGTTTTAAGTCATGCAGATTCACATGGCTTTTACGTAGATAATGCATGTGAATGGATTTTAAGGGTTTATATAATCCTGGCTGAACTTTAAATGCTTCATCATAAATTCTTAAAACCTTTAATACTTTGGGATTTAAAAATAATGCTGTATTTAATATTGAATAAGAAAAACAAAGGCGGTAAAAATATGTTCCTACTCAGATACCAGGAATCATCATTGGCCTTATAAAACAATGTAATGTACACCATGTTAAAATGAATAAATTAAATCAAAAATAAATCTGAGGAATCTTGGTTCTTTTAGAATAATGGGCCCTATCTTACACCCGGCGCTAAGCGGCGCTAAGCGGCGCTAACCCAAACGCAAGTGTCTTTGCTATCTTACACCCAGCGCAGGGTTCATTATAACGCCTAGCGCTCACGTCGTTTAAATACCATGTACTCTTGCGCCCATTGCAAGTGAACTGGGCATGTTGGTCTTAAGATGAGGTGTGGCCAGGATTATTTTTGCCGTATTGCTATCTTGAGCCAGCAGAAAGCGCTTGCGCTAAAACCACCAAAAACCTGGTCTAAAGTCATGTCGCAGTTGTTTTAACGGCGCATATAAGAGCATCTACATAGGCGTGTGCACAACACGCGTACCTTCCTGTCTGTTCCACACAGGGACGCGCACAAGCATGAGTAAACATATCAAGATTACAATGTGAAATATTACTATTGTGTAGCACATACCTGTCCCTCAGCGAAGGGGAATGCCGCGTTAAATTGCTTTCAGCCCACTTCCTCAACATCCAGGCGATGTGCAAGGGTACGTGTAAGGTTACACGTATACTATAGACTATTCGCAATTATCCTGGATCAAGCAATGATTTAGCCTATATTTGCCAACAATTCCTGTAATCTTCTGGGGGGACAATCTTCTGTTACAGGACAATGGCTATCCATTAAAAACTTACAACACCTATATGATAACACCTATATCAAGCCTAATGCATGTCTGTTTCGCCACCATATAAGCAATCCGCCAAGGTGGAAAAGCAGGCTTTTAAAGGGAATGGGATATGACATTTTGATTGGTTTATTGCATGTCACGCCCATGACAGACATATAATTAATGAAGAGACTAGGTTCAGCCCATTTGCACATTGCACCGTGCTTAACGCTCAAAAAACCTGTGGTCTAAATAGCAAAAGTGGACTTGGACATGCCCTAAAAGCACTTAACACCATGCGCTTAGACCAAGCGCTAAGATCACCAAGATAGAGCCCAATGAGTCTTTCATATTTTGTACTGTATTTTACAATGCATTTTATATATTATAAAATCCTGTTATGTATGACACGTATTAAATAATAATTCATATTTTATCATTAATGCAGTGTAATATAGCACGATAAATAAAAATAGTGTAATTCTAATTAACATGTTTACTTGTAATGCTCTTTTTGTCATTGTAGCGGTGTTTAATTTAACAGAGTGATTACACTGCTGCACATTTTGGTTGCATTGTCTGTCCTGGGGGGGTGAGGGGATTATCATGTATCTTCCAGGATAACCACCAATCTGTGTAACATCTGATTGGATTTCCTTTAGAATCAGAGCACAGCAGCAAGATATTCTGGGAGGGAGGAGGTCCTCAGGTCGCATCAGGCCAGTCAGACCCTCACTGATCATGAGAGTCTGGATTGGGGGTCAGTGTGGTATTGTAGCTATGCCCCCCCCCCCCCCCCCCCCCAATGCAGTAGATTGGTATTTATATATTTATTGTTTTGAACTGATGTAATTTTTCGTATTTGCTATTCTATTCAAAGAAACCATATAGGTAAAAAGACAAAGAAAATATGGATAATGAACATCAAATAGACCACGTTTACACTGGTTTAGTCACTGGTTATGATGACATCTCTCAAAAATGTCATTCCTCTTTTACTAAAAGTTTAAAGCGGGTCAATTTTACCCAAACTGAACACAAGGGTTAAGGCTGAAAACTCTACACTGTGTGACGTCATGTTTAGGTAATGTTTTACGCTGTAATTCTTTTTATTTATTTATTTTTTATGAATTTGGCACCCAATGTGGGGCTGTACATATCTAATTCCTGCTCTAATTTGGAATGTCCAATTATCTGCAACCACAGCAACCATGCTAATGCGCGAACCCCACTGCTGAGAGTGTAGACATTTGTGGTTCTTCTCCGAAACACGTGATGTCACCAGCTACTTCTGTTCACATTGCAGGCTACAGCTAAGCTTGCATAGAGTTGAGTCCATATGGAGGTCATATGTGGTAGATACTGATGAAACACGGACCCCTAAATGACTGAACCCTCGACGAAGCAATTGGAAATGGCTGGAATCGATCTGAGACCATGGCGCTCATCCACAGCGTGGTGCTTTAACCGAATGAGCCATCCAGCAGCCCCCATGCTTTGATTCTGAGTCTGACCAAGTCACCATATCCTACTCCTGGCAATAGACAATATAATTTGAGATATTGGTAGACCTCTGACAGTCACCTCCTTTGTTAGTTTTGTACCTCTTATGGCAACTGGCAATGGCTGAGCCCCTTTCAAACCTTAAATTTTTAAGCAATGTGATGAGGTAATCACGTGTGGCAGGCACGTGTGTGTGATGAGGTCATCACGTGTGGGCAAGCACATGGTGTGTGATGAGGTATTCATGTGTGGCAGGCTCGTGTGTGTGATGAGGTCACCATGTGTGATGGTGTCGCTTTTGTGTGTAATGCTCATTGATGTGCATTTGTGTTCAGAGCAGTGGTGGAGATATAGACAGTGCAGGCAGTGCAGCTGCACTGGGGCCTGTGGTCTGAGAGGGCCCGCATCACCATCACGGAGAGGGGACCCTACGTCAATAAGTCCGTTCTTGCATGGGCCCTTAAAGGGATATTTCACTCTCGTGTGACAGAAGTAATTTTGTGGAACCTACCCCATTATATTTGCATAGCGTGAATACTAGCAACTTCAGCTGTCCCTGCTGACCGTTAAGGGCATCCCTGGTAGTCCCAGTTGTCAGGCTCCCCATTCATTCCCATTCATTTTCGGGACCTCACCAAAATTTATCGTTTTAAAGCATACACTAACTACGGCAGATAAAACGTTGATAAAAGACGTACTTATCAAAGAAACACAAGCCGTCCGGCTGAAAATAATCACACACACAAACACACAATGGGACGGCTTTGCCGCCCTTGGTGGTCGCCAACGAGGATTCAGACTGTCCACCACTTGGGCGAATCGTGGGACACAGGCCTTCACTGTGAACCGTCACCCTCGTCACACTCACCGGTCTGGACACGGGACACCGACTCTGGCAGGGGAGAGAAGGGCACACCCGCTGCCGCTCAGTTACCCGGTCTGAGACCCACACACACACTGCGTTTCTACGTACGGCGCAAGCATGTTCCTTATGGTCTGGGGGAAGTCAGTTCCCCCAGCAACAGCTCATCACAATATCCCCCGGCATACTGGCTCCGTCGCACCGATCAGCTCTGCAGTCCGCCGTCGTTGCTGGCTGTCAGTGCCGGGTGTAACGCCGTTGTTGTTGTTCTTGCTCCGCAGTTGCTGGCTGCATCAGCTCGCTTCCAGCTGCTCGCTGCACTCAGGTAAGTTCACGTCGTACACAAAACACAGACACTTCACAACCGCACATAAAATAAACTTAACCAAACTAAACAAAAAGAAAAGAAAACCACACCGCCACACACTCAGGAGCTTAGAGGCAATCTACCCTCTCGCCTTCCATCAGATCTCCTGTTTAACCCAGGTGCACTCATTATAATCCCTTAAGGAACCCCAGCCCCTGTGTTCCCCTTACAATCACCCAATTACCCCATGAGTACTGTCCATTTATTGAATCACTCAATCTTCCAATCGTTCAATCATTCACTCAGCCTTTCACTCATTCAATCTGGCTCCGCAATTACCTCATCTACTACCGCAGGAACCACACACATTCTCTCCTCACTGAGGGAGACCGCAAATATGTTACATGTGTGTGTGTGCGTGCGTTGGGCGCACGTTGGGGTTTTGATGTTCTCTTGCTTGTTATTGGGTTGCGTGTGCTTGCCTCGGACACGTGTTCAGAGAGAACAAAGAACCTAAAATGGAGGAAGGTTTGAACTTAGCTTTAGCTGGGGCTAGTTAACAATGGCGCATGAACCATACCAAACACATAAGGGATAGCCGTAAGTTTATCGGTGCATGTGCGTCGAGATCAGCATGCAGTGTGATGACCAGTTAAGACCAGTTTAAGATAGATCACATGCAAGATATACATGATGTATATTAAAAAATAACAAAAAACCTTTACAACAAATACATTAACCATTCAATAGCAGTTACATACAGTACTGTGCAAGTCTTAGGCACCCTAGAATTTTTTTGTTTGTTTTTTCTTAGATGTTTATTTTATGTCTTCTGCATTAGTATGTCAGTAGAAAAACACACACAAAGATTTCAAAACATTCATTTTCCAAAAATTTAATTGAACTATCTTCAGCGAAAAGATGAACAAGGAGTTCTGTAACAGATGGTATGGCCTCCACAGAGCCCCGATCTCAACACCATCGAGGCTGCCTGGGATTACCTGGACAGACAGAAGCAAGCGAGACAGACAAAGTCTGCAGAAGAACTGTGGCAAGTTCTCCAAGGTGCTTGGAACAACCTACCAGCTGATTTTCTTATAAAACTGCACGTCAGTGTACCTAAGAGAACTTATGCAGTATTAAAGGCAAAGGGTGGTCACACCAAATATTGATTTGATTTAGTTTTTTTACTGTTTACTGCTTTTTATAGTCAATTGTTTGATATTTAGAAACTTTCCATTTCATTATTCTTGAAAGCATCTTCGCTTTACAGAATATTTTCACATGTGCCTAAGACTTTTGCACAGTAGTGTACATCCAATCACAAACATGTCACGGTTGCTAACTAATATGCTATGCCCAGTGTTACAGCCTTACTTGAGTCGAGCCCTTAGAATAGTTTCTTCTGTCGGATTGCAATTTCGCAGAGTTGCAATAGATAGGGGAACCGGTCCGCCTCATCTTGGGTCCCTGGAGCTGGTTTCTTTCGCCATCAGGATTGCGATGGAAAGTGGAAAGCCGGTCGCCTGATCCTGGGGTTGCAGTTCGTAGGGGTAATTTATAGAACCGGTCGTATTATTTCTCTCGAAATACGCAGCGTGTTCCTGGTGCAGACCACTTGCCTCTAGGGGACTCACCGGCGGTGCTGTGCTGCAGGATCAGTGGGTGCATGGTCCGATTAGCGGGTCTTCTTGACCACTGGCTGCGCTTGCGTCTTGTCTCCGGTCCTCCGTGGTTGATAGCTGGGGGTAGATGAGCCCACCTCGCTCAGTTGGGTCGGCGTCACGGATGGCTAATGCTTCCTTCCCCGGGCGTGCAGGCCGCACGGAGCAGTGAGACGAGCCAGTGAAGGCCTTGGCGAGCCTAGAGCGAACGGACACAACTGAACTGAACTGGGGAAGAGGGGCCGTGTTGCCCTTTTTATAAACTTTATTGCCAGTCGTGCATTTCTGCCCGCAAAGTATCAGATTACAGTGCGGAAATGACAACCGGGACAACGTCCTACGTCACTTGCAACGTGGAGGAGGAGCCTCCTGTGGACTGTAGGGAATTGTAGTTCCTGTTGACCCTACACAGTTCATTCTGGTTTAATTGTCAACTCTTTATACAATATAGTACATTATAACCTTAGCAACGGTGTTTGCAATGTCTTATTGGCTGCGTTGAACAATAAATTACAGCCCAGCGTAATGGATTTTTTGGTTTTAACAGTCTAGTATTACACAAGCTCTACAGAAAACGCATTCCCTGACGTGAGTTTTCCCTTCCCGATATGTAAGTAGTACTGCATGTAATATGCTGTCGGTCTCGCTGGCTACATATGTATGTTCGTTTTTCCACTCGATCACTGTCTTGTCCAATATGTTTGATAGACATATTGTTATTTTCGCAATTTGACTGCATTTCACATACTGTCATGTAAGCATTCATTGGTGGCTAAGTCATGTTTTATGTTTGATGTACCAATTTTTTTGATGTACCGAACATTTGGCAGCATTTTGCTGATGGTGGTGTATTATTTTATTGTCAATATAGGCTATGGCATATATACTTGTCACATCAGAGAGTATAATGTCAATTTCCATAGCTACGCCGATGACACACAATTATATCTCTCTATTGAGCCAAATGATGGAAATACCCTAACCTTTTTGACTTCTTGTTTGTCTGCCATCTTAGGGCATGGAAAATACTCATTCCAATTTACCGTGCGTTGATATGTGCTAGATGAATGTCAAATTTTCCTTGGAGTCATTATTCTCTTTTAAAAAACTACAGAGAAATGTGATCCCAGGGCAGAAGGATACATACTGTAGAGTACAGGTAAAAGTGATGTTGAACAGTGTGATATCAATGTTTTCATCTTAAACCATCAGAAGGGGCAAATGTATATGCTTTATAATGGACAAAAAATATTTAATTAATTTTATGATATGTTCTGGATAGGGTATTGGACCCATAGGTCTTAAGCATCGGACGCCTGGATCTAAGTTGCTATCGTTAGCTAGCCAAGGCTAGCTTTTCACAACACCGTCCAGGAGGATACCACTGCTGCTGGACTTGCCTACTGAGGTCTTTCCATCGCAGCAGGCCCAGTCTTTGGGCCTGTCCCGGTAGGTTTCGTTTCATCTCCCTGTTGGACCTCCTGTGCGCCCAGGCTAGCTACCTAGCTAACACAACAGCTCCCTGCTAACAACCATCTGCTACAAACAACTTCCTTGCCTATATCTGTATACTGGCAGCTATTCTACCCTCTAGTTCTGTGAACTGGCAGTTTATTTCTTTCCCACAGCATGACCCCACATACCTCTACGGATTCAGAGCTGTCCATCGTGAGATCAGAAATCAAATCCATCGAAACCATACTGCACAATGTCCTCCAGCGGCAAACCCTCCCCTCCTGTTTGCCACCAGCCATCTGCTCTCCCGTCCAGCGGAGTACTGGACGCTGCTGCGTCCAGTATTGATGACGTCTCTTCTGCCCCCCCTCCTCTCCGCTCGGTTGCTAGCTCGGTCAATGCCAGCAGATGCCTCTTTCCACCTCCAGAACGTATCCTCCTGGGTGACTCCATCATCAGACATGTTGCAATCCCAAACGGCATTTCATATTCCTTTTCAGGCCAAACAGTTTCTGATATAGCTAAACAAATTCCAAAATCATCAAACGCTATCCGTCTGCCCATACAGTCATTACACGTTGGAACAAATGACACCAGATACGGTCAATAAAGCAAACTCCGTCATGATTTCGAAGCCATCGCAACACAAATTGAGAACCTCAGTAAAATTAGCATTTTTTCTGGACTAATCCCCACCCTCCGTTATACCTCAGAACGCTTCAGCTGTATTTACAGCACTGACTAATGGTTACGCCACTTCAGTTTAGCATGCGGATACGGATTCATTAGCCACTTTGATTCTTTCTGGAAAGTAAATGATCTCTACAAACCTGACAGACTCCACCCCAGTGATAAAGGACTTTCAGTTCTTTCAGCCAACTTCTAACAGTCATCTATCCAACCTTATAAGTTGACGTTCCCCTGTTAGGAATTCCGTCGTATTCAGTGGGCTTCCCTCCTCTTCCACCTTTAGTTGTAATGTTGTGGCTCTTGCCTGTACTTCTAATGCAGCGGCCCCTACCTATAGCTCTAATGCTATGGCCCCTGCCTATAGTTCTATTACTGCAGCCCCTGCTTATAGTTGTAATGCTGTGACTACTGAATCAATCCCGACCTTGATTTCCACCAGACGTGTTTCGATAAGCAAAGGCTCTTCACAATTTTGCAACATTAGAAACCCAGCTAATACTGTCTACTGTACCTAGACAGATCCTTTTGCAACCAGACATATCTTTAACTAATATGGCTTTATTGAATGTAGGAGCTCTTACCACTAAGACCTTTACAATCAATGATTGTATCTCTGAAATGAAATTAGACTTCCTGTTTCTTGTCGAAACCTGGCTCACCTCGGATGGTGCAGCGGTCCTCATCGAGGCCTGTCCTCCAAATTATAGTTTCTTCTTCATCCTACCAGACAAGGGAAACGAGGGGGTGGAATAGCCACTATCTTCTCAAACAAGCATAGTTGTACTAGGGTCAGTTTTGGTGATTTCTCCTCATTTGAATACATTGCTTTTACTCTGCAGGCTAAACCAGCTATACTCCTACTTACACTATATCGCCCTCCAAAACTATGGACAGGCTTTCTTGATCAGTTTTCTGAACTCATGTCGCTTATTATCACTAGCTACGATCGAATAATTGTAAATGGCGATTTTAACATTCAAGTTAATAAGAAGTCTGATGCCAGAGCCAAAAAGTTCCTTCAAATTCTAGACAGCCTAGTTAACCTCTTAATACCAAACGCCCCCTAGCGGTAACGCGGGCGTTACGGAAATTATTAAATTATACATTTCATTAATTTAATAATATATAATAAACTGCTCACCTCAATATTTTGATTAAATATCCTTAAGATATATCCATTCCTTCTGGGAAAGTGGTTTTTAAGCCCAAAACGTCGGGATAAAACTTCGTAAATAACGTTGGAAACTCTGACTTAATTCTCAAACATGTATTGCAGCTTGATGTCACACCATAAACAATGTGCTGGTAAACTGTTCTGCTTAATTGTATTTCACAAAACTTTGGTTTGAAAAATCATTATACCTTTAGGCTTCAAGAAAAAATACTTTAAAACTTTCATACGGCTGTACATAATTTTTTTCCAATTTTAAACCGACTTGTGCTTTTTTGCACTTGATTACGACTCGTTCGGCTGTGTTCACTTTGGCGTTGTGAAACTCAGCCAGTTTCTGGAGTACCAATCCCGTGGCTTAGTATATGTTAGCCAGAGTTGTTTTGAACTTGCTTGCAGAGATTTATGCAAAACCGTCATCAATTGGGTGTATTTCTTTGACTGATAGCACAATAGGCCTATCTGAAGTTGGAAAAACTGTCTTCCACCCGCCTCCACTCTGAGTATTATTTGCTTTCCATTGAGTTTTAAAACTGTCTGTCAAATATTCCAGCCAATAGCCAAGACTCTTATCTTTCAAACAAGCCCTCATTCAACACAATGCCGTCGTAAAAAAAAGGAAATACTGCCCTGCGTATAAGGAAGTGTCAACCACGCGTAATTATCGAACCAAGATGGCGCAGTGTTTTTACCTTGTAGCGTAGCTCGCTACATTCCGTTTAGCAAAGCACAATTAATTAGGTAAGGCCCGCAGTTACAGTTTTTGTGTAGTTATGTCGAGATTTTTGAGGCGTTTATCCATGCACCAAGTGCTAGACGAACTGGATAAGCCAGAAGATGTTTTTGCCGAGGGAGACTCATCCTGTCTCAGTGACGCTGAATCCACTGATGACCGAGATGATGTTGCTGACATGTAAGTTGTTTTATCATACTAACAGTGTTATGCTATAAACGCATTGAATTTCGCCATGGCAGGTAACGTCGTTAGGGCTGGTGGTATTACCGATTTTTCGATATACCAGTGTGAATTCACGCAATGCCATGCGGGTTCCTAATTACATTGTCAACTGTATTTTATTGTTTTTCATACAATTAATATTACAAATTGCACATTCCAACGGTATGATAAATAATTTATGAAGTAAACTTAGGGTGTATTGTCTGTGTTGACAAACTCGCACGTGTTACGTGGCGTTGCCAACAACACAGATGTTTGTGGAAATGGTAAGTTTGGTGTAAGCATCGAAGGAAATGTGCAATTTAGCTGCAATGCGTGAATCCCTGTGTTTCTTCTGTGAAGCTAACTAACCTTATATACTTATGCATAAAATCGGTCCCTCTCAGCTAAATTAATATAGATAGTATTACCTTTACAGTGGCAAGCTAGCAAGCAAAATTACAGGTAACAAGCAGCTAGCTATCTATTTGTGTCTGAGATGAGCTACTAAATCGATTTTTTTGAGTGTGAAATGGCTTCTGGAAGTGTTTAGTAAAGTCATTGTTCCACATGAGTAAATTGTTCTGTACGCAGTACAGAAGGCTGTGCAGGTAAACAAAATGGCAATTTATGCATGGTATGAGGGAGAGAACATGATAACATGAGGGAGTACTTGTTTATTATTATTATTGTTGATTGTTGTTGTATAAGGGGGACTAATGGGTATATCAACATGGTGGACAATTCCATGGACAGGGTTAGTGGGGTTTGTAATGATGCAGATTGCTCTCCTGAGGGAATGTGTAGTCTAAATGGCTTCTGTATGAATGGTTAAATAATCTCTCCTCACCCTCCACCCCCATGTTTTGATCCTTTGCCTTTTTTTGTTTTTAGTTCATTTTTTTTTTTTGCTTTTTGGACCCTGCCATTTTGTACTTTCTTTGTGTAAATACGGTAACTTCAGCAATTAGAGGGCAAGGATCTTTTTAATGGTTACAGCAGGGGTGTTTTTATTTTTTATCTAGGAAACTGGTGGACTTTTGATTTTTTATCCACTGCACTTTTAGTAGTACACCTTAGTGCACTTGTATATAGTTGATATATGTTTGTCATGTATAAAGTTTTGCCTCCTAAAACCCAACCCCAACGTCCCTGTCATAGGAGGTGGCAACAGAATAAAGGACAGGACTGGCAAGCAGTAATGTGTAGGGAAGTTTCATACTATTTCCATTATTCATTTGAAAACCTGTTTGCACATTCCTGGACTCATTTCTGGCTAATGGGGCTCTGGTGAAATACACAAGATTCACTGTGCTGCTACATGGGTTTTGACAGCTTTTTGTAACCTTGGGTAGTTAGTTGTGTAATATGAAGAGCACCAAGAACACGTCTAAAACAGACAAATTATCTAATTTTATTGTAAAAACCTAAAAAATAAATCATATTGAGACCTTTCTGGAACATTGCCATTTTTGGCACATTTGGCACCATTTGACACCATTTGGATAACGAAAAAGGTTCACCTGAAAAAAAACCTGTAAAATTTGAATGTTTTGAGATATTGACACCAGATTGTTACCAGAGGTAGGCAGCATATTGATGAATCAGATAGAGGAGTCATTTCCTCCATAGCATTTGTAGCTCCCCAGGTAAAAATTCTTAAACTTGAATGTAGGTACCCGTTTTTTTAGTTTTTTAATATTTTCTGTACATAAATTGTTGTAGTTAAGTATCAAAAACTGGATTTCTATGAGTTCTCACTGCTTAGTCGTAATACTGCAGGTGTCTGCTTTAATAAAAGCCATGAACCATATTTGTACCATTTATAGTTTTTGAGATAACCACCTTTGTTTGTCACTAGTGAAAACAGGCAAAAATTGGCCTATTTTGCCCTCGGTAGGAAGAGGTTAAAGCAGCATGTCCACCCACAAACTTGGTAACACCCTTGACCTAGTTATTTCTGGAGGAATTACTGTCACCAATGTATAGTGAATGATATCGGTTTGTCAGATCATTGTTGGGTGTTCTTTAATGTTTTACTAAATGCCACAACAAATTATCCTGAAACTACAATTAAAAAACGGTACCTGCATACCAGGACAGAGCAGCAGTTTGTCGAGCTAACGGGCTCCATAGATCCTAATATCTTTAATAATTCAACCAAAGAAATGGTGGAAGCCTTCAACAGTGAACTGAGTGGCATACTTGACAGAATAGCTCCAATAAAGACTAAAAAGAGATCTATTAACAAGGTGACACCATGGATGAACAACACTATTAGTGACTGTGGCAGGGTGGGCGTGGTTAGCCTCTGCTTGCAGAGAGAGAGTGAGCGGAGCGGCTCTCGGACCCTGAGCCACAGCTGTCATGAGTTAATCAGGACAACACGATAATTAACAATTGAATGATTGTTTTATTGTTTCCTGATTGCTTTGACAGTGAGCCTGGGCTTTTAAGGAGGGAAGCGGGAGATCAAAGGGGGCTGGCCAATGACGGGAGAGGACCGGAGAGAAGGGTCCGCGAGAACCGTAGCCAGCTAAAAACAAAACGACAAATAAAGTGTCTGTTAAAACCTCAGCTCCTGTGTACTACCTGTTCTTCCGTGAGGGTGGCACTCGATCTTGCCACAGTGACCTTAAAATATCCTGTAGGAAAGCAGAAAGAACATGGAGGAAAACTAAGCTCCACATTCACCATGCCATTCTAAAAGAAAAAATTGCTACTTATAACAAGGATGTCAGCCAGGAGCGCAGGAACCACTTCTTTAAAATTATTGCAGAGAACAATGGAAACACCAGAGTCTTATTCTCCGCCATTGATAAATTACTTAATCCTACCCCATTCAACCCACTCGGTCAGGCCTCTACTTCTAAATGTGAAGAATTTGCAACTTTTTTCAGGGATAAAGTTACCTCCATAAGGGCGGGCATTGCTAGTTCAACTAACACGGTTGATGCCGCACCCAGATACTGTCCTCCTAAACTGCGGTCCTTTACATCTGTAACACAAGCTGAACTCAGCAAAATTGTAGCTCAGACCAGCTCCTCGACCTGTGCTCTAGATCCGGTCCCCAGCGCATTCCTTAAGAATGTCTATGATAGTGTGGCCCCCCACATTCTTAAAATAATAAATACCTCTTTAGAAACAAGTATATTTCCTACCTCTTTTAAGACTGCTGTCATGAAGCCCCTACTCAAAAAGGCAAATCTAGATAATACTATCCTTAATAACTACAGGCCTATATCTAATCTGCCATTCATAAGCAAAGTACTTGAAAAAGTAGTTTTTAACCAACTGAACACCTTCCTCAAAGACAACAATATTCTTGAGAAATTTCAGTCAGGCTTCAGATCGAATCATAGCACCGAAACGGCCTTAGTGAAGATAGTGAACGATCTTAGGCTTGCCACTGACTCAAATCGAGTGTCAATACTTATTATTTTAGATTTGAGTGCTGCTTTCGACACCATTTATTATAATATTTTGATTCACTGCCTTGAGAAGTATGTTGGCCTCTCTGATAGCGCTTTAGAGTGGTTTCATTCATACATTTTTGGAAGAGAATTTTATGTTAGTCTGGCAGATCACGCGTCTGCAAAGCATGACCTACCTTTCGGTGTAGCCCAAGGGAGCTGTCTCGGTCCTCTGCGATTCTCTCTGTATATGCTCCCCTTAGGAAACGTTATTGCTCAACATAATGTTAACTACCACAGTTATGCAGATGATATTCAGCTTTATATTTCCATTGAGCCATCAGAACCTGACTGCCTCTGCTCCCTAATCGCCTGTTTGGCCTCTATAAATCAATGGATAAGCGACAACTTTTTAAAACTGAATGAGGATAAAACAGAGATACTTTTGCTGGGACCAAAACCAAAGAGGGATGAACTTGCTAGTAAACTCGGGAAATTAGAACACCTGATCAAACCACAAGTAAGAAGTCTAGGTGTCATCTTAGACTCAGATCTTAGTTTTAAATTTCATTTTAACAAAGTGACCCTGACAGATTTTTCCACCTGAGAAATATTGCCAAAGTACGGCCATCCTTAACGCAACGGGACGCTGGAAAACTAATTAATGCTTTCGTCACCAGTAGGTTAGATTATTTTAACGCACTATTCACTGGTCTCCCAAAAAAATCCTTAAAGAAATTACAACTCATTCAGAATTCTGCTGCTAGGCTTTTAACTAAGACTAAAAAGAGAGAACATATCACTCCCGTTTTAGCCAAATTGCACTGGCATCCTGTGTCTTTTAGAATAGATTTTAAAGTTCTTTTAATTACTTACAAAGCTCTTCATAATTTAGCACCGACATACACTGCCTGGCCAAAAAAAAAGTCGCAGTTGCACCAGTCATGCATAGTGCCCACTGTACAAGCCTCTGGAGGCAGTGCTATGATCTGGGGTTGCTTCAATTGGTCAGGTCTAGGCTCAGCAACGTTATGCAGCAATAAAATGAAGTCAGCTGAGTACCTGAATGTACTGAATGACCAGGTTATCCCATCAATGGGCATATTCCAGGACGACAATGCCAAGATTCATCGGGCTCAAATTGTGAAAGAGTGGTTCAGGGAGCATGAGGAATCATTTTCACACATGAATTGGCCACCAGAGTCCTGACCTTAACCCCATTGAAAGTCTTTGGGATGTGCTGGAGAAGACTTCACGGAGTGGTTCGACTCTCCCGTTGTCAATACAAGATCTCGGCCAAAAATTAATGCAAGTCTGGACGGAAATAAATGTTGTGACATTGCATAAGGTTGTCTAAACAATGCCACGACGAATGCGCGCCATAATCAAAGCTAAAGGCGGTCCAACAAAATATTACAGTGTGCGACTTTTTTTTTGGCCGGGCAGTGTACATCTCTGACCTTTTAATCTCTTACCATCCAAAAAAGGCCCTTAGATCCACTGATGCTAGCCTTCTAGTGGTACCTAGGGTGCTCCATATACGAAGTGGGGAAGCTGCCTTTATGCATTATGCACCTAAACTGTGGAATGCCCTGCCCTTAGACATCAAACAAGCAAGCTCTGTGGACAAGAAACAGCTTAAAACTTACCTTTACTGTAAAGCATTTAATGAACTGATTCTATCTTATGTTTATATGTTATGTTAGTCTTGTTTTTATGTGTTTTAATGATTGTTTTACTTCATTTTCTTTTAGAATTTATTTTTATACTGCTCTTTGTAACTGTTTTTCGCTGTATTTATTTGATGTTTTTATTTCTTGTTTTATGTTTCGCATGTAAAGCACTTTAAGCTGCATTTTATGTATGAAAGGTGCTATATAAATAAAATTTATTATTATTATCATATCCCTATACTGATGAAAAGATCATTTTTCCCACTTGAAAATGATGCAAAAGTGGGTTTTATGAGCCAAAACAGTTGCTTTGTTAAATATATAATTATTTTATGATTTAAAGCAGTGCACAGTTTAGCCATTTGGATAGATTTGGAGACACTAATGGACAACAGGGTACACTGCCTATATTTTGCATCATCATCAGTAGTTCTGCATCAGATTTTGCACACTTGTGGACTGTATGTGCCTCTCAGTTTTTCATTGTAAACTAAAGAATTTTTCCAAAGTTTCTTTGCATTTGTGGCACTTTATTTTGACCTAAATTATGAAAATATTGATGCTCACACCTGGAGTTATAAAGCCTTTGTGACGGGGGGAAGCTGGGTTCGGAGGACCAAATGCAGCGAAGGAATACTATAAGCTCGAAAAGAGCCAATAAAACGGAGATACCCCGTAATAAATGGAAGAACAATACCAACAAGAAATAAACTAGCTCCCACTCTCGACTGGAGAGAAATACTAACAGGGAGTCTAGGAAAAGGGCGAATAGAAATCAACCCTTAAAATAGGGCGAATGGCACTTAGGCGTGTGAAAAGGAATGGAAAAGAAGATTCTCGCTCTGTAGCTGCAACGAGCTAACAAATAAGAAGTGAGAATGAGGCGTGAAACGAGGACTGCAGAGATAAAGCCCGAATAATTGGGCGAACGGCACGTAGGCACGTGAGAAAACAATAGGAACAGAAAACCCCTCGCTCTTTATATGGGAGAGCACTAGAGAGGTAGGTAAGAAAGGAAAATAAGCGCTATCTGTCTAAACAAGAACAGAAGCGAAACCAAAATGAGAGACTGCAAGCTTAAGAGAGCAAAAACAAAATCCTACTAAGGAAAACTCTAAAACCCTTACAAGTAAGAGCCGCGTTAATCTCAAGCAAGCTTAAAAGGGAAAAGTTCGCTTGTAGGTACTAGATCTTTACCTTACCGGCTACTATGTCAAGTGGTAATGACAATACAGAAGCACCAGGAAGCAGAAGGGAGGATCTTAAGTACCTAACAGGTAACGAGCACAGGTACAAGGAATGAGTGGCGAGTGAAAGAGAAATCACGGGACGGAAGACGGAAAATCAGATAGAGTGCCCGATATAACAAGAACGAAAAAAAAGGACGATCGCAGAAAAGGGAACTGATAGCAAACCCCATAACAGCCTTAAATAGAGCACCCCCTAAATAGGTGAGAATTCACCAAATTTGGCATCTGCACAAAGGGGTTAACCCCTTGGCACAGATGGCAAATTTCACCTATTTAGGGGGTGCTCTGTTTAAGGCTTTATAACTCCAAGTGTGAGCATCAAATAAACTTGGTAAATGGCTTAAATGAAACAAGACAGGTGTACTATTTACAATACAAACTTAGATTTGTTTATTTTCATAATTTAAGTCAAAATAAAGTGCCACAAATGCAAAGAAACTTTGGAAAAATGTAAAAACAAATTGTTTTTTTTTAGTTTGCTGAGAGCTACATAAGTGAAATCGGTAATATATATACATACATTTCCTGGATCATAAACTCCATGCCCACAAGTTTTGCTAAATCTGAGGATGATATGCAGAACTACTAAAGGTCTATGATGCGAAATATAGCAGTGTACCCTGTTGTCCAGTAGTGTCTCCAAATCTATCCAAATGGCTAAATTGTGCACTGCTGTAAATAAATTAAAATTATGATACATTTAACTACAAATCAACAGTTTTGGCTCATAGAACTCACTTTTGCATAATTTTAAGTGGGAATTACTATATTTTCATCAGTATAGGGGGGTAGATATCTATGGGTCCAAAACCCCGATGCAAAACATGTCATAAAATGAATAAAATTAGTTTTGTCCATTATAAAGCATATACATTTGCTCCTTCTGATGGCTTAAGATAAACGACATTGATATCACAGTGTTACATACACCTAAATATGTTGCCTAATCATTCACTCTGTTACGATTCTGATAAGGACCCAGACGCGGACCACAGGATCAGGCAAAGAACGTTGTTTATTTCAGTCCAAGGTCAAAAAGCCAGGTAATCAGATTCCAGACGAGGCAAAATCAAAATCCAAAAGAATAATCAAAAGACAGTCCAAAAGATCAAAACCAGAAAATCAGAAAGGCAAACAAAACTCGGAATCAAACAGAAGGGCGTCTCGGGAATCTCGAATAAACACAGGCTTAGTAAGGCGAAGGCACTGAGAATATCAATCAACGTTCTGACAAAGTAACACTGCACACAGAGGGCTTATAAACACTGGGGAAGGATAAGACAAAGGAGGGTCAGATGTGCGAGAGGGCGGGGTTACAAACAAGACAAAGGTGATAACAATGGGAATCGATAATACAATAATGGGGGAATGACAAAGACGTGGACCGGATTCATGAAAACACATTGAAGACAACAGCCTGGATCAGAGGCATAATCGTGCTCAGATTGGTAGGTGGAGTTACAGGCTATAGACAGGTGCAGTCAATATGTGAAGGCAGCAGGAGTCAGGTAAAGCACTACGAGAATGGAATGTTACAGCGTAGAAGATATGTTAGTATCAATTAGTAAATAACTACAATACGGGGGTTAGTCTTGTTTAGTAACACATATACATTAGTAAATTTAGTAAGTGTAACTTAAACTAGATAACCACAAGTGCAATAAGTAATTGTTAATAGTATCTACAGTTTAATACAAAAGACTGAAGAAAGAATACGAGACACGAGGGAAGGCGGAAATCCCGAATACTTCCAAAATCACCCGAATAGTGCCAGCACGATACACTCGGAACACAGCACACAGACAGACGGGGGAGCTGAGGGAAATGCATACTGTACAGGAACCAGGGCGATGGGCAATGAATATGAAAAATAGTAAAGTACAAAAAAACACAAAAATAAACAATACACAGAACAGAAAAACCAGGAACGTTACACTCTTGTACCTCAATAAAACATCACTTGTCCCTGTACTCTCCAGTATGTATACTTTTGTCCTGGGATTGCATTTTTCTGTAGTTTTTTTAATTTTTTTAATTTTCCCATTCATAATGATTCCAGGGTCATTCCGTGTCAAATCAACCAGTTTTCTGAAAAGTTCCTGTATGACCCTCTCAGATTTTGATGAAACTCCATCATAATAATCCATTGTGTGAAAAATGAACACACACAAAAAAAATTAGCCTCATATGACATGTCGTTTCCGAGATATGGCCTCCTGAAATTTGCTCAAAACCTCCGTCTTTCGCGCTCGCGAGTCGTGAAAACGTGCGAATGTGATTTTTTCAGACTTTGGAAGCTTATAACTTGGGATTGGTAACAGCTATAGAGCTGAAACTTGGTATCCTAACTTACTTTCTTCCGTATTGCACGGATCTGATCTTACTTGTACCACCTTCCCTTTTCAAGTTATATGCACCCAAAGTAGCCACTTTGTTCAGTCGCACATGTTTTTGGTGATATCCGAGATCACCCTGTGCCCATACCAGTGGACATATACATCCCATATCACAGATGTATTATCTATAGGTGTATGTCTATGGTCACAAGCAAGTACAGGCTAATCAATTCATTTTTAAAGGAATGACATCCATCCAAAGTTGGGTCCGGGTGAAAAAAAGTAAAAAACACAACCGTCCGTCTTGTCAATGGATCACCATGTGGACAGTTAAAACTTTTTCTGAAATGTACACCAGTTAAACAGATATATTAGATCTACTCATCAACCAAATTTCAGCTTTGGTACTCAACTCCTTCATGGTTAGATAGCATTTTGAAAAGTACACATATTTTAACATATCGGGAATTCACACAAGTCTTAAGAGTTACGTTACTACTTAAAAGTGTCAAATTATGTATCAGACATCAAACAGAATAGTACATGTACTTTAAACCATACACTATAAATGTTAAATTACCACATATTCTGCCATATAGATGTGTACAGGCAGAATATGTGGTAATTTAACATGTATAGTGTATGGTTTAAAGTACATGTACTATTCTGTTTGATGTCTGATACATAATTTGACACTTTTAAGTAGTAATGTAACTCTTAAGACTTATGTGAATTCCTGATATGTTAAAATATGTGTACTTTTCAAAATGCTATCTAACCATGAAGGAGTTGAGTACCAAAGCTGAAATTTGGTCGCGTTTTCACGACTCGCGAGCGCGAAAGACGGAGGTTTTGAGCAAATTCCAGGAGGCCATATCTCGGAAACGACATGTCGTATGAGGCAAATTTTTTGTGTGTGTTCATTTTTCATAGAATGGGTTATTATGATGGAGTTTCATCAAAATCTGAGATGGTCATGCTGGGACCACTGGTTGATTTGACACGAAATGACCGTCCAAGGAAATTCTTACCTTAATCTACCACATATCAGCGCACAGTAAATTGGAATGAGCATTTGTCTTGCCCTAAGAGACAAGTATATATGCCATAGCCTATATTATGTACGATAACATGAACATAAAATAGTATTCCACCATCTGCAAAATGTTCTATCTTCAATGAACATCAGTAGCCTACATCAAAAATACATTTAACGATTGCACTACAGTATGTGAAATGCACTGAAAATGTGAAAATAACAATAGGGCTATCAAACATATTGGAAATGGCGGAGGTGGGCCCGGACCAACGGGACGGCAACCTCCTCCTCCTGGACCGGGAACAGGGGGGGGTTGGTACCCAAAGGAGCACTCAAATGGAGACATCTGGGTAGCGGAGCTCTTCAATGAGTTGTGGGCGTACTCCACCCACGGGATGAACTTGCTCCAGGAGGAGGGATTGCGGGTGGACACGCACCGCAGGGCAGCTACCAGGTTCTGGTTGGTGTGTTCCGTCTGGCCATTCGTCTGGGGGTGGTACCCAGAGAACAGACTGGCGGAGGACCCCAGGGCCCGGCAGAAGGCTCTCCAGAGCGAGGAGGAAAACTGGGGCCCACGGTCCGAGATGATGTTGGAGGGCATCCCGTGCAACCTCACCACATGCTGCACCAGGAGCTCCGCAGTCTCGGACGCAGAGGGGAGCTTGGGAAGGGGGACGAAGTGGACCGCCTTGGAAAAATGGTCGACGACCATTAGGATAGTTGTGTTGCCATCAGAGAGGGGAAGGCTGGTGACAAAGTCCACTCCAATGTGGCTCCAAGGACGGCCCGGGATGGGAAGGGGGCGAAGGAGACCAGTGGGGGGCTGGTGGGAATCAGGGTGATGGTCCGGTTCACTCCTGGGTGGCAGGACAGGCGGGAGGCGTGGGCCCACTGATGGACCTAGGAGCGGACGGAGTCGGGGACAAACAAACAGGAGTTGGGGTTAGAGCGGGGTTCTGGGTGTATTACCTGGGCGGCCCTCACCTTCCTCTCGATCCCCCACAAGACCTGCAGCCACCACACAGGAGGAAAGGACGATGGGGTCCGGGGTAACAGGTCTGGCTGCCGGGGAGAAGACCCGTGAGAGGGCATCAGGCTTGGTGTTGCGGGAGCCGTGTCTGTACGTGATTGTGAAACAAAAACGGGTGAAAAAAAAGGGACCAGCGGGCTTGTCGGGAATTCAGTCTCTTAGCAGACTGAATGTATTGCAGGTTGCGGTGGTCGGTAAGGATGAGAAATGGTTTCTCCGCCCCCTCCAGCCAGTCGCTCCACTCCTCCAGAGCGAGCTTAATGGCCAGCAGCTTGCGATTCCCCACGTTGTAATTCCGCTGGGCCTGGGTCAGACGGCGAGAGAAGAAGGCGCATGGGTGTACCTTCTGGTCCAGGGAGGAGCGCTGGGACAGGACGGCGCCCACGTTGGTGTCAGATGCGTCTACCTCGATGGTGAACTGGCGGGTGGGGTCGGGTGGCAGAGGATGGGTGCGGTGGAGAATCTGGACTTGAGGGAGGTGAAGGCTTAGTTAATGACAAGGGACCATACAAACGGGACAGACAAGGAGGTCTGGTTAGTGAGGGGGGTGGCAATCTGACTATAGCCACGGATGAAGCGTCGGTAAAAATTGGCGAACCCCAGAAACTGCTGAAGATGTCTGCGAGTGGTGGGGCGGGGACACTCCTTCACGACCTGGATCTTGGCAGGGTCGGGCTTGATCCTCCCCTCCTCGATAACGAACCCCAAAAACAACATGGTGGGAACATGGAAGGAGCACTTTTCCGCCTTCACATACAGCTTATTCACCAGCAGCCTCTGGAGAACTTGACGAACGTGCAGCACATGATCCTGGGATGAGAATATTGTCGAGGTAGATGAATACTGACCAGTTGAGGAGGTCGCATAGGACATAATTCACCAGGGCCTGGAACACGGCTGGGGCATTAGTGAGCCCGAACGGGACCACCCAGTATTCAAAGTGCCCCAGAGGGGTATTAAAAGCGGTCTTCCACTCATCCCCCTCTCGGATCCGAACCAGGTGGTAGGCGTTCCGGAGATCGAGTTTAGTGAAGATGGTGGCACTGTGGAGGGGCTCGAAAGCAGAATGAATCAGTGGCAACGGGTATTTGTTACGGACAGTAATGGCATTATGGCCGCGGTAGTCGATGCATGGGCTGAGGGAACCGTCCTTCTTAGCCACGAAGAAGAACCCGGCTCCCACGGGTGACGAAGAGGGTCGGATTATGCCTGCCACCAGGGAGCCATGGATGTAGGTCTCCATAGAAGCCTTCTCAGGAGCAGACAGATTGTAGAGGCAGCTTGACGGCAACGGAGCTCCAGGCAGCAGGTCAATCGCACAGTCGTAGAGTTTGCGAGGGGATAAGAGCAAGAGACTTATTAAATACTAACGAAAAGTCACAATACTGGTGAGGGACCAGGCTGGGGGACACAGGAAGGCGTCCTCGGCCCTCCAAACGGAGGCAAGGCAGAACGGAGACAGGCAGCATGACAGCTCCATCCCTGGAAGTCTCCCAGTCGAGATGAGGATTGTGCAGACGCAGGCATAGCTCACCCAGGACCAGGGAGGACTGGGAGGATGGAATCACAAGGAGCTGGATGGTCTTGTGGTGGTTACCGGAAAGGATAAGCTGTAGTCGAATGGAGGAGGGCGTGACCCTGGCTAACAGGTTGCCGTTCAGAGCGGGTTGGTGAGAGGTATAGTGGGAATGCTGGACTGGCCGGTGAATCTTGCGTCAATAAAATTGGCGTCAGCTCTGGAGTCCACCAGTGCCGACAGGGTGGCAGACTTCGACTCCCACCGGAGGGTCCCCTCCAGCAGGAACCAAGACTGGGCAGATGAGGTAGTGGAAATAGGGCTCGCCAGTACGCCCAGGTTCACCGGCGAGCCACCCCTTTTGGGCAAACGGGACAGAAGGTGATGCGATGGCTCGGGACCCCACAGTAGAAGCAGGACCCTGAGTGCACTCTCCAGCGACGTTCGGCCTTGTCAAGCGTGGTGGCGCCCAGCTGCATGGGTTCCTCACCCGGTGGTTCTGGCGCCGGTGGAGTAGATGGAGACCAGGCAGATGAGCGAGGTGAGTAGATTGGCGACCCCTGGCGACCCGTCTTCTCCCGGGCTCGGGCCCACATACGGTTATACAAAGAGCTGGCGAGGGTGATCAGGCTGTCCAGCAAGCGGGATTCTTCATGCGTCGCCAACTCATCTTTCAGGGAGTCAGAGAGAGTGTTGAGGAACGCCTCTTGGAGGGCGGAATCATTCTACCCGGCCTCCGCTGCCAGGGTCCGGAACTGCATCGCCATCTCCGCTATGCTGCGGTAGCCCTGGCGAAGTTGGAGAAGGTGCTGGGTAGCATCGCGCCCACAGACCGGGTGGTCGAACACACGGCGCATCTCCAGGACGAAGGAGTCGAAGTGACAGCAGGCGGGGAGCTGGCTGTCTCAAACTGCAGTGGCCCACTCCCAGGCGTTGCCTCCCAGGCTGGCCATGATGAACGCGATCTTACTTGCGTCAGTGGAGTAGGAGGCTAGCTGCAGCCGGAAGACAATATCGCACTGCAGCAGGAAGCCTCTACACTTCCCCAGGTCACCCAAATACCGTTCAGGGTATGGCACACGGGGCTCCCGACCCGGAGGAAACGACGGAGACATGGGAGGCGGAGATGGAACAACGGCGGGCACCTCGACCATGGGTGTAGGCTGACCGACGTGGAGCCTAGGGAGAGGTGACTGGACCGCCATCTGGGAAAGGAGCGTGCCCATCTGACCCACCTGGTCGATGACCTGCTTCAGGGTCTCCTGTATATCTTCCAGATGGCTGCCATGCTTGCTGATGGTGGCTCCCTGGCAGGTGAGGGCCAGTAAGAACAATACAAGACAACATTCAAACAATACAGTAATTGAGAAAAAAAAATAATAATGGCACTTAGAATTGGAAACATGCACATTCTTCAGTTACAGTGTTATGAATGAAGTGTTTGAATTCAGCCAAAGTAACAGGGCTATTCCATCTTTAGTCGTTTTTGTAGCATGTTCCACGACTAAGGTGCATTAGAAGTAAAACCCAATTTTCAAAATTCAGAGAAAGGTCGAATGATGATGATGGCAATGGTGATGCTGATTATCATGATGATTATAATAACAATGTCGATGTAGTGGTTGATGATGGTTACTTTAAAGATGATGATGATGATGGTTATAATTATAATAAAACCAATCAGGGGTGGAACTTAAGTATTTTTCACACTAGCAGCCAGGCTAGTTGCAAGCAAACAAACTCAAACGAATAGCAGTAATCTCCCTATACCCCCTACCCCGACCCCCACCCGCATCTTAATATGGAGGCTCTGGGTTTTGATATTAGCTCTTTTCTCTTTTCTTTGCCTGTGATTGAGGACAAGGGGCTCTGGCGTGCCGGAGGCATATTGAAGGTCATGTCCAACAGAGCTGCATCTAAAAGCTCCGGCAGACATTACTAAAAGAAAAGGGAAGGAGGGGGGGGAGGCAATTGAAGGTTCACTGGAGGAACTGCTATAGGACAAAAATGAATAAAGCATTTGTAATGCCTTGCATTAAAAAAAAGGAAGAAATAGATTTTCATTCCCATCCGCTAATGTGCTCAGACAGAGAAAAGCCACTGTCAGCACAGCAATCCCTGGATTATGAGTAAATGAACTCATAATTAATTTACTCTGTTTATGTTTATTCTATGCTTGTTGTATTTTTCATGCTTTGGGAGTATGTATATGGGTCATTCCATATAAAATCAATCAATTCTGGGAAAAGTTCCCACCTGCCCCCCTCAGAATTACCTGATTTTGTTGTATAAACTATAATCTATTTAATGAAGCTATGCAAAATTTTAACTTTATACTATGATTATGTTGTGGCCCCTTGAAGTACATAGGGGTAGCTAAAATTCTGGATTTCGCATAAAATTTTCTTATGATGAAGATATAACATTGGAAAAGTTGGGAGCATTCAGCATCTCCACCTATATGAGACCCTAACCCTTTTTCCTTCTTCGCTGCTGATGTGGTGTCAAATGTTATATCTTCATCATAATTGTTAGTATACATTGTCAGTTGCACTTTTAATATATAAAACATGTTGTTTGTCAATTTCACCGCCCAAAACTATATTTGTGAGCGTCAATATATGCCTATGTTTGACATTTATTTTTAAACAAGGAATCATGGCTAGAGGTTGAGTCTGGTATCAAAATGTAGGGAAAATGATCCCACATGGTGATATGAACCTTCAAAGAAAGTACAAAAATATATTTTTTGACATTTCTATGACGATTTCACCGAAAACAGATTATATGTACAGTACATGCTACCAATGTCTGCTTGTACTAGTCTAGGCCACAGACATTAAACTGGTGCAGTTTGAACATTGATACTATGATATATCCCGTGATATTGGTGGCCAAATTTGGTTGTAGAAAATATTAAGCTGAAAGAAACTGAGATTTTGGCTTGAGGTTGTGGGAAGTGTTATGCATGTAAAATAGTACTGATTGCGGTTTTGAATACAACTCCAATGTATCCTTGAGCCCGGAAAATTTCATGTGGCTAGCACCTTTAGTTATGAAGCTATGAGGGCTCAGAAATGACTGAAAATTTAATACGATTTAAAAAGCCAGAATTTGAGCTACCCCTAGGTACTTCAAGGGGCCATAACTCGCAAGATATCCATAGTATAAAGTTTCAATTTTGCATAGCTTCATTAAATAGATTATAGTTCATGTACAAAAAAAATCTTGTGATTCTGGGTGGGAAGCACTGATTGATTTTATATGGAATGACCCATATACATACGACAATACTATTTTGTCATGCCAGTAAAGCATATTGAATTGAACTGGACAGAATGTGAGCAGGGGGTAGAGAGAAAAGGTGTGAGGGGAAAGAAGAGAGAAAAAAGGGAGTGACAGAAGGAAAGAAAGTAAAGGGGTAAAAATTCAGAGAAAAAAATGGAAAATACCAGAGGGTTTAGATTCCAGTACCCTGGAGTGTTTCTGAAACTCCCGTCAGCTTACCCATCACTGTCCATGCCACACACTCTTTTGAAACTCTTAGGTTATCCATCAAATAACAATATACACGTTCAATGGCACTGATAATCAAACTGGATCTGTCGCCAGCCCCTCTTGGATCTTATTCCTACGTTTGATCCAGACCTATAGTTTGGCCTACACAACAAAAATGTATCAATGACCTCTGGTATTTATTTTGTTGAGTATAACCAGTTCCCAAAATGAAGAGAGAGGGCTAAATTACAGCAGTACTGCTCATATCTGCATGCTATGAGTGGCTCTCTTGCCTGCAGGGCAACGACTAATTGACACCCCAGAGTCTGAGCAGTACTGTAGAGGTAACCAGAGGAATCCTGGCTGAATTAAATCGTACCCTGGTGTGACATTGACAGGGCAGCTCTGTCCTGCTGTTGCAGACTCCAGTCATAGTTGGCCAAACAGCTTTTGTCCAAGTGAGACAAATCTTGCTCACCCCGAAAACCATCAATCCTGTAGGCCACAGATATTATGAAAGCCAGCATTGGGCTCCACGCTCCAAGCTGGTTCCACAGAATCTGTGTTTTTGATTCCTGGTTATCTGTCTTTTACTTGTCTAAACATGTGGTGTACATGTGGTGTTTCTGTCCTTAGTCACAGTCAGCTGATCTGTGCACTGTGTCATTTGCTGTGATTAATGCTCAGCACTATATCACAGAGACTAAGGTAAATTGCACAGAGCGGATTTGACTCAGAGATACTGTAGGGCTGCTATGCAGAAAGTCGTAAGGTACGGTTTAGTGGTCTGCTGTGATTGGATGTTGGTACACACTGTGTTCTTACTCTTTTAGATTACACACACACACACACACACACACACACACACACACACACACACACACACACACACATGCACACACACACTAAACTGATTGGTTAACGCTTAAGAGTAGAATAAAGATCAGACTTGTAAATATTCCCCATTTCAAATTTTATTTCCCCATGCCATAGTTCTGTCATAGAGGACGTGTTGGGATTTCTCATAGTATAACGATTTTAACAATTTAACGAACATAGTATAACGATTTTAACAATTTAACGAACATAGTATACAATTTTAACAATTTAACGAACATAGTATACAATTTTAACAATTTAACGAACACGGGTATGTAAAAAAAGTAGAAAATGTGAGTGATGCCAGACAGAACTATGATATGGGGAAATAAAATTTGAAATGGGGGATAATTTCCACGTCGGATCTTTAATTGTTTGGTGTGTGTGTGGGTGTGAAATCTAAAAATCTAAAAGAAGTTGTCCCACTTTGGGGTCAAAAGTTCCCCAATGCCATGTTCCCTGTCGATTCGCTGGCTTGATTCACCTCACCAGCTATCCCAACATGCCTTGCGGATGCGATGAATCATCTCTCATTGAAAATGAATGGAGGCAATATCATCGCCCGAAAAATTTTCTCCCCGTCGGAGGATGGAGAGCCGGGTAAAAGAGCTGGAAAGCTGGCCTGAGGGCGTCTCAATGGGTCTTCTGTACCGACGGGCAGGTGACGAGCAACACGCTTGCGAGCCCTGCACATGGATCAGTGCTCCCCTTGTGATAAGGCTCTTCCCTCCATAAATGTCTGCGCTCCGTGCCAGGTATCCCAATGACAAGATGACACATTTTATGCACATGACACTGCATGGCTGCTAATGCTTTTTATGGCATTTCTGCAGAATTAATATTTAATTTGCTTAATTTGCTAATGTGGCATGAAAGTTCTCAGCTGGAGGGAGTTCCTCACCTCTCTTTTCTTTCTTTCTTTTTTCTGTCTTTCTTTGCATATGCTGGAATAGTAATCGGCAGCTGACAGAAAGCCTTCGCTGTTATCCTGTGTGTGTGTTCTGATGACAGCTCAGCCCATCTGCATGCTTTGCTATTAAATCGCCACCCCAGGTAATTCTGGGAATGCTACATAGCGTTAATTACTGTAGTAGTAATTTTAATGGGTGCCTGTCAGTGCTTTAGGAGTGGGGGGGGGGGGGGGCTTTGAGCTGTGAGCTGTGAACGTTTCAGTGGGATTAAGGCTCAGATCTGCCCCATACTGCCCATGAGTCTTTATATAACACACACGGCCATCTGGCACGTAGACCAAACCAGGAACGGGAATGCCGTCCACAGAAAAACACCCCGATTCTCTAATCTGTGGGGAGCCTGGGGGGGTTATGCGTGATTTTGGGGGAGGCAGGCAGGTTAGGAAGGGGTGGAAGCGGGGCTTGACTGGCAGGGGGCACCTTCACGTCAAGTTCATTTATCCTGTAGGACAGAATTTGCTGTATGGAGAGAGAAAAAAAAAAACAAATACAGATTTGAGAAAAAATATTCTTTCTTAAATTCCCTCTCTGCCACAGCGATGTTCAAACTTGTACACACACACACACACACACACACACACACACACACACACACACACACACACACACACACACACACACACACACACACACACACACACACACACACAAGCTGATTTGTGGCCCCTGCTCTGTACCATTCCGGTCCTCACTCTGCTGTTGGTGATGTGTCCTTTGTAGGAGACCAGTGGCTGGTACTGTTTTCTACAGGCAGGTCTGGGGAGGTCCAAGAACCTGAACGTGGCATTGCACCATCTGGAGCACAACTCTGGTGGACAGAGTAAGCGGGGTTTGTGAGTCAGGTATTCTATGGCTTCGAGGCTTTGGGGGTTGGGGGGAGAGAGGAGGGATTAAGGGGGGCGATGGGCTGGGCAGCGAGGGGTTGGGGGTGGGGGGTGAGAGGGGAGGGGGTTGGGCAAATTCATAGGCACAGGCTTCTGAGCCGAAGAGCAAACTGTTTGACTGTGCACTGCTGCGAGAGCTGCGTGGGTCTGAACTCTGGTACTTTAAATTTCTGATTCATCTTCCCGGGTTTAAACCGCCGAATAATCATCCTCGCTCGTACTTCAGTTTCATCCTGGTCCCTCGTCCGAGCTGTGCTTCTTCCACCACGAGGAGGGCTGGATGGGGTGGGGGGGGTGGGGGGCCTGGGGGATAAATGCTCTTTTGTGATTGTCCCCAGACTGCCAGCTACTAGGTGAGTGAGCAGTCTTTTATGCAATTAAGTGTCCAAACCCTTTTAAGCAAAACCGACAGGCGATTGTTCATCGTACAAATGGAACTCGTGGTTGCTTAGGGATTAGGCTGGTGGAGTTCATTATATTGGTGTTAAATCACTTTCTTTTAAATTCCTTGTGAGGCTTTTTCCCATTCCTTCTTATGAGGCTGGCATCCTGATTTATTAAGTTCTTTATTGTTGGTGACTTTGAATGCGGGAACTGTAGTAAGATTACTAGTAAGACTGCAATTATGACCATAGTAACATATTGTAGCAACAGTGCTGTCATGTATAATATCCATTTAGAATTGAAATTTGTTAGTTAGCTCAAGAATATTGACCCTGTTGTCATGCACCCCAGTGTGCTTTTTCCCTGGGACCACAGTTCATTTCACCAGAAGCCTGATCTGCTGAAATGAATATTAAGCCTGTAATGATTTCTGTATGAGAGAGAGAGCGAGAGAGAGAAAGATACAATTGTACAATTTTGTCATGCAAATAAAGCATATTGAATTGAATTGAGAGAGAGAGAGACTGAGAATGAGAAAGAAACAGAGAGAGAATGAAGGGAGAGAGGGAGAGAAGGAGAAAGGAAAGGAAAAGGACCATCCAAGATGCGCTTTGGCATTTGGTGTTTGGCGTGTGTCTGTGCGCCCACGCTGCCCCGAGGCTTTTACCTATCGGGTTTTCAGCTCTGTGGTTCTCCCGTTCATCGGCCGGAAAAAGTGTGGATCGATCCATCTCAACAACACTTTAAAACGGGGAGCCCTGCCTGCGTCAGTCCTGTTCTCCTCTCTCTGAAAATAGGGCAGCTGCCGTACTCCAGACACACATTTGCGGGATTGAAAGATCCACTCCGTTTAGGAAGCAGCTTTGTTTTAACAAATCTCCTATAAGTTCTGTTACACAACATTAGTGAAATTTATAAAGGCATAGTCCTGAAATACAGGGGAGTCCACTCCTTCAGTGTTTTTTTGGGCTGAATATAAAATATTGTAATATTTTGCAATGATCCATTGTAGAGTTGAACACTGCACACAAGGAGAAACCGAAATGAATTATTCTTCCATTGATTCATCTTTATTATAATATACAAAAAAGAGCAAAGTTTATTATTCTATTGATTCATCTTTATTATAAATAATAATAAAGATTGGATTTTTTTGATTTGTGTTCCTGCTATCGCCAGCACTTTGGAAGATATAGACTCATATAGTGCAGATTGCAATACATCTTATTGTAATATTTTGGTTTGTCATTGAACCACTATTGGAATCAACAAATTGCTCACAAATAAGGTTGACGACAACAGTATGTTCATTACATGATTGTTCTTCACACAACAGTATACTTCAATACTACTTTTTTTGTATTGTAGAGTATTCTGGGGGCAATTGTAACAGGAGTCAATTGTAACACTTTTTGTTACAATTGCTCCCAACCCTGAACACATGAAACTAGCTATCTTGCTGCATAGGAACAACATCATTGTAACTTGACTAAGATATCAAAAGTTAGATAACATTTTCTGATCAAGATTAGACAACTACTGAATCATAGAACTAAAAGGTCAAGACTGCTAGAGAAGAACAATGGTCAAGAATATTTTTTTTCATACCTCTAAAACCAGTCAAAAAGAGCAGAGAATGGGCCATCAGTTGGTCTTTGGGCACAAAGAGAGGGAACATACAATAAATGCACATGTGCAGAGAGAATCTCAGCTCTAGCTTGTTTCAGATTGGTGCAATTTTATGGTGTTGCAATTGCCCCCTGTTGCAATTGCCCCCAGAATACTCTACTTGTACAGGTGCAGGTTTTAGTTTCACACCAAACACTTGAACAGAATCGGGCCTTCTCTCAACCTCCTCAAAAACAAAATATCAAGGAAATAAAATGAGATGGGAAACCTGACAAATTTATCTCAGATTAATGCTGGGTTGCCCTGCCCAAAGTAGATTGTTTTTCATGATGAGAAACATCATTATTATTATTGATTTTTATTGTCTATTTGCTTAGCAAACGGCATCAACTAGCCTCTCTCCTGTATGTATGGCCCAAGGAGGCAGTAGTCTGGTCACGTCTTCTGTAATCCAGGAGCACTGTTCCTGCCCTACGCTACGCACGCACGCACGCACGCACGCACACGCACACGCACACGCACACGCACACGCACACGCACACGCACACACACACACACACATTTGCACACATCCTCTGACTTTTAAATCAATGCAGGAGTTAACTTTTGGTCTGCACAAACATAATCTGGTAATTTCAACAGTCAGGCAAAAGTAACACTCACATTTATTTCTTAGTCAAATTTATATTGTGGTGTGAAGGACAAAGATGTGCTAATGCAGAGGCATGAAAAGCAGAAATGAGCTGTGCTGTTAGCAGAAATACAACCCCCACATGTCCTTATCCAGAGTGACTTACAGGGCCCTCACACCAGGGTACATAAGTGAACATTATAAAAGCAGTCACAATAAAGACACAGGACGACAGAGCAGGAAGAGTTAACTCTTATTGAGTTAAAGCCTAATTACCCGTAGTGGCAATGCCTAAAATAGGTGCACAATCACACAAGCACACACTCATTACT